>OU911049.1:14135931-15347181 GCA_918358695.1 Melinaea menophilus ssp. n. AW-2005
AAGAGTGCCGTGTGATTCAGTAGTAGAAGATTTAACAAGAGTAATAAACAGCGTCAGAAAACATTTACTTGTTACTCCCTACAATACCCAGACCATGCCGTCGTTAATGTAATTACACTATAATAAATTTTTTATCAAATTCCTTTTAATGAATATTTTGAATTTATTTAGTAACAAATTTAAAGCTTTACTGGGGAGTTCATTGTAAAATCGTGTACAATTAACCATAAAGAAATTGCCTACTTTATGGAGCATAGTGTTGGGTATAAAAAAATACTTATATTTCTAGTATTAATTTTGTGGACTTTACAATTTTTGTTGAATTTTGTAATATATACATAAATAAAATTTTCGCAAATACATTTATGGCACATAGTCACAATTTTTAATTCTTCGAATTAATTTTTTATAAATAAAATAAAGTTTAGGGGCAATAACTGTAAACTATTAAAAAGTTTGTTAATATAGTTAATACACGTAAACAATAACAGTAACAGTATAAAATTAATATTTGAATATTAAATGGCAAGTATTAAATTAAGCCTCAAACATGGTCCATAATACAATATCAACTAGTAAGTATCTATGATTTATTAGTACAGATATAAAGTATTGAGTTACCTTTATTAAAACCTGTTACCTATAAGTCTTCTTTACCTTCATGTAAATTATATCCTGATATGACTATATTGTAGCAATGTAGGATTTAATATAATTAATTTGATTTTTTTTTCATCTATCAAGCTATCAGCAGTTTTATTTGTTTCTAGATAAATACACGAACGTATATTTGACATCCGTGAAATAATCCGAATCGATATAGCAGGTATAAAATACCTTAATGAAACACAAAAACTCTCTGAGTACTATTCCATTAATCGTGTCTAGTATAATAGCTTATCATTTTTGGGGAAACTAGGTGCTGACATCACATTGGCTTAATTTGATAGTGTGCGTTTCGGATTTGTTGTCTCACGTATAGGGTCTCCTATTACCAGAAGATACTCTAGTACTTCGTTACAATTACTCATAATATGTTAGTTCACCACCTTATTACAAATTATAAGCCGAAGCCAGCGCAAAGATACGCGTATTCGCAATGGAAACCAGTGTTCAACTGAGGCATTTGTTTGTTAGCTTTATGAATAAATTTAAAAGTTTAAAATGATATTCAATATATTTTTACAGTTTTATATATTCTAAAAGTAAATAGAAAGCATTCGACAGATGTAGTTCGTGTATGTAGAATCAGGTGAAATATTTGAATGTTATATGCTCCATGAAACGGTGTTGACGAGTCGTGTGTATCGAACACAAAATTCAGTTTACTTTTCTTGGAACATTTTTTAAAATAGGGTTATTGTTTTAAGTAGAATTTAAATAGAAAGGACTTGCAATTGAAAGCTCACGCATTGTAAAAAATAAGGTTTTGTTTGAATGCTCATAAGCATAATGCCATATTATGTCTAGAAATGCCTGTTTTCCATTTATTTAATTATTTGAATCCTTTTTAAACTCTATTTAGTGATATCTTGCGTCTATTATGCTAACAACTCAGAATGAACCTGGGACTAGCAATTCATATTTATTCAATAATTTATTTTACTAATTGAACCATAAAAGCAAAGGCTCTTGTTAAATTCTTTAGAAACCTATTATAAAAATGAAAACATAAACCAATACATCAGACTATAAATATATCTCTCAAAAACACAATCTCTCAAAGGGAGAACAATAAAAGTATAAATCCGGTACAATATTGTTTTCAATATTCATGAAAGGACAGTTGACATGTCTGAACATGCACACGAAATATTATTGATGGACCTCGTATATTAAAACCTGTTGAACACAATAAACCCAAACGATAAATACATAAAGATAAATATATAAACCAAGCAATATGTAGTAAAAGGTTTTGCCTTATGTTCACGTTCATAAAGTAAGTACATGTCTAGTTTTTACTAACAAATTCGTTAAATATAATTCATTGCCTTGTAAAATAGCTGGATATCTTTTCATAGTTACCAATTATAATAAAAAGTAACAGAATCATATTTTTTGAACACACTATAACAACTTTTCTACTGTAGGGATGTGTATAAAGTTTTTCAATAGTCTTTAAGTTCATTGGAAAGTCCTAATTTTTACCTTTCTGAAGTAAGGTCCGCAGAATAATAATCAAAGGGTATAGAAATAGTGTTTACTTTTTCGATTGTCTGCACTGTCTCTCATATGCGACAAATCTAAACCTTCCATTCAAGAGATTCGTAAATTATTTCAGAAAATGAGAAAACTTGGAACGCTTTAAACCTTGTCAATTAGCAAAAGGAAAGTTACAGATACCGTGTCCCCAACAACAACAAAGCAATAAAAGTCCCAACTATTGTTATTGCTTTCTGGGTTGCTTAATTTCTGCCCCCTCTCATTTAAAATCAGGTTTCTTTAAATTACAATATAAAAGAAGTTTTCTTCAATTTAATCCGAGCTGTAAACAACTTCATTTATATATAGTTTAATATTTATAGTTCTTTAAAAAAATTTTGTTTCATTTAATTAAGGAAAACATTATTAATAATATAATATTTATATAAAAATTAACTGAATTTAATGTAATTATGAATTTTAGCTAATTGTTTGAGAATACATAATGTAAATGCAATAAGTTTATGTTAAATAAATTTTAAACGAAATTTGATAGAAACATGTCCATACATTTATAATATGTGTCTTGCGTGGCGGCGATTTATATACCAAACTCGTAATGATTCATTATTAGTATGAAACGTGAATGAGAAATTAAGATAGTGACATACCACAAGCGCTAGCGATTTCATAGCAAAGTTTTTTTTTAATTTACAAGTTATATCTTACCATGGAAATTTCATAAATATTAAAAGTACGTTGTACGCTGTCAAAGAGGCAAGAACTGAGAACAGTACTCCCAAGAGAAAAGTGCACGACCGGAATATACCGAATTCCCAGTGCTGTCTTCCGGATAATAATATATGTTGGAAAGATTCAACATATCATAACATATTGATGTACAGAGTTATGCAGGAAGGATAGCACGCAACCTTAGGGTATACCAACATTCTCGGGCTTGGGGACCGAGCAAAAACCATCAAAACGATCTGTATGCTCTGCCCAGTCAGAAAGCTAGTAATTCACTCATAAATATATAAAATTCGCATAAACTCTCGTGAAGCCCATGGGAAGGAAGATTTAAAAGAAACTTGTTCCATACACAATCAAAGGCTTTTTACTATATCCAGAACAACTTGGCGCTAATAAACGCTGCCCAATTGTGCATGAGATATAATTGAAGACTACCAGCCGATCGACCATGTCAAATGCCATTTTGCCGGCCATTGATTAGCTGGCGATCCTCGAGGTACGTCAGGAGCTATCGGTTAACGATATTTTCCATTATTGTGGAGAGAAGAGAGGTAATGGCAAAGTCGTCCAAAGTCGAGTTTGAGGCGAAAAAACTGCTCAAGACGATGTCTGCTTGATGATGATGCTTTTTATATTTGCATGTGGGCCAGAGAATCATTTCCCATTCGCAACGGCGGTAGGGACGGCTGACAAACGTTGCTAAGAGTGGCCTTAAAAAGGACCCAGAAACTGCGCGTGCCAGGCGGGTATTTTTTTCCAGCTTATCCTAAATTTTGACGAAATGCTCATACTCTGCCCCACTTAGGCTTTGCCCGTTAAAGAATCAGAAGCACGATTACATTTCCTCTTCAGAATTCTAGATTTTGGATCCTTAATGACTAACGCATTAGCCCCAGTTTGATACGCTTGCCCTTTACTAGCTACTGCAGCCCTGACAGATGCATCAAACCAAGTTCACGATCTGCCACCAAGTGTTACAACAGAGCTTAGTACAAATAGTTCCATACCCTCTAATATCACATCAGCTACAGCCGCAGCGCTGTCACTGAGATTATTGGAAAACAAAGCAGACTCTATGGAGGGGTTGCAAAAAAAGGTCACATTCCATCGGAATCAACGGACTTGTAGATCCCAACGCAGTCGCAGGACTTGTGCGAGCCGGACGTTGAATGGGCACTATACTCCGTACCAGAAAATGATCAAAGCACCCTAGGTACTTTTCTGGATGATTAGTCAGCAGAAGATCCAGCAATGAGGCCCTTCACGTCTGATAGACTTGTGTGCGTCTTAACCAGCTAGGACAGGCCATTTACCAGAACAAAGTTAACACAGATCTCCCCGCGCAGTCGGTGGCAAGTGACCCTATCTAATTATTATTATGCGAATTGAAGTCTCAGAGGACTACCACTTCGCATAATAATAATCAATCGTGCTACACGATGATCTTCTGTAAGAGGGTGTCCTTCCCCAGTCGAGGGAGCCCAATATGAGCTGTAGTCAAACAACTTTCAAGAACAAATCTTCTGAACTTCTACCATTATCTAAAATTATTGCATTTATTACAATAGTGGCATTACCATTCGCTCATTATAGCATTATTTAATTAAATAAAAATAAATTACAGCACTTTAGAAACTAAGTCAATCATCAATCAATCAATTATTTTTATCTTATAGAACTGTGCTCTAAAACAAACTGGATCGCTACCTTTTATAAACATGAAAAAGGCTGTATAATGTTTTAGAATTTCCTAGTTACACATAACGTTTCAAGGCTACACATTACAAAGACATTACAAACTGTATTAGTAATAAATTTTTATGATAAAATTAATTACTATATAAATAATGTACTTCATGGTAATAATATTCTTATATAATTTGTGTTTATGATAACTCTTACTTATAATATTGTATTTATTTCAAACCAAGTCACATAAAATAAATATTGTGTGCTCAGAAATTATTTAATGTAGGTAGAAACTTTTAAGCCAATATACTTATTCAACATTGAATTATCAACAACTGTAACTGCAATTAGATATAGGAAGGTACTTGGTTTTCAAGTATCTAATTGCAATATATGTATTATATAAATATACTTCAATTGAAACTCCGTAGACTCACTTACAAACTCATCTTACAGTTGATTTGTTATTCAGATTATAAATTAATCATAATATAAAATATATTTTTAGCATACAATTTTAGTATATATTATATGTGTATTAAAACTGTACTAATACGAGTACAACTCTTAGGAGATTCTAAGAGTTGTACTTTTCTATATAGAAAAAAGGTAAATATGAAAACAACACTAAAGTCAACATTATTCGTTAATATTATATTTTTAAACATTTATATGGACTCCTAATTGGTTGACTATATTTTTCTTAATACTTTTTTTCCAAAAAGCTATTACAAAATATATTAGAAGAGCCTTATACAACGATTGTCCGTAATTTTGATGTAGCAGCAACTAGATAGAGACATGAGCTTGCTAACTGAGGTGAACGAAATATGCTTTGAAAGACTGAATACCTAATGCGAGCGGCGTAGCTGTGGTGTTTTCCTGTTTCAAAAAAGGGTGTATGTTAAAAAAAATAACATATGAATTTAGATTTAAAAAATTGCTGTATATTTTTGTTTTCGCTGCAAGTATGAGTATTTTTTATAAATAAAGTTTCGTGGTAACCCACGTCGAGAACGAAACTTTATATAATCAAGAACAAAACAATCATTAGATTGTTTTGTTCTTGATTATATCATAGTACACATATAACTATTGTATTCCTGTATTATTTAGTTATATTTTGTGTCAAGGTCTGCATATATAAAAAGAGTATAAAACTATTATAACCATTATTGCTAACACGGTATCTAATTTTATATAACTAAGCAGTTTTTACCATTAGGGGATGGTTCATTTTAAGCTAAGTAGTCAGATTCGTCGAGATAAGACATAAGACATAATATAAGTTTTTATTTTACTTGCCATGTTCATATGAAACTCACTTGAACGTAAAAAAAATCCAACTTTAGTAATTCAAGATATAAAATGTATGTATGTTTTATGTTTTTAAAAGGTCTTTACCGAATTTGTACTTTTTAGAATAACACTTGGCTTATTATTTTGTTTTATAAAAATATTGTAATCTTTGATTACTGCTATATTATTTAACAGGCTTGAGCAGGTCTTAGTTTACGCTGCGGTTCCGTCGTTTAAAGCTCTTGAGTAAGGAACCCAAATGGCTTCGAAACTAGTCGAGTAAATTTTAATTTTATTGAGTACCGCCATTCTGACAAACTTTTTTATTTTTTTTACTTAATGGTGATAAAAGTGGTTACTTAGTTGTATCATTCAGACCTGCCATTTGGTTATATTAAAGTTTTACCACTAATAATATGATGATGTCAACATTATTTGTGAATGAAATATCTTCTTTGCATTAATACTTATATACCTTATTATTATAAACGTATTAACCCATTTTCTATCTTATTTCTATGTATTTTTTATGATAGATATCTTAATCAAATAAAATATTTTACTCTTCTAAATTCTCTTATTACTGCATGTAATTAAAGAATACGTGTATAGTTTTTTATTAAAAAGTTACCATAATGGTACTGATGATGATACAAAATATCTAATTTCGCGATTCGCACTTTTATATTTTCTTATCCTATTTATGTTAACTGAATGCGAGAGTCTCTGAAACCATTTAAAGTGCCGATATTATTATCTGTGTGGACCAAAACAATGTTTCATGTGGATTGGGGCCAAGCCAGTATCTGCTATTAGACCAATCACACTTCCAGTATGCATTTACGCAGTTTAAAAATACAAGAGTTTATTTTATTTCATTAAAATAGAAACTTATCTTCCCTAACTATCTCCCGACAGTCCCATAGTAAGCTATTAAATTGTGGTTCGGCCACAAAAAATATCGTTGAAAATATAAATATGCTCTAAGAATTAATTTTAAATATAGTTACAAAATTTTGTAATACTAAGCTATTATATAATTATATACAAAGCTACGACTTGTTCCATACATAATTAAATATTGTGTAAACTGTGTCCTAATATGAGTCCTTTAGCTTCCCTTTGTAGATTAATAATCTAATTAAATACAAAAATTAAAATTACATAGAGAAAGTTTAATGCAAGTTGCATTGCATACTTTTAATTTAAATGACACTTATTTAAATTTTTTTTTTTTTTCATTTTATGGATGAATATATATATTTTTTTATTTTCAATAAGGTAATTTTATAATAACTGCTGACTTAAATTGATAGTAAAATTTCTGTTCATAAAACTAATAAATATTGACTATTTTGAGCCTAATTCCAGCAATGTAATAACTTTGAATTTTCAAGTCCATATTCGTAATAATGTTTTATCAGTCTTATTGTTGTAAATTTTTGACTTATACTAAACTAGTATAGAATTACTAAAGATCATGAAATAGCTTTAGAAAACTTGTGCAGGTGTACAATTTCCTGCAAAGTCACCATCATAATGAAAATCATGTCAATATTGATTTAAAATAACAATGTAAGGCTGGACTAAATAATGTCTATGGATGTGAATTTATAACTTAAAAGAAAAAAAAGAAAGTAATCCACAAAAATTTAAAGTGTTATTTATGACTGCAATTCTCTTTTGACTCGTTTTAATCGCAGTTATTGCAGATATTAAAAAAGTCATTTTGTTTGGTTTGTCAGACCAGTCCTTTATTTTAATATGATGACTAGTAGAGGACTTTCACTACAATAAAACAAACTCCAACTGGCATTACAACACTTAAAGTTGAATAAGAATTTGCAGCGAAGAACTGTTCAGTTTGTTTTTTGTTCGAGAACCCAGTACTCTGTGATCGGTTGAAATCTCTGGCATTGTGTAGAGACGTGGCATCTTTGTGCATCTTCTATCGCATTTACAATGGGGAGTGTTCTGAAGAGCTTTTCGATGTGTTGACTGCAGCCGAATTCCATCACCGCACAGCACGTCATCACCTCCACTACAATCCATACGACCTGGATTTGTGGCGATCTACTACTGTGCGGTTTTCAAGGACTGTTCTTCCACCTAACACTCGAATGTGGAACGAACTCTCTTCGGCAGTATTTCCAGATCGATATAACATGTGAGCCTTCCAAAAAGATGTATACTCCGACTTCCACGGCCGGCTATGCACTAATGAATCCTCAGATATTTCAAGAGTTCATGGGTGGCGGTTATCACATATTTTCAGTGACCCGCAAGCTCGTTCGCCCCCTCTAACATAAAACAAAAATTGTGGCCATATATATTCGGTTGAATAATATTAAGCAAGATTTTTTTTAAAAGAGTATTTTTTTTTAAACTTTAGATATTTTATCAAATATTTAATAAATAGCTTTACAAATATTACTTTAACTGAAAACAACATTTGACTATAAATGGTAACCCGTTTGAAAAAATATTTAGTCAAAGGACTTTATTCGTCAAAAGATATTTACGTAAACGCGTAGACCCGATCCGGGATTCAATTCTCAACAATACAGAACCCGTCATGGCCTTTTCATGAAAGTGTTCACCTGACTACACGTGCTTTTTTAAAAATACTTCTCTGTGCTGCTTTTCAAGCAAAAACTTTTTAAATGTAGAATATATTCCAAAGTTTTTTAAGCAACGGAAACCGTATATTTTAATTATTATTGAGTTGAGCGTAAACGAAGCTCTTAACCGTTCGGGAGACCGTGTTTTGTGTTTAGTTGTCTCCAGAATGCGACGAGATAATTAGCTAAATAATTTCTCATGTATGTTTGAGCCAAACGCGGATTTTATAGCAAAAACAGATAGAAAAAATGTTTAGTCATTCAAAAGTTATCAAGAAAAGAAGAAAGGAGAGGGGCTCAGCTCAACACCCGCTGCGCACGGTTGGCGGATCCTAGTTTATATATGGTAAACGTTTTGCGTCTACTGATGTTACGAAAATAAAATATAATTAAATGTGTATAAGTACATATTGCTACATCAGTGTTTTCGATTTAGTGTTATAGTCTGTTTCTATTACATTTTTATTGACAGAATATTACATTTTGATTATGTATAATATTTTGATTAAACCTATTCCCATATTTATGAAAGTACAAAAACCTATTTGATTATTACAATTTTAATTTAGAAATCGAATAAATGAGACTTCCCTTGGCCCTTATTCCAAATATTTAAAACTAGCGCAATTTGTCAATTCCTTTATCGCTTCCCTTCTGGGATAGAAGGGACGTAGGCATCATTTCAGTGGAGACATGTGTCTTTACCGTATTTTATTTATATAAATTATAAATATGATTTAAGCAATAGCAGGAAGAATCGGATGACAATGAAAGTATGAAAGAGGAGATAAAAATTCTATATAAAAGATGTAGGAAGAGAGCGAAACTATTAAAAATTTAAAGCGATGCGGGTTTGGTTAGTAATAAAGGTTTTTTACCGATAAATGAAAGGAATTTTTATATGATTCTCTTTTGTAAATAAATTGTTTATGAAAACATGTGCTAATTAAGTTTGGTGGCAGCGAAGGATGCAAAGAAAAACAATTATTTTATAAAATTATATTAAAGAGTTACAATTAAAACTTATAATTAATTAATACTAAAAAAAGGTGATTCCAGGTCAGCGATTGACCCAAGAATGAATATATTTTATCCTCGATTCCCATCGATGGTGAGAACGCAAGCCGTATGGTGTCGTCTTCAGGATACTCGAAGCGTGGTGTCAGCATTTAACCGTGTGAAACCAAGTTGGTGATTACTATAAGAATTGCCCTTGGCTATGCTTTCGTAACACCTCCCCCCGTAGAACAGCGACTATTGAAGACCTTGGTCGTAAATTGCGCTGGTAGATCTGATTCATCCCTTTGAGTTTTTTGGATGGTGTGTTTCGTATGTTTAAGTCGGTATTTCCGGTATGCAAGGCCGCTAATTAGCACACATGCACCGAATAGTAACGTATATAAAGGTATTGTTGTATGGTAGATGCTTATATCGTTGGTCTTGCTCAAGTTTACTAGTGACTGTAGAATAACCTCTCTATTGGTAGCGTGAAGATTATCAAATTAATGAAGTTTAATTTGAATATCAGATGTGCTGCTGAACTGAGTATATTTTCATTAGGGACATCTATTATCTTCAAGGCTTGATCTTTTAGTCGATCGTTGAGGTTCGAGATGATGAATTCTGTTGTTTGAATGAAACAATCATATGGAATTATAGCGAGATAACTTCCTTGCAACATCTTGTAGATATCTTGATCGCAGGACAAGCGTACTTTAGTAAGAGTTGGAAAGCTGATGGTGTAGTGTCGATCGTCGAGTTTCTCGTAGGCTGGCGTAAGTAGGGATACGGTGACTGGTTTACATTCGGGGTGTTTTTGCTGCGTAGTAACGAGGGCTGTTACACAATCCGGCGATGTACGACTATGTATGTTGTGTATCTCTTCACATAGATACCCTTTAGTGAACTTCGGGCATTCAGCCTCTATGTACTTGAAATCTTTCAGATGGATTGCAGGGTATTGGAAGTGAGGGACAGGAATCTCATGATTTTCGTTAGTTACTATGGATATCTTATATAAATCATGTGTGGAATAGAAAAATTAGGAATTGATATACTATGATTATTTCTTTAACTGTATCATATCTTAATATTCTCTCGCTCGTATATTTAATACTTTATTACTGCCATATATACTACGTTACTTATTAATTATAGTTCTATCAGAGTTTAAATTAAAAACTTCAAAGTCAGCTGTAAATGTTGTTTACAAAAGCTAAAAAATTCTGTAGCTTAGATATCTCTTATGATAACCTATCAACGTTATCGCTAGTTATGAGAATAGTTAGTCTTATATCAACAAATTGAAATAATTTCTGGGTTTTTTTTTAGATTTTGACTTATATTTTTTTACTAATGCTGCTAGGTCTACTTCTACAAACTACAGCTACTCGATTCTTTTGAATAGAAAATCTAAAACTAATTTAAAACACTACAAATAGACAAATAAAAAAGTAATTCACTCAGAATATATCGATGTATGCTTTAAAGTTCTAAGTAACTTCAAAAAATACTTTAAATAGTAATTTACTTGAAATTAAAAAAAATACTTAGATTAGGTAAAGATTAAGGTTAAAAATTAGGAAAGGTAAGGATCTGAAAGATTCAGAGTACTTACATGAAAATGATTTTCTTGCCGAATCGATTTTCGGATTCACCTCCGCTGGCCTCCACGATGTATGTAGATTCGGATACTCGAATTCGGTTAGTCACGCGGGATCTCGCACCGATATTAGGGGAAATCTTGACGCGACGCGTACCGAATATATCTCGAATATCCTACCGACTGCGCCAATTAAGTTTGGTGGCAGCGAAGGATGCCATGAAAAACAATTATTTTATAAAATTATATTAAAGAGTTACAATTAAAACTTATAATTAATTAATACTAAAAAAAGGTAATTCCAGGTCAGCGATTGACCCAAGAATGAATATATTTTATCCTCGATTCCCATCGATGGTGAGAACGCAAGCCGTATGGTGTCGTCTTCAGGATACTCGAAGCGTGGTGTCAGCATTTAACCGCGTGAAACCAAGTTGGTGATTACTATAAGAATTGCCCTTGGCTATGCTTTCGTAACATGCTAGGTTGGCAACCCTTAATATTTACTTCACTATGTTTTTACAATATTTGTTATGATTTTGCCTTACAATCGAAATGCTTGAAATTAGTTTCATATTAATGCTTTCTAACACTCGCTTAACAAGAAAATCCAAATCTGTAGTATTTGTTGTATGTAAGCTTAATTAAAATATATTTTTTTGTTTTTAAAGGTTTTTTTGTTTGTAAATATACATTTGTGGAAATAGTAGTAACTTGTTGGAGCAATGGGTGCATAATATGCTCCCAAGTCGCTCTATTCTAAAATTTAAGACTACAACAAACTATTTGCATCTTAGAAAAATATTGTATTTATTAAAAAAAAATGGTGTCATCATTTTATAAATTATATTTTGAACTAGCACTTATAAAAGAATATTACTGCAAACACTTGGTTAATAAATTATAAATGAATATAATTAATAATTAGACTTACTCGCATCTTTCAGAAGAAGCAACACCACGTTTCCTCACTTGTCATACCTCTTTTTTTGGTTTCGCCTAATACGAGTACATCTTTTGCGACACTTCTAATCCACCCCGCCATTTCGTTCCAACTATCGTTCACAGGTTTTACTTCTACATCGCCCATATCTATCATTTTATTACCCCTTTTTTATATTTACATACACACTCTTCCTTTTTTATCAAATATCATTTTATTTTAGGTTGGGGTCTTTTCTTAAACATATTTGTACGCACATGATGAGGAGACTATGTTGCTTGACTACATTTTCGCCTATCAGTGCCTTGCAGTTTTTGACGCAGTTTATTTTATTTCTCCTTATTTAAAAATAATCATTTTGCATCATATGCCACTTTTGTAGGTGATTAGGTGTTCATATCTCTTTTTAAATCAAGTATTGCATGTAGCCAAGGCGAAGGCTAGAGCGGTCTCCAGCGAGGTCTCACCCTCGTAATTACGGTGATCGAAACCTTAACCTCCGTGTACTCTTTTATAACCATCACTCATACATCCCACATGTCTATTAAAATAACCCCCCACATATATCTGCTCACTGTCCGGAACATCCATCATCACAAACTCAGAATCTTGTCAAAACTTCTCTTTTATTTTTTCATGACACCCTGTATAAGGGGCATAAACAATTAATACATTAAATATTTCTGACCCTTTAAATTTAATTTTTAGAGCCATGATTCCATCACTCATCCTCTTCAACCCAGTTACATACTGGTTTAATTTCTCATCAAGCACAATTCCAACATCATTCCTTTTTCCATCATTCCCGCAATAACTTGTATCCTTCATCAATCTCTCTCGCTTTCGATCCGTTTCATTTTGTCTCCAGTTACATTTATTCTTCTCTCTTCAACACGTTTTCAATTTCTTTTCCTGTTTTAGTAATCCAAACAACATTAAACATCCAAACCTCAGTCTTATATCCCATTGTTTCAGGGCTTGCTTCTTGAGTGGCACCAGTTCATGTAAATGCGACAACCCTAATCTAATTTCTCACAGTTCTGGTGCTGCCTCTGCGCTTTACCTACGGCGTACACCCTAGAATTAAACGAATTTATTACCATACTGCTAAAAAGATTTGGCTTTGTTTTACGTTAGGCCGCCTGCCTGACGCCAACCCTCCTCGGAAATGCTGAATTAGTTAGCATTACAATTTTAATAAAGGTTGTTATTATAGTACTTTTCAACCTCTCAAGCAAATGGGGTAAGTAGTGCCGCCTGGGTGTGTGGGTTTGATTTGTTTTTATAAACTTTTCTTGTTAAATATTTAGTTAGTTATGTTATTTATAGATCTTATATCAAATTTTATCAGTTAAAAATACTTTTTTTATTAAAATATTACTTATTTTTATTAAAAACGAATTAATTATTCGGAGCTTCACTTTTGACACGTGTCCCTTCTATTCATGTCCAGTTGGTGTAGTGATGTAGAACTCTGAATTTGGATCTAAAGGTAGTAGGTTCGATACACAAAAGTTAAAATACTTTAAATGATTTACACATTATTATATGTCTAGTCACAGAGTTCATTCCTTGCGAGAGATTGAATTATGCAAGATAGCATATTTATTTATATTCAGAATTATCAATCTCTTTTATAAATAATAAACAATCTCAGATATCAAAGATTTGAATGAAGATATGATATTTACTAGTGATATATTAAAGTATACATTACATATATATTTACACAGATATTAAAAATAAAGTTCTTTGAAGTAGGAAATGAAAACTACATTTAACAATTACTAAACGACTATAAAGAAATGTATTGATATAATTAATTAAAACTTTATACGAATTATCCATTAAATACGTAGTTATGCAGATAACTACGTATTTAATGGATAATTCCGAGCGCGCGAACGTCAATACGCAAATAAATAATATTAATTAAAATCTTGTTTGTGACAATATACGAAATGCAGCGTGGTGTCCGGAATTTACATTTTTATAGCGAACCTGATGGAGAAATGCGTATCGTATTTTGAGCCTAAAATATTAAGGCAAATTGCTGTTTGTGATACGTGTAAAAAATTTAACTTTTCCTTTACTTTACTATACTTTAGTTTCACGCCATATCCCTTGCGGGGTAGCCAGAGACGACGGAGCGCCAAACGCTACGGTCACTGCATACCTCTTTAGCCTCGGCCACAGACATCAACCTCTTCATAGATGCCCTCCGGGGGGTCCTCACGCTTTTTACGTGACCTTCCTCCAGTATCATAGATACTGTGTTTTTGAAGGTCACTCGAGACCTCCCCCTGTCTCTCTTACCGATCACTTTTCCTGTATAAATCTTTTTAACCATTCTTTCATCACTCATTCGTTCGACGTGCCCAAACCACCTGAACACGTTTTCATTCATTCTCACTGTAACATCTCCGCTAGTAACTGCCATTTTGTGGATCTCTTCATTGAGGATTCGTTCACATAAAAGCTACTAAGCAGATTTCGATGGAACTTTACAACTGTAAAGTTCCATCGAACACCATACGTAACTACGTAGCTTATTACTCGTATACAGAATAACATATAGGCTCTAATTTTGGAACATCCCAGCCGAAGTAGAATTTAAGGCGAGCGGAACATTATATGGAAAACCGTATAACAAGCTTCACTCTTATTCATTTGTAATTAGCTTGCAGTAATAGATAGCAATGTGTTCTTCAATTCAATCTCGATCGTTTTTGAAACGACAGTTCCGATCGTAATAACGAGACAGTTCCAATCCGAAGACGGAAACAAGGTTCTTGCGTCGAATAAACGTCACTTGATCACATCAAGACAACGGTTTGTTCCACTTAGTACTATTCATTATTTAACTGCACTTTATACAAAGGACGTGCTTGATACCATACAAGACTTAACTTAACATATTCGATTTTCTCAATGTGAAAGTTAGGATTGGTTCGGAAAAATATTTAATCGATCTGGGTAAAACCATGAAATAAACTATGCGAGTGTCTCTTTTAATATTGATTAAGATATTAACATATATTTTTTATTACTAGAAAACAAAAAGTTAGGAGAAAATATAGCTTCACTAAAAGCCAAAAGACTATGTTGTATCTGTATTAACTGTATCTGTAACGAAATGATATATACAATACGAAATATATAATAAATAAAACAATAAAAACAATCAAATATTGGAGATATATATAAATTTTGAAAAAGATAAAAAGATAAAATAAATTTATTGGTTCAGCTTTAAAAAAAAAGGTTGTACAAGGATCACTTCTACTTATAAAAATGGCTTGTTGATGTAATAGTTAATAACGACGAAGAAGTTAAAAAGTTAAGTAAAGATTATGGGTTCGATTCCCACGAGTCGTCATTTTTAAGTGACGTTTAATTATTAGTTAATTATAAAAAGTTAAATTTCTTATTTACTTTCCAATAAAAATAAATAAAAAACAAATAAACCTCTCAAATGACATTAAATAAAAAGTGCAATACACAAATCACAAGTGGAACATATCTTTTTATTAACGATTTTCTTATTTTACAACTCAAGAAGGGTCTGTCGTCTTCTAATGCCACTTTTTTCCACGCACCTTTTTTCTTTGAGACTTACTCGTACAAGACATTTTATTAAATAACTGTCTGACTTAACTAAAGAATAGCGTTTTAAAGAAAACTAGAACAACCGAAAGAAAAATGTTTTTTTCATTTATAGTTTGTTAAGAATTGCTTATTTTTTTCTCGTCTTTAAGACTTGAAATATTTGCAAAACAGAATTGTTATTGATGTATATATCAGAATATGAAGATATATCTGAGATATAAATAAATTAAAGAGCCTTTTATTTCATTTATTTGAAAAATGTTTTAAAATAATATGGTTTAATGCTTGGTTAAAAAAATTATTAAGATTTTCATTTGTTTCTGTCTCTTGTGACTTTTATCTAGGTTCTAGTGAAATTTCTTACGATGTTTGTTTTTGTCAAGTTTGTTGCCAATCTGACGTGTCTGCTAGCTACATGTAGCGGTGGTTTTATCAAAAATTCTAAGGTGCCAACAGTTTCAGATAATAGTACCAGGCCATCCCCAAACCATATATGACTTAAATATTTTCCTTTAATATATAAGCCACGTTCATCCCAGTCTAATAGATAATTCTGATACTGCAATAATCTTCTGAATTATTCTTATAATGCTTATTATTTATTTTTACTGGTTCTTTTCTTTTTTATATGTTAATATAAACTTTAAACAATTTAACAAAGCAAATCGAATTTAATCCTTATTAGTTCTATAACTTACCTTAGAATTATAAAACTGTTTTACCTAAAAAGACCAGGTTGAAAACAAACCTTTTATAAGAAATAGAATACAATTTTATAAATCGATTACAAAGGACAGTTTGAGATTATTTTCTTTTACTTTGCTCTCGAAAACAATAACTCTTTTAAATTTATAACCGAACTTCTAAAATGTATTGTAAAATTAGTCTTAAAGAAATTTGGATCATTTTTAAAATATTGAATGTCTAACTGACAATTTACTCACAATTTATGGTGAAGTGAGTTTTTTGAGTAAGTAACACATAACTCAGTTATTATATTTAAGTAAGTTTATGAACTATATAAAGTAAAAAAATAAAAAAATAAATCTCTCATAAAAAAAATCAGGTTGAAAATATATATATATAATTCTGGACATTGATTCAATATTCAAAATTGTTACACAACAATATTAATCATAAATATACAAAAATGGCATCCATTTTATAATGAAGCATCGAAAATCCTATTACACGTTATAATGAACGAGCTTAATTAAGTAATAATGTGTTATTTTATAATGTCATAAATTTTACTGATATTGTACCTTTAACGTGTTTTTGTTACCAAACAAACTGATTACGATATTGTTCTATCAATATAAAACAATATAAAATAATAAATAGAGTATCCATGAAGTTTCGTGGTGGATTTTCTTAAAGGATCAATTCTTTTGTAACGTGGATCTTATATAGTTTGTCGTTTCATAAGAGATTATATAGAGTGTGTGTCAAATTGAAACAAAAAAATGTCTTTGACATTGACATAAGATTTATTTTACATAAAAAATATATGAGGTATGTTTTGATATTTACATTAAGAATAAACGTTAAATAATACTTATAATAAATAAATAAAGATACTTTGTATATTTATTATTCTGCCGGGGTGGAGGTAACTAAAAACTTACTTATCGCCAAGGAGAAAGAGAGAGAGAGAGAGAGAGATTAAAAATATGCTAAAACCATCACCTGTGCTAAACAATGCACTGTGCAATATATTTACTTTTAAAACATGTTATATTTCGAGTGCTCTCTCATCTCCTAATATCTCTTAAATTTATCTCATTACTAAAAGACTAACAATAAACTGAACATCATAAATCAAACTTACTTTACTTTCGATCGTGAGATCTAGCTTTGTAGTATTCATATTTATAATGTAGTTAAACACGCACACATGTTGACCCCCTGTTATACTAAATATACCATAACATACGTTCAGGAGATTATGAACTATTATTAGAAAACTATTTATAGTAATGGTTTCTATAGATTTCAGCAAAAGAAAATAAAAGATAAAATGTATATCAATGATTAGCGAAAGGAGAATTTTTGTTCTATTAATGAATTATTTTTCAGTAAAAATAGTAGTGTAAAAAGTTTGTACTCTTACACAAATGAAATAATATATTCATAATTCATCAATGTTAGCCCTGACACGATAGTTCAGTTTACAGAGCGACGGTAACGGATGTCAAGAAGTTGCAATTTCGAACCCTGCTCTTCTTGATGAATTTTTAATTTTATATTTAATAAAACATAACCCGGCATCTGTCACAATGCCACGGAAAATTATAAATTAAATAAACAAAAAAAAATTAATAATTAAAAAAAAAACTTTTGGTACCTAAAACACATGTACACATACAAGTTAGTATCATCAATATATATAAATATATTTTATATATACATGTATAAGAAATAAGTATTGTGAATGCTATCTATCTAGTGAAATGTAGATTTTTATTTCCTTTTACAAATCAGAGACCGGGTCTGATTAAATTCTTTTCAGTATCTCGAACACTTGGACAGTCGATAAACAAACCATGTTTGAGATTCAAATTTGAGATATTTTTTTTTGTTTGGAAGGAATTCTGATTTTAAGTGATTTTTTCTACGAATATGATTCGCTTTTTCCAAATTCACTTGGAGAATATGTGTATTCGAGTTTTGAGCTAAAATCAACAATTTTAAGAGATTTATTAAGTTTCAATAGCTTGATAACCAATATTACACACATGCAGAATGTTCAGGCCTATTTAATTAATTACATAATAATAAAATTTTCGTACATTTATTTGAAGTAAATATTAAAAACGCAAAAAACCGAAATAAAATTTGGTGTATTTATTTTTGATTTAATTACAGTAAAAAAAAATAATACTTGAATGTACTCCTAACATTATTAAAAAGTTTCCAAATTTTGTTATCTTGTACAATATATTAACTACAACAAGGAAAGACTAACTTTAGATTTTATCATAATATATAATTATGTATGTGTATATGTGGTTGTGAGTGTGCGTACGTGCCTTCAAACGTGTCTGCGTATATATGTGTATACAAAATATAAAACAATAGTTCAAACCTTCATAAATAGAAATATTAATGATATCGCTTTCCATAGGAAACTATTATATAATTATATTATATTGTATAAAGGCGAGCTTTATACAATATAATAATCTATATACTATTAATATTTTTTAAATACCTAAAACAAATAAACATTAAAGACATACACACAGTTAGTGAATTTAAACATAAATATAAACGTAAGAAAATAAAGTTAAAACAACAAAAAGATAAGAAGAGGGCAACGTATACATAAATTGAAATACTTCAAATAATATTAACAGAATATAAATGAACTAAACCGATTATTGGTCAAAATATTTCCTATATAACATTTCTGCACTTTTGTCTTTGGTAAATAGGTTTATGACTTAAAAATACCACACCTTCCATGTCTCTAAAGCAAAAGTTTACCCTTTCCATGACACTCCAGCGAAAAGTTCAAACTAATGTAGGTATTAAAAACCGAAACAAAGCTAATTAAATACCAATATGAGCAGGTGTACAATTTCCTGCGAAGTTACCATCGCAATTGAAATCATGACAATATTGTCTTAAAATTACAATGAAAGGTATGGACAAATGTCTATGGACATTAAGTTATATTAAAAACATTAAGTTATATTAAAATTTTGAAGACTCATTTAAGTCATTTAT
The DNA here is from genome assembly GCA_918358695.1 of Melinaea menophilus ssp. n. AW-2005. Lineage (NCBI taxonomy): Eukaryota > Metazoa > Arthropoda > Insecta > Lepidoptera > Nymphalidae > Melinaea > Melinaea menophilus. The sequence goes on from OU911049.1 coordinate 14,155,325, forward strand.
TTATTATGAATGGTATTACTTGTTCTCCTAGTTTACTTATTCTATCCATTCTAGCTTACTTTTTTACAAAACTAACAAATATAATTTTAATAAGCATTTAAACTTCACACAATATATTTATTATAAACAATTATAAAGACGTTAACTTTCTGGTATATTTTTAACTCGTGCAGCTTCACCAATATTAGAATATTTATTAATAAAACAAATGTCAAATATAAAGCTAAAATTTGGTACGTTATATAATTTCTTTTAACATTGCAAGGGCCCGTTTTCATTGTTGTTTTTAAAAGCTTTACAAGAGTAAACTTTTGCACCGAAACGCTTTGTATAGAGTGCTAAGGTTTTGATGTTAAATTTGAAATGATGTACCTATTTCTTTCAACAAAAACGTTGTTGAGATAAAATAATGAATTTCAAATATATATTATACTTATTTTTTTACTAAAATCGATTTATTTTTTCTATTTATGGTAGTTTATACAAATAAATCTATAATGAAATATTTTTCCAACAATAATTGAATAGCTTTAGAGGGAATAAAAAACGGCCTATATCATATTGCTAATCGGTCACCCGTAAGAATCTGACCTTGCTAAAAAATATTTGTAATCTTTTGCCTATCGAAATTTCGTACTGGTATATCATAATTTTAATTCGTATTACACTTTTAAATTGAAATGAAATTAATATTAAATTTTCAAGGCTTAATTTTAGGATTTAATTAATAGTAATTATACATAGGTATATGTAATATTATAATATATTATTTCTGTTTGTTACTTACAAACAGAGAGAGAGTTTTTTGGGATATTTTAAACTATATGGACAAATTGGCGTGTAAAGCAAAATAAATCCTCTCTGATAGACAATAGTATGGAACGATACAACTAGTCTCCTAAGGCCGTTTAAAAAGCCACTGGTCTTTACGTTCAATCGCTGCCATAAAAGATCCTAGTGCAGAGGTTAGGTGATAGCAAAGGGATACTATTTTACTGACTACTCTTCAACGAATATTTGAATATATTACTGACGATTTTGTATTATGTTTTTCAAATTAAAATAATAAGTACGGTGAATATTATATGCTTGGATTTTCTATTAACATTTTTAAACACGTTAAACTATTCAACTATTTAGAATATATATGTGTGTGTCTATCAATTAAACATATTATTTCGTGTCAGTCAGAAACAAATAATATATATTTAAATATTAGGATACAATAAGTATAACAAATCGCATTATTAGTAACCAAAATAATGACAAAGCTAGAGTTAAAATGAATAAATAAGAAGAGAAAAAACGAAATATTAAATATTGTAAATTATTTAATATTTTCAGCTTCAGACACGTTGGAGATTATCCTTAATGCGTAAGAAACGTTGCGTGCCTTATAATTGGTAATTCTACGTGCAAGGACATTCATTTATAATCGTACCAATTGCATCTGCTTCTCTACAGCTGTCTCTACATAAGGTATATATTACTACATTATTTATTTATTTTGTATTACGTAATAAATTTAATTTCATTTGATTAAAATATACTTAAATGAAATTTACGTCAATATTTATTTCTACATTTTTATTAAATTTATTTTTATGGGCTCAAATTAATATATTTCAAATTTGGTCTAGAATGTGAAATTCAAAGAGATTGAATGAGACAAATTAAGAATGTGACAATTTATACAAATCAGTTAATGTAGATTTTAAGGCTTAAATAATTATTTGTTCATTGTAAATATATAATTAGTATTTAATTAATTTATATTTAACAAATTATATTTAACAAATAAAGGAAGCTTATTAGATTAATACAATAATTAATATAAAAATTTATAAGTGAAAAATATTCATTTATATAATCATTAGATCAACATTATTAAAGAGTTTTAGTATTACTTTATGAGGAAAAAATCATTTTTTTATCAAAGTAATAAAAAGAAAGTTGGTTTAAATTAAATTTTTATTTCATTTTTTTATTTAAGAGAAGGGTCGTGAACATTTTGCAATCCAGTCATACGACGATCGACTTTCAGTAGTTTACGATTTTAATCATGACATTCCTCCATTGAATTCAAGTATTTACAGCTGATGTTAAACTCATAGAACTATATTTATGACAACTTATAAATAAAATGTATCTTCATATTCAAATATATCTTAAGATTGATTTAAGGAAACAGACATGTCACAGCAAGCTGTGCAATAGATGCATTATATAACGTAGAAAATGACTCAATTCAGCTCTCTTGGCGTTTGCTCTTCTATGACGTATTATATCACTTCATATGTACACTGTCAAATTAAAATATATTGACATTACGCCGATACTACTCTCTCTAATCTCTATAATAAATATGGACTATTTGATGTAATTGAACGAAAAAATTTAAAGTTGTATATTTAAGTTTTAAACAAAAGGATATAATAAGAGAGAGTGGTTTAATTGAACATAGATTTAATTACAAAAGATTCCGAAGCAAAACGTGGAACATTAGTGCATATTATTAACAAGTGGAGTGCCTTGTGATGCAGAAGAGTACTTAGTGCTTGCTCTTGTGCTGTAAACACAAAGGAAATTATCTTTGTTATATAATAATATTTGCAAAGAACAATATATTACAAAGATCAGTACGTGGTTTTAGTCGCGTGTGTTAAACTATTTAACACTCGACAAATAAAAATGACTAAAGAATTAAGAAAATGTATTAATCAAGCTATATAACACTATCTAAATAGAAAATATACAAAAAGATGTCAGATGGAACTTGTTTAAAAGAAAAGAAATCAATACCAAATAACATATTTAACAAGCATAAAATAAAATTATATTTTTTTTTTACTAATTACTAATTACCAAATAGATTTAACTGCACACAAAGTAAGTATCAACATCTAATTAATGTATTATAAACAATAGAAGCCAGATACTTAACTTATCAAATCTCCAGTAGTGATGTTATTAAAGATCAAATGGGGCTCGTAGCCATATTTTTACTATTTTAACAGCTACAGAGGCCCTGCGGCATTATATGACATATTGTCATAATCATAACTATAAACAGTTCAATAAGTTTAATACTAACAAAGTTGTTATTCTAAAGTGAACTTAACTCCTAAATATATTCCGAACATACACAAGTATACAAATGTAACAATTTTATATCGTACGATGGCTTCTGCCAATATGTCAAATCAATATCTTTACCACTTCAATATAATATGTTTAGTAATAACAATTGTTCTAAGTAAATGTATTATATAGTATATCTGATTAATACAGCAATAATACACTTTTGCACACATAAATTACGTAGTTTTAATAGGATTGAAATATTATATAAACATATTAATATAATAATGTAATTACATTACCCACATTAAACATATTATATGATGAGAGTTAGTTAGTGAGATGTAGGTAATAATACATATAATAATTATATTATATACGTACAAGGAGTATAGAAAAGAAAGCATTACTTATAAAACTGATAATTAAAAGAACCCGAAGAAACCTTATTTTCTAAGAAAAAATAAAGTCTATATTTTGAGCTTCAAAGATCAAAATATATTCGTTTATACATGCATATTAATACAACTACATTTGTGTTGAAATCAGAAATGCTTGATTAAACTAATTACTTTATCATGTACAGAGGTTTTATTAATATCTCCTAATAATACTTTGATGTTTATGGAGACCGATGTTGCAGGTAGACGTGTTCAACTTCGTCATATATCAAAATTAACGATGGCAGAGACGCAATATCAAACTAAATGTACTGTAAGAAGTTGTGGATACAAACATTAATATTGACTTGAACAGTTACCAAGAATTAGTAATATGGATAAACAAGTATCCATATTACTAATTAATTCTTGGTAACTGTTCAAGTCAATATTAATGTGATTGGTGGTGTGATTGGTGGTCCTCAATCGCTAAAGCTTTACTGAATGGAGCTAAGTTTCTCTAGCAATAAGTTACATAAGTAACTTATTGCTGAGCCTCTGATTCACACTTCTATAGGCTCATCGAATTATAACTATTAATTAATATATTAAGTATAATAGTATAAGATAGGTTTTGTTATTAAAGATAATCTTATTAAAGGATATGTTTAAAGGAAAATATTTCAATAATGTTTGTTAGTCTTTAAATAGTTTAATAATGTCTCTTCCCACTTATTTATTTTATTGGAAACTACTATATGACATAGAGAGTTGATTAAGAAATCACTTACTCCACTTTCTCACAGCTATCTTGTACAATGGAAAACGAAAGCGTCATTTTTGATTTAGCATCGTATCAATTTGAATTAATTAGGATGTAGTCATTTTACAGGTCTAAATAAATCTGTGCTAAAATTAAACTGAAATGAAATATGTCACATGAATATTTTGTCATTTGATTCAAAAAGCAGTCTTTTTGTTTAAATTCAAGATCTCCAGCGTGGTTGCTCATTAAGAATCCGCCAATTTATTAAGTTAATTTAATTTGATTAAAGAAATTAGGTGTTTTAAAGCTTAAATTTAATTTGTCTTAACAAGCCAAGGGTTGTGTTAAATAATTTGGCTGATAAATAAAATCTAATCTCAATCTCAATCTTGAAACTTTTGATGGTACGTTACTAATTACATATAATAAACATATATTCTCTTGCAACTATTTAAATATATACTACTAAAAGAATCATGTATTCATTTCCGATTAAATATAAATGTCAAATTGTGAAAGAATTGTGTTTTACACAACATGTTATATCATAAATGAATATTAAACAACTGACAAAGTAACAACTGAATTCAATGAAATGTTTAATTCACCCTCAAGGAGTTAGCTCTAAAGCTTTAACGGAACTGTTGTTACTTATTCGGAACTTTTGTTATAATTCAAACTTATTTAATATTCAAAACTATATTCATACATCGTTGAGTACAAAGTTCATACATTAATTATAATTAATTTATGTTATATACGTGTATTAATTAAATTCTTATGTGACTCATTTTCATTAACATTGAATGAAATGAATTATTTTATTAAACCTTAATATTATGTAACTGTTAAATTGAATATTTCGAAGATGATTGATGTTTATCAAATTGAAAAATAAAAAGTATTGAATATTATGTTAGTCCTTAAAGCTTAATGTATGTCATGACTCGTAAAAATATCATAAAAATTATTTTTATAAACGTGTGGTCAGCATATATCATACTTATTGTTCAGAACATATCTTCATCTCTGGAGCATATAACCAATGTTCTAACAAATTATTATGAGTATTACAATTAAGTTTTTTACTGTAAATTCAGTACAAATCATACTACTGATGGTTCAGACATCGCTGATTGCGTGTTATCAAACAATTATGAATTATGGCTTGAAATTATTGGACAATGTATCAAATACTCGTATGCAATATTATTCAGTAGTAAATAAACATTATCAAATGTTAGTATATACTCTATGGATGTCAATAAAATAATACTTACTACTATCAGTATCACAATGAACTTACACCCATTAATAGATAGTAACGTATGAATATTACAATATTCATCTGTTGATTTTGTCCGTATATTTTAATTTATAAATTTTATGACAATCCTTTTTTTACGATGCATTGATGTGAATTGTAATATTTTATAATTTTTGTTCGTTTTGCTGTCTTCATAGGTTAAGAACTGTTTGATTGATCTTGATCAAAACAGTATATACTGAGAAAATGCGATGGCACAAATGTAAGAAGTATCGTGAAGGATCGGTGAAACCTATACAATTTTTTTTAATCAATTAATCTATATTTGTATAGCGCGTCTGTTCTACACAAACGCATTGCGGACGATGTGGCGAAAAGAGATAAATACGTCTATAAAGACGCGAATAAAGTTGGAACTGGCCAACTAATATCGAACGAAGCCGGAGACGAAAACCATTCAAAGATAATATAAGAATATAATATATATAAGTAAAGTGATCCAATATCATTCATAAATTCATTAAATATAGTAATTTATTAAAAATAATTAAACTCTGCTGTCTCTGAACTATTCAATTATAAACTACGAATATTATGAACAGATATGTCCAAATTAAATCACTTACCCGTAATTTATTAAACGTCACGCATAACTTTGATGATTTGCTGCAGAGATCTATCACACAAATAACAGTGACGTCACAACACTATAGCACTCATATTAAAATGTCATTAACATGCTTCGTTTACACGCAATATTTGCTCAAAAGAAAACTATATTTTAAATTATATATGTTTATGAAAAATAACTGTAAAAGTTATTATTAGTTTAATAATTTAACTAAATCCCAAGAAATAGCAACGGCATTTGACGTAAATTCAAATAATTCGATTCTTGAATCGTCGTTTCAAATATTAACATCGCCCCATTCTTAACGTCATATTTGCTAATACAGTTACACCGCTTCATACAATTGTGCATAGCATCTGACTACAAGGTCTTATTAGTTTATGTAGTTCAGATTGTAGCGCTGAATGACAAACAAATGAGGACTTTGTCTCAGAAACATTACCTTTGTGAATAATGTATTTATTTTACATGGACTTAAATTTATTGTATGTAGATAATATTTTTGTACAAGACCAAGAGTGTTTTCTTTCGAAAAGTATTATCGACATGTCATTTATCCTATAATTATGTTTGCTGGTCAAGATAGTCGACATTGTTAATTAAAATATATATTTTTTTATAATGTTGAAATGAAACCGGCGGTCAAAATAATTCTAAATGCTAAATGTGTACTAAACTACTAAAATAATATTAATACTAAAATAAAAGAGAAGAAAGAAGAAGGGTAAAATGTATTGAAACGGAGAACTGGTAATCTTCTCTCACTTCTACAGCGACACGACGCGCTTCTATAAAAGGTTATTACCGGTCAGAACAAATCATACACTGCATTTATTTAGCTGAAACAAGTCTCTACAGCAAACAATAACTTCATTAATAAACAAACACAATCTAATGACATATATTTATTTATTATATTAATATTATAATTAATTAGTACAGTAGCTGTCTCAGTAAACGCACCACGCGTATAAACTCACCGTGAAATATTTGCATGATTTAATTCCCTAATCACTCTGAAACAAATGCCGTTCAGGCTAGATTACAAGTTCGTATTGATTCATCACTGGCCATTGAAAATTAATACCGAGTATACATCACGCCTGTGCTGAGCTCAGCGTTATCGTTCTAATGTATGAACACTTCTAACAGGTTAATTATAATAGACTTCTTCTTTAAAACTTCTTTATTAAACGCCTTTTTAAATTTTAACCTAATAATGAAGTAAAAGGATATATTTTTTTTTATGTTCTAGATATTTTCTTAATAATATTATTACTTAAAAGTTTTGTGAAATAAATCTTTTGAAATAAAACATACTTGACAAAGTCAATCGTTAATTTAAAAAGGCATATTGTACATCTGAAATATATCTTACATATGATAAAGATTCTTTATTTTATAGTATTTATATACACGTGTCCGTGGTCTAACTCCCTTTGATAATTTTAGGTAAATCCCACAATAACATATTTTAGTATTATCCCCGAGGACGCGACCGCAGTGTAATCCAACCAACTATATAAATAGATATGACTATGGGTTGGTTAAACCCTGAAGTTGAATTAAACTGAATATTTGAAACATTAAACACGATAAAGAAGTAACGAGTAAAAGTAGTAACGCAATGTTTAAAACATAAGAAACATTTTTTTTATAATATTTTTTAATTATATGATATAAATACAATATCTATCTGTTATATTTAATGTAAATGGACTTAAAATAAATAAAACCTACGATGTGATGCAAAACATTTACGAAATAAAATCATAAACTGCTAACAATAATTAAATATTGATCCAATGAAAAGCAATTGTAAAATAATAAAAAAAAACGCAGCAATTACAGTAATCTGAAAAAAAACAATTAATATCACAATAAAATGATATTATCTGGTAACTATAATACTTGGTTTGTTCAATAAAATTCGATATAGATATAAAGATAGTCCAATTATATTGTAATTTGATATCCCGTATGAAACTGATCACTTCTAAGATAGGAGAAGTCTTTTCTTTGATCTTGTTTCTTAATTTGTAAATTAGTATAAAATATAAAAAATTTAAAATATTTTTTTGTAATGTATTTTTGTAACTTTTATCTATTCTAAAAGTAAATACAAAGCATTCAACAAATATAGTTGGTGCATGTACAGTCAGGTGAAATATTTGAATGTTACATACTCCGTGTAAAGGCCGTGTCGAGTCGTGTGTACTGTCGAACGATAAATGTCGTGTCTCACCAATTTTACTTTGATATCCTTTATGTGCCTTGATAGATTTTTGGAAAAGGTTCATAATATTGTTTAGAATTGAACAAAATGTTTTTAAAGGTCACGCGTTGTATAAAATGTGTTTTTGTTATATTGCTCATAAACATAATGGCCGTATTATGTTCGAATGCTCTGCAAAAGCATATATTTTAGCTGTTTAATAATTTAAATATTTTAATATCGCAGTTTAATTTCGTGCTATTTATTGATGTATTGCGTTTAGAAGATGTAAGTCGTCTTGAGATATTTGTTTCTGGAATTAAATCTAAATGCATAATTCATAATAAATCATTAGTGTTTCTAAGAAAATCGATCGTAATTTTGATAATGGTACAAAAGTAATGTTCCTAATTAATTAAACCTGTAACAATTTCTTTTCGAAATTCGTTTTTATGTATTCTGTTTTCTGAATAACATTTCATTCATTCATTCAGTTTCAAGTAAGATTAAAGTGTGTCTTTCTTAAGATTTATGGAATTTGCAATGATTTCGTGCTACAAGCTGTGTTTGCCAGTCATTACGACATTCAATAATCCACATAAATTATTTCCACATTTTTTGGTATAAAATTAGATAATTCTTAATCAATTAGCCATCCAGAAACCTTTAAGAAATTTTAAAATTAATTATCTAAGTTATATTTTGCTATATTATTTTAGTGCTCATGAATATACTAAGTTCGTTTAAAATGATATTAAGTTTGCAAGAATTATTACAGATGAAATTACCAGATTAAAATGGATTTAGAATTTAATGTTATAATAATTGTATATTCATATTTGCATGCAACTTTACGAATATCTAGTGCCTGTAGACTTTATATTTACAATATTATTAAGAATAATAATTGTTGTATTATTAACTTTATAAATTTTTTATGGCATATGTAAATAAATATATATTATCACATTGTAGTATTCTTGAACTTAATATCTTTTTAAAATAAAATATTTTTAAAACAAATTTTATTTATAGTTATATAATTTATTTATCTAGTTTTGTGCAAACTTTCTTCACGTTTCCCATTATCTGCACTGTCTTTCATATGCGACGACTCTGAAACTTCCGTTTAAGAGAAACAGGGATTCGTTAAATTATTTCATAAACTGGGAACGCTTTAACCCTTGTTGATTACATGTCGATTAGCAGAAGATAAATTACTAATACCATGTTCTTGGGCCTTTTATTGTTTTAAGAGTTATTTAATTGCTACCCGCTCTTAGTTAAGTTCACCTCCTTTTAAGTTACAAAATAAAATGTAATGTAATGTAATGTATGCGCAAACGCGTGAATATTGTAATTATTCTGAGAAATAACTATTATTAATTTTAAATATAAATATTTATTTTGTTATAATAACAACTAAGATAATTTAATATATAATTATTGGAAAGTACATCATTTAATTGCTAGAAGCTTATGTCCAATTAATTTGACCTATTTGCATTATGAGTATTTGCGAGAAAATCTCTTTGGTTTGTTGGAACTTTCATTTATCGATCTAAAATTATATCAACAGGTGCAGGTGTGTTTGTTTGACATTATTTTGTATTGTAGCTTTAATATTTTTCTTGTGATCGTTATAACTATCGAATATAATCGATACAAGCTAAAGTGTGTGAGTGGCAGAAAACAATATAATACATTAAACATCCGATGTTGTATACAGACTGTATACAACATCGGATGTTATGTAGAATATGATTTTTTGATCTCTTGCAATCGCGAGATGTCACGACTGGTGATTCAGACAAAAAAATATATCATTTTTGTGGAGAATTGTTTATACAATTCCCTCTGGTAATGTTGTCTGACCTATCTTTTCGATCACTTATGGTGTGATCCAAGTGGACTTGTGACATTTCATTTCTCAGGTGGATTAACGTTTATATCAATTTTTCTATGCGAATACTGGCTAACTTTAAATTCTTTAGTTTAGCCTTTAAGGATTTAGTTACCATACTCGTATTGTTTCATATGAAACGTGAATAAGAAATTATGACAGTGACCTACCATAAGCGGTAGCGTTTATTTTTCAAACAGTAGAAGGCTTAGAAGTATTTGTATTGTTTGATTGAAACGATTTTTAAGCACGCAATCCGGATGTTATGTGAGATGGATTAACATAAACATCATTGTTCAGACAAAAATACTTTTTTATTATTTCATTAACAAAATTAAGTAGGTATATTTTATTTTCATAGTTTTTGATTCTGTCTGTTTTTTTTTATAGAATTTTATAAAATTTACATGTTATATTTATTTTTAAAATTTTATATCAAGTTTGCATACTTACTTACTTACAACATACCATTTCCGATAAGAATAAAGCTTCTAGTATTTAGTATATTTAAGTATATTAATACTTTAATGTTATAACGAGCTTGTATAATGTGACATTATTAATACCATGCAAAATTAGGGAAATTTCTTTTGATTGATGAATGAATGAATATTTGGTGAGTGTACAGACGGGTGAAATATTTGAATGTATATGCTCCCTGTAAAGGCCGTGTTGAGTCGTGTGTATTGTCGAACGTTAAATGCAGTGTATTTACGCGTTTTACTTTAATATCCTTTATATCCCTTAGTACATTTTTGGGAAAGCTTCATAGTTTTGTTAAGAATTCAAACAAAATGCTTTTTGAAGCTCACGCATTATTAGGAAAATGTTTTTTTGCTTAAATCCTTCAAAAGTATAATAACGGTTAAGCCGTATTATGTCTGAGTGTGTACATGTCTGCCGAGCTGTACTACCCGTATGTACATGAAGTGCAACTGTATGTTCTCTTTTATCACCATACTATTGTTTTATTGATAACCTTCCTATTATACTCATGTGGATAACATAACTCGGGTGGAACTTAGCTTTCCTTTGTAGGTTAAATAATATATTCAAATACATCATTTAACGTGACACACAAAAAGTTGCTTGGAAGTTGCATTACATACTTTCAATAACAAAAACAAATGTTTATATTTTTGTTTCAATATATGTACTTTAAATATTTTTATAAAAAAAGTCAATGAATACTAGAGTTTATTGTTGTCATATGATGTGTTTGAAGTTGTAAAAAAACTCAAGTGAACAGTTTTAATTTTATATCAATTTATTATTTACTATTTTATATTCTTCATATATTCTGTGTGCCTCCGTACATATAGTTATTATATAAGTTTATTACCACACCTTGTTAACTTTGATGCATGTAGAAGAATCATAGTGTATGTGTAATCAAAATGAGCTCAATACATCAAATATATAATGGAAAGGAAGTAAAGCAGCTGAGTTCTTTTAATTAATTAGTCTAGTGTAAAATAATTACATGGTAATAAACTTTTTTCATTTCATATTAATATTAATAGTATTCTAATCACATAAACATTATATATATTATGTTTCAATATCCTTCATCTCAAGAAATAAAATGACCTATTATTTGAAGGCAAACGTAAAAAATGGATATTTCGAATAATTTTTTGCCTAATAATAATTGCGAAAAATAAATTCATGAATTTTCACAGAGTATTCAGTTTAGTAGCTAAGAGTCCGAATTACAAGTTAAGTATCTTTTAACAGAAGATTCAGACACTTTCAGTGAACGGACGAAGTTCAAAACCAAAATAAGATTAAGTATTTTAATCTGATAAATGAGTATTTTCTTACAATCTTATATCAGATACTATCAGATACAGAACTAATTTAACGGAAAAACTTTAATAGAAACTTACATTATTCGTTGTAATAGTATAAGCGACTTTGACATAAACAATCTTTATAAAATATTAAAGAAAATCCATGGAAATTTACTTCTTTGTCAGCGAAAATAACAGTCTTGGAAGGTACTCAATTCACTTAGATACACAATTTATTTGAAATTTATTAAAAATATATATTTTATTTCTTAGTTTAAATTGTCTAATTATTCCAATGTAAGTCCCATAAATATTTAAGTAAATAAAAGTAACTACATATGTTACAAATCTCTTCAGCTAGAAATAACAATTCCGTCAACAATGTACGAGTATTTTGCGACTGCAATATAAATGCCACTACACGAATAGGATATAAGAGAAGAATTGATTCAAATATTATTCAAGACGTTGTATCGAGCAGTGGAACGGAATGCAAAACATAAATCGTGGCTTTGAACGTATGATATGACTTTATGTTACGGTCAATACTGTAATGCAATTAAAGGCAGCTGACACATTAAAACACTTTTGTGTCTTAGCGTAAGGCTCGGGTTTCCTGGGATATGGCTTGTATTTGGCTGTCGTGCTTTTATTGAATATTATAACATTTTCTTCACGGAAACAAAGTAGTGTCGTTTCTTAATATTCATTATTATACCACATCAAGGGAGGTATCCGACTTTTGCTATTAAAATGCAAGTGATATCCTTTAAATCAGTAGAATTAACAAGTGTTGGCGGTACTGGTAAAATTTATAACATTCATACAACATTAAAATTCTAAAAGTAAATACTGTCTATTTCCTTTCAACAAATTCAGTTCCTGTGTACAGTTCGTGTACAGTCGGTGAAAAATTTGAGTGTTATATACTCCATGGAAGAGCCATGTCAGACGTGTGTGCTGTCCAATAAAAAATTCAATTGGTAAATTCACGCGTATCATTTACGTCCCTTGTTGGCATATTTTTAACTGTTTTCAAAATTTTTCCGTAGTCATGATTTTATTTAGCATTCAAACAAAATGCTTTTAAAGCTTACGTATCGGAAAATAAAATATTTTGCTTAATTTCATCAAAACCATAATGTCAGTAACACAGTATTATGTCCGACTGCTCTGTACATCGTTGCTTTCCAGTTCTTAAATAATCTTAACCTTAATATTACAATTCCACTTCATGTTCTCATATTCATATTGTATCTAACCAATTATTAATTATTATACCGTTATTATTAAAACTTGAGATTAAATATTATAACTCAGTAATTAGTAACTACAAAAGACAGTCCTCGTTTGTATGATAAGTTTTTACTCTCACTAATTCTATCAACACACAACATAGTCGGGAAGATTTATTATTATACAGGTATTCTTTTTCTTGCTGAAAATAATAAATTTCCGATCACTTAATACTGCTACTTTCTGTGCTGACAGGTATTAGCTATTGTCTGATATTTCGACATTCAATAATTAGAAATTTTAACACAAATATATAATTTTTTATCACTTTGCCTTTGAAAAACCTTTAAAAGATTTGAAAGTTACTTGAAAAAGGAATACAGATAAATACTTCAAATATATTTAAGGTCCCAAGGAACTAAATGCATAAATAATAATTGTGCATTTATCAACAACAAAATATATAATATTATCATTTTGTATATTCTTTAGAACACTAGTATTTAACATAATAAATTGAATTACGTAACCTTAAATTCACACTACATATATAGCTTTTAAAAACACAAGTTAATATTTTAAAATGTATAGTCCGGAAAATCATTAATTATTTCAAAATTTATTAAATGGCAGTGACGTGGAGTATGCACACACACAAACAAATATTGATGAATTAGAACTCATGTATTAATACCATTTGAAGAAAATGTACTCGAACGTTCAAAGGTGCTGGTAGTGGGTTTTTGGGTCTTTTATTGCTTTCTGGCTTGCTTACTTTCTGCATCCCCTTTAATGTTAGATTTTTTTAAATTTCAAATTAAGGAACTGATTTTTATATAACCCGGAGATGTAAACAATTTACTTTTTGCATATCATAATCGTACTAAGAAAATTATGAAAAGAAGATTAAAAATGTTGTCAATATTAATTTTAAACTAAAAGAATAATAATTTCTTGATAATAAATTAGAAATAAAAATAATTTTACATGTAATAATTGTAAAAATAAATTATTTAAAGACAACAAGCTCATGTTAAATTATTTTGATAAAATTAGATTCAAAACGTGTCATTATGCAATACATAATACGAGTTCAAGTCGAGAGTACGAGTTTGAGAACTAAATAGTTATCAAACTCGTAATGGTTCATACAAAAGGTGAATGAGAAATTAAGATAAGCGGTAGCAGTGTTATCGTAAGCTGTTTGTTAGCTTATTTGTGTCCGTTATGTTTAAACTAGCCAGTTTATACAATTTTATTAAATATACATGTTTTTTTTACTCTCATTAAAACAAAATCCGACATTAAAACAAATCATAAAAACAGATAGTTTTATATTCTATAAAAGAAATTTAAAAAATACTCCCTGGATAAGAAGGGGCTTTGTTGTAAGCCGGGAAACTAAATGATTTAAACAAAAACTGCATTACACATGTCCCCATACAAGTAGCGGATTTTTTAATATTAGTATTAATATTAACATTCATTATTTAATATTTTTAGGGCAAATGTTTGTGTGATTAAATAAATAGCCCTTTGTTTTCTAATGATTTAATTAAAAATACTTTCACTACACTTTTGAATGTTGTGATTTTATATCGATCAAGCATGGAGTTAATAAATTACGTATAAATGAAATAAAAAGGTTAACGCTCAATTTGATTAGTATATAGAGATATACTAAGAGTAGTACTGTGATACAAAAACAAAGTCAGTCGCTAAACATTACAATATGTACAATTGTTTTAGTATTTATCAGTAATACATAACGTCTTATTGCTACACATTTCAAAGAACTTTACAAGAAATAATATATTCTAATATATATATTTTTGCTTATAATCACAATAAAGTTCGTTTGAATAATGTAACTATATTAATTGCATGAACGATAACTTTGAGTTATAATATTACCTTTTATTCAATCCACACCATATGAAACCCGAATTGTGTGCTCAGGAATCATTTAATGGAGTCGGGGACTCTTAAACCAATATACTTATGCAACATTGAATTTTCAATTTTCAACTACGGCAACTGCACTCAAATAAATGAAGGTTTTCGACTTTTTTAAATTGAAATGTAAGTATTATGTATATTATAATAATATATATTTTTTTTTATGGAAGAGGAGGGCAAACGAGCTGGCGGGTCACAGATTACTTGTGATCACCGCCGCCCATGAACTCTTGCAACATCCGAAGATTTACAAGAGTGTTGCCGGCCTTGTAGGTAGGAGTAGACACCTTTTTTGAAGGTACCCATGTCGTACCGATCTGGAAATACCGCCGAAGGGAGTTCGTTCCACAAGCGAGTGGAACGTGGAAAAAATGTCCTTGAGAACCGCACAGTAGAGGATCGCCACGAATCCAGGTGGTAAGGATGGTATTGGAGGCGATGGCGCGCTGTGCGGTGATGAAATTCGGCGGCAGGAATCAGATCGAATAGTTCTTCGGAACACTCCCCGTTGTAAATGCGGTAGAAGACGCACAAAGAAGCCACGTCTTTACGCAATGCCAAAGAGTCCAGCCGTTCGCAGAGCACCGGGTCCCTGACAATCCAAGCGGCTCTAAGTTGTACGCGGTCAAATGATAGAAGCTGATATTGGGGTGATCCGGACCAGAGATGAGAACAGTACTCCATGTGTGGCCGGACTTGCGCTTTGTAGAGCGCAAGTCTTTGGCCAGGACTAAAGTACTGCCTCGCTCTATTGATCACGCCCAATTTCATCGAGGCCAACTTGGCCTTGCTCTCCAGATGACCACGAAACTGACAGTCGCTCGAAATGTCGAGACCCAGTATTCTGATACTTGGCGAGGCAATAAGGGGGGTGCTCTCGAAGAGCGGTGATACGACAAATGAGGTTTTCTTAGTGGTAAATGCGCAAACCTGTGTCTTCTGGGGATTGAACTGAACGTGGTTCGGTTCACCCCACTCAGAAACCATCCCCAAGGAAGTCTCGATAGAAGACACAAGATTCTTTCGGCACTCGTCGACGTTTTCCGGAGAGAGACCTGCACGGCCGGAATATACCGCATCCCCAGTGCTGTCATCCGCATAACAATGTATGTTGGAGATATCCAACATATCATTAATGTGCAGGAGGAACAGAGTTGGGGATAGCACGCAGCCTTGGGGTACACCAGCGTTCACGGGCTTGGGGTCCGAGCAAAAACCGTTGAGAACGACCTGTATGCTTTACCCAGTGAAAATGCTGGTGATCCACTTGCATAAACTCTCGGGAAGCCCATAGGAAGGTAGCTTCGAAAGAAGCCCCTTGTGCCATACACGATATCCTTCCGTCATATCCAGACTAACTGCTAGACCCTCTCCCTTGCTTTCAATAACAGCTGCATAACGGTGTGTAAGATACAACAGAAGATCACCAGCCGATCGACCATGGCGAAAGCAATATTGCTGGTCATTGATCAACTGGTAATCCTCGAGGTAGGTTAGGAGCTGCTTATTGACAACGCTCTCCATTACTTTGGAGAGCAGAGAGGTAATGGCGATAGGTCTGTAGTTAGCTGGGTCCGAGCTATCACCTTTTTTAGGGATCGGATGGACAAGGGCACGCTTCCATGAGACCGGGACTACGCCTTTCAAGTAGGAGAACCGAAATAGACGCGTTAGCACTGGTGTCAACTCGGGGGCACATGTTCGTAGCACAACTGGAGAGATACCATCTGGCCCACTCGACTTATGAACTTCCAAGGAAAGGAGGGCTTTTCGAATGAGTTTTTGGCGAAAAATTATTTCCGGCATTAAGCTCGGACACCGCGGGATGATAGGCGGTGCCTTCCCCTGGTCGTCCAAAGTCGAGTTTGCGGCAAAAAGAGTGCCCAAGAGATCGGCTTTCTCTTTTGCCATGTGGGCCAAAGAGTCGTTCCCAGTGTGTAATGGCGGCAGCGATAGCTGACAGAAGTTTCCCAGACTAGCTTTGGAAAGCGCCCAGAACTTGCGCGTGCCAGGACCCACCTGGCCACCCACCACCCACCCACTTTGCCAGCTGATCCCCAATTTCGACGACATGCTTGAATTTTGCTCTAGCGATTTGCCGTTTGAAGAATCTGGAGGCATGATTATATTTCCTCCTCAGAACTCTAGAGTTCGGATCCTTAGTGACTAACGCATTAGCCTAAGCTTGATAAGCTTGCCGTTTGCCAGCTGCTGCAGCCCTGACAGACGCATCAAACCAAGGCCGCGACCTGCCACCAAGTGGTACCACAGAGCTTGGTACAAATAGTTCCACGCCCTGAAGTATCACTTCAGCTACAGCCGCAGCGCAGTCACTAGGATCACTGGAAAGGAAACAAATCGTACCTACCTACCCCCATGGGTAGGATTCAAAAAAGGATCGCATTCCATGCCAATCCGCTGACTTGTAGTGCCAAACGCGTCGAGTCGCAGGTCTTGTGCGAGCTGGGCGTTCAATGGGCACTAGACTCCGTACCAAACAATGATCAGAGGACCCTTAGGGAGCCTCGACAGTGACTTGGTACTTTCCGGGATGTTTAGTCAGCAGAAGATCCAACAAAGAGGGCATATGGGTGTCCACGTCCAGTAGACGAGTTTGCGTCTTTACCAATTGGGACAGACCATTTGCCAGAGCAAAGTCAAACACAGATCTCCCCGCGTAGTCGGTGGCACGTGACCCCAGCCAATCGGCATTATGCGCGTTGAAATCCCCGAGGACTACGACTTAGGCGGAGGGAGGCTGTGAAAGCAGATCGTCAATCTTCGCCTGAACATGGCCATAGAGTTGATTTGTTTCTGCATTACCACTATGAGAACGGTAGAGGCAAGTGTAGACTCTGACATGGACGTCCATGTCCACGTGCAGCCAGAGTACAGACAGGTCCCGACCTTCAAATATCTGAAGGCGATGGTAGCAGATATCCTCCCTTACGAACACAGATACCCCGGCGTGCGGTATAAAAGTATGTTCTAGTTTATACCCGGGGTATGACAGGTACGTTGTGTCGCTAGGTTGAGATATCTGCGTCTCCGTCAGAAACAACAAGGCCGGCTGCGCTGTCTCAAGGTGGTAGTGGACGGACCGGACCGGACGGACGGACTTTACTATCAATATTATATATTTAATAATTTTATTTACGAGAATTAATAATAAACTAATAATAGAACAAAGAGTGTCAAAAACCGCCTTTGATGTTCCGTATATTATATATAACCTATTTTATTAAGAAACTCCGGTATTACTTTGTTTTGATAAATAACATATTATCTTTTAATAGAAAACAACCGATGAATACAGGCACAATATCCTAAGAAAAAAAAAACATTACGCTGAGATACTGTGTTTAAGAGTCAGCTACGTTCAATTGCATTAAAGTATTTACCGTAATATAAAGTGTGTAAGTACAAGTTCTAAACCTCGATTTATGTATTTCATTCACTTCCACTGCACAATGCAACGTCTTGAATGATGTTTAATCAATTCTTATCTTATTTCCGTTCGGTATTGTCTTGGTCATATTGCTCCACAGAATATATTATAGAGAGATCTATTTGAATTTGTAACAAATTTTACATGTTTTTGATTTACATGTTTATCATCACTTTTACTCTATCTATGAACAAATAAATTATCAGAGGTAATCTGTAAGAAATAAAATTATGGTTATTTGAGATTCAATTATCTGAAAGTGATGGAGAAACTGATTAATTAATACATATACTTAAAATATACGCTTATTAAATTTAGCAAAAGACTTGCTATGTTGGAATTCTCTTATATTATTGGAGTAGAAAAATTAAGTTTAAACAATGATACGTTTTCCGGTATATTACATTTTTCTTTGATATAATGTCTAACGAAAATACCCATTCGTCGGATTATAATACAAGATCTTATTTTTCTTTATAAATCCGTCCGTTCCCTGTAGGTCTCCAGAGCTTCTGTGGAAACAGGTTTAACTTGTAATTAGGACTGTTGGCTACAAAACTGAATACTGGAAGAAAAATGAATAATTTATTTTTGCATAATAGTAAGGTAATTTTTTTTCCAAATATTCCTTTTCAATGTATGCAAACAAAAAGCCTGAAAATGATAAATAAAATATGTTATATAAACCGTAATAAGGTCTTAAATCCGCAGTCTTAGAAACCGTTCAGTGGAGTCTGCGTGGTAAAATAATTCTATTAATCTGAAATTATTAAAAACCTTTATAATTATGTAATTATTTGAAATTGAACTAATTTGTATTGAAATTATTTTATTTTAAACTATCAATTTTATAAAAGAAATAAAAACTGTACTTTAAACTTTGTTTTAAGTTATTCAGAGTATGTGATTCAAGCTGTTTCTGTATGTAATGTTAATTGTTATATTTAATTAGATTATTTACCCTATGTTCAACGGAAGCAACATCTCTGACTAGCTCTCAATGTTCTTCTCTCTGTTTGTATGGAACAAGTCATATGCTTGTGTAAATGATGTCAAAGCGAGTTGATACACAAATAATGTTACTATTTATAATTAATATAATTCTTAGAAATATATTTGAGCGAAGCGAACGAAGTCAGGGGAGCGTTTTACTGGAGACTTTTTACATTCTTTGTTACGAATTGGCTCGAAAACTACTTGACGGCAAATTATGAAACTTTGCAATCAAAAAGACACACATTAGGTGATTGTTTTTATAAACAACAATTTTGACAAATGTCCTCAAATTTTTTATTTTTTTTTAATATCATGTCAAAAAACTGATATTCCATTGAAGTCAATGGGAAACGATGAGTCAATACACCGGGCTCGCTTCGCTCAATATGCAAACGGCTTCCGAGATTTCGCGAGCGCAGCGAGTCGAAATTGAGGGTTTATTGGCGCCCCCTAGTTTTAATGATATTTTGTATTTTCATTCCACAGTTTAACAGCTTGTTATAGGATTGTCGTGAGAAACTTGGCTATGGCGAGTGTTTGTTTCATAAATATAAAATAAAATAAAACATATTCCTGTTTTTAAATTAAACTGCGTATACATGTATGTACAGTTTGGTCTGATACAAGGCACAGATACTGGCTTGACGCCAATCCACATAAAACCTTATTTAGCTTCACACAAACAGAAAGGCGTTAAAACATTTCCATAGTACTTTATGTCGGTGTTTTCATTACTTTTGGAAACTCTCGCATTCATATATAATATATTAGATAAGAAAATACAAAATAGAAATTGGAAATTATTATATTTTTGGGTGAAATTGTTTTGCCAATTACCTAATGAAAAATAAACAATATAAAAATTTTATTTTTATGAAGCAATAATACTTTGTATTCCATATAATACTTCCATACAAAGACTTCAAGCAGTTTTATAAAATAAGGAAGAATGAAATTAAAATATATATAAGCATAAGGTTTATTAATATTAAGACAAAGTAGACACTAACAATATATATATATATATACGTATAAGGTAACAAACAAGTTCTCAACCCTCAATTCAATTCTCCCTTTTTTCCTTCTTTACCTTGACGCAACTTAGCCCACGTAGTTCAAAGAAAACCTAATGTGCAAACTCCTTAATTATATATTATTATTTTTATCCACAGTACGTCCAAGTCAGATACAATATTTAATGATTCTTAGAGATCTTGTCTAGAAATATAATAATATAGAAAACTATACCATAATTATGCAGATACAATAGTAGACAGACAGATATTACAACAGAATTAGGGAATAAAAGTTTTATTTATAAATAAGTAGTAATATTTAGAGAAGTATAAAAAATAAGATTGCTGCATATCTATGCAACACTTTTTATTCTAAATTTGCATGTTATTCTTTATTTCATGTCATGCTTATTTTGAAACATTAACACGACTCAGCTACGCCCCTCGCATTGGGTATTCAGCCTTTTGGAGCATATTCCGCGTTTGCCTCAGTTAAGAAGCTCATATCTCGGTCTATTTGCTGCTACGTGAAATAACAGTCAAACGTTGAATGTGTATGTTTGTATTTTACGACAGCTTTAATAAAAAAAAGGATTAATTCTTTACTACCTTTCTATAATTCACATCAAATAATTATGATTAAAATGATTGCGTACATTTTTATATTTGTAATATATATTTAATGCCTTTAAAATTGTATTATGTTAATCTAAGATATATAACATTTTTGTTTTTGTATTAAAAAAGGGTTGCAGATATTTATAATAATAATAATAATCACAATTCACAGATAATATATTAAATATATAAAAAAAAATCGCTACATGCATTGCCATTGCGATAAACAAGAATATGAGAGTTAAATTACATTAGATACATTTCAACTGAATGTTTTTAATAACCAGTCCTTTTGATACCATTATTCTGAATACAATAAACATGCTTTGACAAACTCAATAAATAGCAAATAAAGAGCAGATACCAGACAATAGTAAATTATTTTCATAACTATAAATAACATAAAATAAGAAAAATAAGTTCAAGAAGTTCAAGATTGATAATTAAATCACCGCACATCACGTGAGACTATTATAAATGTACTGCGTTATGACATGTTTTGAATTAAATTTGGTCGACATTAATTTACCATGAGCTTGTTCCATTAATTATATGTTAAATCATCTATATTTTTATTTTAATATTATGATTAATGAATTTTCAAATAAGTATTAAAAATCAATAGTATTAAACACAATTAAGTTGTTTACTAGTTTGAATTACAGACTAGTTCTTTTAGATTGCAACTGAAGAGAACTGATATCAAATGAGAGGGGGTAGAAATTAAACAACTCCGAAAGCAATAAAAACCCAAGAACACGCTATTTGGAACTTTCCTTCTGCTAATCGATAAGGGTTAAGCATTCCAAGTTTTCACAATCGCTGAAATAATTAAACGAATCGCCCTTTCCTTTTGAACTGAAGATTCAGAGTCGTCGCATGTGAGAGACAGTGCAGACAGATCATAAACCTAAACATTACTTATTATAGTACTGGATCAATAAAAATCGTTTTATAAATATTTTATTCGTTTTGTTTTTTTTTTTAAAGATATTTGTTATTAGTTATTAAAGATGCTTTAAAACTAGGTTTGGTGTTTTAAATGCGAACATTTTAACAAATACCAATCCTGTTGATAAGTGAGAAAATTCTTAATAAAGAATTAATTATTATTCTAAAGTTTGTACCCCTTTGATTATTAGTGTGCGGATCCTTCTATAGGAAGGTGAAATTTATGTTGTTCCTGTTACCTTCGGAACTATTTACCTTTGGCCCGTTATTGAAAAACTTTAGACACGTGTCTATAGTAAGAAAGTCATTAATTCATTAGAAATTTGATGTGACAAAAATATAATTAATTTTGTTACTTTCTAATCGTATTTTAGATATAAACGAAATATGAAGAAACATTTAGCTATTTTACAAATCGATGAGTTATTTCGAATAATCTATTACTAAAAACAAGAGATGAACTTACTTCATGACAGAAGAATAAGATTCACTATTTATCTACATTTATTATAAATATCTATATAAAAATATACAACATTATTCTAAAAAAATATCAAATGCCTGTGTTTTTTTTTATGTTAACTTATTTCACAATAAAAATACTTAAATAAATCACCTAATAAAGTAATAAATAAATTAAAAGTATTTATCTCGATTACTCATTTTAGTTACTTAAATAAAAATAATCACTTCTGAGTTGTCTGTTTATCTCGTCATTACAAAGAAAAACTAATATGTGTGACCACTAGATGAACAATTAAATTTAAATAATAATACACTTGTTTATGATTAAGAATATAAAAAAAATATATATTTAGTTAGTACTATAAATAATATAAAATTATAAACAATTTATTATAAATTAAACTTATTGAATGATATGCAATTGACCATCACAAGGTCTAAATTTACATTATTATTAATTATATTCAAACTTATTATAGTATACTCTTAGAATAATATATCATATTTAATGTTTAAGCTTCTCATTTTATATTTAAATTTCAAATCTAAATTGTGACGGTTACCTTCATTACCGTTATTAAAATACTTTAAAAAATTGTCATTTATTTTTTATTTACACATATTTATTAACACACAAAACATTAGAGAAAGAATATGTTATAAGAAAAAAAAACGTGTATTCTAAAGTTAACAGGATAACTATAAAATAATGTTATTCCGTTTCTGTCGCCAGCTCTTCTCGGGTCAGTGACAAATAATTTTCCGAGGTGGTGGTAGTTTTGAAATAAAGAAGTTGATTTAGATTTTTGGACTATTTTCGAAATATAAAACAAAATAATCTGAATAGATCTGTTAATAGTTAGTTAAAAAGTATGTTGACATTCGCTTGCTGACTTTCAATATACCAAGAAAATATTTCAATTTACATATTATTACACTACCTTCAAAGACGGGGAAGTATCTAGAGGATATCGGGATACTCAGTGTTGAATCCATAATTTTTTGTCAATTCTTGTTTATTTTTAGTCGTTGCGATGTTATGGTAAATTTAGCTTCTAACAGTGACTACGCGCTTTAGGTACAGGTAAATATTTTTTTTTAAATACAATACATTTAACCCGGACAATTAAATTCGGCAAATATGGTCGAAAACGCGATTAAAAACAGGTAGGGGTGGCAAACAGGGGTCAAAAGGGGATGTTTTCTTCGGGTAACCCCATTTACTTGTATTGTCACCGGAGCCGAACATGTGCTCTAATTTTCATCGAAATTCATTGAGTCTGAGTACTAAAATTTCGCGTTACAAGATTTGATCCGATTACATGTCAAGTTAAATAAAAGCATTTAAAAAGAGTTTTAACAGAGTCTTTGAATATTTTTTCAAATGGGTGTATACGTGTTGTCCTTTTTTTATTGAATTACTGTATCCTACATCAATCACGCGATGGAGAATCATTCAAATAAAAGAAACTATTAAATAACAAATATTTAACATAACTAATATTTACTGCCTCTTCGTTGAAGCAAGGTATAGAAGGAAGCAAGATTCATTTGTAAAAGATATATATTTTTTGAAAACGTTTCATTTTTATCAGATATTTAATAAATATCTTTACTAGAAACAATTCAGTTGAAAACAAAATTGGACTACAAATGGAGTCCCGTTTAAAAATATATTTATTCAAAGCATTTTATCCGTCAAAGGATGTTTACGTAAACGCATTGACCCGAGTCCTGGATATAGTTCACAACAATACAGGACTCGTTACTTACTGCCTGTTCGTGAAAGCATTCACGGTTTCAACTACATATACTTTTTTGTCAAGTACTTGGGATATGGGCAAGAAGATGTCATAGTTAAAACTATTACATGTCTTTCATCACTTCGTTTTCAATTGATACTGAATTTAATAAATGTATTCATAATTATTTACGAACGATAAACTCCTAAAATATTAGACTTCTACTAATATTAAATTATATGAATTTTCCACATAAGATAGTTAAGATTTTACTACAAACTATGAACAAGAAACTCCAAAATTGTAGAACAATCTTCATATAATATGTTTATTGTTACAGCTGACCTAAGTAATTAACTAGTTCTTATTAGTTTCAATATAAGGATGAAGTTTCAATAACCTATAGCCTAAACTATAACAAGTGCTCATGTCCTAAAGGACTAGCTTTAGATATTGTGCTTGAAAGCTTCTAAGATACAAGTAACAATAAGAGACTAATTACGGACGCTTATTCTGGACACTTAAAACTATAGTTAGGTACAGATGCGATTGAATAATACATTATTTTTTAAGGTTGTTTTTTGTGAATATTATAAAAAAAATTGTAATTTCTTTAATAAAATAAACAAAAGCTAATATATTTTCGTTCTCTACATCAAATATTCAGTTGTACCTAACCTGATGTTTGCAGGTGTCATATTCAAGTGAATTTCTAAGTAAACCGTAATGAAATATTATATTTTTTTCTATATATCTGAAATGTTAATAATTACATATTTTTGATCACATAAGATGAATAAGATATGTTGTAGCTAATCTATATTTTAAGAAGGACACTTGGGAGCGTATTACCTATCCACCGCTCCAACACCAACAAATAGCTACTGTAGTAATAATTATTAAATATGGTGACAAAAGAATTCATTGAAATAAATATTGATAATAGACAACAATGCTTAAAATTAAGGGACTAAATTATAATATTATTAAAATACACGATTTGGTTAACGATTTATAATTTTAAAAATATATCTTATTTTTAAGTATTGTATTCTGTTGGTCGTATTGCACTAACAAAATATCTTTTAGACAATTTGATTTTTTCGTAGTTCATATAAGTCAAATGTTAAATTTTAGTGTACCTACTACAAGGTGGTAGAGCCTAGCTGTAGTTTTCTGGCTGCAGCTCGTATTGGGCTGGCTCGACCGGGGAAGGACCACCCTCTCACAGAAGACCGACGTGTAGCAACCAAATTCATTTGGTTATGTTCCGTCGGTGAGTGAGAGAATCCGGAAGCCCAACCCTGCCAAACATGATAGCGATGCCTCCAAAAAGTATACCCCAGGAGGGTACCGGCATTGATGAAGCCGGGGACCCCCTCCCCGAGCAAAATCGGGGGAATGATCCTCGGATTTTGCTCGGGCTGCCCTTCGTATCTAGGGCGGGCAAAGTATCGCCTTTTGTGTTTTCTGAGGGCAAACGACGGCAAACAGCGGCACCCCGCTCCACTCTAGATGTGGACTTTTGCAACATCCGGGGGTTTCACTTGAACCTAAACGCCGTCCACTACCACCTTGAGACGGCGCAGCCAGCCTTGTTGTTTTTTACGGAGACGCAGATATCTCAACCTAGCGACACAGCATACCTATCATACCCCGGGTAAAAACAAGAACATGATTTTATACCACACGCCGGGGTATCTGTGTTCGTAAGGGAGGTTATCTGCTACCGTCGCCTTCAGGTTTTTGAAGGTCGGGACCTGTCTGTACTCTGGCTGCGCGTGGACATGGACGACCGTGTCAGTGTCTACGCGTGCCTCTACAGGTCCCATAGTGGTAATGCAGAAACGGATCAACTCTTGGGCCATGTTCAGGCGAAGATTGACGATCTGCTTTCACAGACTCCCTCCGCCGAAGTCGTAGTCCTCGGGGACTTCAATGCGCACCATGCCGATTGGCTAGGGTCACGTGCCATCAACTACGCGGGGAGATCTGTGTTTGACTTTGCTCTGGCAAATGGTCTGTCCCAGCTGGTAAAGACGCACACTCGTCTACCGGACGTGGACAGCCACTCGCCCTCTTTGTTGGATCTTCTGCTGACTACACATCCAGAAAAGTACCAGAGCACTGTCGATGCTCCCTTAGGTTCCTCTGATCACTGTCTGGTAAGGAGTGTAGTGCCCATTCAACGTCCTGCTCGCAAAAGACCTGTGACTCGACGCGTTTGGCACTACAAGTCAGCAGATTGGGATGGAATGCGGTGCTTTTTTGCATCCTACCCATGGAGGCCGATTTGTTTCCCTTCCAATGATCCTAGTGACTGCGCTGCGGCTGTAGCTGATATTCGTGCATGTCTCTCTCGGGAAAACGTCGACGAGTGTCGAAAGAAACTTGTGTCTTCAATAGAGACCTCCCTGGGGATGGTCTCTGAGTTGGGTGAACTGAACCACGTTCAGTTCAATCCCCTAAAGACACAGGTTTGCGCGTATACCACTTAGAAAACCCCATTTGTCGTATCACTGCTCTTCGAGAGCACTCCTCTTATTGCCTCGCCAAGTATCAAAATACTGGGTCTCAACATTTCGAGCGGTTGTCAGTTTCGTGGTCATCTGGAGGGCAAAGCCAAGTTGGCCTCGAAGAAATTGGGAGTGATCAATAAAGCGAGGCAGTACTTCAAACCTGGCCAAAGACTTGCGCTCTATAAGGCGCAGGTCCGGCCACATATGGAGTACTGTTCTCATCGCTAGTCCGGATCACCCCAATATCAGATTCTACCATTTGACCGCGTACAACGGAGAGCTGTTCGGATTGTCGGGGACCCATTGCTCTGCAAACGGCTGGACTCTCTGGCATTGCGTAGAGACGTGGCTTCTTTGTGCGTCTTCTACCGCATTTACAACGGGGAGTGTTCCGAAGAACTATTCGATCTGATGCCTACCGCCGAATTTCACTACGGCACAGCTCGCTATCGCCTCCTTTATCATCCATACCACCTGGACGCGTGGCGATCTTCAACTGTGCGGTTTTCAAGGACTTTTTTCCCACGTACCACTCAAACGTGGAACAAACTTCCTTCGGCGGTATTTCCAGATCAATACAACATGGGTACCTTCAAAAAAGGCATATATTCCTTTCTCCAAGGCCGGCAACGCTCTTGTGAATCCTCGGATGTTGCAAGAGTTCATGGGCGGCGGTGATCACATACTAACGGTGACCCGCAAGCTCGTTTGCCCTCCTATAACATTAAAAAAAAAAGAAAATACAATCCAAACAGATCGGACGTTTAGTTGACAAAGAAGACCATGCAATTTCTGTGATACCTAAATTATAAGACTTGATAAATCTAATATTCTTATATAGGTTCTTTTAAAAATATCGGCTATATCAGAAGCCGTGTATATTATCGGAGCACACGATATGAGTTTCTTAAACAATGGCACATTTGCTGTTAAATCAGAAGTAAATAAGAAGTTTTTTTTCTTGTATAATATTATCAAATTACAATATAAGATCTTATTTTGATTTTGAAATCCGTCCGTTCACTGATGGTTTCGTTATCTTTTATGAAAAGAGACTGAACTTTTAATTAGGAATACTAGCCACCAAACTTAATACACTGAGAAAATTTTATTGAGAGAAAATTTTGGTGAGAATTTTTTTTTCTTTCGTCAATCAGTAAGTATTTTTTTATATAAGAGTACTTAAAAATTACTAAAACATCATTACATTTTTAATACAGATACCATACCATGACCTGGAAAAAATATAGGGTTTATATTCGCCACGAGGAAGAGAATTATTCAAATATTCTCTTAAAACTGATGTTTTGTACTTTTGTCTAAATCTCGAAGCCGCTGCTAAAATTAAGAAAATAATAAATATTGCCAAAAAAAATACGGGAACTAACAAAAAAGTCTTAGTATCGTCTAGACAATTCACAATCTTTGAAGTTACCAGTAATATGTAAATTGAAATACTTTTCTTGGTGAATATCAATATACTTTTAACTATCTATTAACAGTCTATTTGTTTTAATCTAATTGAGTATTATATACAAAATAAAATTTTCTTATGATGTACCCGACAAATATAGGATTTTTTGGAAAGTTTTATCTTTATTGCAACACATTGCATTTGCAACACCGACACATTACAAAACAGAATTAAGAGATGAATTGCTCCAAATATTATTCTAGATGTTCTATCCTGCACTAGAATACATAAATTGCGGTTTAGTTAGTTAGTTAATTAGTTTAGTAAATTGTGGTTTACTTTACGTTATTAAAAGTATGTAATGCAACTTGTGTACAATTTTATATTGACATTATTATTAGAGAGCTCACACATTAGGGCTCAGTTCTTGTATGGAACTAATCAAAGCTTTATATATAGACAGGTTATAAGCTTAATGTTACATAAATACTGTAACTATATTTTGAATATAAATCTTAGAATCATATTTAAATCTTCAACGATATTTTATATGATAGAACCAATTTAATAGCTTACTATTGGAATGTCATGAGATGCTTAGAAAAGGCAAGTCTTTATTTTTATTAAATAAAATATGTTCTTGTATTTAAATTGAGCTGCGTATATATGTAAGTACAATTTGGTCTAATACAAGGTTCAGATATTGGTTTGGAGCCTATCCAAATAAAGCGTTATTTTGTTTCATACAGACATTAAGGCGTTAAAACACCCCCACAATACTTTATTTACGGCGTTTTCATTAGTTTTGGAAACTCGTACTAAAATAATCAGGATAAGAAAATATAAAAGTACAAAATTACATTTTTTGTAACATCGTTTTGGCCACTTTATAACAAAAAATAAATTAAATATAGTTTAATAATATAGTAAAATAGTTAAACACATTTTAAAAAGCGTCGTTACAAAACACGTAGAAATAAAAGAGAACATTGCCGAAGAAGTTTATAACCATAAGGTCATTAGGTACCTATTGGGACAAAGTTAACACCGTATTATAGCTAAGGTATTATATGATATGACTATTTATATATGAATTGTATGATATATTTAGCGGTACAGTCTAGATTTAACAAATTTTCTCACTGTTATAAAACATGTAAATAAAGTTTTTAAGAACTTACGTCAATCAAATCAGAATTTATTCGACTAGTTTATAATCCATTTGAGTTCCTCACTCGAATTTAAAGCGAAGAAGCCACAGCTTGAACTCAGATCAGTTCGCGCCTGCTGAATGTTATATTAGTAATAATAGATCACGAAATCTTTTTTATATTAAAGATGTTTAAAACGAAGTGTTAATTTCAGAAAGTACAAATTACGTAAAGATCTTTCCAAAATAAAAAAAAAACATAAACTTTACAACTTGAGTTACTAAATTACAGTACCTGTATTTCATAAAAGTTGGCAAATATTTACGAGCAAGTTTGTGAAGTTGTAAATAGGTTCTCAAGCCTTATTACTGCCCAATTATTTACCTCGAAGGAAATTTGTCTGCTTAGCTCAAAGTAAACCATCCCCTTATATGCAAACTGTTTAATAATATATAATTATAAATCTTGCTACCAAGATCGGTTACAATACTATATAATCAAGCAGGATAACACACTCCACACCTCGGTGAGAACAAAATTTTATTTATAAAAAGTATTCATTCTTTAAACGAGGACACAAATATGCAGCATTTTTATTCTAAATTTGTATGTTACTTTATTCCATACTACCTTTATTTTGAAACAGTGATTTGCCACAGCTACTCTCTCACATTAGGTATTCAGTCTTTCAAAGCATATTTCGTTCGCCTCACTTAACGAGCTCATGTCTAGGTCTCTTTGTTGCTGCATGAAAATTACAAACAAACGTTGTATAACACTATGTTTATATGTATAGCTATGCAGCTATCGTAGCTTTGATATAAAATTAATTATATTGGTGTCCAGAAATATTATTTTTAAATTACCTAAAATCTGGTTTATAGTTTCATCAAGCTTATAAAAGTTCAGATGACTAAAGAAATGACTTTTTAAAGAATGTACATGTATGAACATACATACATACATTAGATACAATTTAACCAAACACTTATTAATAATCAGTTGTTTTATATCACTATTCAAAATACTACAAACATACTCGTTATAACACATTGTACGTTCAACAATTAATATACTTTAATGTACTAAATATTAGAAGCTTTGTTCCTGTCGGAAATAATATATCATAAGCTATATTTGTAGCTGTTCCAAATACTCTATTGTTATACTGAATTCAGAAATATTTAGAGTAATAATATTATAAAATTGTACTCACATATTCAGAATTCATTTAATTATAACATAATAATTTTACAATATGGTTCTAAATATTCGATCATATATAATAAATAAATTGTTGTAACTTCTGGATTATGGTAATAATAGTAGTTAATAAGTCAATGGAGTTGCAATTGAAGATAATTCGTAACTATTCATTTATTTTGGTTCTTCATAAGAAAAAGTATACTGGCTTAAGAGTTCCTAATTCCATGAAATGATTACTAATCACCAAATCTGGGTTTTAAGTGCCTTCGATAGAAATTAGTAAACAATTATAACCAAAAGTTACCGTTAAGAAAAGATGTGAAATATTTTTATTATGAGGTATATTATTAATATTAGGCCTTCAAAAAATGTATTACAATGTACTTAGTACTTGTACAATTTTTTGAAAAATTTACCTAAAAACTTTATGTGTTACTTATAAATAAATGTCTTCTATATGTTTATAAGAGGTAACGATTAAATTTTTTTATCATAAGGTTAGAAAAAATCGTAACCTACATTTGATTAATTATACAATTCGAAAGAGCTGTGAAGTAGTTCTTAATAATCATAATACATCTAATTATTAACAAAAACAAGTGAAAATTGCCGCACCACGTATGTAATGAGCAAATAATAATAATCTTAATAATATTGTAAGTCTAAAACCTGATCACGATAAAAGTTTTGCAATTGATCCTTGAAAACGTTAGGTTCCTTGGTCTACATAAAAGCCTGTTTTTATCCCAAGAAACAAGTTTTTCACCTAAACCTCCCTTCTAATTATTCCTGCACGAGGTAAACCTAACTTAATTATTAAAAGGTATTTATTATGTTTTTTTTCTTCGGAGCCTACAAATGTCTGTAGAAAGAATATTGCTGAGTATTTTAGCCTGCGAGGCAAAAGAGTTATAGAGGAAGTCGGTTTGACAAAATAGGAAGGACAGGAAGAATTCGATTTTCCGCAAAGTGAAAGGGTGACTATATTTAAGGTGTGCTCTTAGTGCTATTTCGGGTATGCTCTTATATGCGGTTTCAAAACAAACGTTTTCAAGGTATTTTAACCATGAGGATTATTACTTATTTCTCAGCTGCTGTAGTAGAAGTAGTAGTTGTAGTTCACAGTTGCTGCAATGCAGTACCAGCTCACAATAGGGTTTAAAAATTGGGAAAAACATATTTAATGTACAGTAATAAAAAGGTTTTATAAAATTTCATTGGTATTGTACATGAAACAAAATAGTAAACATTCTAAATAGAACTATTTTAAAATGTTCAATAAAACAGCTCTAAGACATGGGAATAGTTAACATAAGATGCTGCAATAAATGTGTTCAACGATTAGAAATTATCTTTTAATCTGAACCTTTATTAAAACTTTATTAAAACTTAAAATTAATAACGAAATCAATATATGTAAGTTTTCCCCGTCTATTTATTTTGTCATTTGTATTTTTTGTGCTATAATAAATTATACCTAAAATGGTTATTCAGTGTTAGTTTAGAAAAAAGTTTTAGAAATAATTTACTAATTATTTGTTTCTAAAGCCAAAAGCTACAGATTAGATTCGTTGATGTTATCTTAAATTAAATATCCATTTTGGGAGAAAACAATTGACGTTTATTTAATGTTAGTGGGAAATAAAGCTCTGAGGTTATGATAAAAAATATTACATTAAATTACTTTATTTACAGATTTATTCAGAGTTACCGGATTACAAAAAGGTTGACAAAAACCTTTAAATATTGAGTTTTTGTTAATTTATTATATATAACCGTATTTGTGCATTTTTTTTTTGTATAATTTATACATAAATTTGTATGTTATTTATAAACTGTTACAAATAAATAATAATTATTCATTCTAATAACTTGTGAATGTTTTTTTTTAAACCAATTCAATTCAATAACAACAAAAAGATTGTAGTAAAAAATATATATTAAAATATTAGAAATATTTTCAGAAATGTTAAGTTTTGAGCAAATCTATAATAATATTAGAGTAATTTTAACAAAAAATTTTTGCAAAACTTACGTATGCATTTCAGATCGTAAAACTTATCTTTCCAAAGAGCTACAAGTGAATATTCTGAGTGAGTTTATATGGATTAATTGGATTAATAAATACATTTATTTATTATTTTTATACATACAAAGTTATTAAACATAGCTCAAAATTAGATATAATCATAAAAATAAATATTTGTTTTATGAAAAGTACATAGAATTTTTACTATATAGAAATATTCTTCATGTTAAGTAATTATAAAAATTAAACAGAAGTTTACAACAGCTAAGGAAATATAAATTAAGTTTCTCAGGTTTGTCATTAATATTTTTCCAAAATATCCTCAAATCCCTTTTTAAGGACCCCATACTCTTATTTTTTGTTTTTGCGTTATAATATAACCTAGAGCCAATATACAGACCATAAAATTAAAGGACACTTCCTTTAAATTTCTGGTATCGTAAATTGGCTTCAGATTTTCTCAGATTTAAAGTATTTGTACCTATCACCAGACTCTCAAGACTAACAAATAATAACAACATTTTATAACATATTTATATGCAACTTTGTACAGGCTTCTGAAGGTTATTTGCATATATTGTACATTTGTGGTGATAAGGTATACCTTTGTTTTTAAATTAAACTGCGTTTATACGTAAGTAAAATTTGACTGATACTAATACTGATACTGCTCAGTTTGATACTGATACTGGATTGACGCCAATCCGTATAAAACCTTATTTAGTCTCATGAAGGCAGTAAGGCATTAAAACAAACCCATTGTACTTTATATCGGCGTTTCATTGGTTTTGGAAACTCGCATTTATGTAAAAAAAACAAGATAAGAAACTAAATAAATGCGACTAAAAAGAATATTTAAGTAATAAAAAAATTTATAATAATACATTTTGTTACGCCTATTATTCTATTCTAATTAACTTAACAAAATGTATTAAACTATTATAAGAGAATAAGAAGATATATTTTATCAAACAAATATCAAAAAACATTATTACAAAATACGTAGAAGTAAAATAGGAGAGCGGTCAAAAAGTTTATAATCATAAGGCACATAAGGTACTAAGACAAAATATACAGTGACAAGATATTTTGCAATATTTATTTATTTATTTATTATGCATCATATATTATGCATCATAAAAGTTAACTGTCCAATAGACAAAAGGTTTAAGAGGGTAGGGAAAGGTACATAGATATATTATAATAATATACAGATACATAATAATAATACTATATACATACGATACATACATATACATTTATAGCTACATAAATTAAGAAGAACATACATATAATAATTAAATATAGAAATACATACATATATTATTTTTTAATCCTGTGAGAGATAGCGCTTTAATCTTCGTTTAAATGCCATAACAGAACGGTTGGATGTTATAGTGGTTGGTAAGGCCTAGGTGAAGAAACCAAATCACTGTTCAGAGTGTTGTTAACTAGTTTATATACAAATTAGTAAAAATATTATAAGTACAGTTTTAACAAAGTACACACCTCAGTTAAAACAGAGTTTACTCGATTTTCAAAACCATTTCATTTCCTTACTCATGGAGCTTAAAGCGGCGGAACTACAGCTTGTACTGAGGTCACTTTAAATCTGTTAAATATAATAATGGTAATCATGGATCATTAAAATGTATATATCAAAGATTTTAAAAACAAAGCTACATTTAAAAAAACATATTAGAATATCTCATTACTTGCACAATTCTCTGAAATGTGTAGCAATAAAACGTTATGTATAACTGAGAAATAATATAACAATTATAAAGTCTCGTACGCGCCGCATTAGAGTACCGATAGCGTTTTGTTTTTCAACACAGCGTTTTCCTTTTTGACTCAATAATGCAAAATTTTTTGCTGCAGGATTGATCAATATCCAATCACAACATTCAAAGTTGTTTAAACACACACAATTGTGAAAAGAATATAATGTCAAAGTAAAATATTCATAGTAATATCATAAACCAGATCGTTGTAGAAAGGCGTAATACAATATCTTAAACCGTTTAGATTCCCTCTTACCACAAAGCCACTTCTTATCCAGGAAGTCATCTCTCAGAAAAGGTCTATAACGCGCGCTCTTTGTTTTTTTTTGTAAAATAAACCTGTTTAAATTGCTAATGTTGCGTATTATTATAATATTTTAAAAACATGTTTTTAGCCTGTCTATTTAATAAAACATCATAAAATGTATTTTAAAAATGAAATAATAAAAAATGCAAAGAACCGTATGTTACTATCTTAATTTATAATTTACGTTTAATGTGAAACATTGTGTTTGGTAACTAAACTGATGCGACACGTATTATTGACGTATTGCGTAATTATGGGCATTGAAAAGTAATTATGTACCCAATCATCATTTTTAAATTATCTTCATTTTTATTTTATAACACGAGTAATGAAATTTAAAATTAATATAAATTATGTTTTGGTGGCCGCGAAGGTTAAAAAAATCTATATTTATGAATTACAAGTAAAACTTATGGTTAATTAATACTAAATAAAGGTATGGACCCGGGAATGTTTGTAGTGCCACCAGTTTCTAGTTGGTTTCTTACCGATGGCAGCAACGCGGGCGGTGTAGTTTGTAGTGTTTTCTATTCTGCACTTTCAACGTCGGAATTCACTTGGTTTTTATTATATGAATTAGTGCTGGCTATGCATTGGTAACATATAAATAAACATTTATTATGATTATTTTTGTAGCTATAATACTAAATAAAATATAAATAGTTGTCTCTGTAAAGATACTTCTCTTCAAAGAAGTATGTACTTACAAGTCTGGATTAAATTAAAGACCAGTTCTTTTGCATTGCAACTTAAAAACAACTGACGTTAAATGAAATGAGGTAAAATTAAGCAACTCAAAATGCAATAAAAGGTCCAGGAACACGCTATCCGGCTTCCTTTTTGCTAATCGACAAGGGTTACAACGTTTCAAGTTTTCAAATTTGTTGAAATAATTAAACGAATTTCCCTTTTCTCTCGAACGGAACCTTTGAGTAAGAGACAGTTCAGACAATCAAATACCTAAGGTATTTATTACAGTACTGGCAAAATAAAATTCGTTTTAAAAATAAATGTATCAGATCTTTGTTTAAAAAACTCTTCCACAGGGTCAATATCAATCATATCAATAAATGTGACAATTTTAATAATGTAATAATTATTATTTTTATTGTGTTATTGTTTACAGTCTTTAGACAAAAGATATTTAATTGGCTAGCCAATAAATTTATATAGTATCTGTACACCTTTGATTATTATTCTGAATATCATCCTGCAGAAAAGTGAAACTTAAGATTTTCCGATAAACTTTATTTACCTTCGGCTTGTTATTGAAA
The DNA here is from genome assembly GCA_918358695.1 of Melinaea menophilus ssp. n. AW-2005. Classification (NCBI taxonomy): domain Eukaryota; kingdom Metazoa; phylum Arthropoda; class Insecta; order Lepidoptera; family Nymphalidae; genus Melinaea; species Melinaea menophilus. Next base: position 14,191,476 of record OU911049.1, read on the forward strand.
AACTTTATACACATGTCTACAGTAAAGTTACTGGAGTGTTAATATAATGTGATTTTCTTACTTTATAATTCAAAACAATTGAAAGATATCCAGGTATTACACAAGGCAATGAAATATATTTAATGAATTTATTAGTAAAAACTGAAAATGTTCTTACTTACGAACGTAAGATAAGACCTTGTACTACATGTTACATTGTTTATATTTTGATCTATACTAATTTTTTGATCGGTTTTATTTGCAAATTGTATAAACATACGAGTTTAAATCAATCACTACTATTTTATTTGCGTCCAAATACAAAATATTACTGCTCTTTCTTAAATATTGAGAACGATTTTTAGATCGAACTATACATAGTAAAATATACGAGTACATTTGTGGACTTTATTTTTTTCTCATATGTTCATCCTTTATGGAATTGTATTTTTGTGAGATACATATACAGAATGAATTTAAGCTTACGGATTAATATTTCAATTCATAAAAGGCTGCTATACAATTTATCAAGTATCTTTGCTTGTGTTATGATGGTTGATTAATATATACAATAATTATTTATGAATTTACTTTTTGACAACCTGACCTTTTCAAATATTTCATTGGATTGGATCATAATGTAATTTATTGAATGCTTTCTATTTACTTTTAGAATGAATAAAAACTAGTAAAAAAAATAAATTATATTTTATATTTATTTACAAAGTTAAAAAGCAAATCTCTCGTGATATTAAAGAAATTCAACGTAAGTTTACCTAATTTTGCCTGTTATTGTTATGGATCACCAAAGACCTAACTCCTTCGAAAGCCTCGTGCAAGGCCTGAAGTATTAAATATTTTATGTCTATTAAAAATGCAATAAACAAACTTATATACGAGTACATTTTTTTAAGGATATATTTATATCTGACCAACTAAGATATTAAACTTGAGATTAATATTCATGTAAAGTATATGCATTGAGGATATATTTTAGATAGATAGATTATTCCTAAATTTTTTTGAAGAAGCTCAATTTTTTATCAGATATGTAATAAATAGCTTAACAGATAACACTTAAATTGAAAACGATATTTGACTATAAATGGAGTTCCGTTTCAGATTTTTTTTTTGTCAAGAACTTTATGCGTCTAAGAAAGTTTCCGTAAACGCATACTTTTTTAAATACTTGTCTGTAATTTTATTGCTACCTATTCCGGCAATAACGTAGAAATTATGAATATGAAATATATTTTAAAGTTTTTTAAGCAATGGTAACCGTATATTTCTTTTTGTTATTATTTATATACAACATTTTTAAACCGTTTTGCGTCTACTGATATTACAGAAAACAATGACAGACAGTTTAATTTATGTATTACATGGTTACGTTAGCTATCATGTCATAATATATATGTATATAGATATATACAACTGATGTAGATATATATATATATATATATATATATATATATATATATATATATATATATATATATATATATATATATATATAAGCATCACCAAAAAAATATTTAGAATCCGAATAAACGAGACTTTTCCCTTGTTTTTATTCTACTCATTTGGGGCCAATATCACTTCCTTCTACGCTCTTCTATACCACGTCAGTGAAGACGAATTTTCTCCAAATAATTTTTCATACACCTATGCAAATCTTCTTACTCTTTTCTCCAAATCCAAATTCATAGTTGAAACTTATCTCGTTACATGCCTATTAAGTATATAATTTCTCTATGGTTTTTATAAAATATTTAAAATGTTTATAAGATTAAGATAAGCTATAACATATATAATATTAATATAATATTATAATGAAGCATGTTGTATCATATTATCCAACCACGGCTTCAAAGACTACTAATAACTAACATTATCATAATTATTCAATTTTATAACAGAAACTTACATTTCAATAAAATTTACAATAAATATTCATAAAACATACAATAAAAATAAAACTGATAGACTATATTATACTTATATCGAAATACATGTAGTAGTTAATATAAAAAAGCTTCAAATTGGTTTTCCGGCCCACAACGTAAGCTCTACGAGCCAACAAACAAACAGACAAAAATATATATAAATATTTTTTATGTAAGTATCTACTTTCATATGCAAAGAAAAGCTGTTAATTTTGAATTACAAACCGACACTTCAAATTTTATTTATATGTATAGGTATTTTAAGTCAAAAATTATTTTACATAAAGCTAGCGACTTCTAAAAATTTAGTCAACAATTTTCACATTTTATATAAGTGCACAGTTAGGTGTTACTTGCACTTATGAAATTTAATTAGACTAGCCTTTGAAACCTATTTTTATATGCAATTTATAATAATATATTTTTTTATACACACAGATTTGTACACATGCGAAACATGCAATACACGCATTTTCCATGAAATTTGAATGTCCTATTCAGATTATAAGTTTTCATTATAGTTTTAAAGACATCTTAAATGTCGTTTATGCACACTTAACTATAATTATTAACTATAACTATAACTATGGTTCAAATTAAATGTAAGTTTAAAAATTTGATATTCTTGACAAAATGAATTCTTCATTTTGTCAAGAATATCAAATTTTTAAGAATATGTTAAATAATATAACCAAGCAAATTTAAATGTGTGAAATCATAAAAGTAATTGAAATATACACGATACTCGATACTCGAAAACATAAATTCATAACCATGTACATTATTACATCATTAATACACTGTGATATACAAGACAGTAGAGGCTTTGCTATCGGAAGTAGTATACTATTAGTTATGTATTTTGCTTTTTTATCAACTAAGAGTTGTTCTTCTATTAATTAGTAAACATATAATATATATAATAAAATTATTCTATGAAAATAATACATTACGACTAATTTATGTTTATCTATAAGATGACATTCTACGATTAATTTTCAAATCTGCAATTGTAGATAATAAATATGTAAATAGATTTTTAATTAAAGATAATTCATACATACATAATACCATACATATATTTCATTTGGAAACTGGAAAACTAAGTACCTTCCATTATCTTAGATCCAGATTTAAACGTTGAATAAGTTCTCTAATCCATTAAAGAGTTTCTAACATACAATCCGGGTTTGATATAACTTGCATTGAAATCATCATAATAATAAGTAAGAGTTACCGTTCTGGATAATTATAAAGTTATATTATTATATACAACGAGGCACATTGTTAACATTGGGCATTCATTAAAATATATTAGAATGTCTTATTTCTTTATAATTAATTGAAGATTTTAGTAATAAAAAGTTATGTATAAATGAGACGTAATAGGAGTACTATAAAGCCTTGTACATACTTGTGGTAATAGAGCAGCGATTGAGTTTTGCAACACAGGTCTAATAGATTACATCGAGAACTAAAAATTACATCGAGAACTAACATTTTTGATTCATTAATGCGTAATTTTTAAACTGCATGCTTGATTTATATCCAATTTAATTCTATTTTTTTTACTTCAATTCCAATTGTCCCAAAAATATAACAGAAGAATAATAATAGTTATACAAATAATATAACACTATGTGTATTGTATAAATAGGGATTAATTTTAGTTTGAATCGTTTAGTAAGCTGGTTACAAAAAAGCCACTTCTTATCCCTCACAAAAGGTCTAGCCTTCGCGATCTATGCTTGAACATTTCTATAAGGATATGGCTATTAAAACTATTTAAATTAGTACGTAAATTATTGATATAACTTTTATGAGATTTTAAAAATATATGTATTACATGAGTATTAAATACAATTGTATAAGTTAACTAACCTAACAATTGAATAATGAAATTGAAACAACGCGGACACATAAAAGTTAATCAAAAACTGGCAATAGCACCGCTACCGCCCGTGGTTGGAAACTCTTCTAATTTCGCATTCTCGTTTAATACGAAACTTTACGAGATAAATAAATAAAAATCACAAGAGACGTGTATTGTGAGTGTAATGCGTAATGATATGTTTGGGATGAGATCCTGTCAAAATTAGTTTATCATGGGCTCGTTACATTTAGATGGTCTAATTTCCAATTATAAAATGTTATATTATCCTAATTTTATTTATAATATCAAACTAAATATAATCAAAAGTTTAATTTTTTTTACCTAATTTTCTAAGAACAATTATAAGTATGTAAAGACCAGTTCTTTTATTTTGCAAGTTAAATAGAACTGACACTAAATAGAAGGGAGTAAAAATTAAACAACTTAGAAAGTGTTAAAAGGCCGAAGAAATCGCTACCTGGAACTGTCGTTCTGCTAATCGACAAGGAATAAAGAATTCCAAATTTTCACACTTGCTGAAATAATTAAACAAATCCCCATTTTCTCCTGCCCAACAATTTTAGTGTGAATAGGAAACACAATGCTGATAATCGAAAAGCTAAACACTCTTTATTATAGTACTGGATAAATTAATTTATTTTTTTAAATAATTCAATTTAAAAATTTTTTTTTTCGAAAATACTCTTTTACAAGGTTTGTTAAGAAATGCGAATATTTTAACGAGAGTAAATCGTCTTGAAAAGTATAAAAATTCTTAATAATAAATTAATTATTACTCTTGTTGTTTTATTGTTTGAAGTTAGTAGACACTAAACATTTAATTGGCTAGTCAATAACTATACATATAGTTTGTACCCCTTTGAATATTAGTATGTGGATCCTCCTACTGGAAGATGAAATTGAAGTTGTTTCGATAAACTTCAGTACTATTTACCTCTAACTCGTTATTGAAAAACTTTAGACACACATGCCTACATAAGGAAAGTTATCAATTAAATAACAAGCCAGTGTGATAAAAAATATGATTTTATGAACTTCCATGAAAGAGGAATGCAGGCAAGATTTTTTTCTACATGCTGCGTTTCTTACATATTTATTTATCTGTACTTATTTCAATTATTGTCTAACTTTATTGTCGTCAAAGGGTATTAAACATGCGAGTTCAGATGCATTAATGATATTTCTTGCTCAGCTGTACGTGACGTCACTGTCTTTTATGAACATTACAAACATTTATTGTACCGGACTATTCTTTGTATAGTGTACATTTGCAGACTTCTATTTTTTACATTTATGTTCCTCTTTGCCTTAAACAAAGTGTTTTTGAAAGCTAAAAAAATGTGAATTGAAGTTTAAATTTTAATCAAATTTTTTGAGTGTCCATAAAAGGCTTCTACATTAGGTATTTAGGTATTAGGTATTTATATAATAAATGATTTGTGCATAATAAATAAAACTATTATTTATGCATTTTCTAATTTAATTTACTTGTTTTAGGCTTTAAAAATATTTGAAATTTTTATCTTTATAATAAAATTAAAATCAAATTCCATTCTTATATTATTTCGCCCTAAATCGCTCTATTGTAGTAACTATAACATTAGGCATTATGCCTAAAAACTCTTAATGACATTTTAACCAGACTTTGTAATTTCAGAATCACCGGCAGGAAATTGAAAATTTAACTTTAATAATAAATTTAAAAAAAAAGTTTGTTTCTGAAATTGGTTTCTTATCGAAACAATTTTGTGTCAGGCTTTTTATTGTTAGTATGTCATTTCTATATATAATCACAAAATTAACAAATGTTATTAAAGTCATCGAGTTAGGAAAGATACCCTATCTTACTCATTCTCATCCATATCGCTGTCGTAAGAACTACTTTCCCAATAGATTTATTCCAAAGCTAGAAACATTGTTTAGGATTTTTGAAGGATAATAGATGTCACTTCCGACCTGATAAAGACGAATCATTAATGGAGACTTTTAGATCGATTAACAGAGCAACGAATGGCTAGTTTAAAGTTCGAAAATTTGAGTAATGTGAATCAATTTGTGAATATATTTTTATTAAATGAAAAACATTTCTAATGTCAAAAATGATTAAAGATAATACAGATGAAATAATTATTTTAGGAAAAAAAATTTACAAAAAATTTATAACATGTAAATAACTTAATGACAATAAAAATAACAGTTAATATATTTATTTAGGTATTTTAGATCTACCACAAAATAAGGCTGCGTAAAGGAACGGTCGAGTGATGACGTTATATTAATAGTCTTAACTTGGTGTAAGTTAGATAGATAGATAGATAGAATATACTTTATTGCACACCACACAATAAAATAACAAAATAAAAAAAAACAAAAATAATAATAAAGTAATCGAAAACATGGTAGAGTACAAAAAGGCGGTCTTATCGCTAACTAGCGATTTCTTCCAGACAACCTTTGATAATGGAGCAATTGTATCGAATATGGCAGGGTAGTGCAAAAAATAAAAAATAAAAAATCTATATATATATATATATATATAAATATACAAATGTGAAAAAAAAAGAAATAAAAAAAAAAAGTATAAATAAATAAATTAAAAATATATATATATATATATATATAATAATAAGAATGAAATAAATAAATAAATATATATATATATACATTAACATATAAATATATACATACATACATCCTATATGTACATAGAATACAAATAACTCATATAAAAACCATCTACTTATATAACATACATACACACATACGTAAATATTTATTATTTATATACAACTTAAATTGAGATAATGCGACTTTAATTTAGTTTTAAATGAAACAAGTGATGTTGATTTCCTTATATGCAACGGCAGACTATTCCAAAGTTGAATGGCCTGAATCGTTAGAGATTTATTGAAAAATTTTGTTTTGTGAACTGGCATGTATAAGGTCAAGTTTTCAAAGGATCTTAAAGATTTGTTACTAGTACCCAAGAATTGGAATTTATTTTTTAAATAGGGAGGCGAAGAGGGATTAAATAGCACACAGTACAGAAATGTAAGTATATGCATTTTACGGCGAAATCTAATTGGTAACCACTTGAGCTGTAGGCGAAACTGAGAAATACGGTCAAATTTGCGTAATCCAAATATAAACCGTATTGAAAGATTTTGGAGTCTCTCAAGTTTATTAAGTTGGTCCTCGGTTAAATTGGTATAGCTTGCGTCTGCATAATCTAGAATAGGTAGGATTAGGGACTGTGCTAGCATAATTTTGGTTGGAATAGGAAGGAAAGTACCGAGGCGGCGCAAGGAGCCCAATGCTGCAAAAGTTTTGCAACTGACTTTTTTAAGGTGATCAGACCAAGATAATGTATTGTCAAATATTATCCCCAGATTTTTGACACTGGTGCTGTACGGTATAACTACATTATTGTATTTTATACTAGGCAAGGTAGCCCAGTCAATTTTGGATATAATTGCAGGACTGCCTACAATAATACTTTGTGACTTAACCGGGTTAACTTTAAGACCATAAGATATAGTCCAGTCGTAAATATTGGCAAGGTCTGAATTAATGATAGAGATTTTACTTGGTAAGGTCTCTATATCACTATGACAGTAAAATTGCACGTCATCTGCATACATAAGGTAGAGAGACGAAATTTTATTAGTAATTGTATTGATGAAAATTGTAAATAGCAAAGGAGACAGCACGCCACCCTGAGGTACTCCAGCACGAATCTCGCGCCACGACGAAAAAATATCGTCGACGCGAGTTCTTTGCCGGCGTCCCTGTAGATAACTACGAAACCAGTCAACCACTAATGGAGATATGTTAATAGAGCACAATAGGTTTAACAATATATCAAAATCCACATTATTAAAAGCATTACTTAGATCTAACAGAGTTAGTACGGTAACCTGTTTTTGATCCATTGCCCATCGAATGTCGTCGGTAACTTTCACGAGAGCCGTAGTAGTACTATGGCCTTGACGGAATCCAGATTGATAAGGATTAAGGAGGTTGTGATTATTAAGGTAAACGTTAAGTTGAGTGTTGACAAGCTTCTCTAATACTTTGGATAGGAAGGGCAAAATTGAAATGGGTCGGAAATCGGAGGGGTTGGTCGCATTTGATTTCTTGGGTATAGGAGTAACAAGTGCATCTTTCCATGAATCAGGGAATTTCCCAGTAGATATGGAAGTGTTTAGAATATGGGCAAGGAAAGGAGAGATTATATCAATGATGGGGACTATCATATTTCGGCTAACGTTATCAATACCAACGGCATTAGAAGAAATTGACATTATGCTCTTTTTAACATCACATTCAGTGAATTGCGAAAAAGTAAACGGAGGAAAGTCAGGAGTTGGAGAAACAAAGATAGAATTCAGTGTATTTCTCTTAATGGAGCTAACAATTGGATCGGAGGTTGTAAAATGTTTGTTAAGCGAGTCAACATCGATGTTTTTACAAGAATCTTTAGAAGAGGATGTACCAACTCCAAGTGACTCCAGAAATTTCCATATTTTGGATGTGTCGCCGTTTTCGACCGATCTATGGATGTGGCGACGCTGTGCATCTCTACATAATGTATTGCAGCGATTGCGAACTTTATTGTACTTGTGACGATTTGAGTCCGAATTATTTAATTTAAGTTTAGTTTTTGCCCTGATTTTCTTTTCGATCATTTTTTTTAATTCCTCAGATAACCAAGGGGCAGGGAGATGTTTTATTCTAACTGGTCGGATAGGTGCGTGTTTATCAAATAACTGTGTTAATAAGGAGTAAAAAATTTCTAATTTATCGTCAACAGTAAATGCATTAAAGACCACGGACCAGTCAGTTTTCCGAGCATCTTCGCATAGTCGGCATAAATCCATTCCACCAAAATTACGTTGCAGAAGTATTCTGGATTTTGATTTGGGAGGACGGAGTTTGTATGATAAGTATAATAAATCATGATACGAAAATGCATCAGCAGAACATTGACCGTGCTTTAAAATAGAATTAGAGGATGATACTATAATAAGATCAAGAAGAGAAGAAGTATAACCTGGTAAACAATGCGTGGCTGACAGGGGTAGTAATTGAAGGTTATGGGATTCAACGATGGAGAACAATTTCTTGGAACGGCTATCTTCTTTAATTAGGCACGTATTAAAATCCCCCATAATAACTACGTGGTCATATATAGGAACGTAGTTATCTAAAATATGATTGAAAGGAGGAAAATAGTTATCATGCATGGATGGGCTATAAAAGACGCCAAGAAGGATTTTTGAATGTAAAAGAGTAACTTCAATCATAAGATGTTCGGCCGCGTCTTCCAAGGGTGGTTGAGTTGATGAGGAAACTATTGTAAAGGGAATGTGAGAACGCAGATAAATTGCCACACCACCGCCCCCTTTATAGACACGATCGTTACGAATCAGCTGAAAGCCAGGCAGAGAATATGATGATGAAGGTAGAAATGGCTTTAGCCAAGATTCTGATACAAGAATCGCATGAATGTTGCGAGAATTAAAAGACGCAAGCATATCAGTATAATGAGCCGGAATACTTTGGGCATTTATATGAATGATGTTAAAATTTTTCAAACAATCTGAGAAAAGAGTATCTAATGTATGATTGAGAGGGAGAGGAGGAGATGTACTGTGATAGCTATCATCTGCTGAGTCAGCACTGGAGGAGAAAGATTGAAACAAGTCGCTATTGATACTATTATTCAAAGAAGACATCGTGAACGTATTCTATTATAAAAAATATAATAACAAAATGAAATTTAATAAGAGATAAAATTACTAAAAATAAATAAATTAATTAATAAAATAAAATATAATAAAATAAAAATCAGTTAATAAACAAGTAATACACTATTTTAATCCTTATCAATATATAAAACGGTATTGTATACTAACAAAAAAAAATATATAAAAAATAAGAAATAAAAATAAAAAATAAAATAAATAGATGTATTTAAATGGATATCGATAAATTAATTATATGATATTAAAAATGATAGATATCCACTCCATAGACCCGCCAGTTGTCTGAGAGTTACAACACAAATTACACAATCGATATTAAACAGTAGTTAACTAGTGAAATATTAAGTAATACTAGAAATAAAAATAATTAAAGAAAAGAAAAAAATAATAAAAAAAAAATAATAATAATAATTAAAAACACGTTAAACAACTCTAGAAAAAAAAAAAATATACATACTAAAATCAATAATAACAATAATCTAAATAAATCTATTATTACATAACAAAATGTGATTATTTATTTATCTTTTTAAAACGCAACTTTAATCTTTAAAACATAATTATAGTAGAAAACATAACAAATTAATTAAAGCTAAAAGATTAAAATGTTAGAGTGAGAAAGAAACGGTAGTAACATAACAGCATTCATTCAGATAATAATTGTGGGTTGACATATTATTATATTATATATTATACCTACCTTACGGCAGGTGTCAATAATCAGCTGTCAAAATCAAATGTTTGTAATAACCTTATATCGACATAACAACAATAACAATAAAGTTTCTCGTACGCAAATTATAAGTAAAATAATGATTCGTAAATATAAAAGACAATTATTGTAAATAATAGTGCATGAACAGTTTTAAAATTGAAAAATAAACTATTATAAAGTTAAAAGTACAAGAAATCTCAAACTATATTGGAGAACAGTGAAATAGTGAATGAATGTGATTACTCTCTAAACTAAAACAAAAACATCACTTATTCTTAACGGTGCGCTTGGATCTCAAAGTCGATATTTTATTTTCCACAACTGAGACCGTGGTATTCTTTACTGTACTAGGTACAACGGCACTGGCACTCGGGATCGCATCAAGTTCAGATCTTGTTGTGATATAGTGATTAACCAATTTTTTTATCAATCATAAAAAATACATTGTGCAATAGCACCATATGGTTAAATATTAATCATCAATCAATCAATAGAAAATTATTGCTAAAATAAAAAATAAAGTGTGATACCCCCTCGTTGATACCATATTATCTAAAAATAAACTTTAAGAAAGTAAACCATTTTGTTTCCATAAACAACGTTTCAACTTATTCAAACCGCCAAATATAAGCACCGATATTCCAAGAAACCCGACCTACGACAGGTAAGCGTCAGCTGGTTCAATTGCATTAAAGTATTGATCGTAACATAAAGTGTATGACACGTTCTAAACCACGATCTATATATTTCATTTCATTCCGCTACACGAAACAACGTCTTGAATAATATTTGAATCAATTCGCTAATTTCCGTTTCGTATTTTGTCAGTTATATTGCACTCACACCAGATTATGGATGGATTTGAGGTGTTTAGTTAAAGAGATTTGTACATTTGTCATTACTTATATTTTATTAAAAATTTATGAGATCTAGGTAAAATAATTTGAGCATTTAAACTTTGAAATATAACATTGACTATCTGAATATAACATTTTAGATAGATAAAAATATTAAATATTTTTAAGGACATTTTGTCAGACTAATCAACAACTTATTAGATTTCTTTCTGACTCCCATGAAATAATCACTCAAGGTATATTTGTTAATAAATATAAAGCAACAGTTTTAAATAAAATATACTCTTGCTTTTAAATCTATATGCGTATATACGTAAGTGCGATTTGTTTTAATACAAGGCTCATATAGTGGCTTGGCGCCAATACACATAGACCATTATTTTGTTCTACACAGACAGAAAGGCGTTAAAACATTCCCATACAACTTTATGTCGGCGTTGTCGTTAGTTTTGGAAACTCTCGCATTCATAAAACATAAACAAGATAAGAGAATGTTAAAGAATACGAATCGGGAAATTATATATTTTATAGTATCTTTGGGGACTTTTAGTTAAAAAAATTAAGTAGATATTATATGATTTAATAAGAAAACTAAGAACAGTAAAACAATTTATTATACACAAGAAAGATGTAAGTAAATTACGTAGAAGTGAAGTAGAGTAAGGGTGACGTAGTTTACAACAATAAGGCTTATTTATTAAGACAATATAGACACCGACAAGATATTTTACAATATCACTGTTATTAGCTGAAAGGTCTAGATGTGACTAATAACTAGTCTCAGCACAAATAAATAAAAAGCTGTACGTAAAGTTTGTAAGAATGGCGATATTTACCTCAATTAAATCAGAAGATATTTAACTAATATGGAAACAATTTGGAATCCTCATTCGTAAACTGGAAGCGACGGAACCGAGGCATAAACTAAGATTAATTCATACCTGCTAAATATTATAATAGTTATCATGGGTATCGAAAATTTAAATAACAAAAATACTTAATACATTTTTTTCTTATAAAAGTACAAATTTGGTGAAGACCTTTGCCAAAACTAAAACATTCTTTTATACAAGAGTCACTAAAGGAAATTATAGCAAAGTACCTGTATAACACACGATTTATTTTACAGCAAGTTATGTAAGATATACATATGTGCGTTAGTACATAGGTTTTCAATTCTTAATTCTACTCTCCTTTATTTCTTCCTTTTACCTCAACGCTACTGTAAGTATTCCTTTAAAACTATACCTTCTCCTCATGTACAAACTACTTAATGATATATTTATCTAGTTATTTATCTTGCTATCAACAACAATACTGAAATACTCTTCCTACTTATATAGACCTTGTCTAGAAATATAACCAAAGCAATATCCACTCCTCGTTGAGAACTTAATTTTATTTATAAAAATAATTATCAAAATAAAAACGAGAACATAAATATGCATCACTTTTTATCATCCTTATTTTGAAACAGGAATACGCCACATCTACTCTCTCACATTAGGTATTCAGTCGTTCAAATATTTCATTCGACTCGGTTAACAAACACATGTCTCGGTCTATTTGCTGCTCCATGAAAATTACAATCAAACATTGTATACGTGTTTGTATATTGTATGATAACTATGATAAAAGATAATTAGTTGTATAGTTCCTTTATATATTCCAAAACATAGAAACTCTAATTAGGTTAATCGTTAATCGTAAAAACTCGAGTTAGGTTAATTCCTTTTATTTATATAAAAATTATTCTGAATGTTATAAAAAATAAATAATATTAATAATAATAAAATGTTAAAGTTTTTTTGCAATGTTTTTAAAGAATAATTAAGTATTCAACACAGTTGAATTATATATTGTTTTTGCGCAATGGAACATTTATAATAAATTTAATACGGACAGATCACCAAAAAAGAAATATTTAAAGAAATTATTCAAATATTATGCAACATATTTTATCGAGCAATTAGAATGAATTAAATAAGTGACAGCTTAGGCCGTGTAATATACTTTATATTACGATCAATACTTTAATGTAATTGACACTTAGAAATACTTACGTGTCTTAGCGCAAAGCCTAGGTTTCTTTGGATAGAGGTGCCTATAATTGGTCGTCGTTTTCTATTAAGCAGATAAAAAGTTATTCATAAAAACAAAGTAATAGTGGAGTTTCTTAACAAAATGTTTTAGAAATAATAAATGTCGATAATGGTAGTCACGTTTGTAAACGTTAATAAAAAAATCATTCGTTCTTTTTAACTCCATATTTATTAACCAGCTGTTTTATATCACAATATACTAAATACTAAAAGCTTTGTTCGTATCGGAAATGGTACGTCATTAGTTATATTAATATTTATAGAATAATTGATGATAATATTGACTGAAGGTGTTTTTTCTTTAGATAGAAAGAGTACATTCTTAGTAGATACTAAGAGTTGTACTCGTAATAATACCATTTTAATATATAAATATAACTTTTATATAATAAAATTGTACGCTGAATATAAAGGTATATATGACTATAATAGTCATGAAGTATATTATTAATAATAAGCATTCATAAAAATTTATTACACAACATTTAAAAGAACTGAAAGTAATAAAAGTATGGATAAATTGAAGTTGTTTTTGAATAAATTAAAAAGAAATTGTTAAATGGAAGGTGGTACAAATTAAGTAACTCAAAAAGCAATAAAATGAGCCAATAACACACTATCAGGAACTTTCCTTCTGTATCCCTTTGATTGTTAGTGTGCGGATCCTCCTACAGGAAGGTGAAATTAAAGTTGTTTCGCTAACCTTCACTAGTTTGGCTCATTAATGAAAAACTATACACACATGCCTACAGTAGGAAAGTTATCAATTAAATAATAATATAATGTAACTAAACTAGTAAAATATTGTAAATAATTTTGAAATTATATATTTTAAATATTCTTAGTTTTTAACTTTAGGGTGTAACAAACACATAGTTGGTTAGATTACACTGCGGTCGCGTCCTCGAAGATTATACTAGAATATATTATTGTCGGATTTACTCAAAATTTACCTTTATGGTAAAGGTGTTATATTATAAATAATTACTAACTTTGGCGTGTTTTTTTATTTCCAAATATTTATTGCACTAATGTTTTTTGAAATAATAATATTTAGAAAATGTCTAGAACATAATAAAGAAAATCTTTTAGGTTTATTTTAAAACATGTCTAATAAAAAAAAGCTATAATATGTTATGATTAACCTGTTAGAGTTTTTCATAAATTAGAACAAAAAAACTGAGCTCAGCACAGGCGTGAATATACTCGGTATTAATTTTCAATGGCCAGTGATGAATTAATTCCAACTTGTAATGCAGCCTGAACGCCATTTGTTTCAGCTATCACATTCCAGAAGAGTGATTAGCGAACTAAATTATGCAAATGCGTTTACATGTCACTGGAGGCGGCTACTGTACTAATTAGTTATTATATTAATATAATAAATAAATATATGTGATTAAACTGTTTTTGGTTGTTAATTAAAGTATTGTTTGCGGTAGAGACTTGTTTCAGGCAAATATATGCACTCACTGAACATATACGTTCAGTGAGAACCTTTTCTGGAAGAGCGTCGTATCGCTGTGGAAGTGAGAGAAGATTACCAGTTCTCCGTTTCAATAAGTTCCACTCTTCTCTTTTCTCTATTATTTTAACATTATTATTAGTTTACTACACGTTTAGCATTTAGAATTATTTTGACCGTCAGTTTCATTCCAATATTACAAAAAAAAATTAAATAACTATCTCGACACGGAAACATAAACATTCTTGATTTTGTTCAAATGTATTTTAAACATAAAATAAATTGAAGTCCTGAAGTTGAGTAAATACCTTATTCACAAAGTTAATGTTTCTGAGATAAAGTCCTCATTTATTTGTCAAAGATATTTTAATTCACATTTAGTAATAGAATTTGAAGTAACATAAAGTAATAAGACCTTGTACTCAGATGCTTTGTACAGTTATATGAAGCGCTGTAATTGTATTAGCAAATATAACATTACGAATGGGATTATGTTGATATTTGACATGACGATTCTAGAATCGAATTACTTGAATTTACGTCAAATACCTTTGCTATTTCTCGGGATTTGGTTAAATTATTCAACTAATAATTACTTTTACAGTTATTGCTCATAAACATACATAGTTTAAAATATATTTTTCGGTCGACTAAATATGGCGTGTCAATGAAGCATCATAAGCAATATATTAATGACATTTTAATATGAGTGCTATAGTGTTGTGACATCACTGTTATTTGTGTGATAGATCTCTGCCGCGAATGATCAAAGTTATGGGTGACGTTTAATAAATTAACCGCATTAAAAAAATATCTGTGTTCATTATATTCCTTTTGATTTTAATTGAATACTCCAAAGATAGTCAAGTTTTATTATCTTTGATAAATTACTATATTGAATAAATCTTTGAATGTTATTTAATTACTATAGCTATATCTAATATTATTTTTTCATTAGCTACCTTTCGTACTCATTTTCATTCGCTTATTTCGTTATTGGTAAATTCCAACTTTCCAACTTTTAAAAGGGTTAATATAATAATATAATATAATGTATAAATTATTTTGGATCATCGTAACAAATTCAACGTGCTTATAATACAACATTAAAAGTATTACTATTTATTCTCCAGAATTGAATTTAGGCCTCTACGATATTAAACAAGGCCAAATATAGAGTATATACTAACATTTAATACATAATTTATATATTTTATACTGAAAGTAAATATTTGATACATTGTTTGTTAATTTAAAGCCGTAATTGATAATTGTCTGATAACACACAATCAGCGATGTCTAAACCATCAGTAGTGTGATTTGTATTGAATGTTCATTTTGATACTTATCTGTTAAATTATTGATGATTTCAACGACCAAAACTATAGAGATGAATTAACAAACTAAATTCTAATATTCACAATAGTTTACATTTCCCAGATATGAAGATATGTTCTCACTATTAAGTATGATATATGCTGACCTCATTTATATATTAGAAGATCTGTGATATTTATTTCATAAGCTAAGATATGGAATACTTTAATATGGTAGTACTTTAGTATATTCTATTTGATAAACATATTATATACAATTCTACAACTTCTTCTAAATATATAATTTAAAAGTCACATAGTTTTAGAGTTTAATACAATAATACGTTACAATATTCATAAAAATGAGTCCCATAGGAATTTAATTAATACACGTATATAACATAAATTAAATATAATTAATCTATTAACTTCGTACTCACAGATGTATAAAAGTAGTTATGAATATTTAATAAGTTTGAGTTATAACCAAAGTTCTGAATAAGTAACAACAATTGCTTTAAAGCTAATCTAGTTGGACAAGATTTGTACTAAATCCTTGAGGGGGACACTTTAAACATTTCATACAATTAAATTGTTTACTATTTAGTTGTTTATGTGATATATGATATTTGTTTATAGATAAATGTGTTGGTGTTATTTTATTTTAATGAATTAACGTAAAAATAACATTGTTTCAGCAATTTGATATTAATAATGAATTCGAAATAAAATCGTGTTCTTTATTAAACATATATAAATGTTTTATATTCATTATAATGTATGTACGTATCTACATTCTTGTTATCGTCTTTTTGTGGAAAATAGATTGAAAAATATACTTAACTTAACTTAACTTCAAGGACTTGAGTATTCGAAAAGAAACTCAGAACTGACTTTGAAAAATTGAAATTGGTATAATATATAAAATATTTTTATACAAAAGTTTTATAATCAGATTTGTTAAACAAGTAGTTAAAGATAGTATCTAAAACTATACATATAAAATACTAAAAATTAATTAATAAAATACAATTTTAATACTAATATAATAAGTGAGCATGTTGTTTAATTAAACAGTACATCATTTGATTTACTGTTTAATGAAACAATAAACGAATACATGTCATTTTATAATAATGTTCAATAAACATACATGTGATGTAAACATAACAGGAATAATTCATGTATTTTATGAAACACATATATATAATAAGATATTAAATAAAATCTCCCAAACCTAAAACCACTCATATGGAATACTATTTGATTGTTATTTTGATTATAATTTAGTAACTTTAAATTTAATTAATACAAAATAAATTTAGCAATGTTTTTAAAAAGAGAATACGCAGGAGTGAGAAGAAAAATAAAATTACATATTGCGTCTGAACTCGAGATAGAAGTGTGGAGTATTTAAATTAAATGAAGAGTTTGATCACTTGTTCTTTTACATAGATTTATATTTCTTATATATTTCATAGTTAAACAATTACACGAAAATAATTGAACAATGAAAACCTTTCAAGCTCTTTATTACAGTAAAAAGATAGAAAATGCTACCTTAAATCGTTTAAATAGCAAAAGCAACGATTTCATTTATCTGCCAAATTATTTAACATAAGCATTGGTTTGAAAGACAAATTTAACTTAACCTAACTCTTATAATAAAATGATGTCAACGGAAACCAAATAAGTTGCCGTAAACTTAAAAAGGCATCATGTTGAACTTAGATATCTGGGATTAACATAAAATATCCCTTTTAAAATAAATAAAATAAAACATTGGGGCACCTCTCACTTATGTTTAATTTTGTTAGCGCAGGTTTAATTAGAACTGTAAAAGGACTTAATTTGAATTGATTCAAATTGATACGACCTTAAAGCCAAGTTCTAGCGATTGAGGACAAACAAGTATCCATATTACTAATTAATTCTTGGTAACTGATCAAGTCAATATTAATATTTGTACCCACAACATCTTACAGTACATTGGGTTTCAGTATTGCGTCTCTGGTGTCATTTATTCTTATATATGACGAAGTTGAACACGTCTACGACCAACATCAGTCTCTGTAAACTCTAAATTTTATTAAGGGATATTAATAAAATATTTACATAAAGATAAAGGTTATTTTAATAAATTACTTCCGTTTTCAATATATTTTTATTTGTATTAATAATCTTGTTTGTTTGTTATTTTTCTTTATGTTTGAACGTCAAAATTTTTTTTTTTAAATATACACCTTTTTTTGCTTGGAAAAGAATATTACTCTCGGTAAAGCGAAGCTCTTAATCGCTAGAGAGCGGGATAGCAATTTCACTGTCTTTTACTTAAGTGATTACCTTTTTAAGTAATGCTTTGCTATCTACCCTCCTTTAAAACTAGTAAAACCTCTCGATAATTTTTTTTTGGTATATTATTATATAAGAAAATAATTTTTCTCAACAGTATAAAAGCACACAATAAGTACTGTTTCAGCATCACAAGGCTTGACATTGTATATATCAATTAATATTATTGTGACTTCACCTGTTCCAAGAGAGCTGAATTGAGTTACATTCTATTGATTAACTCTATGTTATATAATGCATCTGTTCCACATCTTGCTCTGATATATCTATTATGTTAAAATAATAATTAATCTTAACATATATTTGAAGTTCATTCATGTTGTATAATTTCAATTTAAATTGTTTGTCTCAGTTATTTTTTAGTAAAAATTAACAATATTATACATTTTCATTATTTGTTAATAATAATAAACATATTCGATATCTTTCAGACAAATCGAAAAAGTATAATCCTTTAGTATTAAAATATGTTTTCTTTATTTTTCACGCAAAAAAAAAAGAAATAGAAATCTTTCTAAAATTTTAAAATGGTGGTAACAGATTTAAACGACCATTTCTTTCTAGATTTGTAAATAAAAATTGGATACCTTACCTTTATCTATTTTCCTGTTAATTAAATCTAATAGTTCTTTTTAATATTCATGCTGATTATCATCACGTATACAAGTAGTTAAACTGCTGTAGCATTAATAATAATATATTTACACGAAAATAAGAAACCAGCTTGATTTGATCATTTTATTGGACAATTGCGCTAGTTATTATAAGTTACTTACAATTAGGAATCAAAGTTCTGGGTAAGTTGTACCGCAGTAGTTCTTTGGACCGCTGACACCTAGTGTAAGTTCTCGCGTGACATTTTGAAGGTTGAACTGAGGGCAGGGCGATAAAAACAATATTTAATTGAAGGCGCATGTTGACATTCCTTGAATAAACGAAAAAAGATATAGTTCAAAGTAACATGTATATGTATATATATATATATATATATATATATATATATATATATATATATATATATATATATATATTTATATATAGTTTAAACTAACTTCCTTTTTTATTATAGAATTAAATATCATAATGTTTTTTTTTTCATTATATTGTGGTGAAATTAAAATTCTTTATCTACGTGAGGTAATTGTAAGAAGCTGTTTTAGAATATTAAATTTATAATAATTTTTTTTCTTTAATAAAATATAATTAACTATTCTTTACAACTACGTCTTATAGCTTAACAAAATGAATTCATTAAATATATATTTATTTTTTATGAAAAATCTGCTAAAACTATGTTACAAATATATTACTTCCAGTCGTGCTTTTATGCTCGTCCACTTCTTCCTTCTTACTTCCAGTCGTGCTTATTAACAAATTGTTGTCAGAGACAAAACAGTAAACAGTAATAAAATGATATTTAATATCAAAATATGTTTATTAAATTAATTCCTAAAATAATACTCAAAGATTCAGTTATAAATTGCATTTACTTGTTATAGCTCCAATACAACATACCGTTCAAAACAATAAAATAAATACTTGGGGAAAACTGACATATATTTTATAAATTTATTTAAGTATTATGGTAACGCGGTTCAGATCAAAGAATGCAATGTAGTTTCTGATTGTTGAACATATCTAATTGAAGGCAGCTGATGTTAAATGCTCACATGTCTTAGAGCTAATGTGGTGGAAGCAACTGAACTAGAGCTATTTAGCTTTGGTTTTGGTGGTTTAGAAATGTACTGTTCTAATTTGTGTACAAAACTAATGAAATTTATAAAACAATTTCTGGAAATCAAATATATTTCACCAATTTTCAAACCTAATTCTTGTACTTTTGCTGCATGGCAGCAACTGTGAACTTTTGCCGAGACATGAACAATTTATATCTTCACAATACAGGCACTATGTAGTCACCATTGTTAAAATAACATGTCTTTCATGGTTTGTATTAAAACACATATTTGTGAAATGGCAGTAAGGACTTTTGTGTCGTGAGAGTTATACTTCGGTATCGGTGTCGGTATTAATTCTATATTATTATTATAGTACTCTTTTTGGTGCTTTTAAAAAACAATATATATATATATATATATATATATTGTTTTTTAAAAGCTTAATAAACTATAGTCCTTTGAACTAGGATCATTTATGGCAGCGATTGAACGTAAAGACCAGTCGTTTTTTAAACGGCCTTAGGAGACTAGTTGCCTCGTTCCAGACTATTGTTTCTATAAAAAGATCGGAGGGGATTTATCTTGTTTTACACTCTAATACGTCCATGTCTGTGGTTGTGAGATATGTATACTTGTATATACGTATAACTTCACATACAAACAGAAACAATTCCCTGACGATAAGTCACTTTTACGTACCCTATTGGGAGGAGGGGGCCCCCCAAAACATGTATATTTTTATATGAAGTAACTTTATTTGTTAAAAGGAATATTAAACGTTCGTTCTAAATCTCAATACCTTCATGATATTTTTAGAAAAATGGAATATTATATAAATTTGTTTAGATCTTTTATTGCTTCTTTTAAATTCATTTTTATGAGAGATTTACTTATCTATTCTCACTTTATTTCCTTAATAACCTTACTCAAATATAATAACTGAGTTTTGGTACTTAATAACAAAACTCACTTCACCATAACTGGTCAGTAACATTTTAAGACAAATGGTACAATACATTTTAGAACTTCGATTATAAATTTAAGAGAATTATTCAATGCTACGAGTATATCAAGAGTAAAGCGACTTTCAAAACATCTCAGTTGACTCGGCGCCGGATGTTTGTAAGAGCAATTTTGTGTTTCTTCTACTCGTTATATAAGAGAACAAATGAAATTGATAGTTTTAAACAGTTAAAACTATCAATTTCATTTTTCATTATCCAGTACAGACTGCATAATTAATTACACAAAATAAAATTTTAATATTTTACAATATAGGAATAAAATGAATTTATTCTTTTTTACGTATTTTTTACTTCGGTATGGTTAAGGACTGTCAAATAAGAAGGTTTTTATAGTGACATTGTTAACACTTGGACAAGTCGGGTAAGCTCTTCTCCTTGCATTAGGCATATGACGCCGGCCAAGCCTTAAAGTCGACTCTGTCATATATACGCTTATACTATTCTAAATTTAAAATTATTCTTTTTCTTCAATGATGAAAGGAAATAAGCTCACACTGCCTTTTGTAACCAATAAAAAATAGTATTCTTTTTTTATATTAGTGTTTTTTTAATCTCGACTTTATTTATTTATTTTATTTTATTTAAAACTTTATTGCACATAACAATGTTATAAAAGAAAAAAAATATTACAATGCTTATAAAAATGTAGTAAAATAACGTGCAAAGGCGGTCTTATCGCTTAAAGCAATCTCTTACAGACAACCTTTGATGAACAATGACAATTAGAAAAGTCACAGGGTAGTGCAAATTAGTCTACTTCACAATCATATACTCGACTTTGTTAAAAAAAAGTTTTTTATACTGTAATTTAGATTATTTTGATTTATTTATTGACTAATTAATTTAAGTTATAAACTAGCTAATAGCGTATGCCAAATTATTATTAATAATATTATAAATAACATATGCCAGCATAATGCGCAACTACTTAACTCATAACAGTAAGTTAGTTACTATTAATGATAAAAGGATGTCTGCATTAGCGCGCGGGAACGTATTAGTTAGAGCACTAATTAGATTAGCGTACTTTCACACTTCATGTTACAATGACCACCTTTTCTGCTTTTCTTGCACCATTCTTTGTTGTTTATCTGAAAATATAGTTTGTATTTTTAAATGTTTTTTATTCTATTAAGTCTGTGCCCTTTTAATAATTAAAAAAAAATCTTACTGTCTGAATGATATATTTTTAATTTTAAATCATGTAATTTTTTTATTGTTATTCTATAACATTTAATACAATCATTTAAAAGTATAATTGTTCTGATTCATCAATTTAGATACCACTACTTTTGATTAAAATTAAAAACTATGACATATTTGTTATAGTTTCATTCTCAAAAACGTGTAGTAACTAAACAATTCTTTATAACCCATAAAAGAAGATTAACATTTCATCATTTAATTGTTCGAGTTTTTTCTAAAACGCTGTTCCTAAAGTTGGAAAGTTCTTTAATAAAATGTCACGTAAGTCTCAAAGAAGAAAGGAGCATGGAGAAAGTGGCATTAGGAAGGCGATAGAGTATTCTTGAGTAGTAAAATAAGAAAAAAGTTCAAGATATGTTCCACTTGTGATTTGTTTATTGTATTTTTTTTTATTCATATTACTTAAGCGGTTTACTTATTTAATTTTGGTTGGTAGTCAATTCCGCACACCGCGCTGCATTTTGTATGTTGTCACAAACAAGATATAATTAATAATATTTATTTGTGTATTGACGTGCGGTCGGTATTATTAAATGGGTACTTATATTGATGGAGTTATATCATACAGATGTATGAAGTTTAAATTAATGATATCATTAATTTCTTAAGTAGTCTTTCATATAAAGATCTTTAGTTTAAGTATCTGTTTATATATATATATGTGTTATGTAATTTTTAATATATCCCAAGTAAATATCCAATAAATGACTTCTAATTAAACTAGAAATAATGTCAATTCATATCAATGGTGTGATATCTAAGGTCGATATCTTTTATATAAAAGAGATTGATATTTCTGAATACAAATATCGAAAACCTTATCCAAGACATCAAATAGGTTCTAGGACGAAATCAATCCAGTATCAATCAATCAATGAAGTACTAGATGGAAAGACATTATTTACAAAGAACGTATGTATGGCTTCTGTCCGCAGCTCATTGTCATATGTGCATTGGTTAGAAAATAGTTATATAGATATATTTTACTTAGAAAATAATTTTACTTGAAAATAATTATATAGATATATTTTACTTTAATAGATTTATTTTACTTGAGTGTCAGATATAAGAGAGTTTAAACTTTATTAACAATGATTATGAGAAAAGATACATTAAATATTTCCCAATAAAAGTTAATAATTGATTTTGTATTCAAACAAATAAATGAAAAGGTCAAATAAATTCTGAACGCAAGTAGGTTACTGAATACATCAAGACATGGCTCATCCATCTAAGAGTATTGGATGTCGGATAATTTAACTTTCAACAAGTATTGGTTACAAATCCATTGTATACAAGTATTGTGAAAAAACCCTCAATTCTCTTGCAGATGTGATGTCGTCTCATGCAATACAAATAGATTGCGTATAAGTTCTCCAATTTGGAACTACAATTGAGATTTACTTGGTAATTGAAAACGTAAGTACTACTAGTAATACAGATAGTAATTGATCGATCGATGTGGGTTTGTTTAGTGATGGAGGTTTTTACTTCATTTATATATTTGTTAGTTGATTGGTTGGTTTTGCATTATAGTCGGGAAATGCTTGAAATTTCTTTCATATTGAACAATTATTCTAACACTCACTTAACAAGAAAATAAAAATCTTTATTATCATATTTTATAATAACAGTATGAATTTATTACATATTTTATTGAAGTACAAGTTTTTGTTATTAAAAGTAAACAACTATGGCAATAGCATAAATTTGGATATCTTTGAAGCACTGGTTGGATAATATATTCCCAAGATGCCTCCTGTAAAATTACAGATAAGCTACAACATACTTGTTACATCTTACAAAGTAATACATATATTAAAAAAATGTGTATATAAAATGTAATATTTTGGACTTTCATTGTATTTCGATTTGGTTTCGTAAAAATTCACTTGTATACAAACATTAGATTTATTTACCTGTAATGTTTCATTAAAAAATCAGATTTATTTTCAGTCCTCACAAAATGAGCAATCTTAAAAACAATATAATTACTATTATGAATGGTCCAACTATAGTTTTCTATCTATAACTATAACTATATTTTTTATCTGAAATAACCGTCACAATTTCCTCTGTGTTGATAATTGTTTCTTGAATCTTACCTTTGAGCACAATATCTAAAGCTAGTCCTTCAGGACATGATGACTTGTTATAGTTTAGGCTATCTATATGATATTGAAACTTCATCGTTGTGCACAACAAGATACGTCTACAAAGACTGTTATACAATTTTGGAGTTCCATGATCATAGTTTGTAGTGTAATCTTAAAGTGGTATCTTAAGTAAACAACTATGACTATATTTAATAAATTCAGTCTCGTAAAGCGAAATAATTAATGACAGTTAACAAAAAGAGTTTTCATTCATTTTGTAGTACCCTTGAGGACTTGAAATAAAAAAAAATGAAATATTCTTTAATTATATGATCTAATAAGAAAACTAAGAACAGTAAAATAATTTATTATAAACGAGAAAGATGAATGAGTCATGCAAATTAAGTAGATGTGAAATAGAATAAGGATGAAGTAATTTACAAAAATAAGGTTTATGTATGAAGACAAAACAGAGACCGATAATTAACAATATCATTATTATAAGCTTAAAGGCCTAGATGTGACTAATGACTAATTTGAGCTTAAGTAAGTAAAAAAAATAAGTATAATTTGTAAGAATGGCGATATTCACCTCAATTAAACTAGAAGATACTTTACTAATTTCGAACCATTTTAGATTCCTCAAGAGTGAGCCAAAAGTGACGGAACTGTGGCACAAACTAAGATCAGTTCATAGCTACGAGTAGCTAAATATTATAATAGCAATCATGGGTAACGAAAATTTATATAGAAAAGGGTGAAATGTACCCACCGACCAATAACGACCAGACGTATGTCGTTAGAAAGCTCTTTTCATGACTATCATTTGTTATTATGAGGGCTAGTCTCAAATCGTTGTGGGAAAAATGTTATAGTTACTTAAATGATATCTATTAAGATAAAAGTTGTTAGTTCTAGATATCTAAACAAAACAGTTTTTTGTGTAGACTCGCATGTACTTTCAGCGTTATCATGTTAAGTATGAAGACAGCGAAATTGTGAAAAAGAAAACTAAAATAAAAAAAACATAGATATATAAAAAATCGTTTATTACTGATTTACAAACACATTCCTTATTATTTAAAAACTAGTCATCTATGTTATCTACAATTACATAATTTAAAAATGCTGCTGGAGAATTGAATACCTCATGCCCTGCGTAACCAATCTACCATATTTCTAATATTAAAAAATAAATAAATAAATAAAAAAAAAACCTTATTAAATACGCCGTTCGGTACAAACAAAGGTGGCGATAAGGGGCCAAACGGGCGGTCGGCGGGCGACGCGTACGCAATGAGCATTTCGGCAATTATAACTTGCATTAAGGGTTTACGTAGAGATTTTTAACTTTTAAACACATTTTTTTTTATGTCTGGAAAACCCCTCAACGAATTGGAACTAGCCCCTATGATAACAAAAATAATATATCTAGAACTAATAACTTTCATTTTAATAGATATAATTTAAGTAACTATAACATTTTTCCCACAACGAATTAAGACTAGCTCCCATAATAACAAATGATAGTCATGAAAAGAGCTTTCTAACGACATACGTCTGGTCGTTATTGGTCGTGGGTACGCGTCCCATACATTTTTGCCCATCCTCCTTTAAAACCAAGTTTTATTTTACAAAAGTACAAATTACCTAAAGAGCTTTGCCAAATAGATAATATACCTACATTTTATAACATGAGTCACTAAAGGAAATTATAGCACAGAACCTGTATATCACACGACTTGATTTTTTTTACAAGCAAGGAGTATAAAGGAGTGTAAAATGCAAGTTACTCATCTTTTCTTTATGTACAAACTCCTTAATGATATATAATTGTTTATCTTGCTTCCAACATCAGGTACAATATTGAAACACTCTCACTATTTAAGACAACCAATGTCCAGTCGTCACTGAGAACTAAATATTATTTATAAAAAAATACTCATAATTAAAACTACAATATATGCATCATTTTTTATTCCATTTTCGGATGTTATTCCTTATTTTGAAACAAGAATACGCCACATCTACTCTCTCACATTAGGTATTCAGTCGTTCAAAGCATATTTCGTTCGACTCTGTTAATAAGCACATGTCTCGGTCTGTTTGCTGCTCCATGAAAATTACAATCAAACATTGTGTACATGTTTCTTTGTATATTGTATGATAGCTTCGACAAAAGATTTTTAATTGCATAGTTCCTTTATATAATCCGAAACATGAAAACTCGAATTAGGTTAATTGCTTTTATTTATTTAAAAATATTCTGAATGTTATAAAAAATTAATAATATAAATAATAATAAAACGTTAAAGTTTTTTTGTAATATTTATATTTTTAAAGAATAATTAAGTATTCAACGCAGTTGAATTAATTTATTTCGTGAAATGGTCATAACTCTTTCGTTCGTCTAAAATAGTCATAAATAAAAATAATAAATGTTGATAATGGTGATAACGTTTATAAATGTTGATTAAATATTCACTCATTCATTTTAACTAAATACTTATTAATAAGTAGCTGTTTTTGTATCACTATTCTCAATACCACAAACATTCTCCTTATATGACAATGTACATTAAATATATCTTTAATATAATCAAATTTTACCTTGAATATAAAGGTAAGGTAAAAGTATTATAATCATGAAGTATAATATTGATATTGGGCATTCATAAAAAATTTAATATATGTACTTAATATTTATACAATTCCTTGTCATGTGTAGCGATGAAACGTTGTGTATTACTGTGAAATTGTAAAATAATTATAAAGCCTTGTTTATGTTTGTAAAGGGTAGCGATCTAGTTTGTTTTTTAGTATTGTTCTAATTAATAAAAATAATTGATTGATTGATTTTTTTTGATTGGCTTTTTTTCGAAAGTGCTGTAAAAATATTTTTAACAGTAATTATCCCTTTAGAAATATTCTGACTGTTTAATGAATAACGATATAATGTGCTAATGGTGACAATCTGACTAATGTTATAAATCTAATACCTTTAGATAATGATAAGAGTCCTGAAGATTTTTCTTGAAATCGTTTAGTTTCGCGGCTTACAACAATAAGCCACATGTTATCCTGGAAGTAATCTGAGGGAAAACGTTTAACTGTCGCGCTGTGCTTTATGAAAATTAAACAGATATAAGTTTGGTTAAGTTGTATATTTTAAGTTTTAATTTTTGGTATTCTTTTATGAGATTTTCATGGAAATATATAACATATAAAAAATATATGTAAACTAACTATAGTTCAAACAAGGTGGATAAATATAAGCTAAGAAAAAGTTTGTAAGAAAACAGCCACCGCTTATGGAGGAGTCACTACCTTTATTTCTCAATCACGATTAATATGAAGTGAATGAGTTTGGTAACTAAATATCTCCACAACACGTGAAATACGTATTATGAAAACATTGACAAGTCTTTACAGCAATTTTGTCAAAATTTATTCAACTCGAACTTGTTGCGTTTAAATGATGTATTCTCAAAAAAATATACGTTAAAATATCGTCATATTTAATTTAATATTACGAATAATGCAAATTATAATTAATAAAAATAACATTTATAAAAACTCAGAACCAGTATGATATGGATAAATTGAGTTATTTACAAGTACGGATTAAATTAAAGATCAGTTATTTTAGTACGCAAATTAAAGAGAACTGATATCAAATGGAAGGGAGCAAAAATTAAGTAACTCAGAAAGCGATAAAACGGGCCAAGAACACGCCATCAAGAACTTTCCTTCTGTATCCCTTTGATTGTTAGTGTGAGGTTCCTCCTACACGAAGGTGAAATTAAAGTTGTTTCGCTAACCTTCACTAGATTGGCTCGTTATTGAGAAACTATACTCAAATGCCCACAGTAGGAAAGTTTTTTTATTTTATTTTATCAATTAAAGTTATCAATTAAATAGTAATGCGGTGTAAATAAACTAGTAAAATACTTTAATTAATAATTTTTTTAAAATACATAATTTTGAAATAATATTTTTCAAATATTCTTAGTTTTTAACTTTAGGGTGTAACAAACACACAGTCATGTCCATTTATATAGTTGGTTAGATTATACTGCGCTCGCGTACTCGGAGGTTATACTAGAATATATTATGGTCGGATTTACCTAAAATTTACCTTTATGGTAAAGGTATCATGTTATTAATAATTACTAACTTTGGCGTGTTTTTTTATTTCAAAAGATTTATTGCACATTTTTTTTAATAATAATATTGAGAAAATGTCTAGAACAAAATAAAGAAGATCCTTTAGGTTTAAATTAAAAAATATATAATAAAAAAATAAAGCAGTAATATGTTATGATTAACCTGTTAAAATTTTTCATAAATAATAACTATAAAGCTGAGCTCAGCACAGGCTTGAACATACTCGGTATTAATTTTCAATGGCCAGTGATGAATCAATTCCAACTTGTAATGCAGCCTGAACGTCATTTGTTTCAGCTATCACATTCCGAGAGAGTGATTAGCGAACTAAATTATGCAAATTTTTAACGGTGAGCTTATACGCGTGGTGCGTTTACATGTCACTGGAGGCGGTTACTGTACTAATTAGTTAAAATATTAATATAATAAATAAATATATGTGATTAAATTGTTTTTGGTTATAAATGAAATATTTGTTTACGATAGAGACTTGTTTCAGCCAAATATATGCAATTATGTTCAGTGAGAACCTTTCATGAAAAAACGTGATGTCGATGTAGAAGTGAGAGAAGATTACCAGTTCTCCGTTTCAGTACATTCCACTCTTCTTTTCTCTTCTCTATTATTTTAGCACTAATATTAGTTTACTACACGTTTAGCATTTAAAATTATTTTGACCGTCAGTTTCATTCCAATATTACAAAAAAATAAATAAATAACTATCTCGACTTTCTTGACACGGAAACATAAATATTCTTGATTTTGTTCAAACGTATTTTAAACATAAAATAAATTTAAGTACTTTTTGAGTAAATACCTTATTCACAAAGTTAATGTTTCTGAGATAAAGTCCTCATTTCTTTGTCAAAGATATTTTAATTTACATACTTACATAAAATAAGACCTTGTAATCAGATACTTCGTACAATTATATGAAGCGGTGTAACTGTATTAGCAAATTGACGTTAAGAATGGGACGATGTTGATATTTGAAACGACGATTCTAGAATCGAATTATTTCAATTAACGTCAAATACCGTTGCTATTTCTCTGGATTTGGTTAAATTATTCAACTAATAATTGCTTTTACAGTTATTGTTCATAAACATACATATTTGAAAATATAATTATTGGTCGTTTAAATATGGCGTGTAAATGAAGCATCATAAGCAATATATTAATGACATTTTAATATGAGTGCTTTAGTGTTGTGATGTCACTGTTATTTGTGTGATAGATCTCTGCCACGAATGATCAAAGTTATGGGTGACGTTTAATAAATTAATTGCGTTAATTAAATATCTCTGTTCGTTATACTCCTTTTGATTATAATTGAATACTCCCAAGATAGTCAAGTTTAATTATCTTTGACAAATTACTATATTGCATAAATGTATGAATGTTATTGAATTACTGTACTTATATCTAATAATATTTTATTTTTAAGCTTTCTATTTTTAAGCTTTTAGCTTTCGTTCGCGTTTTCGTTCGCGTATTTCGTCATTGGTAAATTCCAACTTCGCTGATATGTTTAGATAAGTTAATATAATAATATAACATAATGTATGAACAATTTTGGATCATCGTAACAACCTCACCTGCTTACAATACAACATTAAAAGTATTACTATTTATTCTCCAGAATTGAATTTAGGCCTCTACGATATTAAACAAGGCCAAATATAGAGTATATACTAACATTTAATACATAATTTATATATTTTATACTGAAATAAATATTTGATACATTGTTTGTTAATTTAAAGCCATAATTGATAATTGTCTGATAACACGCAAACAGCGATGTCTAAACCATCAGTAGTAGTGTGATTTGTATGGGATGTTCATTTTGATACTTATCTGTTAAATTATTGATGATTTCAAGGATCAAAACTATAGAGATGAATTAACAAACTAAATTCTAATATTCATAATAATTTGTTATTTTATTGGTTATATTTCCCAGATACGAAAATATGTTCTCAATATTAAGTATGATATATGCTGACCTCATTTTTATATTAGAAGATCTGTGATATTTATTTCATGAGCTATGATAATATATTTAATTTGATAAGCATATACTATTTTACAACTTCTGGTAAATATTAAAAGCCATATAGAGTTTAATACAATAAAACGTTACAATATTAATGAAAATGACTCACGTACGAATTTAATTAATACATGTATATAACATAAATTAAATATAATTAATGTATTAATTTTGTACTCACCGATGTATAAAAATAGTTTTGAATATTAAATAAGTTTAGAATTATAACCAAAGTTCTGAATAAGTAACAACAGTTCCTTTAAATCTAATCTAGTTAGACAAGATTTGTACTAAATCCTAGAGGGGGTGAATTTAAACATTTCATTTTCATTTCATTTAATTTACTATTTAGTTGTTTATAGATATATGAATTGATGTTGTTTTATTTTAATGGATTAACGTAAAAATAACATTGTATCAGTAATTTGATATTAATAATGGATTTGGAATAAAACCATGTTGTTTATTAAATATATGTAAATGTTTTATATTCATTATAATGTACGTACGTATCTACATTCTTCTTATCGTCTTTTTTGCCAAATAGATTTAAAAATATAAACTTCAAGGACTTGAGTATTCGAAAGGGAACTCAGATCTGACTTTGCAAAAATAAAATTGGTATAATATATAAAAAATATTTTACCCAAATCTTTTATAGTAGGATTTGTGACACAAGAAATTTAATATAGTATTTAAAAAATATATTTATAACACTAAAAGTTACGTAATAAAATACTAATTTAATACTAATTTAATAAGTGAGCAATGTTTAACTAAACAGTAAATCATCTGATTTACTATTTAATAAAACAATAAACAAATACATGTTATTTTATAATAATTAAATAAGCACACATAACATAAATAATTCATGTATTTTATAAAACATATCTGATATTATAATAAGATATTAAATAAAATCTTCCAAAACTAAAACCACTCATATGGAATACTATTTGATTGTTATTTTGATTATAATTTGGTAACTTCAAATTTAATTAATACAAAAGAAATTTAGCAATGTCTTTAAAAAGAGAATACGAAGGAGTGAGAAGAAAAATAAAATTACATATTGCGTCTGAACTCGAGATAGAAGTGTGGAGTATTTAAATTCAATGAAGAGTTTGATCACTTGTTCTTTTACATATGTTTATATTTCTTATATATTTCATAGTTAAACAATTAAACGAAAATAATTGAACAATGAAAACCTTTCAAGCTTTTGATTACAGTAAAGAGATAGGAAATGCTACCTTAAATCGATAAAATAGCAAAAGCAACGATTCATTTATCAGCCAAATTATTTAACATAAGCATTGGTTTGAAAGACAAATTTAATTTAACCTTAATACCTAACTCTTATAATAAAATTATGTTAACGGAAACCAAATAAATTGCCGTATACTTAATAAGCAATCAAGTTGAACTTAGATATCTGTGATTAACATAAAATATCCCTTTTAAAATAAATAAAATAACAAAACATTGGGGCACCTCTCACTTATGTTTAATTTTGTTAGCGCGGGTTTAATTGGAACTGTAAAAGGACTTAATTTGAATTGATTCAAATTGATACGACCTTAAAGCAAAGTTCTAGCGTTTGAGGACAAACAAGTATCCATAATACTAATTAATTCTTGGTAACTGTTCAAGTCAATATTAATGTTTGTATCCACAACTTCTTAAAGTTTCAGTATTGCATCTCTGGGGTCATTAATTCTTTTATATGACGAAGTTGAACACGTCTACGACCAACATCGGTCTCTGTAAACTCCAAGTTTTATTAAGAGATATTAATAAAATATTTACATAAATATAAAGGTTGTTTTAATCAATTACTTCCGATTTCAATATATTTTTATTTGTACTAATGAACTTGTTTATTTGTTGTTTTTCTTGGGGTTTGAACTTCAAAAAAAAATTGACCTCTTTTTCCTCGGAAAATAAGATTAGTCTCGGAAAAGCGAAGCTCTTAATCGCTAGACAGCGGGATAGCAATTTCACTGTATTTTACTTTAGTGATTACCTTTTTAAGTAATGCTTTGCTATCTACCCTCCTTTAAAGCTAGTAAAACCTCTCGATAACTTTTCTTTGGTATATTATTATATAAGAAAATAATTTTTCTCAACAGTATAAAAGCACACAATAAGTACTGTTTCAGCATCACGTGGCTTGACAGTGTATATATCAATTAATATAGTTGTGACGTCACGTGTCCCAAGAGAGCTGAATTGAGTTACATTCTATTGATTAACTCTATGTTATATAATGCATCTGTTCCACATCTTGCTCTGACATATCTATTATGTTAAAATAATAATTAATCTTAAGATATATTTGAAGTTCATTCATCTTGTATAATTTCAATTAAGATTGCTTGTCTCAGTTATTTTGTAGTAAAAGTTAACAATATTATACATTTTCATTATTTGTTAATAATAATAAACATATTCGATATCTTTTCAGACAAATCGAAAAAGTATAATCCTTTAGTATTAAAATATGTTTTCTTTATTATTATGTATTCACGCAAAAAAAAAATTAAATAGAAATCTTTCTAAAATTTTAAAAAAGTGGTAACAGGTTTAAAGGTCACAGATCATTCACCCTTCACAACTTTACTTTTCCTAAAACGACAACTTTTTTCTATAACTATTTTCTTGTTAATGAAATCGAAATATTTCTTTTTAATATTCATGCTGATTATCATCACTTATACAAGTAGTTAAACTGCTGTAGCATTAATAATAAAATAAGAATTTAGCTTGATTTGATCCTTTTGTTGGACAATTGCAGTTGTTATTGTAAGTTACTCAAAATTTGGAATCATAGTTCTGGGTAAGTTGTACCGCATTAGTTCTCTGGACCGCTGTCACCTGGTGTAAGTTCTCGCGTGACCTTGTGAAGGTTGAACTGAGGGCAGGGCGATAAAAACAATACTTAATTGAAGGAGCATGTTGACATTCCTTGAATAAGCGAAAAAAGATATAGTTCAAAGTAACATATATATATATATATATATATATAGTTTAAACTAACTTCCTTTTTTATTATAGAATTTAATATCATAATTTTGTTTTTTTCCATGATATCGTGGTGAAATTAAAAATCTTTATCCACGTGAGGTAATTGTAAAAAGCTGTTTTAGAATATCAAATTTAACATATTTTTTTTTCTTTAATTATTTTATATTTATTAATTATCTATTAAAATACATTTATTTTTTATTAAAAACTGCTAAAACGATGTCACAAATATATTACTTCCAGTCGTGCTTTTATATATATTAATTTTTTTTTATACAAACAAAACAGTTAGCAGTCATAAGCTTATTTAAATTATCTCCTAAAATAATACTAAAATATTCAGTTATAAATTGCATTTACTTGTTATAGCTCAAACAGAAAATACCGTTCAAAATAAGAAAATAAATAGTGAGGGAAAACTGAGATATATTTTATAAATTTATTTAAGTATTATGGTAACGCGGTTCAGATCAAAGGATACAAAGTATTTTCTGATTGTGGAACTGATTTGATTAAGCGCAGCTGATGTTAAACGCTCACAGGTCTTAGAGCTAATGTGGTGAAAGCAACCGAACTAGTGCTATTTAGCTTTGGGTTTGGTGGTTTAGAAATGTACTGTTCTTATTTGTGTACAAAACTAATGAAATTTATAAAACAATTTCTGGAAATAAAATATATTTCACCAATTTTCAAACCTAATTCTTGTACTTTTGCTGCATGGCAGCAACTGTGAACTATTGCCGAGACAAGAACAATTTATATCTTCACAAAAGAGGAACTGTGTAGTCACCATTCTTTAAATAACATGTCTTTCATGGTCTGTATTAAAAAACATATTTGTGAAATGGCCTGTTATTTAGTAGAAGAATATCTTCTATCAGGTCATCACCTAAAAGAGCTGAATTGAGTCATATTCTACTGATCAACTCTATGTAATATTATAATGTATCTATTGCACAGCTTGCTCTGAAATATTTATTATGTTAAATTAGTCTTAAGATTTATCTGACGTACAATTTCAGTTTGGATTGCTTGTCTCAGTTATTTTTATATCTCTAATATATCTGTCTTTTAATATTAAATTATGTTTTTTTTTTATAACGTTAAGATGAAATTTAATATCTCTATAGGAAGTTACGATAAAAACGTTTTCAAGAATAGTTAATTTTATATTATTATTATAGTACTATTTTTTACTATTTTAGTTATATTTTGTTTCTTAAAAGCTTAACAAACTATCAAATAGTGTCCGTTTGCTATCACCTAGTCCTCTAAAATAGGATCATTTATGGCAGCGCTTGAACGCAAAGACCAGTAGTTTTTAAACGGCCTTAGAAGACTAGTTGTCTCATTCCAGACTATTGTTTCTATAAAAAGATCGGAGGAGAAAATAAAGTTTGAATATTTTACAAATAAAATAGGTATAAAATAAATTGATTCTTTTTTATGTATTTTTTACTTCGTAATGGTTAAGGACTGACAAATAAGAAGGTTATTATAGTGACCTTGTTAACAGTTAGACAAGTCGGGTAAGCTCTTCTCCTTGCAGTAGGCATATGACGCTGGCCAAGCCTTAAAGCAGACTCTGTCATATATACTTTTGGCGCGCACATCGTCTGCCAAATCCTCGTTGAGGAGATCTGTGAAATAGAATAACATTTTTAATATTTTTCTAAACTTAAAATTATTATTTTTCTTCAATGAAAAGAAAAAAGCCCATACTGCCTTTTGTAACCAATAAAAAAAATAGTATTCATATTTTTATATTATTGTTTTTTTAACCTCGTCTTTGTTAAAAAAAAGTTTTTATAGTGTAATTTAGATTAATTTTGATTTATATATTGACTAATTAATTTAAGTTATAAACTAGCTAATAGCATATGCCAAATTATTATTAATAATATTATAAATATCATATGCCAGCATAATGCGCAACTACTTAACTCATAATAGTAATTTAGTTACTATTAATGATAAAAGGAAGTCTGCATTAGCGCGCGGGAACGTATTTACTTACGTTACTTAAGAGATTTACTTGTTTTATTTTTGTTGGTAGTGATCATGGCAGGATTTTACAATGTCATATTTATTATATCTTTGTAATCAATTTCAAGTTTAGAGAATAAGTTGTAACATCATTATAACTTATAATGAAGTAATAAATAGGTGTTCTCTCGCACCACAAACATGTAAATAACGGACAAAAGTGCATTAAGAGTTGAAACAAAAATCTGTGGAAAGTGTGAAGAATTACTACCCGTGGGAATCGAAGCCTAAACCAAAGGCCGTTCATATAAATAAAAGTTGTCCTTATATGACTTTTTTAATTCAAAAGCGGAATAAAAGTATAATTAGCTAATTCATTTTCTTGGTCCAGTTGTACCATATTTTTAATACTTTCCTATAAGGTAACAATAGTATAATTTGATTTAATAAAACAAATAATATATTTGATGAAAGAAACTCTTTCACAGTTGATTTTAGACTTCTTCGCAGATCATTTAGTCATCTTGCCGAACCAATAATAGCTTTTACATATATATATATATATATATATATTTGTTGGTTATTATTTCTATCATTAAAACAGACTGTCACATTGCGTGAAATCTATATCATGAATAATTTAATTATTTTTAATTTGTTGACATAATTCGATTGTCTCATGAAATCTCATAACCGCATAATCAATAGTTTAACCACAGACTTGCACTGTTTCATGTTTGTGACGCTCGTATCAGTTAACTGTACGTGAATTTTATTAAATAAACTAAGACTATTTAGTGTTACTATAGAATTTTAAAATACAAAATATTAACTTTCAACACTTTAATTTCAATAATATTTTATAGAGAATAATTTTAAATTACAATTTTTATCGGTTTATTTCTAAAATGACTTGTCATAAGAATTAAAATGTGTAATCTTAAAAAGACCTTAATATCACCGTCCGAAAAGTTAAATTCTATACACGTATTACAAAAAGCAATTAGCTTTAATATTTTATTTTTGGCTCAAAAAGTGTCCGATATGCATCTCTCCATTAGGGTCGCTATAAAAATGTAAATTCCGTACACCGCGCTGCATTTAGTATGTTGTCACAAACAAGATGTTAATGAATAATATTTATTAGTGTATTGACGTTCCCGCGGTCGGTATTATCCATTAAATACGTACTTATATTAATCATACAGATGTATGAAGTTTAAATTAATTATATCAATAAATTTCTTAAATAGTCATTTATATAAAGATTTTTAGTTTAAGTATCTGTTTATATATATGTGTGTTATGTAATTTTTTATATATCCCAAGTAAATATCCAATAAACGACTTCCAATTAAACTAGAAATAATGTCAACTCAAATCAATGCTCTGATATCTGAGGTTGATATCTTTTATATAAAAGATATTGATATTTCTGAATACAATTATCCAAACCCGATTCCAAGACATCAAATAGGTTCTAGGACGAAATCAATCCTGAAGTACTAGATGGAAAGACATTATTTACAAAGAACGTATGGCTTCTGTCCGCAGTTCATTGTCATATGTGCATTGGTTAGAAAATAACGATTTATTTTACTTCAGTATCAGATATAAGAGAGTTTAAACTTTATTAATAATGATTATGAGAAAAGATACATATTATGTGTCCAAATAGAAGTTAATAATTGATTATGTATTCAAAACAAATAAATGAAAAGGTCAAATAAATTCTGAACTCAAGTAGGTTACTGAATACATCAAGACATGGCTCATCCATCTAAGAGTATTAGATGTCGGATAATTTAACTTTCAACAAGTATTGGTTACAAATCCATTGTATATGAGTATTGTGAAAAAACCCTCAATTCTCTTGCAGATGTGATGTCGTCTCATGCAATACGAATAGATTGCGTATAAGTTCTCCACTTTGGAACTACAATTGAGATTTACTTGGTAATTGAAAACGTAAGTACTACTAGTAATACAGATAGTAATTGATCGATCGATGTGGGTTTGTTTAGTGAGGGAAATTTTTACGTCATTTATATATTTGTTAGTTGATTGGTTGGTTTTGCATTATAGTCGGGAAATGCTTAAAATTTCTTTCATATTGAACAATTATTCTCACATTCACTTTACAAGAAAATAAAAATCTTTATTATCATATTTTATAATAACAGTATGAATTTATCACATATTTTATTGAAGTACAAGTTTTTGTTATTAAAAGTAAATAACTATGGCAATAGCATAAATTTGGATGTCTTTGAAGCACTGGTTGGATAATATATTCCCAAGATGCCTCCTGTAAAATTACAGATTAGCTACAACATACTTGTTACATCTTACAAAGTAATACATATATTAAAAAAATGTGTATATAAAATGTAATATTTTGGACTTTCATTGTATTTCGATTTGGTTTCGTAGAAATTCACTTCTTAGACTTAAGACTTAGTTTCAGTACTCACAAAATGAGCAATCTGTAAAACAATATAATTACAATTATGAATGGTCCAACTATAGTTTTAATTATCTAAAATAGCCGTCACAACTTCCTCTGTGTCGATAATTAGTCTGTTATTGTTTCTAGTATCTTAAAAGCCTTCGAGCACAATATCTAAAGCTAGTCCTTCAGGATATGATGACTTGTTATAGTTTAGGCTATCTATATGTTATTGAAACTTCATCCTTATGCACAACAAGATACGTCTACAAAGACTGTTACACAATTTTGGAGTTCCATGATCATAGTTTGTAGTGTAATCTTAAAGTGGTATCTTAAGTAAACAACTATGAATATATTTAATAAATTCAGTCTGGTAAAGCGAAATAATTAATGACAGTTAACAAGAAGGGTATAACTATACTTTGGATTGTTATTAGAAAAGAGGGTGACCGGAGAAAACCTGGATTGAGTCTATGAAAAATATATTGTGAGAAAACATGACTTCATTAGTGAAGTCATTCATCATCATTCATCATCATCTGAGGATGACCTAAGACAGAATCAATTTATATATTGCGCCCCAAAGTATTTGTCTTCTCAATTAAAATTTTCTATTTATATTTGTTTTATTTTATTTTTGTATTAATATTCGAATATGTTTTATCAAAATATTATACATAATTTATTCCTTTATGAAACAAATAATAAGGGAAAGAATATTATTTCTGTCAATAAAATTAAAGTTAATACACATTATGATAAAAGAGAAATCACACTGATGTATCAATAAGTACATACATCTTATTCTAATATGTTCGTTAATATCACTGGTGCAAAATGTTTTAAAAGTTTATCGTATTATATTTAAATAATAACTTAAATGTGTACACGGCTGCCATTGTTAAAAATATTTCAAAATATTTTCCACATTTATAATAACTATAAATAATAAGTTCCACGATATTGCTTGAATGGCAGCCATACAATCACAGACAAGTATTTAATAAAAATGTCTGTCAGTTAAAGAGTGAATGCTTTCATGAAGAGGCCATGACAAGTCCTGTATTGTTGTGAATTATATCCAGGATTCGGGTCTACGCGTTTACGTAAACATCCTTTGATGGACAAAGTCCTTTGACTAGACATTTTATCAATCATTTGTAGTAGAATTTTGTTTTTATTCGAACTATTATTTGTTTAGCTATTTATTAAATATCTGATAAAACATCCGTTAAAAAAATCTCTATTGCAATTAAATCTTGTTTAATATTTACTTAGCGAATATTTTATTAAAAGTACATCAACCAAGTAAATAGTACTGAAATATAAATTATAGATATATCATGACTGGAAAAGAAATATAAGGTGCTATATGCAGTTAAGTAAATAATAGTTACGTTTTAAATTGTATCAAAATCGCAAAAGCGCCTATAAAAGCTAGAAGATAAAAAATAATAACAAAAAAATATTACGGAAACTGACAGGAAACATTGTATACTTATAAACTTTAACTTAAACTTAGTATCTCGATATCATCTACATTTTATATGTAAATAGAAATACTGTTCTTCGATCAACATACTTTAAGGTAACAATTAACAGACTATTTATTTTAATTTTAATTTATTTTAAATTGAATAAAATTTTAATATTTTCTTATGATGTTCCCGACAAGTTAGGATTTTCTTTAAAGTATTTTCTATACTGAATCATATTGCTTTTGCAAAACTTTTGATACGCAGTAAATCTTTCTCGACAAAATTTTTGCACTTTGATGCATTTAAATTAAGGCGACTATCGGAAGTTTTATTTCATTTATTTAGTTTCTTCAAACTTTTTGATTATTTTGAAATAGTTACAAAACAAATAATAAACAAAAGTAATTACATTTACATAAATATCTTTAGCTAATGTATTTTTAAGTGCGTGAGTATAAACAAAGTGGATAAAAAGAGGTCGTAAGTGAAATGGCAGTATCCCTTATTTGCTATTATTGTGGTTTTATCAGTGTGATTTAAATTTCATTTCTTTTATTTCATTTAATTAGTGATTGTATATCATGACATGAAGGGTAAAAAGCGTAGTAAAATTTCCTGGCTAGCTCTCAAGTTACGACATAATTCTTCTATGGAACAAATCATATTCATTCAAGGGTATATAATTATGTAATAGCCTAGTGTAACAAAATTTTGTAAGATCGAACCACAATTTAATAGCTCACTAATCATTGCTATTTTTTACGAGATTTTAAAAATATATACATATAACATGAGTATTGAACACAATGTTATAAATTAAATACCATAATTGATTAATGAAATTCAAACAAAACGGACACAGAGGTAAATAAAAAGGTTCCAATAAAATCGTAACCGCCAATGGTGGGTATTTATTGGCGAAGCGTTTGTCCAAAGGACTACGTTTTCAGTAGATAGGTCCAGTGTCCTATTTTTCCGTATGTATGTATTTCA
This sequence comes from Melinaea menophilus ssp. n. AW-2005, assembly GCA_918358695.1. Classification (NCBI taxonomy): domain Eukaryota; kingdom Metazoa; phylum Arthropoda; class Insecta; order Lepidoptera; family Nymphalidae; genus Melinaea; species Melinaea menophilus. The sequence goes on from OU911049.1 coordinate 14,232,038, forward strand.
GTATGTTTGTTTCGGCGTATTTTTCATCCTATCGTCACGAAAATTAGCAGGCGTGTTCTTTGAATTATTTGAATTTTTATGTTGAGCCGTTATTTGATTGGGCGAAAAAATCCAAAATGGCGGCGTTTCTTACATTTGTTTTTGGCGTAGCAGGAGTAATTTTCACCCGATCGCCACAAAAATTGGTGATCATGTTCTTTGAGTTATTTAATTTTATTGTTCAGTAATTTTTCTTAATGGGAGGAAAAATCTAAAATGGCGGTGATTTCAGTTTTTGTTTTGGCGTAGCAGGCGTATTTTTTATGCAATCGTCACGAAAATTGGTAGGTGGGTTCTTTGAATTATTTATTTTTTTATGTCGAGCCGTTTTTTTGCTTGGACGAAAAATTTCAAAATGGCATATTTCTGATCCATACCAAAAAAATAGACTTTGCGGCAGGTAGCGGGCTGAAATTTGCCGAAATTTAAGGTGTTTTTTTGTTATTTCAAAATCCAAAATGGCGGCCATAGTGAATTATCAAAAATGTTAAAGTTGAATAACTCCGTTGTTATTTGGTGGAGCCAGATTTCGTTCGGTAGTTATGTACCTACATAAATAGATAGGATTTTATTCCTTTTTGGAAAAGGCACTTAAAAAGCACACTGTAGGTGTACCACAATTCACCTGTGGCACCTACCACAATTCATTTTCTTTTGCCAGCAGGCAACACATATATTTCGGGTTTGTTACATAGAAGTGATGATTTATGACGGGTTTTTAAAGACATGAGTCAGCAACAATGTTCGTTGTTCACCGGCGGCGGAGGTCCCGCGTATGGAGGTTACTGGTGTGGCGCTCATACTTAGTTCACGGGTGAAATATCCTAACCTCACCACCTCGTGAATTCCACTATAAATAATTTCCCAACATTGTCTCATCCCCTAATGTACTGAGGTCTACTGTTCACAGAACGACTAGTCTTATTTTACTTAAACTTAAAAGCAAAGACTTCGGAACTGTCTATTTATATCGTTATTAAAAAGAAAAACTAAATCTCTGATTACGTTAAGCAGATTTATTTGTTTACAATCTATACAACATAGTGAATTCCGATCAACACAATGTATAAAGATTAATATTATATAACACATGTACATAATACTAATTTAAATCCAGAATCAATTCCTACATTATTTCATTCTAAATCAATGATATGGTAATTGTCTCTCTAATTCTTGAAAACTCTTAATATCATTTTATTGGGCTTTGTATTTTCGTGATCAGCTATACGAAATTAAAACATTTAATTAAAAAATAAATTTTCTAATTTCTTACTTGTTTTTAAAATTGGTTTCTTATTATTATTTTATTAAAAAGAAAATATATAAATAAGAACATCGTTGTATAACACACGACGGGGTATCTGTGTTCGTAAGAAAGTATCAACTACCCCGACCTTCCTGTCTGTACTCTGGCTGCACGTGGACATTAATGATCATCAACAACAACGATTAACGGTTAGACTCTAAGCGTCCTTCTATAGGTCCCATAGTGACTTTAACGCAAAATATTGGTTATTGTATGACTTATAAGACACCAAAAGACTCAAGTTTGCTTATTTACCACTACGGATGTCCCATTTTCCGTATCGCAACTCTTCAAGAACCCTCCTCTTATAGTTTCCCCAAGAACCAAAATACTGGGCCCTAACATTTCGAGCTATTTTCAGTGTCGTAGTAATTTGGAGAGCAAGGTAATATTTCAGGCCTGGTCAACGACTTATGCTTTATGAAGAGCCACTCATGGAGTACTGTTCTCATCTCTGGTTCGGATCACGCCAAAAATTTGTTGATACCGTTTGACCGCTTAAACGACTGGACTCTTTGGCATTACCTAGAGACGTGGCTTCTTTGAGTCTTGTATCTCATTAATAACAGGAAATGTTCCAAAAGACAATTTGTTCGCCTGCAATACCATCCGTATCATGGATGCGTGGTAGTCTTCTACTGTGCGATTCTTCCATTAACTTCTGAGATTTGCAATGAACTTCCTTCCGCGGTATTTTCAGATCATCAGGTACGACTTGATTACCTGCAAAAAAGACATACATTCCCACTTTCAAGGCCGATAACGCTCTTGTAAATCAGCAGAGTTCCAAGAGTTTATTGGCGGCGGTGATAACTTCACATCAGTGCCTCACACGCTCATTTGCCCTCCTCGTTCAAAAAACAAAAATAAACCCGATCTTACTCATTCTCGTCTATATCGCCTATATCGTCTTAAGAACTACTTTCCCAAAAGATATATAATAAAGCTAGAATTGTTTAGGATTTGCGTTGGATAAAACAATAGTTGTCGCTTTCGTCCCGATAAAGACGTTTGTCCTTTAGAGATCGAATAACTCATCAAGACCGGTAACAACACAGTAGATTCATTGGCAAAACAACGAGCCTGTAGTTCATTGTACACAACTTCGAGCCGCAGATACTTTGATAAAAAAATTAATATATTTTTATTAAATAAAATAAGACTCAAACAAATGTCAAAATATGTTTAAAAACGATTTCTTAAATTAATTTACCCGCAAACTCAATGGCTGACAATGAATAAACAAAAATTACTATCAAGATAAGAGTTAACCAATTAAATAAGTTTAATTCTAATTTTAACTATAACCACAAAATATGACTGTTTAAAGGAACGGTCCTATGATGACGTAATTTTAACAGTCTTAATTTGGTGTAACTCACTTTATTGATTAACCAATTTTTTAAATACATTAAACATTAACTTATTCCTAGCTCCGTCCTCCAACTTCCGCCGTTCGGACCATGGCGTGTCGGTTGGTGGTTCCCAACGCCGCAGCGTACCATAGCGTTTGGCGCTCCGTCGTCTCTGGCTACCCCGCAAGGGATATGGCGTGAAGTTAAAATAAAATAAACAAATAATGAAATTAAATATTTAACCATATTTTGCAATACACCCCCAATTGTTGTGAAAACCTACTTCAGACTCGGCACGGGATATATAATATATAACGAACCATATTTCTGTACGTTTTTTTATTCTTTGTACTAAAATTATTTTATCAAGGTTCTTAAATATTACCACTATTTTAATTATTTTTTTTACTTATTAAATTTATTCACGATTTAAGAAAATTACCCCTTAAATTGTAAAAATCTAATACCACCTTATATCTTTGTCTAAGAATTAATTTTAAGAAACTAAACCACTTTGTTGAAATAAACAACGTTTCATCTTATTGAATCCAAATCATAACCACCAAGTATAGGCACCAATATCCCAAGAAACCCGCACTTTACGCTAAGACATATAAGCGTCAGCTGCGTTCAATTGCATTAAAGTGACCGTAACGTAAAGTGTATCACACGTTTTAAACCACGATTTATGTAATCCATTCCATTCCACTACACGATACAACGTCTTGAATAATATTTGAATCAATACTTCTCTTAAATGTGTTGTGTAAAAATCGAACCGTTGGTCATATTGCACTCACAAAATACTTTATGGACGAAATTGTAACGTCTAGTTGGCGATTTTTACATTTGTCATTAGTTGTCATTTTTTTTTAAACATTTATAAGATGTAAGTGAAAGATTTTGTTCTGATATGTCATCATAAGAAAATACCCATTCACCTAATTGCAATACTAAATCTGGTTTTGAAACCGTCCGTTCACTGAAGGTCCCTGGATCTCCCATGAAAAGATACGTAACTTGTATTTGAATCTGAAATTAATATCAAGTAATTATTTGCAATCAAAGTAATTTCTTATAAATTACATTCATTATAAACTAATGAATTGACAAAATAAATTCAGTTACTTTCTGAATAAATTAATTTTTAAAAACATTATAATTGTATATTTTGATTTATAAATATTGAAACAATCATCTTAACTTTATGTTTCTAAAGGTAAGAAATGCATGCATACAATTTTCTTCATATTTTGTTAATTTTTGTATTTGATTAGATGATTTAACCAACACAGGAAATCAACATTTTTGGTTAACCCTCAAATTAGGACTCAGTTTTTGTATGAAACAAGCGATAGACTTGTAGATAATTAAGTAGAAGCTTAGTATCACACAAATATTGTAACTAACCTAGCCGCAATTTAATCGGTCTGTTGTGAAATACCTAAAGGTAAAAGATAAATATAAGTTTTTATTTTAATTAAATTAAATATACTCTTGTGTTTTTAAACTGCGTATATACGGAAGAGCGATTAGTCTGATACAAGGCTCTGATACTGGCTTGGCTCCAATCCAAAAAAAACGATACTCAGTTTCATACAGACACAAAGGCACTATAACATTTTTTTTGTACTTTATATCGGCGTTTTCATTGGTTTTGGAAACTCTCGCATTCATATAACAAAAACAGAATAAGAAAATGTAAAAAGTGCTAATCGTGACATTATTTTTTTGTAGTATTATTTTGGCACCTTTAAAATAAAAAATAAACCACGTATTTCTTAATTATATGAAGAAATATGAAAACCCAGAACAGTAAAATAATTTATAAATAACAGAAGTGAAATAGATACATCGATAAGATATTTTAAAATACCACTATTATTAACTGAAAGATCTAGATGTAACCAAATAACTAGTCTGAGCGTTATTAACTATTTGCAGCAGAAATGAGTAAAAAAAATGTAAGTAAAGTTTGTAAGAATAGCGGTACTCACCTCAGTTAACTAAGAATTGACTATTTTAATTTCCAACCCAATCAGGTATCTTATTCGTGAGCTTGCAGCGATGAAAACGTGGCACGATCAGTTCACATCTGCAAAATATTATAAGAGTAATCAAAGAAAACGAAAATTTAAATAGCAATATGTTAAAAATAAAGTTTTATATTACAAAAGTACAAATTACATGAAGACCTTTGCAAAAATTATAAAACATACATAGGTATTATAACTGGAGTCACTGAAACTAAGATTTATTTTTAAGAGCAAGTATATTTTATACGGACATTGCAAGTTAAATAAAATCTTATAAAAAATATCTGAATTAGTAAATAAGTTCTCAATTCTTGTTTCTGCTAACACTTAGTCCTTCCTTTGCCTCCTCCTCTCCTTGATGGTAAATAATTATTTACCTTGCTCTCAACATCAGGTACAATATTGAAACTCTTCCTATTTATACAGACCTTGTCTAGAAATATCACCAAACCAATATATACTCCTCGGTGATAACTCAATTTTATTTATAAAAAAAACTCATAATTAAAACGAGAACATAAATAGGCGTCACTTTTTATTCCAATTTCGGATTTCGGATTCCATATTAACCTTATTTTTAGAAATACGCCACAGCTACGAGTGATAATAAAACTAATATAAATTTATTTAATAAAATGGGAACTAGAAGAGATTTGAATAAACATCATAACTAATCGTTTAAAAGTATAAAAACATATTTAAAAAGCATAATAGAAACAAAATAAATTTCGTAATCATATCTTAATATATACATATGTTAAATAATTTTTAATTAATATCGCTAAATACATGTTATTAGTTGCAGTCAACTAATACATGAAAGATTCGGCTAAATTACATTACATTCGTTTTAATTAAATACTTATTAACCAGCTTTTTAATATCACTACACTAAATACCACAAACATGCTCCTTATAATACATTGCACATTAAACTATAATTATACCTATAAAATGTACTTATTGCTTGTACAATTCTTTGAAATGTGTAGCAATAAAATGTCAAGTGCTTCTGAGTATAATACATCAAATATAAAGCCTTGTCATGTACAAGGCTTTTATAGTAAAGGTCTATAAATTAAAAAATATTGATTGATTGATGGTTGATACATTTTCTAAAATATTATTACGGTAATCATGAATTCAGAAAAAGTCTGAATGCTAGATCAAGCAGATGACAGTTTATTACGCCGTATCTAATGTGCGAATGATAGTAATTCTACTAATATTATCTACTACGTTTAGATGATGAATGATCTGAATTTCCGATTTATTCTTGAAATCGTTTTGTTTCCTGGTTTACATCAAAGCTACTACTTATCTTAAAACCCTAAACTCTCAGAAAAAATCTACACTTACCGTTCTTTGATCTTGACAGTATTTAAGAGAGACGAAGCTTCTTAGCATTCCATGGATTCACCGTGCGGGTGCCGGGTCCATCACGTTGCAAGAAGAGGAGCGCAAACAATGCCTGAGACTTGCGACCCAGGTGTAGGTTTAAGGGGCCCCTTTACTACGCGCATACACACTCACCTTCACTGTTCACGCTCCTCTTCCTACCTAAACAAATATTGTAAGAACCTATTCAAGCCGCCTTTGAAATACGTTCCAGAAATGAAATGATGATCTTTCTAGAAAGGCCGAGATTCTTAAATAAGTAGTAGAGGGATTTTGTTGTTATACATCTCGCTCCTACTTCTACAGCGTAGAAATTAACTATAAATTTATTCCTGATCAGTTCGTTACATAGTTCGTAATACTTGTTAAGCTTAAATATATGATTTTTGGGTATGTTTGTTTCCCAGGGTACAGTAAGCTCCACAAGTATAACGCGCCTTAGTTTTTTAAGTAAAGGAATAACTGGGGCCTAGATGACGAAACATAAACATCCCCGGGGATTTTGTATTGATTTTCATATGTGTCCATCATGGGAATCCGATCAGGAGACGAATCCAAAATGGAATAAGATTTTAGTTTAGATTTTTTGAACGAACCTGCCTTTACGAACTCTACTGATATATTGATGGTTGCTATACCCTTCTGCGCTCTCTATATGAATTAGTAAATTTGCGTATTTATAAAATGTATATATATTTGCTATATTTAATTAAATTTTATAAAGTAACAGAGAAAACCAAAAACCATGTAATAATTATTATTAAAAAATAAATTTATTATTCAGGTTTAATATGAAAGAGTGATTAAGAGTTTGGTAACTAAATCGCCGCAAATCAACACGTATTACGTGATAGCGCAATGACATGTTTAGAATAAAATTGGTTCAAAATTAATTTAACACGAGTTTGTTACACTTAAATGATACACTGTCCAATAATTATACCTTACATTATCTTTATATTTATTTTAATACCACGGATAATAATATTCAAAATTAATATAAACAAAATTTCTATTTCTTTACATCATCTTCTCAGAATAACTATAGTATGCACAAATTATTTTGTTTGCAAATACTGATTAAATTAAAGACTAGTTCTTTAAATTGCAATTTAAAGAGAACAGATATTAAATCAGAGAAGTTAGAAACTAAACGACTTAGAAATTAATAAGATGCCCAAGAACACGCTATCAGTAACTTTCCTTTTGCTAATCAACAAGGGTTAAAGCGATCCAAATTTTCACATTTGCTGAAATAATTAAACGAATCCCCCTTTATCCTTTAACGGGAGATTTAGAGTCGTCGCATGCAAAAGACAGTGTACAATCGATAACCTAAACACTGTACATAACCTAAATACTGCATAAATAAATCTACATCGACAAAGTTTGCTGAAAATAAAAATATTAAAAAAAATGCCATTCGTTTTGATATGTTTGATAATTCTTAATAATTATTATTATTCTTTATAATGTTATTGTTTAAAGTAAGTGAGTTCTAGATACATAATATCTGTATTCTTTTGAGGATTAGTGTGCGGATCCTCCTACTACCTTCAGATATATATATCTTTGGCTCGTTATTGAAAAACATTAGACAAGTGCCTACAGCAGAAAAGTTATCAATTAAGTAGTATTGTGGGGAGGTAAAAAAAGAACATGTTCTCGGGCTTATATAATTTAATAAAGCAGGCATGAACAAAGCTTGACATAATACGTTACTGACGTAATACTTATAAATGATTTTAGCACAAACTCATTTTCCTAACGATGCGTGAGCTTTTTTTTAAGACCATTTTGTTTAAATTGTAAATAAAACTATAAAGCGTCCCTAAAAATGTGTCAAGAGACCTAAAGGTTATATATATACATACGTAAAACACGTGAATCCGACAACTGCATTTTGTATTCGACAGTACACACGACTCGACACGGTCTTCGCTTGGAGGATGTAACATTCAAATATTTCACCTATATTTGTACATATACGAACTATATTTGTTGAATGCTTTCTATTTACTTTTAGAATTCATAAAAATCGTAAAATAAATTAAATATTATTTTATTCTTCTATGTTTTATATTCATTCCCAAATATGAGAAGCAAATTCCTAGTTGTTACTGAAAAACGATTAAACAAATTTCCTTAACCCATTAAAGGTCAAATGAAAACTACAAATATTGTTTTAGATTTTTTGTTATTTTTATATTAAAGTAAGTAAAAAAAGAAAATATTTATTAAAAAAAATATGAAAAATTTTGTTTTTCACGAAAATATAGGGGTGTACTCAATTGAGTACACTGACCGCCTAAGTATGAAAATTATCAAACCACGCTTTTTTAACACAAAGTGTTTTCAGGTATTTCTTACATTGCCAAAGCACTCTAGAACTGCAAACTACACACCGCAGCTGTTTATTAATTTTGTTGGGATAATATCCAACTCGATCTTGACGTAGGCCTTCGACAATTTATGCAGCTTGCTTTGATTTTCTTTGTTCACCCTGTCGTCGTCGACCAATGTGACGTGACGTGTAACATGAGCTGATCCATAGGATTATTATTGCACATTACATGTAAGTGCCAGGCATCAGAAACAGCCATATCTATCATATATCTAAATATAACACACCACCACCTTTTGTTCCGTGAATACCAATTCTATATAATGAGACAGACTGGTCAAGTTCATCAACATCTCCCATATTTTTATTATAAGTTTAGAACAAACGTGGTATGTCTTCATTTAACGAACAGTACATTGGTTCTCGAGGTAGCTTATGGTAGCCAGAAATTATCAAAATCCCAAAAGAAAATTGTCATGTCAGTGGAATCTAGCTGAAACACGTATCTATTGTTTTGGTTAGCGTATAGTTTGCTATTAGATATTATCATATCCATTACGTTTTCAAGTATTTGTACAGGGTTGAGGCCCTTTAGTAGTTCATCAATAGCACTTTTCTTATTAGAGACTTCAGTTGAACTCTGAAAAGTCAAAGAATATGAAGGGGTACATTTGCACCAGTTTGGATTCGGATTCAAAGAAGATTGGCGGGTAGCATGAGCATCAAGTTGTCTATTTTTTTGAGGCAAGTGGTTCATCATCACTGACACTGTGCGTAGATTCCTCGCTACCATTATCCTTTCGTTGCCTAATTATCTCAATAGTACCAGGTACTTCTTGCGGTATGGGACACGCCGCCATATCCTCGTCTGCACCCACCTTTTCATCAGTCAATCTACTTGAATCAGGTGGTATGATAGCCAAGTCATCTTCAATATCCTGTAACACACCTTCGATAACTTCCTGAAGCCTATGGTAACTATTTTGAGCTGTAAATCGCTGTTTCTTCATTGCAAAGTATCTGAAAGAAAAAACGGTAATTTTAGTTACGTATGTTGTCAGTGTACTCAACTGAGTACAGTTACATTTACAAGATTCTAGTTTTATTTTAGTAATAGGTAATTAATTTAACAGTTTCTAATATATTTCCTTTACATCTAATCTAGCGAAATAAATCGAAATAAAACACTTAGAAGCACTAATTACTTTAAAAAATCTAAAATAATGTACTTACCTCAATGACGTTTCCGTAACACAACTTTAACCGACACTTTTAAAATAAAAATGTCGCACTATCCACTTATTATTTATGAATACACTTAAAGGACCTTATAATTAAGTAAAATAATGAAGTACCCCACGCACACTTAAGAGTTCTGGAATATATGCCTAAAAATATAGCTGTACTCAAATGAGTACGGTGACTTCTAATGGGTTAACTTTGCAGGCAAATTTTTTAGATGACCAGAGAAATTCGTGCATAAAAGAAAACATAGTAGACTGAGTCAATAACTGTCATGTCTTCTAAAAATGCAATAAACAATATTATATACATTTATTGACGTCTTTAAGACATGAGACTAACTATTTCAAATAATTAATATACACAACCTATAGATTGTATCTGTCATACATTAATATTTAGTATTTTTAATTTGAAGCAGACAATATGATAATCGAATGAAACTGAATAATAATAAATATTATTAAGAGTAAAATATTAATGTTTCGAGTACATTCAACTATTTCAATAGTTTGTATTTTATATAACTGTAGAATGAAAAATTCATTGCTATGGGCGAGACACAAAACCTCTGGAAACCCTCCCGTCACTTCATATATTAAGCTTCCTTTAACTTTCTATTTCAAATATCAATTAATTATTAAATGAAATGTTACTTAAGTTGATATTTTGGAACTACATATTAATTATCAAGAACTACTTGATGAGTTTTATTGATTTTATTTATTTGTAGTAGTCAATGCACTTCACATTTCTGTCTAAGAAGTGTTAGTAGTATATTCTTCTATTTTACAAATGTTTTTATTTACATTCTAGGTATTTTTTTTAGTAAAACACAAATATTTCGTTTATGTTATGAATATATTCGTCAAAAGGTATTATTAGGTTTATATTTTTAATATAGATAAATATTTTATTTATTTCTTACTTACACATAATAAGCAAATATTTTTGAAAAATAATTAAGTTGTTATTTTATTAATTATTGCATTACTATTTTACGTGTTACATCTTTATCGTGTTTAATGTTTTTAATATTTATGTTTAACTTTATTAAAATTAAAATTAGGTTAAAATTTAAAATAAGTGCAATAATTAAGTTTTAAAGAAGAAATATTTTATAGTTAACCTATTAGAACCATTTCATAAATTAGATTTTTTTTTACATGGGTAAAATTTAAAATTAAAAATTACTATTCGAAAATAAAGTCTAGTATGACTATATAAAGAGAAATTAGTATATATATATGTATGTATATATTATTAAAAAAATGTAAAATATTTAAAGTTAAATATTAAAATACAAATTTAATACTAATACAATAGGTGAGGATATTGTTTAAACATCAGAATATTATTTCATAATGATATTAAAAACACACGCGTGATGTGAACATAACATAAGTAATTCATGTATTTTTAGAAAATATGTCCTTTATTATATTTTAATAACGTTTGATTATTATTTTATTTATAAAATGATAACTTTAAATTTAATTGTTAATAAATTAATTTAGCAATGTATTTCAAAAACGCTAAACGAAGAAGTGAGAAGAAAAGAAAACCGTTAAAAGAACAAACAAAAAGGTAAAGAAAACAAAGGAAAAAAAATAAAAATTTAAAAAATACATATGTATTTCATTATTGATATTATTGGTATTTATATTCATTTATATAGGCCATGACTTTAACAATAAAACATCGGGACATTTTACATTTAACTTTGAAATTTTAAAAAAATACTTGAGATAATCCGAAGCTGGTGTAGAAGTTGTTGTGATTGGTCTCTTTCTCTGTTCTGCTATTAGCGTGTTCTATTAGACACACCCCTATGAAATATTAGCTCAATATTACAATAAATTGTACGGAAATAATTGAGCATTGACGACTTTTCAAGCTTTCGATTCAATTTAAAAGATTAGAAACGCTATTTTTGATCGATAAATAGTAAAAGCACCGATTTCTTTAAAATACCTTCTTCTTGTAATAAAATAAAGTCAACGGAATCGTTATAAATTGCCGGGACCTTGATGAGCAACACGCTTGAGATCTTAAGTTCTCACAAAAAAAACTGCTTTTTGAATCAAATGACAAAACATTGGGACATATTTCATTTAAGTTCAAATTTGTTAGCGTGAATTTATTTAGAACTTTAAAAGGAGTTAATCCGAATAAATTCAAATTGATATGATCCTAAACCAAAAGTGGCGCTATTCGTATTCCACTGTCCTTGATAGCTGTGAGAAAGTGGACTAAATGTTTTGTTTACCAACTCCCTGAACGTCATATAGTAGTTTTTAAATTATAAGTGGGAAGAGACATTGTTTATTTATTTATTTATTCATTTATTTATCTTCACGCCGTATCCCTTGTGGGGTAGCCAGAGACGACGGAGCGCCAAGCTCTACGGTCCCTGCATAACATTATTAATCTATTTAAAGATTTACAAACACTATTCAATTATTTTCCTTTAAACATTTTCTTTAAGAGATGATCTTTAATAAAAAACTTATTTTATACTATTTTACTTAATAATTAATAGTTATAATTTGATAAGCCCATAGAAGTGTGAATCAAAAATAGTTACATAATAGAGAATCTTAGCTCCATTTAGTAAAGTTTTATCTATTGAAGGCAAACTAATTAATTCGTAGTAACTGATCAAGTCAATATTAACGTTTGTATCCGCAACACTTTACTGCGTTATTAAATCTGAGATTATATTTATTTTGTCTAATAACTAAACATATATATTATATAACTTTAACTTCAATTATATAGGTTAGAGAGAGTAGACTCGGCGTAATGTCAATATAAAAAAAGAATCAATTTATTTTATACCTATAATATTTTGTACAAGATTTTAAACATTTATAATATTTACTTTCACAATATTCTCAGTGTACATATGAAGTGATATAATTGCGATTAACGTCATATGACCCACGAGAGCTGAATTGAGTCATTCTACTGCTTAACTCTATGTCATATAATACATCAATTCCACAGCTTGCTTTGACATATCTGTTATGTTAAATTAATCGTGTATAAGATGTATTTGACGTTCATTTATTTCGTATGACTTCAATTTGGATTGCTTGTCTCAGTTATTTTGTAATGAATGTTGATAATAAAAAAATGTATTATTATTATAATTATTGTATTATTATGTATTATTATTATTATATAATTTGGCATATCCTTCAGACATCCTAATAATGGTGTGTTTTAATATAAAAATGTTTTTTTTTTCACGGTAAAAGATTTTAATTAAAGGAAAAAGATTTATAATTTCTTAAATTTTAAATTTTTGTTTAACAGACGAAAAGGTCAGGTCAGTGATTATTTCAAGTCAACAACTGTTTACTGTTCCTGTCCGGTTGTGCTCATCCATTTCCTTGTCTTTAAATTTAAATATGAAAACAAATTTTAAAAAAAGCAAATATTTATTATTTCTTATATATAATAAATAAATATGCATTAATATAATATTTTATTGAAATTGAGAAAACAGACTGATTTGGTATTTTTATGGAACAATGTTAATTATAAAAAAAAATACTCACAATTAGAAATCAAAGTTCTGGAGAAATTGCACCGCCGTAGTTCTCTGGAGAGCTGACACCTGGTGAAAGTTCTCGAGTGACTTTGTGAAGTTTGAACTAAGGACAGGGCGAGCTAAATGATAACTAATTGAAGACTCATTTTGAAGTGAATCGATCTGCTGAAAATATAAAGTCTTTATTTCAAATTCATTAAATTATACCTTTTGTTATATTAAATGTCATGGAAAACGAAAACTCTTGCTTCGAGAGATGAATAATGTGAGGTAATTTAATATCGTAAACCTTTTTTTCAATGTACAATTAATGTTCTGTTATATGCACAAGTATTATAATTTTTTTTTGATAATAAACAAACAAACAATGAAACTAAATTAGTTATTTATCGGTATTTTCTTCTGCTTTAACATATTATAAACATCAAACAACTAATTATAGACTTTAATCAAGTTGGCTGTAATTTACTTAAAATTTGCTTTTCGATGCTTAATTATAAAACAATTTTGCACATTGATTCTATGATCCATTGTGTATTTTTCATATTTTTTAAATAAATTTATAAATAAATTATGAGAAAACCTTCTATTAAGTCTTAGTCTATTTCCTTAATAAAAATCTCAAATAAAATAACTGAGTTACATAACTCACTCTACTTTTTCATAAAATTCACTCCACCATAACTTATTAGGGACATTAGACAGTCGATAAATGTAACAAATGATACGAAGTTCTTTGAGACAAGTGTTTCAATACATTTTAGAACTTTGGTTATAAATTTAAGAGAGTTATTGTTTGTGATATCAAGAGTAAAGCGACTTTCAAAACATCTCAGTTGACTTGGCGACTAATGTTTGTAAGAGCATACTCGTATTTGTGTTTCTTTGATTTGTTATTTAAAATTAGAAATAAACAATGTATAGTTTTAACTATACTCGAAAATTAATTACATAAAATAGCTTTTTAATATTATAAATGAATAAAATCTTTTACAAAATAATATAGGTATAAAATAAATAGATTCTTTTTTATTTTATTCTTATTCGACATAAAAAGTACAAATATAGAAAATATGACATTTACTACTAAATAATAATCTAATAATTATTCTAAAGCTTATGAAACTATATCACCATTTAATAAAATACAAAAAAATAATAAATTTTATATATATATTATATCTATGTCATATGCATCAGTGAAACATTTTTATTACTATCTGTTTTTCTCAAAAGCTCATATCTGTAAAGATTACTCTTACAAGATATTACAATTTATTTTCCTTTAAATGGCAGAGAAATAAATGAAGCTAACCTACTTTCCGTTCATTAAAAAAATATAAAAAAGAAAAGAAATATGCGTCGCAGATATTATATATATAAAAATAACTAATTTTATATTTTGGTAATGATTTTTTTAATATCTATGGTCAATGACGTCATGGAAGCATGAATTATAAAAATACGATTAAACCTTAATCTAACAACATTTAATGAAATATCTCTAATATTATGGCAAAATTAATTTGATAAAGTACTTATTATAAAATGGCCCTTATTTCCTAATCGTTAAGGACTATCAAATCAGAAGGTTATTATAGTGACATTGTTTGCACTTGGACAAGACTGGTAAGCACTTTTCCTTGCAGTAGGCATATGACGCCCGCCAAGCTTTAAAGCCGACTCTGTCATATATACGCTTGGCGCAGCGCACGTCGTCTGCCAAGTCCTCGTTGAGGAGATTTGGGAACGATTATATTAATTTTATTCTATATTTTTTCAACAAAAGATTTTTATACAATCAAACTCAAAACTGATGGTACTTTCAATAAATAAGGTTATATAATGAGTTTAAAAATCTTGTTCCCTTTTTAAATAATCTTTTTCCTCAACCTCAACCTCAAAAATGTCAAAAAAAGGTTTTATAGTCTAATTTGGATTAAATGAGATTTCCTTTGTTAAATTGTATTAAATTCATAATTACATATAACAAATAAAAATCACATACTAAATATTATCAGAATAATTAAGAAAACATTCGAGAGGATGATGCACTTCACTAGATCACTAGATAAGTTTTGCAATACAGCCATATTTATTAAAGTCTTTCAAAATAATTTCCATTAGTCATACGTAAAAACAGTTGTTAAAAAAATCATTCAGTTTTTCTTCTGGGAGTTCTGAATATGGTTGGTCCCACGCTGCCAATAACTCAAGAGTTGCTCGCAAATTTCCCGACTTTGTGCTGATTCTTCACAATTAGAAAGCCACAAGCCACAAGCAAAGCAAGCCAAGCAAGGGAGCAAGATCTGAACTGTAGGCAGCAAAAATTCAACTATCGCATGAGCTCGATGCGCAGGAGCGTTTTCGTATTGAAAATACCAACTGTCCATTCTTGACTTTTTACGAATTTCTTGGAGATTCTGTACAAGTTTAGACAAAAGTTCATTGATTACCAAGAAACCGTGGATGTGCGATTACTTTTGTTTGCGTTTTCAAAGTTTAGAAAAAGCATATTTTGTTTATATTTGTTAACGATACATCAAAATAGTAAAGCCAAGTTTCGTCGCCCGTAACGATGTCATTGAGATATCGCGAAATCTAATTTTCGTAAATTTTTTAACGTTTTGTACACGAATTTAGTCTCACTTCTTTTTGTTCTGTCTTAAGGTCGTGGTACCCAGAGTGTACAAACTTTACTTAGTCCAATGATGTCACGTAAAATTCTACGAACACTTATATACTAATCTGAAAGCCCTGCTCTATCTGTCTGAAGATAATATGACGGTCTGTCCCAGTCGACTTTTCCTATGTTGTCATAGTAATTACTTCTACAGGACGACTACAATATTCAGAAACGTATAACTTTGTAATGCAACTACACAATGATTTATTATATGGCTACCTACTAGTTATGATTTGTAATTTATAAAAAATATATATGCATGTACCCTCTGTTTATAGAAACTCTGTACTACTGAACCTTTCTAGTGACCTACGTATTTAACTTATGTAAATTAATTATCTACTAGTAATGATAAAAGGAAGTTTCCATTATTACTTAGGGGACTAATTAGATTGACGCACCTTCACACTTCATGCTACAATGGCTACCTTTTCTGCCTTTCTTTCACCATTCTTTGTTGTTTATCTGGAAAAATAGTATAAGTGTTATTTATACTGTTAGTATATATCTTGTAAGTAATTAAAAAAATATCATTGACTGATGGATATATTTTTGTTTTTAATATGTATCAGATTTATATTGTTTTAATTTTTTTTAAAGTTGTTTATAATTTGAAATCCTTCAACGTATTAATTTAACAATTTAATTATTCTACATATATTTTACTACTATACGAGTACTTTTAATGAAATATACTTTATATACTATGAGGTATATTTAATATTTTTATTCTGAAATATGAACTAATTAAACAATTCTTGACAACCCATTAAAAGAAAATATAATTTCTTCATTTGGTTATTAAAATTTTCTTTAAAATGCTGTTCTTAAAGTCGTAAAGTTCTTTAGTAAATAGTCACATAAGTCTCAAAGAATAAAGGAGCATGAAAAACCTGTCATTAGGAAAGCGACAGAGCATTCAAGAGTTGTGAAATAAGAAAAAGGTTCATAAAAAGATATGTTCTACTTGTGATTTGTGTATTGTATTTTTTTTTATTTATATTACATTATAAGTTTTTTTTACTTATTTTCTTTTAGTTGATCGTGTGACAGACCTTTTTTTTAACAATTATTGAAGAATAAATTATAAAATTAAAATAATTTAAAATTAAGTAACAATGAAAATGTCACAGGGGTTTCCAAAATCATAAATAACGGATATAAAGTACTAGACTTGGAACAAAAATCTTTAATCACAAAAAAATATCTCTCATAAGAATTCATCCCACAACACTGGCTTAAGAAGTCAGAGTTAGTAACCACTACACCAACAACTCTCATATAAATAGAAGTGATTCTTATACATTCATTATTGTTTTATCTTTCTATTTTAACTTATAATATCCAATAGAGTCTTGTAAAATTGCAAAGCTCCTTTTTTTGGAACTTCTTAACGATCAAGGTAAAACATATGTTCTTATTATATATATTATAAAATTTATTAATATTACAACTATAACATTTTCTTTTATCTTTTAGTAAGCTTAGTAGTAAGTTTAGTTCTAGCGTTTTATTTTTTCGAGACAATAAATATATTTTTATGAACCAGAAGTTGAGAAGGTTTTTTAAAAAAGAAATACGAGTAAACCTAAAATACACTTTAATTTTCATAAGCAAAAATATAAATCACGAAATACGAATATACTCCTAATCTTATTAAAAACGTTCGTTCCGTCCGAAAATCCAACGAGAAGTGAGTTGTGCTCTTCTAGCCAGCTGTCACCGACTAGCCGTCGCCCCACCGCTACATCGCTCGCACTATGTGACGTCACGATGTCACGCCACTTGGCCAGATATTTCTAATACGGCCTCTCCTGATCGCGAGTCGTCCTCGACCGCACCCTGCCTGGACAGATCCTCATAGTCCTGAGGATCATCGGTGTCATTGTTATCTAAAAAACCATAAGAATTAAGTAAATCATCCTGTACAGTATGATTTGTGATAACAATTAACATCCTCGTGTCACAGCCGTAAGCGTGCACTCAAACAGCTATGACTAGTGCATGACAATTGTTACGTAACAGTTTCATAAAACATTACATAAGTCGTACCATGGCAGAACTATGCCAGCTATTATAGACTGCCAGTACACACCATAGGTAGCTGCCATCAGGCAAGCGCGCGTGACTGCGAGGTTTGTAACCTCCCTTGAGAGATACTGCCAACGCCATAGGTAGCTGCCATAAGGCAAGCGCACGTGGCCTCTCAAACAACAAAGCACACACCATACAAATATTAAGGGTTAGTTGTATTTTCCATAGTGCGTCTGACCAACTACAGCCCTTATTGTTTGCTTCAACACGAAACAGGTTTAAGACGGAACGACAATATCGTTCGGCTTGACCATTTTCTTGGTGCATTTCAGGCGTTATTAAATGTGTAGCACATCCCAGCTCAAGTACCCAACTTTGAAATACTGAACTTTCGAACATTCTACCCCGATCGGTCACAATTAAGGAAGGTGTACCAAATAAAGAAATAGCATTTGTAATCACACGTTTTAACTCGTTGGTATCCTGTCTCTTTAGTGAATACAGTAAGCAGAATTTAGAAAAGGCATCTACTAGCACCAAAACGTACTTAAATCCATTGGACTCGGGTAGTGGACCTAACACGTCTAGATGAACAATAGAAAAGGGGCTTTTGGGCTTAGTCTAAGATTCTATGGGCTGTCGCGGAGTCCGAGGGATTTTTTTGTGTGATAGGCAAACTACACAATGGCTGATGTACTTTTTTATAAATTGTCTTAGGCCCGGGAACCAAAAATGACGTAGAATCAAATCAGTAGTTTTATCCATGCCAATATGTTCATGATCGTCATGAAACACGCGTAAAAGGCTCAGCCTATGACCTTTCGGAATGAAGCATAAAAGCCGCGACTCCTCACCGGTAGGACTGTACTTGTAGTACAAAAGATTGTTTTTAATAATATATCGCGATGGATCCAACTGACCGTCTCTCAATTTCTCCATCAGTTCTTGCGTCTCCGAATGGGCTGTCTGGGCAATTTGAGCCCAGTTATTAGGCCGACGAATATGTGACACATTCAATGGATTTCGGCTCAAAAAGTCGGCATGTTGCATTAAAGTGCCTTTCCTATATTCGATGGTAAAACAATCGAACACCAACGGGCTACTCGTGGAATGAGGTCTTTCTTACGTTCGGTCAATTTCAGCGAGTTACAATCCGTCACTATCTTAAAGTCAATTCCAATAAGATAGTGTCGAAAATGTTGTAGTGCTTTTACTATGGCCAAAGTCTCGAGCTCATAGCTGTGATATCGAGACTCTGCCCCGTGAGTTGCTCTACTGAAATAGCCCACAACACGTTTTCGTTTGCCATCGTGCTCTTGTAGTAAAATTGCGCCGTAACCGATTGCACTAGCGTCAGTATGAAGTTCAGTGGGCAACCTTGGGTTGAATATTGCAAGTACAGGCTCTTCCGTTAAGCAAGAAATGATTTGTTTATGTGCCGCATCTTGCTCCTCACCCCAATTAAACGGTTGACCCTTTTTAGTGAGTCTGGCAATGCAAGCGGTTTTAACTGCGTAACTGGGTATATACCGGCGAAAATATCCAGCTAGGCCCAAAAATTGGCGCACTTGCCAACATTCGTAGGTTTAGGGGACTTTAATAGTTTAAATAGGCTTCTACTTTCCTAGGGCTCGGCGTACCTGACCCTGGCTAATGAGTCTTCCTAAATATTCGACTTCAGTCTCTAGAAAGGTGTATTTTTTCAAATTTATAGAAAAACCTGCCTTTGTAAGGCACGTCAACACCTGATGTAATAAATCTAACCCTTTCTCGACAGAATTTGTTAGGACCAGGACGTCATCTATGTAACTAAGAACCCCCCCGCTGTCAGTTAAATGTTTAAGAGTCTTAGATTTGATCCTTTGGTAAACAACTGGTGCATTCGTTAAACCGTAAGGCATTTTCAAATAATCAAAGTGGCCCTCCGGTGTGACAAACGCAGTTTTCCTAATGGATGCTTCGTCATTAAGAGGCACCTGGTGGAAGCCAGTGGCAATATCTAGGCTCGTAAAGAATCTGCTATTGCCTAACTTATCAATATGATCATCAATTAAGGGTAAAGGAAATCTATCTTTAACTGTTATTGCGTTTAATGCACGGTAGTCGACGCACATCCTATCAGACCCATCTTTCTTTTTGACGAGTATGATAGGACTCGCGTATTCCGATTGCGACTCTCGGATGTTTCTTTTGCTCAACAGATCGTTTATGATGTCTCGTACCCTCAACTTCTCGTCAACAGAAAGCTTATATGGACGGTAGTGCACAGGTACATCACTATTTAATTTAATTTCCATACAACCAGTATTGACAGTGGAAGTCGCAGTTCCAGTAACAAAAGAATCAGAGAATTTATTAATCTACGAAAGTAAACGGTTTTTTTCTTCGCCTACCAACGGCGTATTTATTAAATCTAAGTCGCGTAAATAATGTACCTGAACTGCACTATCTTCCCTTGTTAGCCGTTGTCCGTCAGTCGTACGTATATTTGTAACTCCCTTACGATTTAAAACATCTGTACCTAATAATAATGACGCATTAATACAACTAGACGGCACAACAAACAAATCCATTTCTATGGACATCTCAGGAAACTCAGCCACTGTCGTTATATAGAAGGTAGATTCTATTTCCTGACTACCTATGCCACGCATTAATCGATAAGTAGGGTAGACTTTGTTACAATTCAAACGTTTAAGAATCGTATCGGAAATTAAAGAAATATCAGAACCACTATCAATTAAAACGTCTACAGGAATTTTGTTTATTACTGCTGTCATTTTATTGCCACAGTGGACGTTGTTTGACAAAAATTTACATTACTACTATTCTGATTCTTTGATTCAGCACGCTGCTTGGCAAAACACTTGTCAATGGTATGTCCTATTCTGCTACAATAAGTACATTGTAACGGGGTTTTATTTGATACTACGGATCCTGCAGTCGGTTTACAATAATCAGTTTTTTGCTTCTTGGGACAATGAAATTTATTATGCCCCACATTACCGCAATTAAAACACTTCATATCCGACTTATGAGTCCTATGATTACGAGAATTAGATGAATTCAGAAGACGAACGGAATTGCGGGTAGATCGCGAATCTGTCTTAGGTTTCGTATAAACCGATAAAAATTCTACTAATTCAGTATGTTTTAGCTTAGCGTTAGAAGCAGTCGCTTTGATTTGAGGATCTGCGATGCCTCGAATTATGATAGCCGTTTTTAGATCATCTGATAATCCTTTCACAATGTTCAAGCGCAACAATGACCTACGAGCGTATTCAGCATACGAAGAAAAGCTATTAGAATCCGTTTTCATCACGTCAAACAAAACGTTCGCGACATCAATATTCCGAGGACAAAGTGACCGAAATTCTGCTTTAAAATTGGTCCACGAACGATCATTGGTCACCCAATTATCTAGCCACATACGCGCATCACCTTTAAGACAACGCCCTATTCGCGACAAACACTCACGATCATCCCAACGGTTAATTTCGCGACCTTTATCGACCTCTGCACACCAAACGTCAAAGTTGCAAATATTAGGGTCGAAATTCGAAATGTAATAGTGACTAGGCTTAGTAATGAGCGATGTTAACGCGGTTACGATATTATTTGTCGTTTCACAAAAACCCGGTGCAGTGGCGGTATTAGTAACAACCGGCAACGGTGGTGTGTGACGTTCACACCCTGAACGCGGAGCCTCGGAACCTGTAGTAGACAATCTGTCCTCTATTGCACTTAATCTAACGAGAATCGTTTCCAATGCCTGGTTGCGGTTACTGTCGCGTCCGGTACTCGAATTATCACGACGTCGCTTGCGAGAGATATGAAGGGACTTACGTGACCTACTACGGTGTCTACGTGAACTATCAGATCTAGAACGAGATGAGCGTCCCAACATTATGAAATTAAAATGTACTTACAGTTTCTCAACACAACACTGAATTTAAAACACAAACAAGTACAAACACTTCTGATTTTATGAACCAGAAGTTGAGAAGGTTTTTTTAAAAAGAAATACGAGTAAACCTAAAATACACTTTAATTTTCATAAGCAAAAATATAAATCACGAAATACGAATATACTCCTAATCTTATTAAAAACGTTCGTTCCGTCCGAAAATCCAACGAGAAGTGAGTTGTGCTCTTCTAGCCAGCTGTCACCGACTGGCCGTCGCCCCACCGCTACATCGCTCGCACTATGTGACGTCACGATGTCACGCCACTTGGCCAGATATTTCTAATAATATTATATATTATAATTAGGTCTTTACTGGTCTCACCAACAAGTGTAAAGTATATGTAGCATGTATATAAAGTGCCAAGCACAGCCTTTATATAAAGTGTAGGTGTAGAATATATAGCACCAAGTGGAACAATCCGTTGTCTTGATGTGATCAAGTGACGTATATTCGACACAAAAACCTTGTTTCCGTCTTCGGATTGGAACTGTCTGGTTCTTACGATCTGAACTGTCGTCTCAAAAGACAATTCCGATGGAATTGAAGAAAAATAATGCTATCTATTAGAAGATGTTGCAAGCTACTTCCAAATGAATTGGAGTGAAGCTTATTATAAAATCTCCAATATATAAAATATTATATAACATTTTATATAAATATTGTTTACTGGTCGTTGTCTGTGGCTCTGCTCGCCCGAACAACGGGTGATATATTTGTTAAATTTAAATCGTAGCCTATATGTTATTCTGATGTATAAGCTATTACTACAACAAAGTTTCATCGAAATCTGATCAGCAGCATTTGTGTGTAAGAGAAACAAACATATTTATTAATATTTAGAAAAAATCAAGAAAAAATTGTGTATTCATTTATATATTTATTTTATTTGTTATTGTGTGTTTTATCCAATTAGACTGTATTATTTTACGTGAAATCTGTACCATGGATGATTTACTGTTAAGCATTAAATATTAATTCTGTTAAACATTAATGTTTCTTTAAAAGTTAAAGAAACATTAATGTTTAACAGAAACCGATTCTTTCATTCAATCAACTGTACTTGAATGTTATGAAAAAAAAACTAAAATAAACTATATATAACGTATATATTTATATTAGGGTGTTAGTAAACTAGTATAACATTATATGCTATAATAACAATAATATTTCACAGACAATAATTTAAAATTACAATGTATATCATTTTATCTCTAATATAACGTGTTATAAAAATGACCTTAATATAACCGTCGGAAAAATTAAATTGTATACACGTATTACAAAAAGCAATTAGCCATAATATTTCATTTGAGGTTCAAAAAGTGTCCGACACGCATTTCTCTATTAGGGTCGCTATAAAAATGTAAATTCCGCACACCGCGCTGCATTTAGTATGTTGTCATAAACAAGATTTTAATTAATATTATTTATTCGTTTATTGACGTTCCCGCGGTCGGTATTATCCATTAAATACGTAGTTTTAATGATTGCGATATATCATGCAGATTTATGGAGTTTTAATTAATTATATTGTTAAGTTATAAATTGTATTATGTCAAGATGTTTTCTGCTTCTTGCCGCTAGAGGCACTTATGTTGCTTTTATTACCTACGTTCTGCGTTTTCGATATACTGTCTTGTCTGTAGTTTTCCTTAAACAATAAAAGTGCATTTATAAATACATTTCTTTTATAGTAGCTTATTAATTTTTAATTGCAGATTTCATATTTTAGAGAATTTTAGTTTAAATAACTGTTTATTTATATGTATGTAAATATATTATATTTTATATATATCACAAGTAAATATCATTTAAACGACATAGATTGAAACTAGAAATAATCTGAAGTCATATCAAAGCTTCGATGTCTGATTGTTTTTATTTATATAAGAGATTGATATTTCTCAACATAAATATCCAAAACCTAATCCGAGATAGCAAATAGTTTCTGGGACGGAACCAATCCTGAAGTACTAGTTGGAAAGACAGTATTTACAGAGCCCGAATGGCTTCTGTCCGTAGTTCATATGTGTATTGGTTTTAGAATAACAATTAATTTTACTTGACTATGAGTTATTATAATATTTAAACGAATAATGACTATGATAAATAGGTACATTAAATAATATCTCAACATAAAGATTAATAATTGATTTTATATTCAACCAAATACACGAAACGGTCAGACAAGATGTGAACTCAAGTAAATTACTGAATACATCAAGATATACTCGTAGTTAAGTCGCCTAAGAGTATTGGATATCGGGACTTTTGTTGACTTGCATAATTTAATCTCTCGCAGGGAATGATCATGTCTAGACTTGAAACAATCTGGGGATTATATGAAGAATTTTTATTTTCAACGATCGAACCCACGACCTTTAGATCGGCGTTTGGGGTTATTAGTCACTAAAAAAACTAGCTATCTGATTTTGTTTGTGAAAATGTTTTTTTTATATATATTTCTTTATTAATAGGTGTATATTATTTGAGTGACAATTTCTTAAATCTTATGAATTCATAAAATTCAATTTATAACATATTATTGTTGCAGGAAAAACCTCAATTTTCTTGTAGATTGTCATCTCATACAAATAGATTGCATATAAGTTCTCTGCTTTGGAACCGCAATTGAGATTTACTTGGTGATTGAAAACGTAAGTACGTGTCTGTATTCGATCGATCAATGCGGATTTATTTAGTGATAGAGATTTTATCGATAAAATAATAATAAAATTGTTTAATAAATAAATCAATAATAATATACGGTACGTTGGCATAATTAGTAGAGAGACGGGAAGGTGTCTGATAGATCGCAGGTTGTAACCGTGCCTGTATCAATATTTTTTATTTAATATTTATGTGGAATGCGTGATATTTGTTTAATATTGATGCCACTAGACATTTGTAATAAAAATATCAAACAGTCAATTATTTTTTCTATCGATATTAATATTTCTTTTCGTACCTTAGATTAAATATCGGTTAGAATGTATCCGTGCGTCACAATATTTTACTTACTGCTAACTTTCTTACTTACTTATCCAGCCATTTTTAATTGTATATAATTGTTATAAGGATTTTTGCGGGTACACATTTAAGTGATACTATTATTTTTAACCCGTGTATTGGTAACATTTTAATTTTAACCCGACGCTTCAAGTGATTGCGTATAATCGTGTTCACGACAAGACGACATGCAAGTGTCCGTCGACAGGCGATTACAGTGTAAAATGTTTAGTTTAAATACATTTAAAATATTACCATATGTAAAAATATTCCTCACGACTTTTGAAAAGGCTCTTTAGTTTTAATTTTATTTAATTATTATATCTTACTTCATTCAGTTGATATTTTATTATTACATACATATTAATTATGAAATAGTTAACATTTTGATGATTTTATTGGTTTGCTTTCTATTTAAAAACTTTATAGTCAGCATATGCAAAATTATTTAATTTTTGATAACAAACAGGTTCAAGAAGTGTCTCGTGATCAAACTATCAAACTACAGGTCAATGAACTGTCCCATTTCTATCTAAGATGTCAGAGTCATAAAGGATGTCTAAATTAAAATATAACTCGACTATCTTTATATATATATGGATCGAATTTGATCGAACAAATCAAGTACATATAGTTATTTAATAATTTTATTATGATTAAAAGGTTACTTATTTTCAGTTTATTCTTATATTTTGCTGTTTACAGTATAGATTTTAGAAACATAAAAGTATTTTGTTTATCTTACAATCATATTCATCAAAAGTTATTTAGTACTGGTTTACATTCCACTTACAATATAGATAAAATTTTATTTATTTCTAAATTACTTTATTACATAATAAACAAATATTTATTAAAACTAATTACTTTGTTATTTTTTAATCTTTGAATTACTACTTTTACTTGTTACTTCTTTATCGTGTTTAATGTTTTAAATATTTTTACTCATTTAACTTTAGTGTGCAACAAACACAGTCATATACATTTATATAGTTGGTTGGATTACACTGCGGTCGCGTCCTCGGAGATATAAAAATATGATATGGTCGGATTTAAGAGAACTAACATTTCTTTGTGTAACTATGTTTACTCCGCTTCCTCTTTCTGTTGTGATAGCACATGATTGGCAAATAATTGTGACAACATACTACCCAAGAGAACTGAATTGAGTCATATTCTACTGATTAACTCTATGTTATATAATGCATCTATTCACAGCTTGCTCTGACATATCTGTTATGTTAAATTAATCTTAAGATTACGACGATTAATTACAACAATTTATTTTGTATAATTTCAATTTGGATTTCTTGTCTTATCTTGTTTTGCAATAAATGATAATAATAAAAAAATGTAATAGTTGGTAGTAAAATAAGATATATTTTAGCATATCTTTCAGACATCCCTAAGAATATGTCTTAATTCGTCTGAACACCATAATTTTAGTGAAAAAAAAATTACTAAGATTTTATATTTGTGTTTAACAGGTGTAATTAATACAGGTTGATACCTTTATTGGTTGTCACCTTAATAGCTTTTTACTTTTCCTGTCCGTCTGTGCTCATTAATTTCTTTGTCTCTGAATCGCTTTAGAATATAGGATAATTTGTCTTTACCCATTTTCCTCTGAATTAAATCAAAGTAAGGATTTTTTGATATTCCTGCTAATTATAATCATCCTTAATTAATACTTAATTAATATTGTATTTTTATGAAAATGAGAAACAGATTTATTTCGGTAGTTATTAACAATTTGGTATCAAAGTTCTGTGGAAGTTGTAGTTCTTTGGACAACTGACACCTGGTAAATGTTCTCGCATGACCTTGTAAAGTTTAAACTAAGGACAGGGCGAGCCAAATGTTAAATTGAAGACGCATTTTAAATTTCTTTGAATCTGTGAAAAAGATATAGTTCTTTAAAACAAAATCTAAGATTACGAGAAGAATATAATCGACGATTATTATTTTCATTTCATGTACAATAAAATATGTAATAATAAAGAAACTAATAATAAATTGATTGTTTAGTAAATATAAAATAACACAAAATAATATAAGCCGTAAGTCCTAAATTTCCTTATCTGGATAAATTCTAATGTTCTTAAATTGTGAGGTGAAATTCAATTTGGATTATTTGTCTCAAAACTAATGTTAGAAATAATAGAATTAAGAAATTTCAAAATCAGTGCCTATTTCTTTGTTATTTGGCAAAAATGGTATCATTCAAATTCTTTGAATTTCAAATTCTAGAATAAGTTGGAACTAAATTAATTTGAAAAATGTATTTATTTTTTCGTTAAGATGTAGAGCTAATAAATATTGATATAGAGTTTATTAAAAAAAACTTTTCACACGAACTAATAATTACATTTTTAGATAATAATAACTTCACAAATGATGTAGAGTACCTTATGAAGAGACAGTTGTAGAGAGGCAGAATCATTAATGGAAGCGATTGAACGTAAAGACCAGTCGTTTTTTAAACGGCCTTAGGAGACTAGTTGTCCTGTTTTAGACTATTGTTTCTATAGAGAAGTCGGGCAGGATTTATCTTGTTTTACACTCCGATGGGTCCAAGTATTTAACTGTGAGATATATGTATGGTATATACTTACAAATATAACTTTACGTACACACATAAATAATATCTAATATTACGTATGTATTTACTTATGGCTATACTACTGAAAAGCTTTATTTCGAATCCTAATTACGATATGCCGTTAATTTTTTTATTTAAATTATGTACAGTTTAAAATTGTAATTCAACTAATTTAAGTTAAGCTACATTAATCCAGGTCAAATAGTTACGGGTGACCCATTATCACGATATAGGCCTTTTCCATGCTCTCCGGTCCTATAAGAGCACGAACATGTGTTGTTTGAAGGTTTGTTGTTGTTGCTGAAGGCAAAGAGCACTGGGAAGGTAAGTATCACATCACAACTAACACCATTCATAATAAATAAAACGATTTAGATTTTAAGGTGTCCAAATATATGTCTATTAACACTTACGATCAGAATAATGAAGTACTTGAATAGCACAGTCAAAAGTGTTAGTTACTGGTAGTTTAAATTTGATTTTAATATATTCATTTGGACCTGGTGCTGGAGTGTCATGGAATGGATAAACTATTGCTTTAGATACATGGAAAGTGCGGTGTTTTTATGTGATAATCCTATTATCAACAGCACTTTATACATTTACAGTACTTTCAACGTATAATAAAATAAATACGCCTGACTTCATTTCCACCCTTTTTCTATTTTTATTTGTTATCAAATTAAATGTATGGATGTATTATTATTATACAGTTCATTAAAAAATATTTTATTAATAATATTGACATCAAGCAATTGAAACTTAATAAATCTCTTACAAATGTTGATTTTACTTAAAAACTCGAATAAACATATACTAAAGTGAATTTGTAAAAAGCTAATTATATTCGTAGCAAAAATCACTTAAAATCAGAATTCTGTTTGAATAAAAAAAAAAACTCAAATTTGAATCGCAAACACGGTTTGCTTATCGACTGTCCAAATGTTCGACATTCTGAAAAGAATTCAATCAGACCCGGTATCTGATTTGCAAAAGGAAATAAAAATCAACATTTCACTAGAAAGATAGCATTCACAATATTTATTTCTTACACAGATATGTATAAAATATATTTATATGTATTGATGAAACCAACTTACATGTATATGTAATAGGTACAAAAAAGGGTTTTTTTTAAAACAAGAAACCTGTTTAATTTTTTATTTTACGTGGCATTGGAACAAATGTAGAGTTATATTTTATTAAATATATGTTTAAAAAATATCAACAAGAGCAGGTTTCGAATTTGCAACTTCTTGAAATTCGTTACCGTCGCTCTGTATACTGAACTATCGTGTCAGAGCTGATCTTGATGAATTACGATTATATTATATTATTTCAATTGGGGTAGAAGTCAATTGGGTAGACCTCGAAGAATTCGGTCTGCCCATTCATTTGTACCCGACTTTCGAATTTTGGAAAAATTTCTTCACAGGAGGTCTTCTTATGACCCCCGTAGTCCGAAATGACCATTGGTCAAAAAGTTTATATATATATATATATATATATATATATATATATATATATGCGTGCGTGCGTCGATTCGACTTTTGTCAGCACGATAGCGGCCGCAGTTTCGCTTGGGTCGCTTTCAAACTTTGCACAAAAATCAAACATCCAAAAATGAAGGTCAAGTTCGTTAACCAGAGAAATCCGGCCACAGGGGGCGCTAGGGCCTCACTTTTTCTGATTTTAGTTTTTCGACCATAACTTTTTCCCTATTTAAAGAAGATCAATCGCGTTCATATCATATGATGTCTTTGATGAATAACTATAACTAATGTAGATAAATCGAAAACCTAACTTCAATAACTTAAGGGTGGGGGTAAAAAAACCGAAAATTTTTGGAAAAAAATTCATAACTTTTTTCTGGTAAATATTCTTACATCACAAGTATTTTTAATAGAAAGGTTATTTTTTTACTCTAAATTTAGGTCTCAAAAGTTTTTCCGTAAAAGGTACCGTTTCCGAGAAAAAAAATAAAAACCACTTTTAGCTTGAAAATTTAAGGTAGGTAAAACCACGGCAACTTTTTTCTGGTAAACATTCCCTCCTCGAAAATATTTTTAATAGAAAGGTTATTTTTTACTCTAAATTTAAGTACCAAAAGTATTTCCAAAAAAGATACTTTTTCCAAGAAAAAAAATAAAAACCGCTTTTTGCTTGAAAATTTTTGATGTAAACAACGGCATCATGTGTTATTCTTAGGTAGTGAGTTATATTTTAAACAAGTTACATACGAGGTCTACCTACGCGTGTCCCCCTGCGGGCACGGATTTTTTTTTAAATCTTTTTAAGAGTACTTCAACAATAGAACAAAAATTCACCGTTCTCCAATAATTGATCTTTATTTTATCTTTTATTATCTTTGTTGCAACCGATACAAAACGTTACTATAGTTCGTTTTCTAATAAAAATTCATAGTTTCCTAAAGGTATATTTACAATAACAGAGGGTCAACATGTGTGTCTGTTCAACAACATTAAATCTGAATACTACAAAGCTAGATTTGACGATCGAAAGTGATCGAAATGAACGCCATTTTTATATATTTATAATTAATATTGTCATATTGACTTCATGAAATTAATATGATATACAAAAAATCCGAGCCCGCAGGGGGACACGCGTGGGTAGACCTCGTGTGTAACTCGTTTAAAATATAACTCACTACCTAAGAATAACACATGATGCCGTTGTTTACATCAAAAATTTTCAAGCAAAAAGCGGTTTCTTTTTTTCTCGGAAAAGGTATCTTTTTTGGAAATACTTTTGGTACTTAAATTTAGAGTAAAAAATAACCTTTCTATTAAAAATATTTTCGAGGAGGGAATGTTTACCAGAAAAAAGTTGCCGTGGTTTTATCTACCTTAAATTTTCAAGCTAAAAGTGGTTTTTATTTTTTTTCTCGGAAACGGTACATTTTACGGAAAAACTTTTGGTATCTAAATTTAGAGTAAAAAATAACCTTTCTATTAAAAATACTTGTGATGTAAGAATATTTACCAGAATAAAGTTATGATTTTTTTTCCAAAAATTTTCGGTTTTTTTACCCCCACCCCTAAGTTATTGAAGTTAGGTTTTCGGTTTATATACATTAGTTATAGGTATTTATGAAAGACATAATATGATATGAACGCAAATAATCTTCTTTGTATAGGGAAAAAGTTATGGACGAAAAACTGAAATCAGAAAAAGTGAGGCCCTAGCGTCCCCTATAGCCGGATTTCTCTGGTTAACGAACTTGACTTTCATTTTTAGATGGTTGATTTTTGTGCAAAGTTTGAAAGCAATCCGAGTGAAACTGCGGCCGCTATCGTGCTGACAAAAGTCGAATCTGGACGCACGCACGCATATATATATGCGTGCGTGCCGACCGAATTCTTCGAGGTCTACCCAAAATGCGTAAGATAAAATCTATTTGTTTTATAACTATATTATTTGTATAAAATTTTAAATCACTATTTTGTGTAATTAATTTGCCAAAACAGTTAAAACTATCAGTTTCTTCTTTCTCCTCTTAAATAAGGGAGGGATAAAAAAGGGAGGGAGGGAAAAAGCAATCTTTAATCACAAAAAAATATCTCTCATAAGAATTCATCCCACAACACTGGCTTAAGAAGTCAGAGTTAGTAACCACTACATCAACAACTCTCATATAAATAGAAGTGATTCTTATACATTCATTATTGTTTTATTTTTCTATTTTAACTTATAATATCCAATAGAGTCTTGTAAAATTGCAAAACTCCTTTTTTGGAACTTCTTAACGATCAAGATAAAACATATGTTCTTATTATATATATTATAAAATTTATTAATATTACAACTTTAACACTTTCTTTTATCTTTTAGTAAGCTAAATTTAGTTTTAGCGTTTTATTTTTTCGAGACAATAAATATATTATATATTATAGTTAGGTCTTTACTGGTCTCACCAACAAGTGTAAAGTATATGTAGCATGTATAGTACCAAGCACAGCCTTTATATAAAGTGTAGGTGTAGAATATATAGCACCAAGTGGAACAATCCGTTGTCTTGATGTGATCAAGTGACGTATAGTCGACACAAAAACCTTCTTTCCGTCTTCGGATTGGAACTGTCTGATTCTTACGATCTGAACTGTCGTCTCAAAAGACGATCCCGATGGAATTGAAGAAAAATAATGCTATGTATTAGAAGATGTTGCAAGCTACTTCCAAATGAATTGGAATGAAGCTTATTATAAAATCTCCAATATATAAAATATTATATAACATTTTATATAAATATTGTTTACTAGTCGTTGTCTGTGGCTCCGCTCGCCCGAACAACGGGTGATATATTTGTTAAATTTAAATCGTAGCTTATATGTTATTTTGATGTACAAGTTATTACTACAACAAAGATTCATCGAAATCTGATCAGCAGCATTTGTGTGAAAGAGAAACAAACATATTTATTAACATTTAGAAACAAAACAAGAAAAAATTGTGTATTCATTTATATATTTATTTTATTTTATTTATATATTTGTTGTATTTGTCTGTATTATCCACTTACACTGTATTATTTTGCGTGAAATCTGTACCATGGATGATTTACTTACTTTTAACAGAAACCGATTCTTTCATTCAATCAACTGTGCTTGAATGTTATGAAAAAAAAACTAAAATAAACTATATATAAAGTATATTAGGGTGTTAGTAAACTAGTATAACATTATTTTAATAACAATAAACAACACAATGTATGTAAACAATAACAATGTATATCATTTTATCTCTAATATAACGTGTTATAAAAATGACCTTAATATAACCGTCGGAAAAGTTAAATTGTATACACGTATTACAAAAAGCAATAAGCCATAATATTTCATTTGAGGTTCAAAAAGTGTCCGATACGCATTTCTCTATTAGGGTCGCTATAAAAATGTAAATTCCGCACACCGCGCTGCATTTAGTATGTTGTTGTTCACAAACAAGATTTTAATTAATATTATTTATTCATG
This sequence comes from Melinaea menophilus ssp. n. AW-2005, assembly GCA_918358695.1. NCBI lineage: Eukaryota > Metazoa > Arthropoda > Insecta > Lepidoptera > Nymphalidae > Melinaea > Melinaea menophilus. The sequence continues at coordinate 14,264,613 of OU911049.1, forward strand.
TATTAACGTTCCCGCGGTCGGTATTATCCCTTAAATACGTAGTTTTAGTGATTGCGATATATCATGCAGATGTATGGAGTTTTAATTAATTATATTGTTAAGTTATAAATTGTATTATGTCAAGATGTTTTCCGCTTCTTGCCGCTAGAGGCGCTTATGTTGCCTTTATTATCTACATTCTGTGTTTTCGAAATATAGTCTTGTCTGTAGTTTTCTTTCAACAATAATAGTGCATTTATAATATCAGAATTCTCACTTTAATTAATATCCATTAATAACAATAACCTAAACCCAATATATATCAATACATTTCTTTAGTAGCTCATTAATTTTTAATTGCAGATTCTATTTCATATTTTAGAAAACTTTAGTTTAAATAACTGTTTATTTATATGTATGTAAATATATTGTATTTTATATATATCACAAGTAAATATCATTTAAACGACATAGATCGAAACTAGAAATAATCTGAACTCATATCAAAGCTTCGATGTCTGATTGTTTTTATTTATATAAGAGATTGATATTTCTCAATATAAATATCCAAAACCTAATCCGAGATAGCAAATAGTTTCTGGGACGGAACCAATCCTGAAGTACTAGTTGGAAAGACAGTATTTACAGAGCCCGAATGGCTTCTGTCGGTAGTTCATATGTGTATTGGTTTTAGAATAACAATTAATTTTACTTGACTATAGGTTATTATAATATTTAAATGAATAATGACTATGATAAATAGGTACATTAAAAAATATCTCTACATAAAGATTAATAATTGATTTTATATTCAACCAAATACACGAAACGGTCAGACAAGATGTGAACCCAAGTAAATTACTGAATACATCAAGATATAGTTAAGTCGCCTAAGAGTATTGGATATCGGGACTTTTGTGGACTTGCATAATTTAATCTCTCGCAGGGAATGATCTTGTCTAGACTTGAAACAATCTGGGGATTATATGAAGAATTTTTATTTTCAATGATCGAACCCACGACCTTTAAGATCGGCGTTTGGGGTTATTAGTCACTAAAAAAACTAGCCATCTAATTTGGTTTGTCACAATGTTTTTTTATATATAATTCTTTATTAATAGGTGTATATTATTTCATTGACAGTTTCTTAAACCTTATGAATTCATAAAATTTTATTTATAACATATAATTGTTGTGGGAAAAACCTCAATTCTCTTGTAGATTGTCATCTCATACAAATAGATTGCATAGAAGTTCTCCGCTTTGGAACCGCAATTGAGATTTACTTGGTGATTGAAAACGTAAGTACGTGTCTGTATTCGATCGATCAATGCGGGTTTATTTAGTGATAGAGATTTTATCGATAAAATAATAATAAAATTGTTTAAGAAATAAATCAATAATAATATACGGTACGTTGGCATAATTAGTATAGAGAGGGGAAGGTGTCTGATAGATCGCAGGTTGTAACCGTGCCTGTATCAATATTTTTTATTTTATATTTATGTGGAATGCGTGATATTGTTTAATATTGACGCCACTAGACATTTGTTATAAAAATATCAAAACAGTCAATTATTTTTTCTATCGATATTAATATTTCTTTTCGTACCTTAGATTAAGTATCGGTTAGAATGTATCCGTGCGTCATAATACTTTACTTACTGCTAACTTTCTTACTTACTTATCCAGCCATTTTTAATTATATATAATGGTTATAAGGATTTTTGCGGGTACACATTTAAGTGATACTATTATTTTTAATTAAAATGTTACCAATATACGGGATATTGGTAACATTTTAATTTTAACCCGACGCTTCAAGTGATTTGGTTTAATCGTGTTCACGACAAGACGACATGCAAGTGTCCGTCGACAGGCGATTACAGTGTAAGATGTTTAGTTTAAATACATTTAAAATATTACCATATGTAAAAATATTCCTCACGACTTTTGAAAAGGCTCTTTAGTTTTAATTTTATTTAATTATTATATCTTTCTTCATTCAGTTGATATTTTATTATTGCTTGCATTACATATTAATTATGAAATAGTTAACATTTTGATGATTTTATTGGTTTGCTTTCTATTTAAAATTTTATAGTCAGCATATGCAAAATTATTTAATTTTTGATAACAAACAAGTACAAGAAGTGTCTCGTGATCAAACTATCAAACTACAGGTCAATGAACTGCCCCATTTCTATCTAAGATGTCAGAGTCATAAAGGATGTCCAAATTAAAATATAACTCGACTATCTTTATATATATATGGATCGAATTTGATTGAACAAATCAAGTACATATAGTTATTTAATAATTTTACTATGATTAAAAGTTTACTTATTTTCAGTTTATTCTTATATTTTGCTATTAAAAGTTTTCATTTACATTAGAGATTTTAGAAATATAAAAGTATTTGTTTATCTTACAATCATATTCATCAAAAGGTATTTAGTACTGGTTTACATTTCACTTACAATATAGATAAAGTTTTATTTATTTCTAAATTACTTTAACACATAATAAACAAATGTTTACAAAAACTAATTACTTTGTTATTTTTTAATCTTTGAATTACTACTTTTACTTGTTACTTCTTTATCGTGTTTAATGTTTTAAATATTTTTACTCATTTAACTTTAGTGTGCAACTAACACAGTCATATACATTTATATATTGGTTGGATTACACCGCGGTCGCGTCCTCGGAGATTATATAAAAATATGTTATGGTCGGATTTAAGAGAACTAACATTTCTTTGTGTAACTATGTTTACTCCGCTTCCTCTTTCCGTTGTGATAGCACATGATTGGCAAATAATTGTGACAACATACTACCCAAGAGAGCTGAATTGAGTCATATTCTACTGATTAACTCTACGTTATATAATGCATCTATTCCACAACTTGCTCTGACATATCTGTTATGTTAAATTAATCTTAAGATGTATTTTACGACAATTTATTTTGTATGATTTCAATTTGGATTTCTTGTCTTGTCTTGTTTTGCAATAAATGTTGATAATAATAAAAAAATGTAATAGTTGGTATTAAAATAAGATATATTTTAGCATATCTTTCAGACATCCCTAAGAATATGTCTTAATTCGTCTGAACACGATAATTTTAATGAAAAAAAAAATTTACTAAGATTTCATATTTGTGTTTAACAGGTGTAATTAATACAGGTTGATACCTGTACTGTATTGGTTGTCACCTTAATAACTTTTTGCTTTTCCTGTCCGTCTGTGCTCATTAATTTATTTGTCTCTGAATCTCTTTAGAATATAGGATAATTTGTCTTTACCTATTTTCCTCTGAATTAAATCAAAGTAAGGATTTTTTGATATGCCTGCTAATTATAATCATCCTTAATTAATATTATAATTTCATGAAAATGAGAAACAGATTTATTTCGGTAGTTATTATAAGTTACTAACAATTTGGAATCAAAGTTTTGTGAAAGTTGTACCGCAGTAGTTATTTGGACAACTGACACCTGATGAATGTTCTCGCATGACCTTGTGAAGCTTAAACCAAGGACAGGGCGAGCCAAAATGTTAAATTGAAGACGCATTTGAAAGTTCTTTGAATCTGTGAAAAAGATATAGTTCTTTAGAACAAAATCTAAGATTACGAGAAGAATATAATCGACGATTATTATTTTCATTTCATGTACAATAAAATATGTAATAATAATAAAGAAACTAATAATAAATTGATTGTTTAGTAAATATAAAACAACACAAAATAATATAAGGCTTAAGTCCTAAATTTCCTTATCTGGATAAATTCGAATGTTCCTAAATTGTGATGTGAAATTCAATTTGTATTATTTGTCTTAAAACTAATGTAAGAAATAATAGAATTAAGACATTTCAAAATCAGTGCCTTTGTTATTTAGCAAAATTGTAGCATTTAAATTCTTTGAATTTCAAATTTGAGCTTCAAACTAAATTAATTTGAAAAAGTGACCCTTATTTTTCGTTAAGATGTAGCTAATAAATATTCATATAGACTTTATTAAAAAAAACTTTTTACACGAACTAATAATTACATTTTTAGATAATAATAACTTCACAAATGATGTAGAGTACCTTATGAAGAGGCAGTTGTAGAGAGGCAGGATCATTAATGGAAGCGATTGAACGTAAAGACCAGTCGTTTTTTAAACGGCCTTAGGAGACTAGTTGTCCCGTTTTAAACTATTGCTTCTATAGAGAAGTCGGGGAGGATTTATCTTGTTTTACACTCCGATGGGTCCAAGTATTTAACTGTGAGATATATGTATGGTATATATTTAAAAATATAACTTTACGTACACACATAAATAATATCTAATATTACGTATGTATTTACTTCTGGTTATACTACTGAAAAGCTTTATTTCGAATCCTAATTACGATATGCCGTTAATTTTTTAAAAAATTATGTACAGTTTATAATTGTAATTCAACTAATTTAAGTTAAGCTACATTAATCCAGGTCAAATTGTTACGGGTGACCCATTATCACGATATAGGCCTTTTCCATCCTCTCCGTTCCTATAAGAGCACGGACATGTGTTGTTTGAAGGATTGTTGTTGTGGCTGAAGGCAAAGAGCACTGGGAAGGTAAGTATCACATCACAACTAACACCATTCATAATAAATAAAACTATTTAGATTTTAAGGTCTCCAAATATATGTCTATTAACACTTACGATCAGAATAATGAAATACTTGAATAACACAGTTAAAAGTGTTAGTTACTAGTAGTTTAAATTTGATTTTAATGCATTCATTTGGACCTGGGGCTGGAGTGTCATGGAATGGATAAACTATTACTTTAGAGACATGGAAGGTGTGGTGTTTTTATGTGATAATCCTATTATCAACAGCACTTTATACATTTAACGTACTTTCAACGTATACTAAAATAAATACGCCTGACTTCATTTCCACCCTTTTTCTATTTTTATTTATTATCAAATTAAATGCATGGATGTATTATTATTATACAGTTCATTAAAAAAATTATTAATAAATCTCTTTCAAATGTTGATTTTACTTAAAAACTCGAATAAACATATACTCAAAGTGAATTTATAAAAAGCTAATTATATTCGTAGCAAAAATCACTTAAAATCAGAATTCCGTTTGAATCAAAAAAAAATCTCAAATTTGAATCGCAAACACGGTTTGCTTATCGACTGTCCAAATGTTCGACATTCTGAAAAGAATTCAATCAGACCCGGTATCTGATTTGAAATTGAAATAAAAATCAACATTTCACTAGAAAGATAGCATTCACAATATTTATTTCTTACACATATATGTATAAAATATATTTATATTTATTGATGAAACCAACTTACATGTATATATAATAGGTACAAAAAAAGATTTTTTTTTTAAACAACAAACTTGTTTAATTTTTAATTTTACGTGGCATTGGAACAAATGCCGAGTTATATTTTACTAAATATATGTTTAAAAAATATCAATAAGAGCAGGTTTCGAATTTGCAACTTTTGAAATCCGTTACCGTCGCTCTGTATACTGAACTATCGTGTCAGAGCTGATCTTGATGAATTACGATTATATTATTTCAATTGGGGTAGAAGTCAATTTTTTAAATCTTTTTAAAAGTACTTCAATGATAGAACAAAAATTCACCGTTCTCCAATAATTGATATTTATTTTATTTCTTATTATCTTTGTTGCAACCGATAGAAACCGTTACTATAATTCGTTTTCTAATAAAAGTTCATAGTCTCCTAAAGGTATATTTACAATAACAGAGGGTCAACATGTGTGTGTGTTCAACAACATTATAAATCTGAATACTACAAAGCTAGATCTGACGATCGAAAGTAATCGAAATGAACGCTTTTTTATATATTTATAATTAATATTGTCATATTGACTTCATGAAATTAATATGACATATAAAATACGTATTTTAAAGCTTTAATTATTTCCTCTAACCTTATTTCCTTGTTAACCTTACTCGAATATCATAACTGAGTTAGTTTATTTACTCATAAAACTTACTTCACCATAACTTGTCAGTAACATTAGACAAATGTAACAAATCATACAAACTTCTTTAAGAAAACTGTTACAAGACACTTTTGTTTATAAATTTAAGAGAGTTATTGTTTGTGATATCAAGAGCAAAGCGACTTTCAAAACATCGCAGTTGACTCGGCACCGGATGTTTGTAAGAGTAAAAATGTGTTTCTTCTACTTTTTATTTAAGAGGAGAAATAAGAAATTGATAGTTTTAACTGTTCTGGCAAATTAATTACACAAAATAGTGATTTAAAATTTTATATAAATAATATAGGTATAAAATAAATAGATTTTATCTTACGTATTTTTATTTCGTAATGGTTAAGGCCTATCAAATGGGAAAGTTGTTGTAGTGACATGGTTAGCACTTGGACAAGTCGGGTAAGCTCTTCTCCTTGCAGTAAGCATATGACGCCCGCCAAGCTTTAAAGCCGACTCTGTCATATATACGTTCGGCGCAGCGTACGTCGTCTGCCAAGTCCTCGTTGAGGAGTTCTGGGAATGATTATAGTCATATTATTCTAAATTTAAATTATTGTTTTTTTTTTATAAAAAAGTTTTATGTAATAAAATAAATTTTATTAATAATTTAAATATAACTTTTATTAGTTAAATTGTATCACTATACAATAAGAGACAACCAGAATAATTAAGAGAACATTCGAGAGCATAATGCACAACTACTTAACTCATATAAGTTAGTTAGTTAGTTACTAGTAATGATAATAGGAAGTTTGCATTAGCGGGTGGGAACGTTTTAGTTAGAGCGCTAACTAGATTAGCGTATCTTCACACTTCATGCTACAATGACCGCCTTTTCTGCTTTTCTTGCATCATTCTTTGTTGTTTATCTGGAAATATAGTTTGTAGGTTTTGAGGTGAACTAATTGGATATTTCTTAACTACCCATGATGAAAATAACATTTCTACGTTTGGTTGTTTAAGTTATTTTTAAAACGCTGTTATTTAAGTATGACAGTTCTTTAATAAATTGTCACGTAAGCCTGAAAGAATAGGAGCATCGAAATAACTGTCATTAGGAAGGCGACAGAGCATTCTAAGTTGTGAAATAATAAAAAGGTTCATAGAAAGATATGTTCCACTTGTGATTTGTGGAAGTCATCCCACAAACCACGTTTAAGAAGTCTAAATTGTTAACCACTACACATAGAAGTCGTTCATATAAGTAGAAATGATTCTTACGCAACTTTTTATGTCTAAACCAATTTCTGAAGCAATCGACGTTTCAATTGTATCAATAACACAGGCACACAAAAAAAAAAAAACGTCATGAACCAGAGGGGAGACCCCATTATTCCTAGGTTTTTGGGATCGCTAAAACCGAATATGACAATAAAAACTAATTTTAAATGCCCGTTTTGCCGCTAGCACCCCCTTACTACCTCTTGAGGGGTGAAAATTGAAATTTTTGTAAAAAATCAAGATAGATGTGTCTTTCTACGTTTTTTGGGATGCTGAAACCGAAAATGATAACTAAAAATAAATTCATGACCACTGTCACCCCCTACCATCCCTTACAAGGAGTGAAAATTTCATTTTTTTCTATAAAATCAAGACAGATGCTTTATCGATCAGAAGTATCTGATATATATTCATGATTTAATTCTATTCTTAGCGTAACCCAGGAACAACGGCGTGGACGTAGTAGATTTCTGTTCCCTTTTGGAGTGCTGGATTAAAGTGAGTCCCCTTGCCTCTCACTATCCGGGGTGCTGAATTAAAGTGAGTCCCCTTGCCTCTCACTATTCAGCGTCTACCTGTTTCTACGATAACGAACTCTCTTGTTGTCAAAAGTTCTTCTAAGTGGTTTCCTTTTATTGGTTCTTTTCTGTTCTGGCAAAATCTCTTTTTAAATTCCAACAGTAGTCTGCTAACATATTGACATCCCATTTACCGTGATAGCGCTGTTCCATTGTCTTAAGATCCTGTCTGATGGAACCTTTCACCTTGCTCCTCACTATAGTCTCCCAAATTGGCCGAAAAATAGTAACCTTTCTATTTCGGAGGCATAGAATTAGGTTCAGCATCTTTTAAGCGTTTTACAAGACTGCCGGATGGATAACAGTATAAACAGAATTAAATAGAAAGCAAAAAAAAAACAAAAAATGAAACAACTTGTTAAGAATAGGACAAAAATCATGATTCAGTCTCAGTATCATAATAACAAATATATGCATACAATAAGATTACCATATACTTTATAATCATTTTTTCTCTCAGCATCTTGAAAAACATAGAAATTCACATATTTTCGGTTCCAGCATCCTAAAAAACGTAGAAATACACATCTATCTTGATTTTATAGAAAAATTGAAATTTTCACCCCCTTTAAGGGGTAATAAGGGGGTGATAGAGGTCATGAATTTATTTTTAGTTATCATTTTCGGTTCCAGCATCCCAAAAAACGTAGAAATATACATCTATCTTGATTTTATAGAAAAATTGAAAGTTTCACCTCCTGTAAGGGGTATTAGGGGGTGATAGTGGTCATAAATTTATTTTTAGTTATCATTTTCGGTTTCAGCATCCCAAGAAACGTAGAAATACACATCTGTCTTGATTTTATAGAAAAAAATGAAATTTTCACCCCCTGTAAGGGATGGTAGGGGGTGATAGTGGTCATGAATTTATTTTTAATTATCATTTTCGGTTTCAGCATCCCAAAAAACGTAGAAAGACACATCTATCTTGATTTTTTACAAAAATTTCAATTTTCACCCCTTAAGAGGTAGTAAGGGGGTGCTAGCGGGAAAACTGGCATTTAAAATTACTTTTTATTGTCATATTCGGTTTCAGCGATCCCAAAAACCTAGGAATAATGGGGTCTCCCCTCTGGTTCATGACGTTTGTTTTTTTTTGTGTGCCTGTGTAATCATAGCAATTATTCTTTTATCTTTCTATTTTAAATTTATAATATTCATTAGAGTCTTATGAAAGGACAAAGCTTTCTTATTTGGAACTTCTTCACAGTCAAGATAAAACATATATTCTTAGCTATCTTTGGGTAGTGATGTCGCCTTTTAGGTCTAGTTGTATTTTAATACTGACCTGTCAGATAACAAAAGTATTATTTAATTTTATTGTTTTTCTTTGTTATATACTTTGTATTTTATATAAGTTATTTCAGTACATTATTTATTAATATATTATATTATATAGTAGAGCATCATACTTTAGTTTCTAGTTGAGGTATCTCTTTGTCCTATCTTTTTATTTTAAATATATGTAAATACCACGATCAGTAATAAAAGAGACACTCGCATAATTTATTTCAGGGTTCTACCCAGGTCTATTAATTAACTATCTTAAGAAATGGGAGCTTTGATATTAAGGAAATAAAGTGTATCAACTTAATTTTATAAACAATTAATTTGGTTAAGTCTGTACTGTCCTTACCAACAACATACTAGTTTAGTACAAATAAGTAGAATGTATTGTAACAAGTACCTAGACCTTTTATATAGTGTAGTGTAGTGAAAATGTGTAGTACCAAATGGAATAAACCGTTGTCTTGATGTGATCAAGTGACGTTTATTCGACACAAGAACCTTATTTCTTATGATCGGAACTGTCGTCTCAAAAGATGATCGAGATTAAATTTAAATATTGCTATCTATTAAAAGATATTGTAAGCTACTAACAAATGTATTGGAGTGAAAGTTGTTATAAGGTCCTTAATATAATTTTTTCTTTTTATATTATAAAAATATTATATACGAGCTTTTGCTCGCCGTTCCACTCGCACTAAACTTTATATCAGGTGGTGTTCTAAATTGAGGCCTATATATTATTCTGATGTATATTTCTATACGGTTTCATCGAAATCTATTCAGTAGTTTTTGTGTGACATAACATATAACGTATCTTCAAACACCATCCTCACCAACTTATACATATATGTATAATACTTGTAAGATGTATTAATAGGTGTGTCTTATTATTTTTATCAATATCAAGTAAGACATATGTTTGTTTGTTATTATATGTATTCTTTAATTTTGTAATATTACGTGAAATCTTTATCATAGATTATTTAATTATACTGGAATTAAACATTATTTTTGGAACATAATTTTTTTATATTTGAGATTTTCATAGCAGAAAATAGTGTATATGAATTTTATGAAATAAAATAAATAATCTATATTATATACTCGTACATAATTTAATATTACAATATATATTCTTTTGTTTCTGATATGATGAGTCATAAATATGATTGTGACATAAAAATGACCTGAATATTACCGTCGAATAAATTAAATTCTATACACGTATTACAAAAAGCAATTAGCCTTAATATTTTATTTTAGGCTCAAAAGTGTCCGATACGCATCTCTCCATTAGGGTCGCTATAAAAATGTAAATTCCGCACACCGCGCTGCATTTTCTAAGTTGTCACAAACAAGATTTTAATTAATATTATTTATTAGTGTATTGACATTGGTATTATCCATTAACGAAGTAGTTATAGGGATTGAATTATATCATACAGATGTATGAAATTTAATGCAGATTTTATTTCCTAAAGCAAAATTTTGTTTACATGACTGCTTTTATATATATATGTATATACATACATCCCAAGTTAATATCCTATAAACGACTTACAATGAAACTATAAATAATCTCAACTCATATCAAAGCTTCGATGTCTGAGATTGTTTTTTAATGTAAGAGATTGATATTTCTGAATATAGATATCCAATACCCAATCCGAGATAGCAAATAAATCTCACTTTGAGATCAATCTTGAAGTATTAGTTGGAAGTACATTATTTACAGAGACCGAATGGCTTCTATCCGCAGTTCATATGGGTATTGGTTTGAGAATTGCAATTTATTTTAGTTCAGTGTCAGTTATAAAAACATTGAAAAAAAATTAATAACAATAATATTTAGTTATACAAAAGTTATAATTAATTTTGTATTCAAACAAATACATAAAAATGTCAGACAAGAACTGAACAGAAGAAGATTAGATTACTGAATACCTCGAGATGTGGTTAAGTCGTCTAAGAGTATTGGATGTCGGGAGTTTTGCTGACTTGCATAATTTAATCTCTCAAAAGGAATTATCGTGTCTAGACTTCAATCTGTGGATTACATAAAGGATTTTTATTTTTAAAAATCGATCCCATGGCCTTCAGAACTACTCATTGAATTTTGTTTGTCAAAATATTTCGCTATATATATATATATATATATATATATATATATCGGAAATTTATTGAATTATTATTCTTATAAAAAAAAAGATGGAATCGCTGACCGTATAGTAGTCATCGATTCTATTGTAACTATAACTATAATAAGATATACGAAGTATAGTTCTATGATTTTATATTAGTTAAGTGAGTGACAATTATCATAGTGAAATAATTACAGATAGGAGAGTATTAACAAAATGAAACAAGTTAATTATTATTTATTATGTTAAATTAAATTAAATTAAATTACACAAACTGACATGGATTCTACTTACAATGTGTATTTCTCGAAAATCCGCAGTACACTGAACTCTGCTCATAAAAACCCTTTTTGTACAAAGATTATCCTCTCTTCAAGTGAATCGTTGCTAGTCAATCACAATACTTTTTTACATAATGCTATCTAACACTCTATTCAAATAACTCTTACTCGGACGGCTTTAAGTATTACAATTCATAAAATAATGTTATAAAGAAGGAATTATTATTTAAGAAGTTGTTTACAAACAAACAACTTTAAATTTAACAATCCATCAATTCAACATAGTCAAATTCACAACTTCTTAAATCCTACGTCGGCCATCTTAATAAACAATTCAACATAGTCAAATTCACAACTTCTTAAATTCTACGTCGGCCATCTTAATAAACAATTCAACATAGTCAAATTCACAACTTCTTAAATTCTACGTCGGCCATCTTAATAAACAATTCAACATAGTCAAAATCACAACTTCTTAAATCCTACGTCGGCCATTTTAATAAACAATTCAACATAGTCAAAATGACAACTTCTTAAATCTTACGTCGGACATCTTAATAAACAATTCCGGATTTGTTAATAATAAATGTGGAATCGATTATTACAATAGACATTGATGAGTTGCATTTACAATAATTGTTAAAATAATTATAAGTATGTAAATCTATTAATTTGATTTCTCAATAATATTCAACGCGGAGACATATACATTAATAATAGGTGTATATTGTTTGATTGTCACTCCTCCAAATGAGCCTCCTAACGAGCGTTCATGAATTCAATTTATAATATGTCGAAAACATTTTGACACTTTTAACAAGACCCGTACATATTGATAAAAATCTATTGTATATAAGTGTTTGAAAAAACCTTCAATTCTCTCGTAGATTGTCGTCTCATCCAATACAAATAGATTTCATATAAGATCTCACTTTGGAACCACAATTAAGATTTACTTGGTGATTGAAAACTTAAGTCCGTGTCTGTATTTGATCGATCGATCGTACATACGTAATATCGTACGAGTACTTCTATCTTCAAGACCGGCAACACTCCTGTGAATCCAGGGATGTTGCAGGAGTTCTTGGGTGGCGGTGATCACGTACCATATGTGACCCGCCAGCTCGTTTGCCCTCCTCTAACATAAAAAAAAGAGTAAACGCCTATTTTGAAGGTACCCATGTCTTACAGATCTGGTAATACCTACGAAGGGACTTCGTTCCACAAGCAATTGGAACGTGGAAAAAAGCTCCTTGAAAACCGCCCATTGTTAGGGATGGTAAAGGAGTAGATGGTGCGCTATGCTGTGGTGAAATTCGGCGGTAGGCATCAGATCGAATAGTTCTTCGGAACATTCTCCGTTGTAAATGCGGTAGAAGATGCACAAAGAAGCCACGTCTCTACGCAATGCCAAAGAGTCCAGCCATTCGCAGAGCACCGGGTCCCCGACAATCCGAACGGCTCTCCGTTGTACGCGGTCAAATGGTAGAATGATGATGTTTCGGTGATCCGGACCAGAGATGAGAACAGTACTCCATGTGTGGCTGGACCTGCGCCTTATAAAGCGCAAGTCTTTGGCCAGGTTTGAAACAATGCCTCGCTCTATTGATCACTCCCAATTTCTTCGAGGTCAACTTGGCCTTGTTCTCCAGATGACCACGAAACTGACAAACGCTCGAAATGTCAAGACCCAGTATTCTGATACTTGGCGAGGCAATGAGGGCAGTGCTCTCGAAGAGCGGTGATACGATAAATGGGGTTTTCTTAGTGGTAAATGTGCAAACTTGTGTCTTGTCGGGATTGAATTGAAAGTGGTTCAGTTCACCCCACTCAGAGACCATCCCCAAGGAAGTATCTATAGAAGACACAAGTTTCTTGCTGTCATCCGCATAACAATGTATGTTGGAGATATCCAACATATCATTAATGTGCAGGAGGAACAGAGTTGGGGATAGCACGCAGCCTTGGGGTACACCAGCGTTCACGGGCTTGGGGTCCGAGCAAAAACCGTCGAGAACGACCTGTATGCTCCGCCCAGTGAGGAAGCTGGTGATCCACTTGCATAAACTCTCGGGAAGCCCATAGGAAGGTAGCTTCGAAAGAAGCCCCTTGTGCCATACACGATCGAAGGCTTTCGCCATATCCAAACTAACTGCCAGACCCTCTCCCTTGCTTTCAATAACAGCTGCCCAACGGTGTGTGAGATACAACAGAAGATCACCAGCCGATCGACCATGGCGAAAGCCATATTGCCGGTCATTGACCAACTGGTGATCCTCGAGGAGCTGTTTGTTGATAATGCTCTCCATTACTTTGGAGAGAAGAGCCATTACCTAATGGCGATAGGTCTGTAGTTAGCTGGGTCCGAGTTATCACCTTTTTTAGGGATCGGATGGACAAGGGCACGCTTCCATGAGACCGGGACTACGCCTTTAAGGTAGGAGTAACAAAATAGACGCGTTAGCACTGTCATCAACTCAGGGGCACATGTTCGTAGCACAACTGGAGAAATACCATTTGGCCCGCTCAACTTATCAACTTCCAAGGAAAGGAGGGCTTTTCGGATGAGTTTTTTCCGTAAAACTATTTCCGGCATTAAGTTTGGACACCGCCGGATGATTGGCGGTGCCTTCCCCTGGTCGTCCAAAGTCGAGTTTGAGACAAAAAGAGTGCCCAAGAGTTCGGCTTTCTCTTTTGCCGTGTGGGCCAAGGAGTCGCTCCCAGTGTGCAATGGCGGTAGAGATGGCTGACAAAAGTTTCCATGATTGGCTTTGGAAAGCGCCCAGAACTTGCGCGTGCCAGCAATCACGGTAGCAGATATCTTCCCTTACGAGCACAGATAACCGGGCGTGTGGTATAAAATGGTGTTCTAGTTTATACCCGGGGAATGAAAGGTACGCTATGTCACTAGGTTGAGATATCTGCGTCTCCTTCAGAAACAACAAGGCCTGCTGCGCTGTCTCTAGATGATAGTGATGAGAGTCCACGGCTTCATCAAAGCCGGTACTCTCATGGGGTATACTTTTTTGAGGTATCGCTATCATGTTTGGCGCGGGGAAGGGGGTTGGGCTTCCGGATTCTCTCACTCACCGACGGAACATAACCAAATGCATTTGGTTACTAAACTTCGGTATTCCGTGAGAGGGTGGTCCTTTCCCGGCCGAGCCCGCCTAATACGAGCTGCAGTCAGATAAGTACAGCTAGGCTCTACCACCTCAATTATTATTTTAGTAATATGTAATTGAGTGTATTTATGAGTATTTTTCAGTCATATGGTTATCTTATAAATATATTCATCAAAAAGTATTTTTTAATAATTTACATTCCATTTATTATATAGAGGAAAATTTTATTTATTTCTGAATTACTTTAACACTTAATGATTAAATATTATTGAAAAATAATTGTTTTGTAACTTTTTAATAATGCAATATTACATTTACTTGTCTCTTCTTTATCGAGTTTAGTGGTTTAAATATTTTAATTTAACTTTAGAGTGCAACAAACACAGTCATAGCCATTTATATAGTTAATTGAATTACACTGCGGTCGCGTCCTCTGAGATAATACTAAAATATTTTATTGTGGTATTTACCTAAAATTATCAAAGGGATCTAGACCACTGACACACGTGTTGAACAGAAAATGCATGAAATGAAGTAAAGAACTTTTACCACATATTTCATAAATAAAATATGCCTTTTTAACATAATGACTCTTTGAAAGAAGAAATATTTTATAATTTTTCATACATTAGAACTAACGTTGAGCTCAGCACAGATTTGAAATATACTCCGTATTAATTTTCAATAGCCAGTGATGAATCAATACGAACTTGTAATGCAGCCTGAACGTCATTTGTTTCAGCTATCACATTCCGGGAGAGTGATTAGCGAACTAAATCATGCAAATATTTCACGGTGAGCTTATACGCGTAGTGCGTTTACATGTCGCTGGAGCCAGCTACTGTACTAATTAATTATCATAAACATTATTTGTTTAGATTGTTTTTTGTGATGAAATTATTGTTTGTGATATATAGTTTTAACTATATGAATGCAATATACGATATGATTGGACCGAAAAACTTTTTAAAGAAGAGCGTCGAGCGATAGAAGTAGAAGAAGAGAACTAACTAATTTCTATATGTCACTGTATTTACTCTCCTTCCTCTTTCTGTTCGATTAATTCCTGATTAGCAATTAGAATTATTGGAACCGTCTGCTTTCTAACATTACAAAAAAATATGATGGAATTATTTGTTTTGGCAATCTTGCTAACATGAAAAGGAATATGAATACCAAAATCCGACGCATGCTATTTATTTTATAGAAATATATACTACATTGCTATAGAAAATATACTGTATATAAAATAGATGGAAATTCTTTTAAAGTAAATACATTACTTACAAAGGTAATATTTCAGAGACGAAGTGCTCATTCGTCTCTGAAACACATTTTAATCCACATTACTGCTAGAATCTCTAGAACTTAAACTAATAAGGCCTTGTACTCACATACTTTCTACAGTTGTATGAAGCAGTGTAACTGTATTAGCAAATATAACGTTACGAATTTGACGATGTTGATGCTTGAAAAAATTCTAGTATTAAATTATTTGAATTTAAGTTAAAAACCGTTGCTATTTCTCGGGATACTTTTTAATTATTGAAATCAAAACTTATTTTACTTATATTGTAATATATTTGATCGAGTAAATATCTTGTATAAATGAAGCATCATAAGCAATAAGTTAATGGCATTTTAATATGAGTGCTAGAGTGTTGTGACGTCACTATTATTTGTGTGATGGATCCCTGCAGCAAATCAAAGTTATGGGTGACGTTCAATAAATTAATTCGATTAATTACATATATCTGTTCATAATCTTCATAGTTTACAATTGAATACTTCAGAGATAGTGAAGTTTAATTATCTCTGATAAATTACTATACTTAATGGATTCATGTAAGATAATAGATCACTGTGCTTATATATAATTTTATATTGTCTTTGACTAACTTTTGCATACGGCTTCGACATTGGTTGATAAGTTTAAATTTTTTCGGCGACTTCATACTATAGAAATACAATAATTTAATTACAAATAGTATAGGGTTTACCGACCTGTTATTTGTGCCATCGCATTTTTTTGGACAGTCATACGGATAGACGAACAGACAAAAATAAAAAAAATAATACAAAACGCAGAACCAACATATTTATATGATAATATAAGAACATTACTATAAATTGATAGTAGTAAGATTTTTTATCTCCCGGAATTAAATCGAGGACATAAAAAAACACATTTACATAGAGTATATACTAACATTTGATACATATTTAATATATTGTTCAATAATTTATAGCCTTAACTGATAATTGTCTGATAACACGCAATCAGCGATGTCTAAACCATCAGTAGTATGATTTGTATTGAATGTTCATTATGATACTTATCTGTTAAATTCTTGATGATTACAATGATTAAAACTATAGAGATGAATTAACAAAATTAATTCAAATATTCATAATTTATTATAAAGCAATATTCTCCAAAGATGAAGATATGTTTCGAACAAAAAGTATGATATATGCTGATCTCATTTTGATATAAAAAAATCTATGATTTTTATGCATCATGATATCTCCTGGACCCTTATGAAAAAATAAGTACAAGTTTGACTTTAAATAGAAAAATTACTGAAATGGTAAAAAACTTGAACACCGATTTATTTAATAATTTGAAATGAAATACATTATTAATGAGGATATTGTTTAATTAAAACAGTAAATGAAATGATATTTGATGATGAGTGTTCACCAAATATACGAACCTAGTTCTACTGCGGCTCAGCTATGTAGGTGTAGATGTAGTGTGTAATGTTTATTAAATGGAATAACTAAACCTAACCGTAAAGTATTAATTGGGCAGCACTTAGCAAACTCTTTAATGGGCGGGAACAAAGTCCAACACGTGTCGTATTTGCACTCGCCACACTAATCGTATAAAAAACGAACTAAATCCGAAGACACAAGGCATGAGGGTCCAAAATAAACCTCGCGACACACACACGGGACGGTGGAGAGCAAAAAACTTATTCTTACCTACCCCACGATACCACGCTCAGGCACGAATACAAAACAATAAGTAATTAATATAATTCATAATGTAATTAATTCATGTGTTTTTATAAAACATATTTGTGTTTATAATTTAAATGTTATACATATTCCATATTAATAAACCTCTCAAAACTAAAACCACTAATGCTGTGAAATATTATTTAATTGTAATTTTGCTTATAATATGACAACTTACAATTTAGTTGTTTCTTTACTAAAGTTGGAGATTTAATATTTAAAAAAGAAAAGAAGAGAGCTAAGAAAAGAAATAGAAAATAAAGAGAGAAAAGGGAAGGAAAAGAAATAGGAAAGAAGAAGAAAAAACATAGATAAAGAAAGAGAAATGAAAAAAGAAAAAGTAAAAAGAAAAGAATATATAATAATTTGCGTGTATTATTCCAATATAAATAGGACATGATACTAAAGCAAACACATTGGACCAATTATAAACAATTTATAATAACTTACTTAAAATAATCCGAAGCTGGTGTAGTAGTTGTTGTGATTGGTCACTTTCTCAGTTCTGCCGCTAGCGTGTTACATTAAACACACCTATTAATTAATATTCAAATATATTATATTCCGATTTAGTTCAAGATAGAAATAAAGAGGATTTAAAATCAATTAAAGTTTGATCAAATGTTCTTTAATTAAAGTATATTTTTAATCATTTTACGAAAATACTCCATTTTTATCACAAATATATAAATAAGTAACGAACCATCAAAACCTTTTAAGCCAATTAGATAAGAAGCGATAACTTGGATCGTTAAAATAACAAAATTAACCATTTCATTTATCTGTTGAATTACTTTTAATAATTACAAGACCTCCTAAAATCTACTAAACACAACCCTTGGCTTGTTAAGACAAATTTAATTTAAGCTTTATAATATCTAATTCTTATAATAAAATTAAGTCAACGGAAACCAAATAAATTGCCAGTACCTTAATAAGCAACCGAGTTGACCTTGATTTTGAATTTACATAAAAAGACCCCTTTTGACAAAATGAGTAAAATAACAAAATATTGGAGCATCTTTCGTTAAAGTTTAAATTTGTTAGCGCGGGTTTAATTAGAGCTGTAAAAGGATTTAATTCGAATTAATTCTAATTGATACGACCCTAAATCAAAAGTGACGCTTTTGATTTCCTCTGTCCATGATAGCTGTGAAAAAGTGGACTAAATGATTTATTAATCAACTAAAATGCGATATAATGATAATCAAATATTTAACTAAATGAGATAAGACATTATTAAACTGTTCAAAAATATTGACTTTTACTTTATCTCTAATATATTTAGAAAAATATGAATTTACAAATTTGTTGTTTGTTTCATAAATACTTTAAGAACAAAACTTATCTTACAATATAAGATGCTTTACTTTATAATTAATAGTTATAATTCGATGAGCCCATAGAAGTTGGAATCAGAGGCTCAGCAATAAGTTACATAATATAGAAACTTAGCTCCACTTAGTAAAGTTTTATGATTTGGGTACAAACAAGTATCCATATTGCTAATTAATTCTTGTTAACTGTTCAAGTCAATATTAATGTTTGTATCCACAACTTCTTACAGTAGATTTGGTTTCGGTATTATGTCTCTGACCTCATTAATTCTGATATATGACGAAGTTGAACACGTCTACGGCCAACATCGGTCTCTGTAAATATCAAAATGTTATTAGGAGATATTAATAAAATAAAATACAAAATAATGTTTCACTGAGAGAAAGTACCACTCTTCGTTACCAGAGAGCGGTAAAGCAATTTCAATGTAAAATACATTTAATGACTAGTTTTTAAGTAATGTTTCGTTTTCAATACTCCTTCCATGGGAGTAAAACCGCGTACTAATCTTGTTATTTATTTATTTTTGATAGATTATTATATAACAAAGATAATATATTTTGTCTCATCAGTACAAGAGTACACAAAGTACTCTTATATCACAAAGCAAGAGGAAAGTCCTAGCACTCCACTGATTAACTCTATGCACTGATGTTCAACATTTAGCGTCGAGATGTTTTGTAATTAAATCTTTGTTCACAAAAGGTCTCTGAACTCTCACTTATTAATTCATTTTGTTTAAAAAAACTTATAACTAGTAGAGTCGATATTATTATGGGGTTAGAAAGTATAATTATAAAGTTGTTAAAATGTTAATAAACTTTAATTTGTCACTGTATATATCAAGTGATATAATTCCAATATACCCCAAGAGAGCTAAATTGACTCATATTCTACTGACTCTTTTAACTCTATCCACAGCTCGCTCTGGCATATCGGTTATGTTAAATGAATCTTAAGATGTATTTGATTTTCATTAATTTTGTATAATTTTAATTTTGACTGCTTGTCTTAGTTATTTTTAATGAATTTTAACAATGTTATAAAATTTCATATTATTTGTTAAGCATAATCATATTTTCGTATATCTTTCAGACAATCGAAAAATATAATATTTTAACATAGAGATATGTTTTTTACTTTCCACGGTCAAATATCTTAATCAGACGAAAATCGATCTAAAATATTAAATTTGTGATTAGCAGACGTAAAGTTGAGGGACCATCTTAAGTTAACAACTGTTAACTTTTCCTGTAAATCTGTGCTTGTCTATTTCTTTGTCTCTGAATTTCTTAAGGGAAATTGGATATTTACCTATTTTGTTCCAGATGAAATGAAAAAAAGGATTTTTTTTAAACGTGATCCTAATTATATATATAAGAAAAAAAATTCATTAAAATTATATTTCACTGAAATTAAGAAAACAGATTGATTTGGTCTATTTATAGAACAATGGTGGTTATTATAAGTTACTCACAATTAGGAATCAAAGTTCTGGGGAAGTTGTACAGCAGTAACTCTGACAGTTGACACCTGGTGAAAGTTTTCACGTGACCTTGTGATGTTTGAACTAAGGACAGGAAGAGCCAAATGATATTTAATAGAAGACGAATTTTAAAGTTCGTTGAATCTGCGAAAAAAAAAATCTTTGAAAAAAAAAATTATTGAAGAATATTATAAATAGAAAAAATATTTGAACCAACTTCCTTTTTATTTTAGAATGGAATTAATTAGAATTTTCTAATTATTTCTAATTATTTTGAGATAAATCACATTTTTTCCTCATATGGTAATATGGTAATAATGCTAAGAACCTTTTAAATATAATTATTTTACAGTCATGTTTAGAAAAACCATTTTTATTTTATATTTAACAAACAATGGAAACTAATAACAAATTGATCAATTAATAAATATAACATTTAACAAATACTTATTTAAACCTTCAGACCTACATTATATTATTTAAATAAATTCAGACATTCTTAATTTGTGAGGTGAAATTTCATTTGAATTACTTAACTTAAAACTGATGTTAGAAATCGTTGTATATAGATAGACATCTGTCTTTTATGTTGAGACATCTGTAGAGATGCAGACAGCTCTCTTGTTGACTGCTAAGGCACAGGCACACATAGGACTATCAATTACAATGCACGCAATGTTTCTAACGCATTAAGCACAACCTCCAAAGTGTCTGATGTTGATAATATTAAATAATGTACAATATTTAATATTTATTTTTTTCTCTTCTTATTTATTCATTTTATTTCTTGCTTCGCGATTATTTTAGTTACTACTAATAAGATTTGTATTACTTATTGTATCCTAATATTTAAATATATCTTTTATTTTACTGACATGAGCCACTATGTTTGAAACAATAAACAATACATATATATATAAGTCATACTATACATATATAGTTTAAGTTGCCTTAACATGTTTAAAGATATTCTAAATATATAATATCTATCTTACCTAATATTATAATTTGAAAAATATTATATTACAAGTCATATTAAGTGTAATATAAATTACTTTGTTTCTAAGTTCAAAATCAAATGACCGCTAAAGAATAAACACAATAATAGTATCAATTTGCTAACACCTAACTCTCTGTACCAGGATCATTTATAGCAGCAATTAGAACGTAAACACTTGTAGTTTGTTAAACGGCCTTATAAAACTTTTCTCGTGCCGGACTATTGTTTCTGAAGAAAGATCGGAGAGGATTTATCTTGTTTTACCATCTAACGTGTCCATGTGGTTGCGAGATAAATATACATATACATATATATAAATACATATATGTGATAAAAAGTTGTTATAAAAGAAGTACTTGAATCCTAAAATTAAGCGTAAAGATTTAATTCTATTTTTTAAACTTAAAAGCTTTATAGCGAATAAAAATTTATACCGGTAAATAATTTCCGACAGGCAAATAATTTATAAAATCATATATAATTTAAAAACAACTATTTCTAATGTTAAGTGTTATTAATCCAGGTCAGATTCTTACGGGTGACCGATTAAAGATACGATGTAGGCCATTTTTATCCCCTCCGGACCAATGAGAGCATGTTCAACTATTGTTTGAAAAATATTTCATAACATTGATTCTTATAAACGAAATAGAAACAATAAACCTGTTATTTTAGTTAAAGAAATAAAGTATGTATTTCAAATTCATTAATTTGTCTCAACAATGTTTGTTGAAACAAATAAATTATCCCACATTTAACAACAAAACCTTAGCACTCTAAACAAAGCGTTTCGGTACAAAAGTTTACTCTTGTGAAGCTTTTAAAAACAATAATGAAAATGGTGGGTCCATTTTTACAATGTTCAAAGAAATATATACCGTACGAAATTTTTACTTTATATTATTAATAAATATTGTAATCCTGGTAATATTATGTGAAGTTAAAATGCTTATTTCAATTATATGCTATTGTGATAACATTTGTAAACTGAGAATATAAAAACCACAAGTAATACAATTCATAATAAATAAATGATTTAATTCTTAAAGTTTTCAAAGTCAAATACAAGTTTATAAACACTTACGATCAGAATAATATTTTATTTGAATAATACAATTTAAAGTGTTAGTTACTGCTAAATTAACACATTAGTTTGAACTTGGCGCTGAAATGTCATGGAATGGGTAAACTTCTGCTGTGAGAGATAGATATATAAGGAGTGTGTGATATTTTTATGTCATATACATATTTTAATGACACTTCATAAATTTAAGGTATAGAGGTATTATATAATAATTGTTGGAATTAATAATAGCTTTAGTGTCACTTATTAACCGGATACTAAAAATATTGTAATTTGTTCGAAAAAGGAAATCGATAAAAAACAAATATAAAGAGATTCAATTTACGAGTACTCTAAATAAAAAAATAGAGTTCTTCAATGAAATAAGAGGTAAATTGTTGCTCTACTTATTTAGTCCCTCTATAAATATGTAAGGATTATTATAATTAAAATGATATTTAATCAAAAATAAATACACTTGACTTCATTTTAGTCATCTTTCATTTTTAATATTTACTCATAACATGTCTATATTTTATTATCATGTAATTAATTATATAAATAGATTAGAGCGTTGTATATATCGATAATATTGGTGTCAAGCAATTGACACTTAGCAAAACTCTTATAAAAATTGAATCCACTTCAAAACTTGAATAACCATATTCTCCAAGTGAATTTATGAAAATCGAATCATATTTGTCGCATAAATCAGTTAAAATCATAATTCCATCTGAACCAATAAAAATCTCAATTGTGAATCACATACATGGTTTGTTATCGACTGTTCAAGTGTAAGTCCAGATTCTGAAAAGAATTCAATCAGACCCGGTAACTGATTGGTAAAAAATATTAAAAATCTACATTCAACTAAATTGATATTATTCTCAATACTTAATTCTTATATACGAGTATGCATGAAAAACGTTTTTATTAAAAAAGTTATTTAATTTATGTGACATTTCAACAGATGTCGGGTACAGCTAGTTAGTTAGGTTTCACACGTTAGGTTAGATTAGCACGATTCAAATTTGTGACTGCTTGAAATCCGTAACCATCGCTCTGTAAACTAAACTATCGTGTTAAAATTAGCCTTGACGAATTATGATAATAAATAGGACAATAATTTGATCTATAATAGAATATGAATTGCCCTAATTGATCTTTTATCTTTTATTTTCTTTTGCTTATCTCGATAGAAACTTCCTTCGTTATTATAAAAAGTTTTCTAAAAATTTACTCTTTTCATAATCTCCTGAGCGTGTTATAGTCCAACTCTAATAACTCCACTGTAAATCTGAATCCTACAAAGCTGTAACTTACGGTGGAAAGGATTTTTTGGAATATTGTTATTAAACCAAGTTTGATTCTCGTCTTTATTATTAATTTACTTTGCCATATATTAACTTTATTTTTAGTATTTTCAAAGATATTAATAGAGAGAGTAATTGAAATTTAATATGTTTTAATAGCTACTACTATTCCTACATAGAGCATTGTTAAAAACAGGTATTAATACACCAGTGATGTTTTAACAACTTTTTCACCTCTCTCTCTCTCTCTTTATCTCTCTCCCTAGCGATAAATGAGTTTAAATTTAACGGCCTTATAAAACTTTTCTCGTGCCGGACTATTGTTTCTGAAGAAAGATCGGAGAGGATTTGTCTTCAGAAACAATACAATACAAGTTCGATTCTCGTCTTTATTATTAATATACTTTGCCATATATTAACTTTATTTTTAGTATTTTCAAAGATATTAATAGAGAGAGTAATTGAAATTTAATATGTTTTAATAGCTACTGCTATTATTACATAGAGCATTGTTTAAAACAGGTATTAATACACCAGTGATGTTTCAGCAACTTTTTCACCTCTCTCTCTCTCTCTTTCTCTCTCTCTCTCTCTCTCTCTCTCTCCCTCTCTCTCTTTATCTCTCTCCCTAGCGATAAATGAGTTTAAATTTACCTGTCCCCCCTTTATCTTTCTATTTTAAATTAATATATTCAACATTTGACTGATTTTATTGTTTTATTTATTACATACTTTGTATAGTACATAGGTCACTTCTTTTTTTATGTAAGAGGAGGGCAAACGAGATTAGGGGTCGATTTGGAAATACCGCCGATGGAAGTTGGTTCCATATTCGAGTGGTATGTGGGAAAAAGTCCTTGAAAACCGCACAGTGGAAGATCGCCTCTCATCCAGGTGGTATTGATTATTTTTGATTTATTTTTTTGTCCTAACTTTATATTTTCCCGCAGCGTATAAATATTTTCTAATATTTTAAACGATAATGAAAGAGTTTCTTCCCAGGTCGATTCTTTATCTTTCCGTACCAATTGTAAATTTCACATTGAGAAAATCAAGAAAAAATTTCATAAAAAAATTATTTGGATAAATTTTTACAGCTCTCATCAACAACATAGTATTTTAGTGTAAAACGTAAGTAGTATGTATCAAGTCACTCCTTGAGATAAAGTGTAAGTAGAAAATATAAAGTGCAAAGTGGAGCAAACCGTTGTCTGGTTCTTACGATCGGAACTGTCGTCTCAAAAGACGACCGCGATTGAATGAAGAAAAATGTTGCTATCAATTAGAAGACATTTTAAGCAAATCCGCTTATTACAAAGCTTCTTAATAATTCTTTTTTACATTATGTAAATATTTTATACTAGTTGTATTATTGCCCGTGGTTCTGCTCGCCCTAAATTTTACATCGGGTGGTTTGTTTCATATTTTTTCCCTATATCTTACTCTTATGTATCTAATGTATATGATGTATAATGTGTCTCACATTACCGTAAAGTTTCGTCTTAATATCTTTAGTAGTTTTTGCCTGAAAATCCTCACAAACTTGGTTCTTTATAATATTAGTAGGATATCCAGAGCTACATTTGCGTTTGCTATTCATACTAATATCAATTAAATGTTTAGTTTTAGATTAGTTTTGAAGATACATTTTCGTTTTTATATCTAAATATAAATGTATGTTTGTTATTAATAATTTTTATTATCATAATAAACTGTGTCATTGATGATTTATTTCCTTTTACAAAGCTTACTTCTTTGTCAGAATCCCATTCTCTCATTAAAACTCATAACCGCGTTATTAATAGTTTTACCACAGACTTGCATGTACATGTCTGTGACGTTCGTATCAGAGAAAATGTTATGAAATAACTAAAATAAACTATATTATATTAATATTACTATAAAATGTAAAATATAAAACATTAATCAATTTAGCTTAAAATTTCAAAGACAACAAATTAAAATTACAATATATATTCTTTTAATTTCAAAATGTCGTGTAATAAAAATTATTAAATTGTCCGATACTCATTTTTCCATTAGGGTCGATATTAAAATGTAAATTCCTTACACCGCGCTGCATTTTGTATGTTGTCACAAACAATATGTTAATAAATATTATTTATTTGTGTATTGACGTTCCCGCGGTCGGTATTATCCATTAAATACGTAGTTATAGTGATTGAGTTATATCATACAGATGTATGAAGATTAATTAAATTATATCAATATATTTTGTAAATTGACATTTTATTACCTATAGCACACTTTAGATCTGAAAATTTTTGTATATGTATATGTATGTATATTTTAATATATATATATATATATATATATAAACATCATTTAAACGATGTCAATCAAAACTATAAATAATCTTAAATCATATTAAAGCTGAGATTGATTTTATTTACGTAAGAGATTGATATTTCTGAATATAAATATCCAAAAACTAATCTGAAATAGCAAATAAGACCTAGATTGTGATCAATGTCGAACTATTAGTTGGAAAGACTTTGTTTAAACAGACCGAAAGGCTTCTGTCCTTAGTTCATGTGTGTATTGGTTTGAGAAACACGATTTATTTTAATCCAGTATGAGTTAAAAGAATATTTAACAGTTATTAATAATGATGATGAGAAAAACGCACATAAAATATCTCCAAATAAATCACAATTAAGAATTCTTAATTAGTTTAACTAATTAGTTTAACGAAGGTTAGGATTCATTTATTTCTAATACTTTGATTTGACTAAATTTATGAGTCAAGTCAAAGCTGTCCCGTGATCCTGCGATAAGTACGAATAATATTGATGAGAATCGTTGAATCTGATGGAGATATCGATTCTGATCGTTTCAAAAATCATATAATAAAAAAAAAATCCGTGCCCGCAGGGGGACACGCGTGGGTAGACCTCGTGTTTAACTTTAAATATAATATAACTTTAAAATATAACTTACTACCTAAGAATAACACATGATGCCGTTGTTTACATCAAAAATTTTCAAGCAAAAAGGTTTTTATTTTTTTTGCTCGGAAAAGGTATCTTTTTTGGAAATACTTTTGATACTAAAATTTAGAGTAAATAATAACCTTTCTATTAAAAATATTTGCGAGGAGGGAATGTTTACCAGAAAAAAGTTGCCGTGGCTTTACCTACCTTAAATTTTCAAGCTAAAAGTGGTTTTTATTTTTTTTCTCGGAAACGGTACCTTCTACGAAAAAACTTTGGTACTTAAATTTAGAGTAAAAAATAACCTTTCTATTAAAAATACTTGTGATGTAAGAATGTTTACCAGAAAAAAGTTATGATTTTTTTTTCCAAAAATTTTCGGTTTTTTTACCCCCACCCCTAAGTTATTGAAGTTAGGTTTTCGGTTTATTTACATTAATTATAGGTACTCATCAAAAACATCATATAATATGAACGCGATTGATCTACTTTGTATAGGGAAAAAGTTATGGTCGAAAAACTGAAATCAGAAAAAGTGAGGCCCTAGCGCCCCCTGTGGCCGGATTTCTCTGGTTAACGAACTTGACCTTCATTTTTGGATGGTTGATTTTTGTGCAAAGTTTGGAAGCGATCCGAGCGAAACTGCGGCCGCTATCGTGCTGACAAAAGTCAAATTTGGATGCACGCACGCATATATATATATATATATATATATATAAACATTTTGACCAATGGTCATTTGGACTAACACTCGTATATAAACATAAATGTAAACACTGGGTAAGGATTTATATCCTTACCTAATTGATATTTACTTATGTAAATATCAATTATATCCTCGCTACTATATATTTCTTAAAGAAACTAAAAATTATTTATATCTACACGAAAAGCTACATTTAATAATAATGTAAATTTGAATACATATAACGTAACTATAGTTCTCAGTGTAGCTAATTTGAGTATTACTATTTCCACTGTGTTCATAATTATTCTGTTATTATCACTTGTATCCTAAAAGCCTTCGAATACAATACGTAAGTAATGTCTTTTTGGACCTGAAAACTTGTTATAGTTTAGGCTATCTAAATTTTAATGAAATTTCGTTCATATAATAGTTCATATAACTAATAAGAACTACTTAAGTAGTTAGGTCAGCTGTAAACAATAATCCCGTAGTATATGAAGATTGTTAAACAATTTTGGAGTTCCATGTTCATAGTTCGTAGTAAAATCTTAAGTATCTTGTTCGGAAGTTCATATAACGTAATATCAGTAGAAGCGTAATATTTTAGAAGTTTATCGCACGAAAATAATTATGAATGAATTTAACAAGTTCGATATCGTAAAGCGGTATTATGAAAATAATGTAACGAGATAAGTTTCAACTTTGAATTTGAATTGTTATTAAAGAAGATGATAATCACAAACTACCTGGATGGAGTATATGAAAAAATGTATGACAAAGAAACATGTCTCCACTGATATGACGTAAGAGAGAAGAGCGTGGAAGGAAGTGGCATATTGCGCTGGTCCCAAGGCATTGCAATAAGGGCAAAAGGAAGTCTCATTTAATCGGCTTCTTAATTAGAATTATTATAATCAAAATATTTTGTATTTCTTATTTGATCATTCATCAAAATATTCTACATCATTTATTCCGGATCAATGATACAATATTATTTCTGTCCTTAAAACTGAGGTTTTACGACATTAAAGCGATAATACTTTGATGTAACATTCCATGTAATACATAAATTATACTGTATATCTTTGTTTTCTGTAATATCAGTAGACGCGAATAATTTAAACGTTTGAAGTATATAAATAACAAGTAGAACAAATATACAGCTTCCAATGCTTAAAAAAACTTTGAAAATTATTTCACTCTTATAAAATTCACAGTGATAACATAACATAAAGTGAACAGGAAGTAATACAATACATAATTTATAAAAAAGAGTATGTGTAGTCAGGTGAAGCGTGAATGCTTTCATGAAAAGGCCGTAACGAGTCCTGTATTGTTGAGAATTAAACCCAGGACTCGGGTCGTTTCCGTAAACATCCTTTGACGGATAAAGTCGTTTGTATGAACATTTGGTCAAACGGGACTCCATTTATAGTCAAGTGTTGTTTTTAGTTGAAGTATTATTTGTCATAAAAGTTTCTGGTGGTCCATCAATTATGAAAACAGTATTGAAATATAAATTACACATACACTATCTGGAAACGCAATATAAGGTGCTATAGACCGATAAGTCGATGAGTATGCAAATATTATGTTTAAAACTGTTTTTTATGACTGCATCAAAATTGCAGATCTGCCGGTAAAAGTTAAAAAATTATAAATATTGACAAAAATGGTTGAAACTGACAAGAAATTAAGTATGTTAACCGTTATAATCTTGATATATCCTCTAGACACTTTGTTTCTTGTCTTTGAAGTTACTAGTGATATGTAAGTTCAAATAATATTAAAAATCGGCAAGTGAATATCAACATACTTTTAACTAAGTATTAATAGACTTTTTACTTAGTTATATTTTTATCTCATATACTAAATAACATTATCTTATGATCTAGTTAGGATTTTGTTCAAAGTTTTTTCTTTTCTTCATCACATTCTTTTTTAAATATTTCATGATTGTAATAACAAAATTAATAAATATTTCATGCCAAAATTTTCCACTTTGATGCGTTTAAAATAATGCGTGTATCCGTTTCATTTCTTAGTTAAAATTTTTTATTACTTTTATTTAATTACCACCAAATTATAATAACACAAAAGTAATGACATTTATCTAAATTTCGCTAACTTGTATTATGTATTTTGTAGAACAATATGACCGACACAATAGGAAACGGAAATAAGAGAAGAATCGATTCAAATATTATTCAATACGTATCCTTTATTGTAACGGAATGCAATACATCAATGGTGGTTTAGAACTTGTACTTATACACTTTATGTTACGGTCAATACTTTATTGCAATCGATAGCAGCTGACGCTTAGAAACACTTATGTGACTCAGCGCTGAGCTCTGGTTTCTCAGGATAGCGGAGCCTCTATTTGGCGGCAGCGTTTTTATTATACTGAAAAAGAGGTTTCTAAAATGTTGTTTAGGGAAACAAAGTGATGTATTTTGATAAATCATAATGAGACATCATAACGTATAATAGCAGTATCCCTTATTTGCTATTATTATGGTTTTTAAATTTAATTTCATTTTTTTATATCTTTGCCTTCATAAAGGTCATTGTATTTCATGGTACGAAGTATATTAAAGCATAAGATATAAAATGTTTTGCCGTTTTTTTTTTGTTATCACTACAATACTAACGATTGATTTATTAAACTGAATTAGGACTCAGTTCTTGAATGGAACAAGTCATCGGCTTGTATATGATTATTTTGAAACTTAGTGTGACACAAATACTGCAACTATGTTTTGAATTTAATTCTTAGAAGCATATTTATATTGTCAACGATATTTATGACAATATGTTTTAATAATCTGATTCAGATATAATAAATAAACTGTGACATGAGTGTGTAAATGAGTCGAATCTACGGAGCTTTATTGAAGCAATTCATACACTCATAATACATTTCAATTAGAAACTCAAAAACTAAGTACCTTCCATTATTTCAATTACCGGATTTGAAAATTGAAATTTCAATGTTGAATAAGTATATTGGTTTAAGAGTTCTGTACTCCATTGAATCATTTCTAAGCACACAATCCGGGTTTCATGTGACTTGGATTGAAATTAATATAATATTATATGTGAAAGTTAACTTTCAGTTGAATAACACAGTTATATTATTATCATGAGGTTCAATATTATTTTATTCATTCATTAAATTATATTAGAATGTACTTATTAGTTGTATAATGGGTAGCAATGAAACGTTGTGAAATAATATAAAATAGTTTTGAATATTAAATAAGTTTGAATTATAACCAAAATTCTGAATAAGTAACAACAGTTCCTTTAAATCTTATTATACAAAATATATTCTAACTTGAGGGTGAATTTAAGCTTTTCATTGAATTTGGTTATTAACTCGTCAGTTGTTTAATATTCATGTATGATGTAACTTGTTTGTAGATATATTAACTGTTTATGTTCTATTTTAATGAATACGACGTGGAAATACAATTTTTTCTTAGTTTAACATCATTACTTAAATAGAAATGAGAGTATGATTCTTTATTAAATTTATTTATTCTTTAGAGAAACTCTTTACTATTTTGAAGATACATTATTTTCTTCATATTTTTCGTACTAAAGGGCTTGAAAAGTAAAAATCTCCTGTACCTTCCTCTTAAAAAAAAGTATAGGTTGCACTAAATAGAAAAATTACTGTAAATATTTTAGGCACCGATGTATTAAACATACGATAATTAATAAAAATAGAGTAATAGTAAACAAATGAAATACAAACTTTATTAATGAGGATGTTGTTGAATAATAACAGTAAATGAAATGATATTTAATGATGAGTAATTAATATTATTCATAATGTAATTAATTCATGTGTTTAAAAACACATATTTGTGTTTATAATTTAAATGTTATACATGTTCCATATTAATAAGCCTCTCAAAACTAAAACCACTAATGACGTGGAATATTGTTTTATTATTATTTTTCTTATAATATGACAACTTACAATTTATTTGTTTGTTTACTAAAATTAGATGGAGATTTAATTAAAAAAGAAAAGGGAGAGGAGAAAAGAAATAGAAAAAAGGGAAGGCAAAAGGAACAGCAAAGAAGAAGAAAAACCAAAGAGAAAGAAAGAATAATTGAAAAAAAAAGAAAAAGTAAAAAGAAAAGAAAAATTAATATGATAAATTGTTAGTATTGTTCTAATATGAATAGGGTATGATACTAAAGATAACACATTGAACCAGTTTAAAAACAATCTATAATAGCTTACTTGAAATAATCCGAAGAGTTTTTGTGATTTGTCACTTTTTGCCATTAACGTGTTTTATTACCTATACACCGCTATGAAATAATATTAAAAAATATTAAAAAAAAACATTTTAATTCGAGATATAAATAAATTTAAAATCAATTAAAGTTTCCTAAAATGTTTTTAGTAGTATATTTTTTTAATCATTTTACGAAAAACTTTTATTTTTATTTCAGATAATAAGTAGCGAACCATCAAACCTTTTAATCCAATTAGATAAGAAAAGATAACTTAGATCGTTAAAATAGCAAAATTAACCATTTCATGCTGAATTACTTTTCATAATTACAAGACCTCCTAAAATCATCTAAATACAACCTTTGGCTTGATCAGACAAATTTAATTTAAGCTTTAAAATATCTAATTCTTACAATAAAATTAAGTCAATGGAAACCAAATAAATTGCCGGGGCCTTAATAAGCAACAAAGTTCAACTTAGAGATTTTGAATTTACATAAAAAGACCCCTTTCTGAATGAATAAAATAACAAAACATTGGGTCTCCATTCGTTTAAATTTAAATTTGTTAGCGCAGATTTAATTACAGCTGTAGACCTTAATCCGAATTACTACAAATTGATACTACCCTAAATCAAAAGTGACGCTTTCCCTTTCCTATGTCCATGATAGCTGTGAGAAAGTGGGCTAAATGATTTATTAATCAACTGAAATGCGATATTACTATTTTCAATTATTTGACTAGGACCTTAATAAGACATTATTAAAGTGTTAAAAATTAACTAATATTGTTTCTTTAAGAAATGTTGTCTTGATAACTCTTCAAGTCAATATTAATTTTTGTATCCGCAACATCTTACAGTACATTTGGTTTCAGTATTGCGTCTCTGGCCTCATTAATTCTGATATATGACGAAGTTGAACACGTCTTCGGCCAACATCGGTCTCCATAAACTTCAAAATGTTATTAGAAGAAATTAATATTGTAAGAAAATAAAAAACAAAATATTCTTTTCTCTCGGAAAATATTGTTTCACTAATAAAAAGCGCCAGCCCTTATCACCAGAGGCCGCCCTCTGGTGATAAGCAATAAGAGAGCAATAAGAGAGATAAAGCAATTTCAATATTTTTCATTTAATGACTAATTTTTAAATAATTTCGTTTCTCTTTACTGTTTCCACGTGAGTAAAACCGCGTGCTAATCTTATTTTTATTTGTCTTTGATACTTTATTATATAACGAAGATAATTTATTTTGTCTCATCAGTAGAAGAGCACACAAAAAGTACTCTTACATTACAAAGCAAGAGGAAATCCTAGCACTCCACTTATTAACTCTACGCACTGATGTTCCATATTTGACGTCGGGATCTTTTGTAATTAAATCTTTGTTCACAAAAGCACTCTCAACTCTTAGTTACTATATTATTTTCATCAAAATGTACTTATGATATGAAAGTTTTAATCAGTAGAGTCGATATTATTATAAAGATTAGAAAGTAGAGTCGTTACTAAGTGATATAATTGTGATAACCGTCATATGACACAACAGAGCTGAATTAAGTCATTTTCTACTGATTAAGTCTATCTTGCTCTGACATATCAGTTTCTTAAATTAATCTTAAGACATATTTGACGTTTATTCATCTTGTATGATTTCAATTTGGATTACCTGTCTCCGTCATTTTGCAAAGAATATTGACAATATTATATAAATTTATATTATTTGTTAATACTAATATTCATATTCTCCTATATTTTTCAGGCATATTAAATAAACTATAATCTTTTAATATTCAAATGTGTTTTTTACTTTTACCGGTAAAAATATTAATGATCTTTTTATAATATTTTAAATTTGAGGTCAAAAGGCGTATAGGTCAGGCACCATCTCGAGTTAACAATTGTTTACTTTTCCTGTACATCTGTCCATTGTCTCTGAATTTGTTAAGGAAAATTAAAATTTTTTTAGCTTTATCTGTTTTCTTCTAGATTAAATTAAAGTAAGGATTTTTTATAACGTGCTGATCATAATTATCTATATAACAAATAACTAGGGGCGCCAACAGACCCACAATTTCGACTCACCAAATGTGTGTCTATTTGATTGCAAAATTTCATAATTTTCCGTCAAGTAGTTTTCGAGCCTATTCGTTACAAATAATGTGAATAACTCTTCACTAGAACACTCGGCTCGCTTCACTCAATAAATATTCATTAATATAATATTTTATTGAAATTAAGAAAACAGATTTATTTGGTCTATTTATAGAACAATGATAGTTAGTATAAGTTACTTACAATTAGGAATCAAAGTTCTGTGTAAGTTGTACCGCAGAAGTTCTCTGGACAGCTGACACCTGATGAAAGTTCTCGCGTGACCTTGTGAAGTTTGAACTAAGGACAGGGCGAGCCAAATGATAATTAATTGAAGACGCATTTTGACACTCTTTGTGAAAAAAAACTTAAAAAAAAATATTGAACAATATTTTAAATAGAAAAATAATTTAAACTAACTTTTTTTTAGGGCACTTTTCAAACATTTTTTTTTCTTTAGTTTGAGATAAAAAACATTTTTCCTCATATGGTAATACTACGACCATGTTTTAAAAATAATGCTATCACAGTCATATTTAGGAAAATTACCATTTTTATTTTATATATAATTATTATATTTAACAAATGATGAAAAAAAAATATTAATGAGTTAATATGACATTTAACAAATAATTATTGAAACCTTTAGACCTACGTCAACTGATTTAAATAAATTCTGACATTCTTAATTTGTCAGGTAAAATTTCATTGGAATTATTTCACTTAAATCTGATGTTAGAAATAATAGAAATACGACATTTCGCAGTCAGTGCCTATTCCTTTGTTATTTGGTTATTGCGTCATTGAATGTCTTTGAATTTCAAATTCTAGATCAAATTTGAACCAAATTAATTTAAGCCCCTGTGGATAATTTTTAACAATCTTTTAACCAAATGAAATGAACATTAATAGATAAAATAAAATGATATGTATATTTATATTTTTTTGTAGAATACCCTTATGTAGAGTTACAGCTGTAGAAAAGCAGATGCAACTGGTGCGTTCACAACAGAATGTCGTTACATCGCACATAAAATTCCCAATTTCAATGCACTCAAAGTTTTATACGCATTAAGGACACGTTCTAACGTGTCTGATGCTGAGAATATTTAATATTTTGTTTTTTTCTCTTATTTATTCCTTTTAGTTCTTCCTTTGTAATAAAGTTGTGTTTTAGTCAGTAATAAACCAAATTATGATTGACATATATGTTAAACTACATGTACATGATAATATATATATTTTAACGTGTCTAACCATGTTTATAGATATTCTAAATATAATATCTATCTTACTTATTTTTTAATTTTAAATATATCATATTACAATTGCACGTCAGATTAAGTGTAATATAAATTATTTCGTTTCTTAGTTGAAAATCAAATGACCGCTAAAAATAGACACAATAATAGTGTCCATTTGCTAACACCTACTCTCTCTCTCTCTCTACCAGGATCATTTATAGCAGCAATCAGAACGTAAACACTTGTTGTTTGTTAAACGGCCTTAGAAGACTTTTCTCGTAACAGACTATTGTTTCTGTAGAAAGATCGAAGAGGATTTATCTTGTTTTACACTCCAATGCGTCCATGTAGTTGCGAGATAAATATATGTATATATATATATATATATATATATATATATATATATATATATATATATATATATATATATATATATATATAAGGTATATATGATAAAAAATATGTTATAAAAGAAGTACTTGAATGTTAAAATGAAGCTTTAACGATTTATTACTATTTTTTTACCTTAAAAGCTTTATTGTGAATTAAAATTTTTATACACCAGTACAAAATTTTCGATAGGCAAAATATTTACAAAATCATATATAATTTCAAAACGACCATTCTAATGTTAAGCATCAATGATCCAGGTCAGACTCTTACAGGTGACCGATTATCGATACGAAATATGCCATTTTTATCCCCTCCGGACCAATGAGAACACGTTCAACTATTGTTTGAAAAATATTTCATAAAATTTATTCTTATAAACGAAATAGAAATAATAATACGATTAAATGGTAACAGCAAAGTTTGTTGAAACAAATAAATCATTCCACGTTTAACATCAAATCCTTAGCACTCAGAATAAAGCGTTTCGGTACAAAAGTTTACTCTAGTGAAGCTTTTAAAAACAATAATGAAAATGGTGGGTCCATTTTTACAATGTTCAAAAAAGTATATACAGTACGAAATTTTAGTTTTATATTACTAATAAATATTCTAATCTTGGTGATATTATGTGAAGTTAAAATGCTTATTTCAATTATATGCTATTTTGATAACATTTAAAAGTGTCAGTTACTGGTATTTTATTAGTTTTTAATGTTTTAATAAATTATAATAGTTTAAACTTGTATCATGGAATGGGTAAACTAGATGAGAAATGGTGAGAAATAGATAGGTAAGGAGTGTATAATATTGTTAAGTCATAAACGTATTTTTAATGACACTTTATATATTTAAGGTACAGAAGTATTTTATTAGAATTGTTTGAATTAATAGTCGCTTTAGTGTCACTTATTATTCTGTATTTTTGAATTATCTTCTACTTTTAATGTATATTATTTACATTCATATATTTGGTTTAAAAACACTGAGTAAATATTTTAATTTACGTTTTCTTTGTTTTCTTTTTACATTTTTTGTTATGTTAACTTAATTTTATTACAAATTTATGTTACTTTAAATTCAGTATTTGTGTATGTCTAAAATGTTTATTGGTTACAGCTGTTAAAAAGTATTGAATAAATGTAGATTGTTATACTCTTCAGTTTATAACTGTGCCTAAAGCTCGCTTCAGTAATTATATGATAGTTTCGTATGGAAAGCGATATCAGTAATATTCCAATGATGGCTTCTATAACTTTTTAGTAGGAATGTACTTCTGTATTAAATATATATAATACTATATCATAATTTGGGAACTTTTACATTATGTCCAATCTCAGTAAAATTTATTCACTTTGCACCTAAGACAAAATAAAACTTAAAAGATTCAAAAGTTTTTTCGTTTTAGAACAATCAATAACATAGGAATATTGAACGATTATTCGATACTGAATAACCGGACACTATAAATATTTTCATTTATTCGAAAATAGAAGGAAACCTATAAATTAAATTTATGACTACTTTGAATAAAAAAAGTGTATAAAAGATATTAGTAGTAGAAGTTTATATTTATAAATATGTGAGGAACATTATAATTAATTTGAAATTAAAAAATAAATACAAGTGACTTCATTTTCGTTTTTTTTTTTTGTGTAATTATTTACTAAAAACATCTATATATTTAATTATATAATTCATTAAAAAGATTGGAGCTTTGTATATGTGGGTAATATTTGTATTAAACAATTGAAACATAAATCTCATATAAATATTGATTTTACTTCAAAACTCGAATAAACATGTTCTCCAAGTGAAGTTTTGAATATCGAATCATATTCCTCGCATAAATGACTTAAAATTAGAATTCCGTCTGAATCAAGAAAAAACTGAAATGTGAATCTCAAACATGGTTTATTTATCTGTCCAAGTGTACGAGATTCTGAAAAGAATTCAATCAAACCCGATATTTGATTTGTTAAAGAAATTAAAAATCTATATTCCACTAAATAGATATCAATTTCAATACTTATTTCTTATATTTGAATAAAAAACGTTTTTATTAAAAAAGTTATTTAATTTATGAATTCAAATTCAAAACTTATGACAAATCAAACCATACTTCGTATATTTATTATAGCCATAAATTGTTAGTAACGTTAGACATTCAATAAATTTAACAAATGTTCAAAATTTCTTCAAGACAAATGTTACGATACATTGTGGAACTTGGTTATAAAAAGAGAATTATTGTTTTCGAAATTAAGAATAAAGGTAAAAGCAAAAAATCCCATACTGCCTTTTGAAATCTTAAATCACTAAATACTGTAAATTTAAAAATTGTATTCTACCATATTTTTAAATAAAGTTTTTTTTCAACGTAGGTTTTTGTAAGCAAAAGAT
Source organism: Melinaea menophilus ssp. n. AW-2005 (assembly GCA_918358695.1). Classification (NCBI taxonomy): domain Eukaryota; kingdom Metazoa; phylum Arthropoda; class Insecta; order Lepidoptera; family Nymphalidae; genus Melinaea; species Melinaea menophilus. The sequence goes on from OU911049.1 coordinate 14,302,524, forward strand.
TTTATAATTCTAAGGTGAGTCATAGATCTAATTTGTTTGTTAAATTGTATAAATATCATATATACATATTTTGGACAAAAAACCAATAAAAATCACAAATAAACCTAATCAGAACAATTAAGATAACATTTGAGACTATAATGCACAACTACTTAACTCATATAAGTTAGTTAGTTAGTAATGATAAAAGGAAGTCTCCATTAGCGCGCGGGAACGTATTAGTTAGAGCACTAATTAGATTAGCGTACCTTCACACTTCATGCTGTAGTGGCCGCCTTTTCTACCTCTCTTGTATCTTTTCTATATAAATAAAGTTTATATTTTTAAATTATTTTTTACTTTCTTAAGTCTGTGGCTTGCGAATAATTAAAAAAAACTTGTCACAGGCTGACTGATAGATATACTGTCATATTTTAAATTTATTTTATTTCTTTTGTTTACGATTCTACAGAATTCAACATACTAAATTACCAATATTATTATTTATTTAAACAATTCTTAATAACTCACAGAAGAAAAAAACATTTCTTCATTTGGTTATTCAAGTTTCCTTTAAAACTTTATAAATTTTATCCTTATACAACAATTGTTACAATAACTATGTAATATAACTCTTGTTACAAATGGATCAATAATCATACCTATTACTCCTTTATTTATTTATTGATTGATTTGATTGTAACTTTTGAGGTCACTTTTTTATGTTAGAGGAGGGTAAACAAGCTTACGGGTCACCCTTGATGTGTGATCACCGCTGTCCATGAATTCTTGCAACATCTGATTCACAAGAGCGTTTCCGACCTTGGAGATAGAAGTATATGCCTTTTATGAATTTAACCATGTCGTATCGATCTCGAAATACCGCCTAAGGAAGGTTGTTCCACATTCGAGTAGTACGTGGAAAAAAAGTTCTTCAAAACCGCACAGTGGAAGATCGCCACGCATCCGGGTGGTATGGATTATTATTGATTTATTGTTTGTCTTAACTTTATATTTTCCCGAAACAATAAATACATGTCAATATTTTAAACGTTAATGAAAGAGACACTCGCATAGTTTATTGGAGGTTTCTTCTCAGGTCGATTAATTATCTCACCATACCAATTGTAAATTTCACATTGAGAAAATCAAGAGAAAATTTTATAAAAAAAATATTTGGTTAAGTTTTTACGGGCCTCATCAACAATATACTAGTTTAGTGTAAAACATAAGTAGAATGTATCAAGACAGTCTTTTATATAAAGTGTAAGTAGAAAATATAGTGCAAAGTGGAACAAACCCTTGTCTGATTCTTACGGTCGGAACTGTCGTCTCAAAAGACGACCGCGATTGATTGAAGAAAAATTTTGCTATCTATTAGAAGACATTTCAAGCAAATCTGCTTATTACAAAGCTTCTTAATATTTCCTTTTTTTATTATTGCTCTGATGTGTCTTATATACCTACAGGATGTATAATGTGTCTTATATTAGCGTAAAGTTTTGTCTTAATCTCTTTAGAAAATCTTCACAAACTTGGTTCTTTATAATATTAGTAGGATATCAAGAGCAACATTTGCGTTTTGCTATTCATACTAATATCGATTAAATGATTAGTTTTAGATTAGTTTTGAACATACATTTTCGTACCCATAATAAATATAAATTTTATGTATATGTTTGTTGTTAATTATTTTTATTATCAAAATAGACTGTGTCATTGATGATTTATTTACTTTTAATGAAACATTCTTCTTTGACACAACACGATTCTCTCATTAAATTCCACAACCGCGTTATTAATAGTTTATCCACAGACTTGCACTATTTCATGTTTGTGACATTCGTATTAGAGAACTGTACGTGAATTTTATTAAATAACTAAAATAAACGTATGATTTTATTTTACTATTAAAATGTAAATTATTAATCAATTTAACTTCAGTAACATTTCACAGACAAAAATGTAAAATTAATTATATATCGTTTTAGTTCTGAAAAGTTGTGTCATGGATATTAAAAGGTATAAACTAAAGTGACCTTAATATTACCAGTAAAGTTTAAATTATATACACGTATTACAAAAAACAATTAGCCATAATATTTCATTTTAGACTCAAAAAGTGTTCGATACTCATTTCTCCATTAGGGTCGCTATAAAAATGTAAATTCCTTACACCGCGCTGCGTTTTGTATGTCGTCACAAACAAGATGTTAATTAATATTATTTATTAGTGTATTGACGTTCCCGCGGTCGGTATTATCCATTAAATATTGATTGAGTTATATCATACAGATGTATGAAGATTAAATTAATTATATCAATACACACAATGTTAACACACACAACATGCAATGTTAATTACACATTATATTTCCTATAACAAACTTTAGTTTGAATATATGTTTGTATGTATGAATATTGCGTATATTTTAATATATCCCTATAAATATCATTTAAACGATAAAGATCGAAACTAGAAATAATCTCAACTCATATCAAAGTTTCGATGTCTGAGATTGTTTTTTTAATGTAAGAGTATTGTACTAATTCTGAATATAAATATCCAAAACCTAATCCGAGATAGTAAATAAGTCGTAGGTTGAGCAATCCTGAAGTACTAGTTGGAAAGATATTATTTACAGAGCCCGAATGGCTTCTGTCCGTAGTTCATATGTGTATTGGTCTGAGAATAACAATTTATTTCACATCAGTATCAATTATGAAAACATTGAAAAAATTGAATAACGATAATGATAAATGTGTAGATTAATAATAAATACTTCCAAATACAAAAGTTAATAATAGATTTTTTATTTAAACAAAAACATGAAAAGGTCAGACAAGATCTGAACTCAAGTAAATTAGGTTACTGAATACCTCGAATACCTAATCTCGAGGTTAAGTCGTCTAAGAGCATTGGATATCGGGACTTTTGCTGACTTGCATAATTTAATCTCTCACAAGAGATTATCGTGTCTAGACTTCAATCTGTGGAATACATGAAGAATTTTTATTTTTAAGAATCGATCCCGCGGTCTTCAGAACTAGTCATTGAATTTTGTTTGACAAAATGTTTCTTTATATATATATATATATATATATATATATATATATATATATATATATATATATATATATACATTATTAATAGGTGTATATTGTATGATTGTCACTCCTCCACCTGACCCTACGAGCGTTCATGAATTCAATTTTTTACATGTCGAAAACATTTTGATACTTTCAACAAGGACCTGTAGCTACATATTAAAAAAAATCTATTGTATATAAGTGTTTAAAAAAACCCCTCAATTCTCTTGTCGATTGTCGTCTCATCCAATACCAAAAGATCGCATACAAGTTCTCCACATCGGAATCACAATCGCAATTTAGATTTATTTGGTGATTGAAAACGTAAGTACGTGTCTGTATTCGATCGATCGATGCGGGTTTGTTTAGTGATGGAGGTTTTTATCGACATAATAAATATTTTTTATACTATTTTTTATATAAATAATTTATGAATAATATCATCTGGTAGGTTAGCACCTCAATTCTTTCACAATGTTCTTACAATTATTTAATTATATCTTACTAAGTTGATATTTTATAACTTCTTTCATTACGTATTAAATATCAAATAGTTTAGAGTTTTAATGATTGCATCTGTTTGTGCTTATTTATTTCAACTTCTAATTCAACTGTCTTGTATAAATGTTTATATTTCAAAAGTGTTAGTGCGTAATGATACTTAACAAGACATTCAAAATATATGAGTATTTTCATATCGATATTTATATTATCTCTCTTACATTACTAATACGGTACTAATAATAATTCCATTTATTATATAGAAAAACAATTTATATATTTCTAAATTACTTTAAGACATAATGAATCAATATTATTGAAAAATAATTGGTTAATTATTTTTTAATAATTGCATTACTACGTTTTCTTGTCTCTTCTTTATCGAGTTTAATATTTAAAATATTTTAATTTAACTTTAGGGTGCAACAAATACAGTCATAGCCATTGAAATAGTTGGTTGGATTACACTGCGGCCGCGGCCTCTGAGATTATACTAAAATATGTTATTGTCGGATTTACCTAACATTATCAAAGGGAACTAGATAGAACGGACAATTGCATGAAATGAAGTAAAGAACTTTTACCATATATGAGATATATCTCATAAGTAAAATATGTCTTTTTACATGATGACTCTTTTAAAGAAGAAATATTTTATAATTTTTCCTACATTAGAACTAACGCTGAGCTTAGCACAGATTTGAAATATACTCCGTATTAATTTTCAAAAGCCGGTGATGAATCAATACGAACTTGTAATGCAGCCGACATTTGTTTCAGCTATCACATTTCGGGAGAATGATTAGCAAACTAAATTATGCAAATATTTCACGGTAAGCTAATACGCATGGTGCGTTTACATGCCACTGGAGAGAGCTACTGTGCTAATTAATCATTATACAGCTGATGTGAAAGTATTTGAAATAAATGAAGGGTTTGATCAAATATGATTTAAGTAGTATATTTTTTTGCTAATCATACAAAAATATTTGCATATTTATCTGGATTTTTAATATGATAATAAGTAACGAAACATCAAAACCATTCAAGCCAATCAGATAAAAACGATAACTTAGATCATTAAAATAGCAAAATTATCCATTTTATTTATCAGCTGAAATACTTTCGATAATTAGAAGACCTCCTAAAATCAGCTAAACACAACCCTTGACTTGTTAAAACATATTTAATTTAAGGTTAAAATACCCAATAATTTTATAATAAAATTAAGTCAACGGAAACCAAATAAATTGCCAGGTCCTTAATAAGCAACCGAGTTGACCTTGATTTTGAATTAACATAAATATACCCCTTTCGACAAAATGAATAAAATATCAAAACATTGGAGCATCTTTCGTTCAAGTTTAAATTTGTTAGCGCGGGTTTAATTAGAGCTGTAAAAGGATTTAATCCGAATTAATTCAAATTGATACGACCCTAAATCAAAAGTGACGCTTTTCGTTTTCCTCTGTCCATAATAGCTGTGCGAAAGTGGACTAAATGATTTATTAATCAACTGAAATGCGTTATTATTATTTTTAATTATTTAACAAGGTAGAATGAGGCATTATTAAACAAATATTATTTCCTTAATAATTCTTAAACTTTAACTTAATCTTTAATATATTTAGAAAAATATTAATTTACAAATTTGTTGTTTTTTTCATAAATACTTTAAAAACAAAACTTATCTTACAAAATAAGATGCTTTAGATTTATAGATTAGATGAAGCCGTATGTATGCGAAATGGGTCTGAACAGCTGCGTTGCGTTGGCGAACCGGTTTGGCGTCGAGTTGGTGTTTATTGTGTCGGGTGCGGAAGCGATAGGTTTCCGCTGGCCGCCCGCACATAGTTGGGGGCCCAATTAGTGGGTTAGCCACCCACGAAAGGCTGCCCCGCCAGCTGCGAAAAATCCCAGGGTGGCTCCATCGTGCTGGTTGGTGACCAGATGAGGAGGCCTGATTTCGATTCCTGGAGGGGGGGGGTTCAGGCGTCCTCGCAGTCTCCAGACTAGTCTCCCAGTGGCATGAAGTCACATATTTCGACATCGGATTCGATACGTACCGCCTTGTTCAACTGCCATTTCTCATCCTATTCACTTTTATATATATATATATAGACAGACGAAGCTTCTTAGCATTCCATGGATTCACCGTGCGGGTGCCGGGCCCATCGCGTTGCAGGAAAAGGAGCGCAAACAATGCCTGGGACTTGCGACCCAGGTGTAGGTTTAAGGGGCCCCTTTAGTATGCGCATACACGCTCACCTTCACTGTTCACGCTCCTCTCCCTACCTAACCAAATATCGTAAGAACCTACTAAAGCTGCCTTTGAAATACGTTCCAGAAATGAACTGATGATCGTTCTAGAAAGGCCGAGATCCTTAAATAAATTGTAGAGAGATTTTGCTGTTATACCTCTCGCTCCTACTTCTACAGCGTACAAATTAACTTTAAATTTATTCCTGATCAGTTCGTTACACAGTTCGTAATACTTGTTAAGCTTAAATGTATGATCTTTGGGTATGTTTGTTTCCCAGGGTACAGTAAGCTCCACAAGTATAACGCGCCTTAGTTGTTTTGAATACAGGAATAAGTCCGGCCTAGACGACGAAACACAAACATCCCCGGGGATTTTGTATTGCCTTTCATACGTGTCCATCATGAGAGTCCAATCAGGAGACGCGTCCAAGATGGAATAAGGTTTTAATTTAGATTTTTTGGACGAACCTGCCTTTACGAACTCTACTGATTTTTTGGTGGTTGTTATACCCCTCTGCGCTCTTGCTACAGAAAGACTAACCGCTTCTCGTATGATTTCTAATACTTTATCGTGGCGACGCGAGTATTTACCTCTATTTAATAGTACCCTACACCCTACTAGCAAGTGTTTCGCGCTTCCTACTGCCTCCCCGCAGATGTTGCAAGATTTTTCGGTGGCTTTGCCCCATCTTACTAAGTTACTTTGATCTGGGAGAGTCATTTGGAATGCATTAAGATAAAATTTTAATAATGCTGGGGACCAATCATGAAGCAGGGTGCGCCATCTCAAAGCTAGCGGAATACAAAATCTCCTATGGTCACCCATTCATTTTGCAATTCTAGGCTCATCGCGTGCAACCGGTAATTATCGTTTTCATCTTGCCGAATAAAGGACTTTGTTATTTCTAAGTCTTGTTGTTTCCTACTTGATCCTAACCCCGCTGTATTTGTTTGAGCACCTATCATAAATTGTTTATAGAATTGAAGTCTTGACTCTAGTTCTGCGGCAATTTTATCTTTTGGGAGAGACGTTATAGTATCATCATTCGATTTTGAGATGATATGTCTTTTGGTCACTCTTAGGTGTTTATAGAGTTCCGATGGTTTCTTTAATTTTAACCCAAAATTGTGTCGGTCTCTAAATAAGGTAGAAGAGTCCGCTGGATGCGCTAACCCGAGCCATGACTTCAATGTCCTTATGACGCTTGCATCTAACTTCAACAAAAGGGTCTTATTGATATCGTAAACGAGGAAAGGCCAATTTAGACCTGATGTTAAGTAATTATCGTATATCCAAGTCTTTTTGATGTTACTTATTGGTTGATTGTCTACCTTTTTTAGATCATTCAAAAAGCTATCGACTATTATATCTAACGATGGAGTGCGCCCTTGGTAATCGATTTTTTTGCCTAAGAATTTGAACGGAGCTGCGTCGGTAATTGTAGTAACGCACTTACCGCCTATTATAAGACCCGGATCGTAAGAGGTATATCTGGTGTTCCGCCTACCCAGACATAGACTGTAGCATTTATTTGGTTTTGTCCTCAATCCGTCCGTCCAAACACAGAAATCCTCCACAACATTTAAAAGTAGCTGGCATTGTTTTGGATTACGTGTCAGTATCGCGAGATCGTCTGCGAATGCTAGTATGGATTCTGTATATTTATTGTTAAACTTGAACCGATAACCCCATTTCTTTTCGTTTTTAATTAATTTATCTATTAAAATATTGATTACTATGTTAAATATTATTGGAGAAATACAACAGCCTTGAAATAAACCAATGTTGTAATTTAAGGGTTTGGAATGATTTTCATTTGTGATTATGGAAAATTTTAATTTTGAATAATATGATGCAATCATGTTACTAACTAACGTTGGAAAGTTATACCACCTTAGCGCGAACATCATCAGTTCATGTCGTACCGACCCGAAAGCGTTTTCTAAGTCTATCCAACATACCGTTATTTGTCGTTCACCAGTTCTGGCATCTTTAAGGCTTTCCGATAGTAACGTGTTATGTTCGAGGCAACCAGAAATGCCAGGCAAAAACCCTTTCTGGTGATTAGGCCCGAAATATTTATTATTTATCATGAATTGCGTCATTTTCGTTTGTAAAAAGGAAAAAAATATTTTTGATATTGTGTTTGTAAGAGCTATCGGTCTAGTGTCCCTAGGATCCGAGACATTGTTACGTTTGGGAATGAGGACAAAAAGAGCATTTCCGAATGTTACCGGTGTTTGTCCTCTTGACCAGATTTTACCGAATATATTCAATAGATGTTTATGAATCGACGGACATTTTTTATAAACTATATAAGGGATACCATCCGGACCTGGTGCTGACTTAGATGGTTTCTTTTTAATGATTTTATTGATTTCCTCTAAAGTTGGAGGGTTAGCATGAAAATCTATGGAAGGACTCTCAGGTTTTCGTTCGTTGGGATCCCCATACAGCCTTTGATTTTTTGGCACTTCGTATGTGCTTTTATAATAATCAAAAATTTGCTCGTTGGTCAAGAGAAGCTTACCTTTTTCGTCTTTTAAAATGTTTTTGGAGTATTTAAAAGGATTTTTGTCAAAGTCTACTTCGTGTTTTGCCCGGTCAAAGCTATCACGGTTTTTTGTTATTTGTTGTGATATGCCTTGTATTAATTTAAGAATTGACCTTAATGCCCTAGACAGTTGGTGACTAAGTTGGTTGTCGCCCATGGCTTTGGCCCTACGAAGTTTCTTTATGAGGTCTCTTTTTTTCCTTCTCATTTTCAATTTAAAACTGTTTTCTTTATACTTGTGAGCATAACGATTCGAAGGTGGATAGTGCTCATTGAAGTAATCAAAAATAGTGTTTTGTAGTGTCTCTACTTGCGCGTCGAGTACCTGGTTTGAGCCCGGATGCTCTAACAGGTCCGCTATATTTTGATCGTGTATTTTCCATGTTGATTGTTTAATATTGGGAATGCTAAGACGCGTCCTGATGGTCATGGACTCCTGGTGATATGCAATCAATGGCTCACCGTGGGATATATGAGGGTAAACTCTATCCGAAGTGATAACTGAAGATATTACCGGCGATTGCCGCGCTTCAGCACCATCGTGTGTTTTAAGATGTTTAATGAACCAAGCTCGTCTTTTGTAAATTTTCCCGCACGTAGGGCATTTTAATTCCGTTTTCGCGCCGTTTTCGTCGTTAATATCAACCGATGGACAGTTTTTCCGCCCCTCCTCTCGGACTGTCCCAGGGGTATTTTTCTTATTTGGACTTTTAGCTTGAACGAAATTCCCGGGCTTGGCTTGCTAGGCCGTCGCCCTCGGCTGTCTTTCCAACAGTCATCTGTCTTTCCAGCTGTCAGCTGTCTTTCCAGCGTCATCTGTCTTTCCAGCGTCATCCCGTCTCTCCGGGCTGTCAATTAAAATGAGACGAAGCTTCTTAGCATTCCATGGATTCACCGTGCGGGTGCCGGGCCCATCGCGTTGCAGGAAAAGGAGCGCAAACAATGCCTGGGACTTGCGACCCAGGTGTAGGTTTAAGGGGCCCCTTTAGTATGCGCATACACGCTCACCTTCACTGTTCACGCTCCTCTCCCTACCTAACCAAATATCGTAAGAACCTATTCAAGCCGCCTTTGAAATACGTTCCAGAAATGAACTGATGATCGTTCTAGAAAGGCCGAGATCCTTAAATAAATTGTAGAGAGATTTTGCTGTTATACCTCTCGCTCCTACTTCTACAGCGTACAAATTAACTTTAAATTTATTCCTGATCAGTTCGTTACACAGTTCGTAATACTTGTTAAGCTTAAATGTATGATCTTTGGGTATGTTTGTTTCCCAGGGTACAGTAAGCTCCACAAGTATAACGCGCCTTAGTTGTTTTGAATACAGGAATAAGTCCGGCCTAGACGACGAAACACAAACATCCCCGGGGATTTTGTATTGCCTTTCATACGTGTCCATCATGAGAGTCCAATCAGGAGACGCGTCCAAGATGGAATAAGGTTTTAATTTAGATTTTTTGGACGAACCTGCCTTTACGAACTCTACTGATTTTTTGGTGGTTGTTATACCCCTCTGCGCTCTTGCTACAGAAAGACTAACCGCTTCTCGTATGATTTCTAATACTTTATCGTGGCGACGCGAGTATTTACCTCTATTTAATAGTACCCTACACCCTACTAGCAAGTGTTTCGCGCTTCCTACTGCCTCCCCGCAGATGTTGCAAGATTTTTCGGTGGCTTTGCCCCATCTTACTAAGTTACTTTGATCTGGGAGAGTCATTTGGAATGCATTAAGATAAAATTTTAATAATGCTGGGGACCAATCATGAAGCAGGGTGCGCCATCTCAAAGCTAGCGGAATACAAAAATCTCCTATGGTCACCCATTCATTTTGCAATTCTAGGCTCATCGCGTGCAACCGGTAATTATCGTTTTCATCTTGCCGAATAAAGGACTTTGTTATTTCTAAGTCTTGTTGTTTCCTACTTGATCCTAACCCCGCTGTATTTGTTTGAGCACCTATCATAAATTGTTTATAGAATTGAAGTCTTGACTCTAGTTCTGCGGCAATTTTATCTTTTGGGAGAGACGTTATAGTATCATCATTCGATTTTGAGATGATATGTCTTTTGGTCACTCTTAGGTGTTTATAGAGTTCCGATGGTTTCTTTAATTTTAACCCAAAATTGTGTCGGTCTCTAAATAAGGTAGAAGAGTCCGCTGGTAGAGTATATATATATATTTCACACATAAAACAACAAAATTTTTCGGTCCTTCGATTTTATTTGATTTTAATTACTTATTTTAACATTTAAAGTATTAGATGTTATAGATATAACTAACTATTCTACTAACTAGATATTCACAGTCATCCAAGTCTTCCTCTGGAAATCTGGAATCTCTGATCGCTGATTACACAGTCTTCAAGGAGCTGATGTGGAAATCCCTCTCCATGCTGCGTCAACAACTTCAGCTGCTTTCAAATGGATTTGATAATCATGAAATGCTTTCTCGCAGAAAAGTGCTTTTATTTCATGGACTTCCAGAAGACAAGAGAAATTGTTTCTTGAAATATATGCCTCCCATTCTAAACTTCTTCTTGGCATTGTATATAGTCCTTCTCTCACTGTAAACTACTTCAATGATTTAGATATTATTCTTAACAAATTCTCGCCACTTTATGATGATGTTATTATCATGGGTGATCTTAACACCTGTTTATTAAAAAATTACACACACCACCACACCACAGGTCTTAAAAAACTAAGTTCACTTATTTTTTCTTACAAACTTGTCTATTGACAAACTCCAAGCAGTCTCCACATGGGGCAATGCCAATCGTATCAAATCTAACGCCACCAAAACGCAGACCTGTCTGTTCACCACCAAATGGAGCCCTTTCACCTTGGCTCCTACTTTCCAGAGTGTATCTTTGGAATACAGTAACCGGCTTTAGTTGTTGGGCTTGGACATTTCCTCCACCCTCAACTTTGGTCGGTATAATGAGTCCAGAGCAAAAGCAGCTGCAGGAAAACTTACCGTTCTTGCGAAGGTCCGTCAGTACTTTACACCGGGACAGCTTTTTGTATTATACAAAGCACAGATTCGATCGTGTGTTGAGTACTGTGGTCACATATTCGCTGGTGCCGCAAAGTCTCATCTTGCGGTTCTGGATTCAATTGAGAAGCGAGCAAAGAGGCTTTTAGGCGATCCCGAATTGGTAGAAGCCAACCTCCACAGCCTTGAACACAGGCGTAGAATTGCTAGTGTCTCTGTATTCTATAGGATACATTTTGGTGAGTGTGCACTGGAATTACACTATCTAATTCCTCCGTCCCCCTTCCGTCACAGGACGTTCCGACGCACGGCAGGTATCCATCCTTATGTTATGGACATTCCCCCTGTCTGAACGAAGCGCTTTGCTTCGTCTTTTTTAATTCGTACAGCGAAGGACTGGAACAGCTTGCCTGCGTCGGTATTCCCGTCCCAATACAATGTGGGTGTCTTCAAGAGAAGAGTGAATAGGTTGCTAAGTTAATGCGCCTTACCACCTATGGCTACATTTCCATTTCCCATCAGGTGGAATGTAGTCAAGCATTAATCTAGAAAGTACAAAAAAACTTTTGATTATTTTTATTTAATTATCACAAAATTGTAAAAACACAAAAGTAATGACATTTATCTAAATTTCGCAAACTGGTTTTATATATTTTGTAGTGCAATATAACCGACACAATACGACACGGAAATAAGAAAAGAATCGATTCAAATATTATCCAAGACCTTGTATCGTTTAGTGTAACGAAATTAAATACATAAATCGTGGTTTAGAACTTTTACACTTACATAGTTTATGTTACGGTTAATACTTTAATGCAATTGATCGCAGCTGACGCTTAGAAACACTTATGTGACTCAGCGCTGAGCTCAGTTTTCTTGGGATAGCGGAGCCTGTATCGGACGGCAGCGTATATACTCGTATTATAGAGAAAAAGATGTTTACAAAATGTTGTTAAGCGAAACAAAGTGATGTATTTTGATAAATCATAATGAAACATCCTAACGTATAATAGCAGTATCCCACATTTGCTATCATTATGGTTTTTAAATGTTATTTGTTTTTATATTTGTCTTCATATAGGTCAATGACAAGAAGAATATTAAAGCATAATATGTTAAGTATATTATATGAAATGACATGCCGTTTTTAATCACTACAATTTTAGTAATTGATTTATTAAACCGATTTAGGACTCAGTTCTTAAATGGAACAAATCATCAGCTTGTATATAATTATTTTGAATTTTAGTGTGACACAACTACTGCAACTATGGTTTGAATTTAATTCTTAGAAGCAAATTTATATTTTCAATTATATTTATGACAATATGTTTCAATAATCTGATTCAAAGATAATTAAACTGTGAGATGGGTGTGTAAATGAGTCGAGTCTACAGAGCTTCATTGAAGCAATTCATACACACATAATACATTTCAATTAGAAACTCGAAAACTAAGTACCTTCTATTATTTCAGTGCAGTTACCGTAGATGAAAATTAAAAATTCAATATTTCATAAATATATTGGTTTAAGAGTTCCCGACTCCATTAAATGATTCCTGAGCACACAGTCCGGATTTCATGTGACTTGAATTAAAATCAATAATATATCATGTGTAAAAGTTACTTTTCAGTCGAATAACACAGTTATATTATTATTATGAGGTATAATGTTATTTTATTCCTTCATTAAAATATATTAGAATGTACTTATTACTTGTACAAATCTTTAAATGTGTAGCAATAAAGCGTTATGTTCTGAGAAATAATATAACAATTATACAGCCTTGTTTGTTTGTTGTTTATAAGAGGTAGCGGTTGAGTTTGTTGTGTAGCTCATGTCTTTAAAATAAATACAATTGACTGATTGATGGTTGGCTTATTTTCAAAAGTGTAGTGAAATTATTATTACGGTAACCTTCCACCCAGAATGGTCTGACTTAAAAAAAATACATTGCAGCTTCCTCACAACATTTGTAATGGTCGAATGGTAATATTATAAATCCAATAATTTTAGATGATAAGTGTTCTGAAGCTTAATTTTTGAAATCATTTTGTTTCCCGCCTTGCATCCAACTCACTTGGTATCCCGAGGAAGTGATCTCTCTAAGTGGTCTAAACATTCCGCCTTGTGCTCTGTGTATTAAGATTTATTAAAATTATGTATTTATTTATACAATGTTTGAATTTTAGGTATTCTTTTTTGTTATTTCCAAAAAATATGTATATCTTGTATATTTAATAAAATTTTACAAAGTATCGGACAATATAAAAACGATGTGATAGTAATTAATAAAAAAAATATTTCTCATTCACGCTTAATATTAATATTACTCGTACACATTACAGCTCGATAACTAAATCGACGCACATCACGAGAGACACGTGTTAATATGTATAATAATGGATATATTGCGAATGACACGTTTTGAATGAAATTATTTAATATGAGCTTATTACATTTAAGTATAGTATATTATATAAATATATGTATATATTATATCATTGATCAACTCGCAATCATTGCTTCATTTAGTAAAGCTTCATCGACTGAAGGCAAACAAGTATCCGAATTACTAATTAATTTTGTTCAAGTCAATATTAATGTTTGTATTCGCAACTTCTTACAGTACATTTGGTTTCGGTATTGCGTTCTCTGGCGTCGTTAATTTTGATATATGACGAAGTTCTCTATATAAGGTAAAGGTTAGTTTAATTAAATACATTACATTTTAATATATATTAATGTACATATATATAAAACCAATATGTTTGAATGAACTAATATATTTGATTGATCGTAAAAAATATATATATAACATACTTCTTTTCTCTCGAAAAATAAAGTTTTCTGGAAAAAGTGCCACTCTTTATTACCAGAAGCCGGAAGTAGTTTCACTGTCTTTTAAATTAAAAAAATAATCAAGCAAGTTATTACTATCTTGATTATTTTTTTATACTACCTTCACACAAGTAAAACCGAGAGCTAACCTTATTAATTATTTTTCTTTAATGCATTATTATTTAAAAAAGATGATTTATTTTGTCTTAGCTATACAAAAGCACTCATCTACATCACAAGGCACGGAAAAAGTCCTAGCACTCTACTTATTAACTCTATGCACTAATGTTCCACATTTAGCGTCGGGATCTTTTGTAATTAAATCTTTGTTCACAAAACCACTTTGAACTCTCACTTATCACATTATTTTGCTCGAAACTTACACATTTTATTAAACTTAACATGTGAATTCTATTTAGTAAAGTCAACATTGTTATAGAGATTTGATTATAGAATTCTTATAATATGCGAATGAACTTTAATTTGACGGTGCACACATCAACTGAAAATTGTAATACACCATATTATAATACACCATATGACCAGTCAAGTCTCCTGAATGACCTGAATACGACCTATACGCTCCGCCTAGTAAAAAAACTGGTGATCCACTTGCATAAACTCTCGGGAAGCCCATAGGAAGGTAGCTTCGAAAGAAGCCCCTTGTGCCATACACGATCGAAGGCTTTCGCCATATCCAGACTAACTGCCAGACCCCCTCCCTTGCTTTCAATAACCGCTGCCCAACGGTGCTTAAAGTATAACAGAAGATCATCAGCTGATCGACCATGGCGAAAGCCATACTGCCGGTCATTGATCTACTGGTGATCCTCGAGGTACGTTAGGAGCTGTCGGTTGATAATAATCTCCATTATTTTGGAGAGAGTAATGGCGATAGGTCTGTAGTTAGCTGGATCGGAGCTATTACCTTTTTTAGGGATCGGATGGACAAGGGCACACTTCCATGATACCGGGACTGCGCCATTAGCATGCGCTGTTAGCACTGGAGTCGACTCAGGAGCACACGTTCGTAGCACCAATGGAGAAATGCCATCCGGCCCACTCGACTTATGAACATCCAAGGAAAATAGAGTCTGCTGATAGTTTTTTGCCGAAAAACTGTTTCCGGCATTGAACTCTGACACCGAGAGATGATAGGTGGTGTCTTCCCTTGGTCGTCCAAAGTCGAGTTGGAGGCGAAAAGAGTGCCTAAGAGATCGGCTTTCTCTTTTCCCGTGTGAGCCAGCATAGCATAAATAATTCATGTATTTTTAGGAAACAAATCTGTTATTATTATTTAAATGTACAGATAATACGTAACGAACCATCAAAACCTTTCAAGTCAATAAGATAAGAAACGAAAGCTTAGATCGTTAAAAAGCAAAATTAACCATTTCATTTATTTGCTGAATTACTTTTAATAATTAGAAGACCTCCTAAAATCAGCTAAACACAACCCTTGACTTATTAAAACAAATTTAATTTAAGCTTTAATACTTAATTCTAATAATAAAATTAAGTCAACCGAAACCAAATAAATTGCCGGGATCTTAATAAGCAACCCAGTTGACCTTAAAGATTTCATTTAAGTTTAAAATTGTTAGCGCGGGTTTAATTAGAGCTGTAAAATGACTTAATCTGAAAAAAATCAAATTGATACGACCCTTAAACAAAAGTGACTCTTTTCGTTGTGTACTGTCCATGATAGCTGTGAGAAAGTGGACTAAATGGTTTCTTAATCAACTGAAATGTGATATTATTATTTTAAATTATGTAACTAGGTGAGATAACACATTAATAAACTGATAAAAAAAATTGCTTTGACTTTATCTTTAATATATTTAGAAAAGAATTAATTTACAAATTTGTTGTTTATTTCATAAATACTTTAATAACAAAACTTGTCTTACAATATAAGAGGCTTTACTTGATAATTAATAATTATAATTATTAATTAGTTTACCGCCCTCTAGTGATGACCACAAAAGGGCGGTAAAGTAATTTCAATATCTTTTATTTAATGACTAGTTTTTAAGTAATTTCTCGTTCTTTATACTCCTTCCACGCGAGTTAATGTTGTTATTTATCTGTCTTTGATACATTATTATATAACAAAGATAATTTATTTTGTCTCATCAGTAGAAGAGCACACATAAAGTACTCTTACATTACAAAGCAAGAGGAAAGTCCTAACACTCCGCTTATTAACTCTATGCAGTAATGTTCATTTAGCGACGGGATCTCTTGTAATTAAATCTTTGTTCACAAAACTACTCTGAAGTCTCAGTTACTACATTAATTTCTTCAAAATATACATGTTATATGAAAGTGTACACTGATTTTTTTAATCAGTAGAGTCGATATTATTATAGAGATTAGAAAGTAGAGTCGTTATAAAGTGATATAATTGTGATAACCGTCATATGACCCAATAGAGCTGAATTGAGTCGTATTCTACTGATTAAATCTATGTTCTGTAATGCATCTATTCCACAGCTTGCTCTGACATATGTATTTGTTAAATTAATCCTTAGATATATTTGTCGTTTATTTATCTTGTATAATTTCAATTTCGATTACTTGTCTCGGTTATTTGCAATGAATTTAAACAAACTAAGAAAATATATATTATTTTTTAATATTAATAATCATATTCTTGTATATTATTCAGACATAAAAAAAACTATAATTTTTTGATATTAAAGTGTGTTTTTACTTTTTACGGGTCAGATATTCTAATTATCTTTTTATAATATTTTAAATTTGAGGTTATAGGCGTAAAGATCACGGTCCATTTCAAGTTAACAAGTGTTAACTTTTCCTATACGCCTGTGCTCGTCCATTTCCTTGTCTCTGGATTTCTTAACGGAAATTGGATACTTTACCTTTACCTATTTTCTTCATTGCATGCATGCTAATGCAGTGTGAAATTGGGAAAACAGATTTATTTGGTCTATTTATAGAACAATGATAGTTATTATAAGTTACTCACAATTAGGAATCAAAGTTCTGTGGAAGTTACACCGCAGTAGTTCTCTGAATAGCTGATACCTGGTGAAAGATCTCGTTTGACCTTGTGAAGTTGGTACTAAGGACAGGAAGAGCCAAATGATATTTAATAGAAGAATAATTTTGAAATTCGTTGAATCTGCGAAAAAAAAGTCTTTGAAAAAAAAGTATTGAAGAATATTATAAATAGAAAAATTATTTAAACCAACTTACTTATAAAATAATTACTTTACAGTTAATGCCATGTTTAAGAATATGGCTATTTTCATTTTATATATAATTATTATATTTAAGAAATAATGGAAACTATAATAAATTGATCAATTAATAAACATTTAACAAATAATTATATAAACCTTCAGACCTACGTCAACTGATTTAAATAAATTCAGACATTCTTAATTTATGAGGTGAAATTTCATTTGAATTACTTAACTTAAAACTAAAGTCAGAAATAATAAAATTACAACATTTCAAAGTTAGTGCCTATTTCTTTGTTATTTGGCAAATTTGTCTCAATTAACCTCTTAAAATTTTAATTTCTAGATCAAATTAGAAGTAAATTATTTTAATACCCCAAGAATTATTTTTAATTCAAATATAGAAATAAATATTAATATAAATTTTCGTTAAACAATCTTTTAATCAAATGAAATGAATATTATTAAACAGTATGTATGTTTACAAATATACATACAATTTTATATTATATAATAATATAGAGACATCTGTCCCTTATGTAAAGACATCAGTAGAGATGCAGATATCTCTCGTGTTGACTATTGAGGCACATGCACATAAGATTACCAATTACAATGTACGCAATAATTCATAATCATTAAAGACAACCTCCAAAGTGTCTGATGCTGAAAATATTAAATAATTTACAATACTTGATATCTTGTTTTTTGTCTTATTTATTCGTTTTAACTCTTGCTTTGTAATTACTTTATTCTCTAATTTTTACAAATTATAAAATATATATATGTAGTTTAACGTGTCTAAAGATGTTTATAGATATTCTAAACATAATATATAATATCTATCTTACTTATTATTTAACTTTAAAAATATACAATTACAAGTCATATTAAGTGTAATAAAAATTACTTTGTTTATAAGTTAAAAATCAAATGACCACTAAAAACTAGACACAAAATAGTATCAATTTGCTAACACCTACCACCAGGATCATTTATATATCAATCTCAATACTTATTTCTTATATTTGAATAAAAACCGTTTTTATTAAAAAAGTTATTTAATTTATGAACTTACGTCAAAGCAAATAATCCCACACTGCCTTTTGTAATCTTAGATCACTAAATACTGTATGTTTATAAAATTGTATTCTATTTGTTTATAAAGTTTTTGTCTACGTAAACTTAGTAAGTAAAAAGATTTTTTTAATTTTAAGATAAGTTATAGGTCTAATTTGTTTGTAAAATTGTATAAAGTTAATATAAATGTACATATTTTGGACAAAAATTTAGTAAAAACCGCAAATAAACATAACCAGAACAATTAGGAAAATATTTGAGAGCATAATGCACAACTACTTAACTCGTATAAGTTAGTTAGTTAATTACTAGTCGTGACTAGTAACAATAAAAGGGAGTCTCCATTAGCGGGCGCGAACGTATTAGTTAGAGCACTAATTAGATTAGCGTCCTTTCACACTTCATTCTACAATAGCCGCCTTGTCTACCTTTCTTGTATCTTTTCTTGCTATTTCACTTAAATGTAGATTAGATATTTTTAAATTATCTTTTATACTATTAAGTCAAATAATTTATTTTCTTGCAAATAATTTTTAAAAACTTGTCACGGGCTTAGAACAATCTGTGGATTACATAAAGGATTATTATTTTAAAGAATCGATCCCACGGCCTTCAGAACTAGTCATTGAATTTTGTTTGTCAAAATGTTTCTTTATATAATTATATATAAACATTATTAATATGTGTATATTGTTTGATTGTCACTGATCCACCTGACCTAACGAGCGGTCATGAATTCTATTAATAACATGTCGAAAACATTTTGACACTTTCAACAAGGAGCTGTACATGTTGATAAAAATCTATTGTATATAAGTGTTTGAAAAAAATCCTCAATTCTCTTGTAGATTGTCGTCTCATTCAATACAAATAGACCGCATATAAGTTCTCCACTTTGGAACCGCAATCGCAATTGAGTTTTACTTGGTGATTGAAAACGAAAGTACATGTCTGTATTCGATCGATCTATGCGAGTTTATTTAGTTATGAAGAGTTTTATCGATAAATTAAAATATTTTTTTTATACTTTTTTTATATAAATAATTTATGAATAATACCATCTGGTAGGTTAGCAACTCAATTCTTTCACTAATATGAGTATTTTTGTTTCGATATTTATATTATCTCTCCTACACTAGAAAGAGTATCACCGAGGGGTCGTGGAATTGATCAAAGAGTCGAAATGTGTTATTTGCTTGATATAAATACACAACCATTAATAATTGTAAAGTTTAAATACATTTCAAATGTTATCTACAAATCCTCCTTCACGACTTCTGAAAAGTCTCTTAAGTGTAAATTTCATTTAATATTTAAATTATATCTTACCTCAGTTGTTATTTTATAACTTCTTTCATTATATATCAAGAAAATAGGAGTTATAATGATTGTATTTATTTGTCCTTATTCATTTTAGCTTTCTACGTCAGTATATACTAAATTATTAATTTTTTTATGTCTATTGAACCACAATTGAAAACAAGATGGTTCAAGGAGTATGTAGTGATAAAACTATCAAACCACAGGTCAATGTACTCTCACATTCCTGTCCAAATGATGAGTTACATACTTGATATCCAAAGTACACTATAACTCGTCTAGACTCCAAGATACATAAAGATATATTTTTATTTAATTAGTATTTGATTGAACAAACCAAGTTTTATAGTTATCTGACAGTTTTGTGTCTATTGAACCACAATAGTTTTGTGTCTATTGAACCACAACTGAAAACAAGATAGTTCAAGGAGTATGTAGTGCTAAAACTATCAAACCACAGGTCAATGTACTCTCACATTCCTATCCAAATGATCATTTTCATACGGGATATCCAAATTACACTATAACTCGTCTAGTCTTGAAGATACATAAAAATATATTTTTATTTAATTAGTATTTGATTGGACAAACCAAGTTTCATACTTATCTGACACTAAAATTTCATTACTATATTTTATTATATTTTTTTGGATTATTCATTTACATTCCCATCTTTGTTTATTTATTTTCAGTGGTTTATTGTTTTATATTTTGATTGTTCTTTCTTTCACATCCTAATTAATTTTTTTTGTAATACGTAAATATTTTGTTTATCTTATGAATATATTCATCAAAAATTATTTGGTACTAATATACATTCCATTTATTATATAGAAGAAAAAGTTATTTATTTCTTAATTACTTTAACACATAATGAATAAATATTATTGAAAAATAATTGGTTAGTTACTTTTTAATAATTGCATTACTACGTTTTTTTGTCTCTTCTTTATCGAGTTTAATGTTTTAAATAGTTTAATTTAACTTTAGGGTGTAACAAATACAGTCGTAGCCATTGAAATAGTTGGTTGGATTACACTGCGGTCGCGTCCTCAGAGATTATACTAAAATATGTTATTGTCGGATTTACCTGACATAATTAAGGAAACTATATAGAACGGACATATATGTGTTCACAAATGCATGAAATGAAGTAAAGAACTTTTACCATATATGAGATATATCTCATAAGTAAAATATGTCTTTTAAATTATATATTATATATTAAAGAAATATTTTATAATTTTTCCTACATTAAAAGTAACGCTGAGCTTAGCAAAGATTTGAAATATACTCCGTATTAATTTTCAAAAGCCGGTGATGAATCAATACGAACTTGTAATGCAGCCGTCATTTGTTTCAGCTATCACATTCCGGGAGAATGATTAGCGAACTAAATTATGCAAATATTTCACGGTGAGCTTATACGCATGGTGCGTTTACATGTCACTAGAGACAGCTACTGTAGTAATTAATTATTATAATCATTTATCATAAAAACATTTGTTTACATCGTTTTTGGTGATGAAGCTATTTTTTGTAGTATAGAGTTTTAACCATATGAATGCAGTATACGGTATAATTGGACCGGTAAACTTTTTATAGAAAAGCGTCGAGCGATAGAAGTAGGAGAAGAGAACTAACTTATTTCTATATGTCACTGTGTTTACTCTCCTTCCTCTTTCTGTTCGATTATTCAAATTATTCGGACCGTCAGCTTTCTAACATAACAGAAAAAAATATGATGGAATTATTTGTTTGGGCAATCTTGCTAACATAACAAGGAATATGAATATAAAATCCGTCGCATGTTATTTATTCTATAATAATATCTTCTATATTTTCCACAAAATATGTATTGTACATAAAATAAATTTAAATTCTAATAATGTAAATGCATTATTAACAAAGCTAGTGTTTCTGAGACGAAGTGCTCACTCGTCTCTGAAACACATTTTAATTCACATTACTGTTAGCATCTGACGAACATAAAGTAATAAAACCTTGTACTCAGATGCTATGTGCAATTGTATGAAGCGGTGTAACCGTATCAGCAAATATAACACTACAAATGGGACGATGTTGATATTTGAAACTACGATTCTAGATTCGTTGAATTTACGTCAAAAAAAGTTGATATTTCTAAGGATTCGAATTTAACTAAACAAATTTTAATTTATTTCATTACTATTATTTTTGAATTTTGTATTATTAGGATATAATTTATAATATATTTATCAGTCGAGTAAATATCTAGCGTAAATGAAGCATCATAAGCAATATGTTAATGACATTTTATAATAATATGGATGCTATTGTGTTGTAACGTCACGGTTATTTGTGTGATAGATCTCTGCAGCAAATGATCTAATTTATGGGTGACGTTTAATAAATTAACCGCATTAATATAGATATATTTGTTCATTATATTCATAGTTTATAAACATATTTATCTCTTTTTCCTCATAAGGTCCTTAATGCGTCTTTGCAGAACAGACACACTATACAAATATAGATTAATTGATTTAAAATATTATAGGTTACACTGATCCTTCACGATTCGATCAGGATATGTCTTACATTTGTGCCATTACATTTTCTCGGAATATACTGTTTTGATTAACATCAAATTAGAAACAAGTAAATATTAACTTACTTGAAATAATCCGAGTTGTTGTGATCGGTCACTTTCTCAGTTGTTCTGCCGCTAACGGATTCTATTAAACACAGCCCCTATAACATAATATCAAAATTTAGAAAATAAACTTTATGTTTTTTGAGTTTGAGATAGAAATAAGAAGTATTTAAAATCAATTAAAGTTTGATCAAATGTTATTTCAACAATATATTTTTAAAGCATTATATGAAATATATTTGCATTTTTATTACAGATTATAAGTAGCGAACCATCTAAACCTTTCAAGCCAATTAGAGAAGAAACGGTAGCTTAGATCGTTAAAATAGCAAAATTAACCATTTCATTAATCTGCTGAATTACTTTTAATAATTAGAAGACCTCCTAAAATCAGCTAAACACAACCCTTGGCTTGTTAAGACAAATTTAAAGGAAGGTTTAAAATACCTAATTCTTATAATAAAAGTCAACGAAAGTAAATAAATTGCCAGGACCTTAATAAGCAACCGATTTGACCTTGATTTTGAATTTACATAAAAAGACCCCTTTCGACAAAATGAATAAAATAACAAAACATTGGAGCATCTTTCATTCAAGTTTAAATTTGTTAGCGCGGGATTAATTAGTGCTGTAAAAGGACTTAATCCGAATTAATTCTAATTGATACGACCCTAAATCAAAAGTGACGCTTTTCGTTTTCCTCTGTCCATGATAGCTGTGAGAAAGAGGACTAAATAATGTATTAATCAACTGAAAAGCAATATTATTACTTTCAATCATTCAACTAGGTGGATGAGACATTATTAAACTATTCAAAAACTAACAAATATTATTTCCTTAATATTTCTTATTTTAACTTAATCTTTAATACATTTAGAAAAATGTTAATTTACAAATTTATTGTTTTGTTTCATAAATACTTTAAAAACAAAACTTATCTTACAATTAAAGATGCTTTAATTGATAATTAATAGTAATAATTCTATGAACTCATAGAAGTGTGAATCTGAAGCTCAGTTACATAACAAAGAAACTTGCTCCGCTTAGAAAAGTTTCAGAAATTGAGTACAAACAAGTCCATACTAGTAATTAATTCTTGATAACTGTTCAAGTCAATATTATTGTTTGTATCCGCACCTTCTCACAGTACATTTGGTTTCGGTATTGTGTCTCTAGCGTCGTAAATTCTGATATATGACGAAATTGAACACATCCACCATCAATAACGATCTCCATAAACATGAAATTATTAGGCAATATTAATAGCGTATAATAAAAATAAATAATAAAAACATAGGCTTCTTTTCTCTCGAAACCTATAATATTTCACTGAGAAAAAGCGCCACTTTTCAGCACCAAAGGCCGATTAAGCAATTTCACTGTCTTTTATTTAAGGACTAGTTTTTAAATAACGTTTCGATTCTCTTTGCTCCTTTCACGTGAGTAAAACCGCGTGATGATATTATATTTGAATACGACATTCGAATCATTATTAATAACACTTAAATATTCTTATAATTGATAACGAAGTACTAATAAAATATAATAAAAATGTTAATATTTATAGTAATTCTCAAACCAACTGCGAACAAAAACCATTTGGGTTCTGTAAATAATGATTTTATAAGCTCACGTATTATTAGGAAAATGAGTTTTTGCTGCATGAGTATAATATCGACAACGGCGTGTTACGTCTGACTGCTAAGTACATGACTGTTTTTAAGTTGTTAAATAATCTAAGATTTCTTTATGATGCTGAAATAAACAGTTTATATAAGTAGTAATGTAAATAAAACAATTTAATTTCTTAACAAAAACACAAAGAACATTTTATGGATTCGGTAGAATTCTTTGATAAATACATGAATAAATATGTATGTACATAAAAAAAATGTCAAGCCATTATTTCTTCTTCATGTAGGCTCATAATATAGCAACGAAATAATATTTTATTTAATGAGTAACTTCCCCACTGTAGGCATGTGTCTAAAGTTTTTTAATAACGAGCCAAGGCTAAATAGTTCTGAAGGTTATCGGAACAACATAAATTTCACCTTAAAAATCTACTGCCTTTAAATAGAAACATTATGAAGAAAAATAATTATAAAATTTTATTTGTTCTGTACCATAACATATTGTATATGCTTATAATATACGTTTTTATTATCAGCACTGTCTTTCATTTAAAGGGTCTTCACTGTCTTTCAGAAAAGGGCGTTTCTTTTAATTATTTAAACAAATGAGACAACTTGGAACTTTAACCATTGTCGATTAGCAGAAGGAAAGTTACTGATAGCGAGTTCTTGGACTCTTTATTGCTTTCTAAGTTGTTTAAGTTTTCACCACTTTCCATTTTATGTTAGTTATCTGTAAGTAACAAAATAATAGAACTGATCTTTAATGTAATCCTTATTTGTCAACAAATTGATTTGTGCAGATAATACAATAAGAGATCAAAAAACTTTATTATATTAATTTTGAATCTAATTATTTGTGATATTAAAATATTTCAATGTATACAGGTCATGTTGAATTAATTTTGACCAAATTTCATTAAAAACAAGTCATTACACATTACATTCATAACACGTGTCTCACGTGATGTGTGTGTGTGAGTTAGTCATCAAACTCGTATGTTTAATATTACACGTGAATGAGATATTAAGTTGGTGACCCACCATTGACGGTTGCGGTTTTATTGCAATTCTTTATTGGCTTTAATGTCTCCGTTTGGATTATACTTTTTATTGTAAATTATTTTTTTATTGCTACACATATCATAGAATTCATAAGTAAGTTTAGTTATATAAGTTATAATATTTATTCGATGCAAGTCACATGAAACCCGGATTGCATGGTTAGAGATCATTTAATGAATTTGGGCTCCTCCTGAGCAAATATACTTGTTCAATATAGAATTTTCAATTCTCACCCACTTTAACTAAAATAAAAGAAACTTAGTACCTTCTGTAATACTATTTTTGAGTTTCTAATTATATTATTTGTATTATGTATGTATGGATATATTTAAACTCCGTAGAATCTCTTATAGTCATCTCCTAGTTTATTTATTAAATACCGATATTATCAGTCAATATTATCTTCGACTATTCTGGATATAGTACAACAATAAAAGTATTTGAAATAGTTCTGAACATAACTAATCACATAAAATGTCCAATAGCAATAAAACTTATAGTATTTTATAAATGAGGGTTAATAATGGTTTAATGTACAATGTGTTATAAGCAGTATGTTTGTGTTATTTAGTGCAGTGATACAAAACAGCTGGTTAATAAGTATTTAGTTAAACTGAATGTAATGTAATTTAGCGGAATCTTTCATGTATTAGTTGACCGCGACTGATGACATCGTATTCAGCGATATTACCTAACTATACATTATTTAACATATTATTTATTAAAATATGATTACGAAATGTATTTTGTTTCTATTATGCTTTTTATACATTTATATTTACTTGTTATATAACCATATTGGTTGTGAAAATTCTTATTAGTTTCCTTTTGTTGAAGAAACTACCACTCCACTATTATTTTGTTTGCATAAATAACTTTTATCTTTTTCATTTGAATACGACGGCCAAATACAGGCAGCACTACCACAAGAATCACGAGCTTAACGCATAAGTTTTAACAAAAGTGTTTCTAAGCATTCGCTGCGATCACTTGCATTAAAGTGTTGTCCGTGACATAAAGTATCAGACATTCAAAACCGCGATTTATGTATTCCATTCCGTTCCGTGACACGATACAACGTCTTGAACAATATTGAAATCAATTCGTCACTTATTTCCGTTTCGTATTATTCGGTCATATTGCACTACAAAACAGTAGCTAACGAAATTATGAATAAATATCATTATTTATATTTTATTACAAATTCATAGCAACTTATAAAAAATAATCAGAGTTTAAACTAAGGATAAAAAGTAGGGATATTCGTATTAATTTAAGACACTTGAATTTTCACATTACTAGTAGCTTTGAAGATTGTGAAGTGTCGGGAGAGGATTTCGGAATACTAAGGGTTACAATATTTCTTTTCAGTTTCCATATTATTTTTTTATATATTACCAGGCTAACAAATAGAATCTTTAATAAAAGCATCATATGAAACAATTTTCTGCCATTTTCTGACAATAATATAAACCAAAACAAATATCGTTAGAAAATTGTGAAGTAAAAATTTATGTGTTGCCAACCGAGCACACGTTAGACACAATTTATTTGTATAAAACATATGAACTTTTTTAACTTATTGATAAAAACCTCCATCACTAAACAAACCCGCATCGATCGATCAAATACAGACACGTACTTACGTTTTCAATCACCAAGTAAATCTCAATTGCGGTTCCAAAGTGAAGAACTTATACGCAATCTATTTGTATTGGAGGAGACGACGATCTATCTTTAGTGAAAGTGTTAATATGTTTTCGACATGTTATAAGTTGAATTTCATGTAACGTTCGTTTGTTCAGGTTGAGAAAGTTGACAATCAAATATTATACACCTAATAATATAGAAATATATAAAAAAGAAACATTTTGACAAACAACATCAGAATATGTTTAGTGGTTAGTGACCAAAAATGACTTTTATGATCCACACAGACAGTTTTCCTTGGGAGTAATTAAATAATGCAAGACAGTAAAAGTCCTTACATCCAATACTCTTAGATGACTTTAACATATCATGAAGTATTCGAATAAATTGGAATTGTTCTTAACCTAGGACTTATTTACTATCTCAGATTAGATTTTGAATCCAGAAATATCAATCTCTTATATAAATAAAAACAATCTCAGACACAGAAGCTTTGATATGAGTTTAGATTATTATCTAGTTTCGATCTGTCGCTTAAATGATATTTATATATTAATAGGGATCTATTAAAATACACATAACATTTATACATACATACATATACAAGGATATTCAATCTAAAGTTCGCTATAGGAAATAATATCTGCGATTAACAATTACTAAACGACTATAAAAGAAATGTATTGATGTAATTAATTAAATCTTCATACATCTGTATGATATAACTCAATCACTATAACTACGTATTGTACGTGTTGTACGATAATACCGACCGCGGGAACGTCAATACACTAATAAATAATATTAATTAACATCTTGTTTGTGACAACATACAAAATGCAGCGCGGTGTGCGGAATTTATATTTTTATAGCGACCCCAATGGAGAAATGAGTATCGGACACTTTTGAGCCGAAAATGAAATATTATGGCCAATTGCGTTTTGTAATACGTGTATAAAATTTTCCGACTGTAATATTAAGGTCATTTTTATGTCGTATATAATCATTTTATGACACGTCATATTAGAAATAAAAGGATATATATTATAATTTTAAATTATTGTCTATGAAATACTATGGAAGTTAAATTGTAGCGTGAATAAATATTTCATAAAAACTAATTTAAAAAAGCAATGCAAAATTGGAAATAAAATATAATTTTGTATACCATGTTCATGTCATAAAGTCAATATGCCAATATTAATTATAAATATATAAAAATGGCGTCCATTTTATAATGAAACATCGAAAATTTCAGGTTCAATATAACGAGCTTAATTAAGTCCAATGATGTGGTATTTTATGAACCGAGAACGACGTTATATAAACTTATATTATATCATTAGCATTTATGTGTTGCCAAAAAAACTGATTACGATATCTGTCTATTAATATATATTATAAAAATAATAAAAAGTATTTGTGAATTTTCATAATGGTTTTTTCCATAGATCCACTCATTGACACCGTGGAAATATTATGATACTGTGTATCAAACAATATACATGATTTGTTCTTAGAATATTTATAAAAGGTTAACTTTTATAAAAAATCTAAGAATAAACTTAATATATCAAAGAATAGATTAATAATAACGGTGAGAATCGAACTTAGTTTAATCACAATATCCCTATAATTACTCTCCGCCGTAAGCTCTAGCCTTATGGGATTCTAATTTACAGTGTAGTTGTATTTACTATGACAGAGGTTTAGGACACTTGGATTATAAACTGTTATTAGAAAGATATTATATATACACATGTATAATGGTGGAGGTTTTTATTGAGATAAGGGTAAGAAAATAAAAGAAATAAAGTATATAGTATCATTGGAAGAAGGTGACAATTTGTTCTTAAATATATTGAATTATTGACATATTTTATTAATTGTAAGAAATTGTTACCACTTACATTACCACAAAGAAGGGAGAAGAAAATTCGCAAATTCGAAACCTACTGCCAGAATTTATAAATGTATATTTAATAAAATATATCAAGCTGTACCCGACATGCGCTGGAATGCCTTGTACAATTATAAATAAAACAAGTTTTGTGTTTAATAAAAACATTTTGTAGACCTATAGCATACACTGGTTAAGTTAACTCCATCAAAATAGGAGAATAAACATAAAAAGAAACATATTTTATACTTATATAAGAAATTTATATAAATAACATGTATTATCATTTGCACTATTCCTTCTGATCTCTTATTGTTAATCATCTCCAAAGGTTGTCTGTTAGAGATCGCTTTAAGCGATAAGACAGCCTTTGCACGGTTTATATTTCTGTTTTTGTTTTATTGTCTATTCTTGTTATTTTTTATGTTATACAGTGCAATAAAGTGTTTAAATAAATAAATATGAATTTATTTATCGTGAATTTATCTATTTAGTCGAATTTTTTCTTTTCTAAAATTTGGATGTACAACTTAGAGCTGGTTTTCGAAAGAAAATTCATAACTTAAGGTGCTATTTGTCAATCAGGGTATTGACACGATAGACCCGTTGTTAGAATGACGCCGCATATTGCTAAGGTTCTAAGTTTGAATCTGATTCATGTTGCTATATATTTCTTTATAGAACAGAAAGAAATCACGCGTATTTATTATATGGTAAGTTGTAGGTTTCATTCCATGTTTCCTTTTATTTTTTGAATAATTAAATGCGATTGATCGTATAATATCGATGTTTAATCGTTTTAAAAACAAACATAACAAACATAGTAATTCAAACAACTTGATATTTACTAAAATAAGTGTGGCAAAACAAAAAAATATTATCGAAATTACAGCTCATATTTAACAGAAATAACACATATAATCGAAATAAATATGGCAACTTTACATAATATATTTATTTAATTGTACGTGATATGTATTTAATTCGTGTCGCTTCATCGTGGTTAAATAATTAATATATAATACAAATGTCAATTGCAAAGCTAACATATGGTTTTTATGATATCTCTTAACATTATATGGGTCCATTTTTGTTATTTTGTTTAAAAGGTTTAAAGAGTAAACTTTTGTAACGAAACGATATTCATATATATATATATATTCATTCATACATATGAATTTCAAATAAACACTTTGTTTTTTCAGCAAGTTGATTTTTTATTTCTATTTCTTTTATACAAATAAGTATGTTATGAAATGTTTTCAAACAATAGTTGAAACTCCACCGGAGAAAATGGTAATGAAATTTAATATATTAATTTCACTTGCAAAGCACTGCTCTTTTACTTTCTTTTCATGATACATTTGAGGTTTTAAGCTCATTTTGATAACACCTCCACCATGATTCTTTTACATGCATCAGAGTTACCAAAATGTAGTGACAAATTTATATAATAACGATATGTACCAGGTGACATAGAATAGGGGAGACCGGGGATGGTTGACCAATTTTCAGTTTAAAAGTTAATATTTTGATTGCTTTAATGATTATTTTTGTGAAAAGCAATTCCATTGATAGTAACACTATTCAGCTCTAGAAAGAAATTACAATAACCTCGATATCAATCAAAACATAGTATATAGGCTCGATTTTATAGAACGGGAAAAACGAGTCAACCTACCCCGTGCCTGGGGCAGGTTGACTTGTCACTAGGGGTAAGTTGACCTAAGAAGTAATGAGTACCAAGACTACGAAGGAACAAGATTAAAATACTAAAGTAAATGCAATCATCATTTTTAAGAACATCTTCAACAACATTAAACATCGTTAAGAACCTATCGGTCCACCTCCAGTCTAAAATAGTCTTTGATAGTCCTTTAGTCTAAAATAGTCAAAATAGTATTTATAGTGGGAAAACGAAGAACGGAAGGACCATATTGCCGAGGCCGAGATAGCAACTGCGACTGTCACCAGCGAACCTCGGTCAGCAGACGTCATTTTTCCCAATTTTTTGGTGCCAAGATGAGCTATTACTCTATCAGGAATGTGAACCGTTGTCAGTCCTGTTTCATCTACATTCCAAATATACCTAGGGCTTAAATTTAAACGTAGTTAAACGGTTATTAGGTAATCAAAGAACAACTGCTCGTTGTTTTTGTTGAAAGAAGTGGCTCGAAATAAACTCGTAGCTTGAGGAGATCGAATAGAGAGAATAGGATGACGTTTTAGAAAACTCCCTACCCAATCTTCATCAGCAATCTGTTTTTTATCCCATGATTCAGGAATAGATTTATTATTTTTTTTCGCAAATTCATGTGCAAATTTTCGGGACTCGCAAGGCGTTAATCCATAATAAACATCAGCAGCTCCCTTATGGGCAATCTTCTGATGCAAGCTCTTCCTCGTCACTGAATATTTGTCTGTTTTTTATGTAGCCAACGCTTTCCAAGGTCAATTGAGATCTAGACAGTCCGGGATTGCATTCTTTTTTTTTCATATTTCCTACATGGCAATATTTTATATGGTATAGCAAATTCTTTTGCTGGAATTGATACTTCGGCGAAAATAACTTGTCGACATACTCTCTCCAGTATGTCTTTACGTCGATTTGAGTTTCGTTTATAGATTCGCATCGTTCTAAACTGGAAATGTTAGGTTAAGAACAATAATTTTTATACCAATTTATATCTAGTATATCCAAAATTGTATGGGGCAGGTTGACTAGATAGTCAACCAACCCCTTTTTAAATGAGTCAACCAGCCCCAAACAACCTAGAAATTTTTAACTACGTGCCTAAACCTTAAAATGGTGTCGTAATTAAAAATAATAAGGAAGCATACAAAGTTCGGAAATCAAACATTCAGTCATTCATTCATTCATTCAGTGAAGTATTAAACAGTTTGACAAGCCATCAAAACAAAATGAAAAGAGTTGTAACAAATAGAATTAGGAAAAAAATATGTGTATAATGTCTTGTTTTTGAACAATAGGCTCTAGCTGACAAACGGTGTGCGTCTGCTCCGCGGTTTTTCTGATGATTATGCGCAG
Organism: Melinaea menophilus ssp. n. AW-2005; assembly: GCA_918358695.1. Taxonomy (NCBI): domain Eukaryota; kingdom Metazoa; phylum Arthropoda; class Insecta; order Lepidoptera; family Nymphalidae; genus Melinaea; species Melinaea menophilus. Next base: position 14,334,298 of record OU911049.1, read on the forward strand.
GGGAATAATGGATACGCTCACCTAGTCGGTCGATGCAAAAAGTTTGCCTAGCTCGCGTTTTTGATAATTAGTCTACCTGCCCCTATAGTCAACCATCCCCGGTCTCCCCTCCCATATGAATAATAAAATAATAAATAATAAATTGGTATAAAATAAAAACTAATGTTATAAATCGTTTGAGTATTGGATATTTTGTACTGGTATCTCCTTATTTTATATTAATTCGAAAATATGTTTTTAAAACTTATTATTAAAATTCAATTACTTAGTTTCTTACATAATTTTATTTTTGTTTGTACGTGATTTTATATATATAAAATCACGTACAAACAAAAATAAAATTATGCATTGCGTCCGTATGTGCATATACTCGTATATATGCACATATGGACGCATTGGATTGTAAAACAAGATAAATCCTTCCCGATCTCTTTATAGAAACAATAGATTGGGACGAGAGAACAGGAGACTAGGCGGTTTAAAAACGAGTGGTCTTTACGTTCCAATCGCTGCCATAAACGATCCTAGTGCAGAGAGTTAACTGATAGCAAAACAGATACTATTTTTCCGCCTATTCTTTAGCAGCCGTTTTGTTTTCAATTTAGAAAGCAAATAATAACTATTACCCTAAGTTCGATTTTAGGAATTTCTATAACCATGTATAGACATGTTAAACTATTCGTTTATTTAGAATATAAATATATTTATGTAATTTGGAGTATTGTTTTAAATATAAAAATTGTTCGTGTCTCGTTATAACATGAAGATATAATGAAATATATAATAAGTATTGTAAAAATCGCATTATTATTGACTAAAATAAGGACAAGGTAAGAATTGAAATAATGAATAAAAATTGAGAATATTAAATATTGTCTTTAATACGTAAGAAGCGTTGCGTGCTTTGTCAGTAGTAATTCTTCAGGCATTCAGTTGTGAAGGCACCAGTTGCTTTTGCATCTCTACAGCTGTCTCCATATCATTTATAAAAATATATATAATTTTATATTATCTAATAATTTTCATTATTCATATAAAGTTTTTTAGCGAATTTTATACTAACATTTATCCTTACCCTATTCAATGGTTTAAATTAATTTAGTTCCAATTTTGTCTACAATTTGAAATAACAGAGGACTGACTTCGTAATTCTATTATTGTTAACATCAGCTTCAAGTGATATTATCTAAATGGAAATTTACCTGACAAATTAAGAATGTCAGAATTTATAAAGATAACATAATGTATGTCTGAAGATTTTAATTATTTTGTGTTAAAAAGTATATTTACTAACCAATAATATATAACTAGTTTATTATATTTGTTAAATATTATAATTATATATAAAAAACACAAAATTACTACAAAGTCTATCTTCTTTAAAACGTCCTTGGCATTAGTAAGAAATCAAATTCATCACAACGAAATGAAAAGAAACATTAGAATTTATAGCTCCATAAAAAAGAAGGCATTTTAAATGATATTTCCATTTATTTATTCTTCTTCGATTATATTATTATTTTGATTGTATTTTTCAAAGATTGTTTCAAAGAACTTCAAAGCGCGCCTTCAATTAATCATCCCTTGGCTCGCCCTCTCCTCAGTTCAAAACCTTGATTCCTAGATATAAGTAACTTACAATAACTACTGAAATTATCCAATAAATGGAACAAATCAGTCTATTTTATTATTTTCATGATAATATAATATTAATTAATGTTAAAGCGATTGTATTAATTCTTATGCTTAGATAATTATATTTAGGAGGAACAAGAAAACATCTTTACTCTGATTTAATCAGGAGGAAATTAGGTGAAGGAGAAGTAAGGCATTTTTCTTAAGAAATCCAGAGACAAAGAAATGGACTAGCACAGACGTTCAAGGAAAAGGAAACAGTTGTTAACTTGAAATAACCTCCGACTTTAACGCTAATTACCTACAAATTTTAAATTCTTATAAGATTTTTGATGCCCGTTCAAGGAGGTAACCAAATTTTTATATTAAAAGACTACAGTTTTTGATGTCTGAGTGATATGGCAAAATATGATTATTACTATTTACAAGTACATAAGCTTCAGTTTATTTATAATTCAATACTGTGCATGTTTTGAACGTGGGAGGGTAATGTATTATGAAATTATAAATTACTTAAGTAAATAGGCTTCAGTAGCTAGCTTTATTAGATTTAGTAAGTGGAAGTAACTCTAAAACTTGTGGACTAACATGTAAGTAAAATTAATTTCTGATTGACTTAAAACAAGTGGCTTTATATAAATAAGATTGAAGTGTCTATTTGTAGTTACTATTTTATAGCTTTCTACTAATTACATATGCAAGTATATACGGTAGTTATACGAAAAAAAAACAAAAAAATGTTTCTGTGTCTATTTGCTCCGTCTAATCTCTGAAATGACTGGAACGATTTTAAGAGAACTTTCACTGCCGGACAGTTGATGTTGTGAGGTAATTTTATTTCTAAAGTCCTCAATATATCAGTAGCAATATAAAGATATGAACACACTACCTTGGCTTCGTGCCGGAACAGGCTTTATGTTGGCGGTTGGAAAAGTACGAAGCGTTAACCAATCGAATTTATTAGAACTGCAGTTATTTACTTTAAAGTGCTACGTGTATTTTAATATAAGTATAATTTATTAATTTAATTTTTACCTTTACTATCTGTTGTATGAATATTCAGGGAAATAAAAAATCTTGATATAATATTCAATAATTATGGTAATGGTAGTTATTTGTTGTCTTCGGAGCGCTGGTTTGATAATAAGCTTAAAATAAAGACTAATTTCAACATACATGTTACATCTTATAAATGTAATATATATATAAAAAAAACTTTTATTGACAATATATATTATATTAAAAAAAATATATATATTTTTGACAAGCACTTGTATAAGAACCTAACTGCAAACACTAGGTTTGTTAGAAGTGAATATTTAATTTAGGAAAATGAAATATCACATTAAATATTTTAAATGACTTATTTATATCTATAACACACGAAGCAAACTGAAAAAATAATGTTAAATTTTAACATATAATCTAATTATAGTTCTAAATGTCGCTAAATTGAGCATTAACACTATCTCTGTGTCCGTAATTAGTTTGTTACTGTTACTTGTATCTTTTGAAACGCAAACGTTTGAAAAGTTTATCGTATATAAAGAACAACTAAAATAAATATACGGCTATCATTGTTTAAAATACTTTAAAATATATTCCACATTTATAAATGTCTTCGTTAGTGATTGAATAGGAAGCAGTACAATACAAAATATATAAAAAACTTAGGAGTGAATGCTTTCCTGAAAAGGCCGTGACGAGTCCTGCATTGTTGAGAATTAAATCGAGGAATCGGGTCTACGCGTTTATATAAACATCCTTTGACGGATAAAGTCCTTTGACTAAACAATTTTTCAAACGGGACTCCATTTATAGTTGAAATTTGTTTTCATTGGAAGTGGTTTTTGTTAAGCTATTTATTAAAAATCCGATAAAATATCAAACGCTTCAAAAAATACAGAAATATATAATAATAAATAACAAATAAATCTTGCTTAGTTTTTCTTAGCTCAAATATTATTTTGAATCAATAAATACCACAAAGTTTTCTTTGGTCATTTATAACAATTCTTCTTTTTTAATTTTTTTATTAATCTAGTAGGAATTAGTTTCTTAACTTTGTAAATTAATATAAAATATAAAAGTTTTAAGATAATAATAAATGTGTCTTCTTAGTTTAATCCATTCTAAATGTAAATAGAAAGCATTCAACAAATAAAGTTGGTGTATAAGGCAGGTGAAATATTTGACTGTTACACACTCCATGAAAAGACCATGTCGAACGTTAAATGCAGCGTATTCATGCGTTTTAGGGAAATATCCTTTACGTCCCTTAGTACATGTTTTAGAACAGCTTTATCGTGTTATTTAGAATTCAAACAAAATGTTTTTATAAGCTCACGCATTATTAGGAAAATGAGTTTTTGCTGCATGAGTATAATATCAATAACACCGTGTTATGTCCCACTGCTCTGTACATGACTGCTTTTCAGTTGTTAAATAATCTTAGCCCTTAATATTACTGCTTCATTGCATGTTCTCGGATTACATATCCTTATAGGACACGTAGGAATCTTACTATATTTTTCGATACGGGTCAAACCCAAACTACGATTATACGTATTCATCATATTATTTTTATGTAACAGCCGAAATCGAACTTGGGGTTAGAAATAATCAAAGGGGTACAGTTGTTATGTTTAGTTATTGTCTAGTTATTAAAAACCTGCTGCCTTTAAATAGAAACATTATGAAGAAAAATAGTTATAAAATGTTTATTTCTTCTGTACCATAGCGAATTGTACATGGTTTAAAATATATTTATTAAAATATATATATTTTCATTATCAGCACTGTCTTTCATATGCGATGACTTTTAACCTTCCGATAAAGAGGAAAGGGGGATTCTTCTAATTATTGCAACAAATGAGAAAACTTGGAACTTTAACCGTTGTCGATTAGCAGAAGGAAAGTTACTGATAGCGAGTTCTTGGGCTCTCTATTGCTTTCTAAGTTGTTTAATTTTTCACCACTTTCCATTTAATGTTAGTTCTCTGTAACTCCCAAAATAACAGAACTGATCTTTAATTTAATTCTTGTTTGTCAACAAACTAATTTGTGCGGATAATTCAATAAGAGATCAAAATCTTTGTTTATATTAATTCTGTATTTAATTATATGTGATATTAAAATATTTCAATGTAACGAATGGTCATGTTGAATTAATTGTGATCAAATTTCTTTCAAAACATGTCATTACACATCATATTCATAGTACGTGTCTATCCTGATGTGTGTGTGTTAGTGATCAAACTCGTATGTTTAATATTACATGTGAATGAGATACTAAGATGGTGACCCACCATTGACGGTTGCGGTTTTATTTAAATTTTTTTATTCTTTTAAGTTAACTTTTCATTGCTACACATTTCCTAAAATTGCATAAATAAGTTTAGTAATATTGGTTATAAAATTCATTTCATGCAGGTCACACGGAACCCGGATTGTGTGGTTAAATATTATTTAATGAAGTTGAGAACTTTTGAACAAATATACTTATTCAAGATTTTCAACTACTTTAACAGCACTAAAATAATAGAAGCTTACTACCTTCTGTAATGTTATTTTAGAGTTTTTAATTATAATATATATATTCTATGTGTATGATTTTATTGAAATTCCGTAGACTCACTTTCATAGTCGTCTCACAGTTTCTTTATTAAATATTTATTACAGTACGTGAGTCAATATTATCCTGAATTATTCTGGATATAGAACAACAATAAAAGTATTTTGAATAATTATAAACATAACTAATCATATACAATTTTCGATAGGAATAAAACATCTAGTATTGTACAAATTTAGGTATAATAATGGTTTAATGTACAATGTATTATAACGAGTATGTGGTATTTAGTGCAGTGATACAAAACAGCATTTAATTAAACTGAATGTAATGTTATTTAGCCGAATCTTTCATGTATTAGTTGACCGCAACTAATGACATTGTATTTAGCGATATTATTATAAATTATTTAACATAATTTTATGTTAAAATATGATTACGAAATATATTTTATGTTTCTATTATGCTTTTTAGACATTTATATTTACTGTAATTGGTTGCGCAACTTCTTTTTAGTTTCTTTTTATTGATATATATTTATATTATTTTTATTTCACGTATTTATAATAGAGTTGTCTTTATATTAATTCATTCATTTTATTTAAGGCCACTAAAATAATCTGAAAATGGAACAAGAAGAGTTATGATGTCTAAAACTATTTTCTTAAGAAATTCCACTATTACTTTGTTTGCATAAATATCTTTTTATCTTTTTCAATCGAATACAACCGTCAAATACAGTCAGCACTACTGCAAGAATTAAAGTGGTGACTGCAACTTAAAATATCACACATTCTAAACCACGATTTATGTATTCCATTCCGTTCCACCGCACGATACAACGTCTTCAATAATATTTGAATCAATTCGTTTCTTATTTCTGTTTCGCATTATTTCGGTCATATTGCACTACAAAATACTAGCTAACGAAATTTAAATAAATATCATTATTTATATTTTATTAAAATTTTTTTGGCTACTTATTAAAAATAATCAGAGTTTAAACTGAGGATTAAAACTAGCATATTCGTATTGAGTTAAGGCATTTTAATTTACACATTACTAGTAACTCAAAGACTGTGAAGCGTCTACAGGACATCGGGATACAAAGGATTAGTTCATCAAAGGATCAAAGGATCAGTTTCCGCAATGTTTGTTATAATATTTATAGGTTTAAATAGAACCTTTAAATAAAAGCATCAATATGAAACAAATTTCTGTAATTTCTTCTGTATCCTGTAATTTTTGTAATGTAATTGGATGAGACGACAATCTACAAGATGATTGAGGGTTTTTCACAACACTTATATACAATAGATTTTTAACAAATATGTTGAAATCCTTATTGAAAGTCTTTATATGTTTTCGACAAGTTATAAGTTGAAATTCATGGAACGCTCGTTGTTTCAGGATGAGGAGAGTGACCTTGATGTATTCAGTTATGTTCTTTACTTGAGTTCAGATCTTATCTGATCTTTTCATATATTTCTTCGAATTACGTTATAAAATCAAATGTCAACTTTTTTATGAAGATATTTTACTAATGTACCTATTTATCATAATTGTTATTGTTAGCAATTGAATATTATTATAACTGATAAAATAAATCGTAATTCTCAAACCAATACCTATACGAAATGGGGACAGAAGCCATTCGTTCTGTGTAAATAATGTTCTTCTAACTAATACTTCAAGATTGATCTCAAAGTGGGATTTATTTTCTATCTCAGATTAGGTTTTGGACAATTTTATTCAGAAATTTCAATCTTTTACATAAATAAAAATAATCTCAGACATCGAAGCTTTTCATGTCAAAGTTGGGATTATTTCTTGTTTCAATGGTTGTTTAAATGGTATTTATAGGGAGATCCACATAATCTGCACACATCCTTTAACACTAAACCTACCAAGTACCAGTCAAATTGACCGTTCTTACACTTTTGTAAAACTTACACATTTTTAAACGTTATAATATCGTTATCAAACTACATGACAATTCTTAGAATATGCATATAATATTTTTTTCACTCTTTACTTTTAGAAGTAAAGAAGACAAGATTGTACAGACAGATTTCATAGACCGACCGATTTGACCGCGGAAAATAAATAATATTAATTAAAGTCTTGTTTGTAACAACATACACAATGCAGCGCGGTGTGCGGAATTTACATTCTTATAGCGACCCTAATGGAGAAATAAGTATTGGACACTTTTGAGCCCAAAATGAAATATTATGGCTAGTTGCTTTTTATAATAAATGTATAGAATTTAACTTTTCCGATGGTAACATATACGTCATTTTTGTGTCATACATTATATCATCATATATCATATTAGAGATAAAAGGATATATATTGTAATTTCAAATTATTGTTTATGAGATACTATTGAAGTTAAATTGTAAAGTTCGAATAAATAAATATTTAATAAAAACTATTTTTAAAAAAGCAATCAAATATCGAAAAAAAAATTTGTATATTATATTAATGAAGTGTCATGAAGTCAATATGTATATTAATTATAAATATAGAAAAATGGCTTCCATTTATAATGAAAAATTGAAAAGCCTATTTCAGGTTCATTATAACGAGCTTAATTAAGCCCAATGATGTGTTATTTTATCATTCGATAGCAACATTAATTAAACTTATATTATATCATTAAAATATATGTGTTGACAAAAAACTGATTATGATATTTATGTTTATATATAAAACTATATAAATTAATTAAAAATACAAAAATATCCGTGAAATATCATAATTGTTTTTTTCCATAAACCTACTTTGGAACCGTGGAAATATTTTAATTAAATTAATACTTATAATTTAAAAAATCTGATGCTGTTTATAAAAAATATACATGATTTAATTTAACTTAATTTAAAAAAACTAAGAATAAACTTAATATATCAAAGAATAGATTAAAAATAACGCTCAGAATCGAACTTAGTTTAATAAAAATATCCCTGTAACTACTCTCCGCCGTAAGCTCTAGCCTTATGGGATTCTAATTACAGTGTAGTTGTATTTACTATAACAGAGGTTTAGGACACTTGGATTATAAACTGTTATTGGAAAGATATTATATATATACTTATATAAAGGTGACATTTTGTTCTTATGTGTCCATAATTATTAATTATTAATTTCTTTTTCAAATAATTAAATAATTATTGACATATTTTATCAATAATTGTAAGAAATTGTTACCTCTTAAATTATCACAAAGCAGGGAGAAGAATATGCGCAAATCCGAATCATACTGCCAGTTTTTAATTCTATATTTAATAAAATATAACTAGCTGTTCCCGAAATGCGCTGAAATGCAAAATAATAAATTAAATAAGCATTTGTTTTATAAAACATTTTGTATACCTACAGCATACACCGATCCGTTAACTTCATTAAAATCGGAAAATAAATATCCCAAGAAATATATTTTATACATATATAAGAAATAAGTATTGTGAATTTACGTAAATAATTCTAAATCGTCTGGTTCTCACCTAAAGATGGGTGTTCAACAAGGATCGATTCTGGGCCCCTTTTTATTTTTACTTTATATTAATGACTTGCCCTTTTTTGTTAAGGATCTGTGTGACATTGTACTCTTTGCTGATGACACCTCGCTTATTTTTAAAGTTGAGCGTGATAGGATTAATTATGACGAAGTAAACAGTACTTTGTCACGAGTCCTGCATTGGTTCGAAATTAATAATTTAGTGTTAAATGCTAAGAAAACTAAATGCGTAGAGTTACACTTCCTAATGTAAAAAGTAAAAATTGTAACTTGCTCCTTAACAATGAAGTGTTAGAATTAATTGACTCAACAAAATTCTTAGGTTTAACATTAGATAGAAAGCTCCAGTGGAACCCCCATCTCTCAACACTCGCAGCCAAACTCAGCTCCGCCGTCTTTGCAATTAGAAAAGTTAGACAATTAACGGACATAAATACGGCTCGACTTGTTTATTTTAGTTATTTTCACAGTATTTTATCTTACGGTATTTTATTATGGGGCAGTGCTGTCGAAATTAATTCTATATTTATTTTACAAAAAAGAGCTGTGCGGGCTATTTATAACTTAAAAGCTAGAGATTCTCTGAGAGATGTTTTTAAAGAAATAGGTATTCTTACAGTCGCTTCCCAATACATATTTAATAACATTTTATATATACGTCAAAATTTAAATAGTTATATAAAAAACAGTGACAGGCATGCGATAAATACGAGAAATAAAAACAAACTCGTAACGCCAAAGTTTCGGCTTCAAAAAGTTAATAAATCCTTCATGGGTTTGAGTATACGCATATATAATAAAGTTCCACAAGATATCTTAGACCTTCCATTTCTTAATTTTAAATCTAAAATCAAAAGTTTATTGTTAAATAAAGCTTATTTTAACGTTCAAGAATTTTTAGTGGATCGAAATATGTGGAACTTAAGTTGTTGAATCATTTGCAGGATTTATATTATATTATAATATACATCACCTATTGTTATATTTCTTTTGAAAAGAGCAACTGTTGAGTTTCTGGCCGGCTCTTCTCAACAGAGCAGCATTCCGAGTCGGTGGTAGCTTACGTACGGACGGACTACACTGACCTTTTTTGTATTGTAGTAATTGACGATTCAAAAGTGCGTGTAAATGCCTACTTGAATAAAGATATTTTGAATTTTGTTTTTTTTTGAATTTTGAATCTATATTTAGTCTATTTAGTCAAATCTTTTCTTCTACGTAACACAAAACTCAATTGCAAAGGTATGGTATTATGATACGTACATATGGTTTTTATGATACGTTTTTATGATATATCTTAACATTATATGGGTCCATTTTTGTTATTCTGTTTAAAAGGTTTACAAGAGTAAACTTTCGTACCGAAACAAATGTATGTTTTCAGCAAGTCGATTTTTTATTTCTTTTTCTTTTATACAAATAAATCTCTTTTTAAACAATATTTAAAACACCACAGGAGAATATGGTAATGAAATTAAATATATTTAAATAATCTGCAAAGCACACAGCCCCTTTACTTTCTTTTCATGATACCTTTGAGATTTTAAGCTCATTTTGATAACACCTCCACCATGACTCTTCTACTCGTACATGCACCAAAGTTAACAAAATGTAGTGACAAATTGATATAATATGTTAACGATATGTATGGAGGTACACAGAATATATGAATAATATAAAATAATAAATAATCATTTGATATAAAATTAAAGTTAACATTATAAATCTTTTACCTATCGGATATTTTGTACGGATTTTTGTTTGTTGTATATCGTAATGTTAAATCAAATAAAATTATTAACAAAGTTTCAAAACTTATTATTAAAATTCAATTACTTAGTTTGTCACATAGTTTTATCATCATATATGAATGTTGATTTTTATTTGTACGTGACTTTATATGTATATACAAGTATATATCTCACAATCTCACACATGGTCGCATTGGAGTGTAAAACAAGATAAATCCTTCCCGATCTCTTTATAGAAACAATAGATTGGGACGAGGGAACAGGAGACTAGGCCGTTTAAAAAACGACTGGTCTTTACGTTCAATCGCTGCCATAAATGATCCTAGTCCAGCTGATAGCAAAACGGACACCATCTTTGTGTCTATTTGTTAGCTGCCATTTTGTTTTCAATTTATAAATCAATTAATACCTATTACTCTAAATACGATTTTTGGAATTTCCATAAACATGTATAGACATGTTAAACTATTCGTTTATTTAGAATATAAATATATTTATATAATTTGGAGTATTATTTTAAATATAAATATTGTTCGTGTCTCGTTATAACATGAAAATATAATGAAATATGCAATAAGTATTATAAAACGCATTATTAATGACTAAAATAAGGGCAAGACAAGAATTAAAATAAATAAATAAAAAGAGAAAATATTGAATATATTAAATATTGTCTTTAATGAGAAAGAAGCGTTGCGTGCTTTGTCATTATTAATTCTCCAGGCATTCAGTTGTGAACGCATCAGTCGCTACTGCATCTCTACAGCTGTCACTACATCATTTATAAAAATATATTTAATTTTATATAAGCTAATAATTGTCATTCCATTTCATATAAAGTTTTTTTACCGAATTTTATATTAATATTTATCTTTACATTTTTCAGTTTTGCAAAATAATTTAGTTTCAATTTGTCTAGGACTTAAAACAACAAGAAACTGATTTCGTAATTCTATTAATATTGACATCAGCTTGTAGTCATATACATTGAATTTTACCTGACAAACTAAAAGATCAGAATTCATCTAAATAACATAATGTAGGTCTGAAGATTTAAGTTATTTTGTGGTAAATAGTGTTTTTACTAATCAATAATATATAACTAGTTTATTTTATTTGTTAAATATTATAATATGTTTTAATTGTATATAATTTGAGTCACTGTGCTGCCACCGCAGTGTAAGCATACTTCAGCTTTCTTCTTAACAATATAATTGTCTACGCGGGAATTTAGTCGGACATCAGTGTATAAAATATACAACAGAACTTTTAAACAATTTGTCTTTAGTGCATTTAATTCAGTTCTCGGCTTAAACGTGCACTTTATCTTAAAAAGTGTGTTAAAAAAGAAATAGTGCAGTGAACTTGTATTATAATTTTATTTATGTACCTACATCGGTTGTTTTTATGTGGAAACGAACTGGACCTTATTATAAAATTCGCCATTCTGACTATCTGATGGATTGGAGAATCGGTTACACATTAGCATTGTAAACGTGTAAACGCGCGTTTGATCCCCACATGACTGGAGCTTTTTAACAATTTTTACGTAAATTTTTGAAGAACTTAAGATGAATATAATTTAAATTAATATAATGGTCGCAGTCTATAAGAAAAAACGCTGTCAAATTGAATTATAATTATAAATTCAATACAAAGCAAAGATGCTAACCAAATGTGACAGTGAAAGGGAACTCCTCAAATAGTTCATGGTGCATTTCTGGAAGTTGGATCCAGATTTAGTTGTGGGACACGGCATTCAGCAAGACTTTAATATCAATATTGTTAATCTAATAGTTATTGAAATTTTATTTTATTTTGTTTTTTTGTTATATTTTTATTATTATTATTTTTTTTTTAAGTAAATTTCTTGTGACATTTATTAATTTTTATTGAAATTAAAATTGAATTGTTATTTATTTATTTAATTAATTCTTCATTGCACAATATACAAAATAATGCACAAAAGGCGGGCTTAATGCCACAAAGCCATTCTCTACTAGCCAACCTTAGGATGTACATGAAAGAACATTGGTAGGCGTGCAAAAAAAAACACAAAAAAAAAAAAAATATAAATATAAATAAATCCAGAAATATAACGACAATCATATAATATATTAACAAATACAATACATTACAATATAGCATTATATATAGTATTATATATAGTAATAAAATATTTATAATTTATACATACATACATGCATATTATACACATTATAAATTATTCATTTAAATAAAGTTGTTTTACTTGGCGTTTGAATGAGTCACGAGACGGCGCTTTTCGTATATGTTCCAGTAACTCGTTCCAAAGTCTGACTGCAGTTAGAGCAAATGAGTTGGATAAGAAACCAGTCCGATGAAGAGGAGCGTGGAGCAGTAAATTTAATTTTTTTTTGTATTTTTGTTTTTATTGTTATTTGTTTGGAATTGTTGTGACATTTATTGTATTTGATTTTATTTGATTATTTTTCTTTAAGTTAATTTTTTTGTGACATTTATTAATTTATTGTTTATTTATTTATTTATTTATTTTTTATTTGTTGTAATTATAAATTGATTTATATTGAATAATTTATTTACGAAATAATAATTTAATTTACTAAAATTATATTGTAAAATAAACGAATGCGGCGTTAGGGACCGCCAACCAACACGCCATGTTCCCAACGGCGGGAGGTGGAGGACGGAGCTACAAATAGCTACGTGAAATGTAAGAGGAGGAATGGAACAGAAGATGAATGAATTATTAGATATGATGGATGACAAAGATCTGAATGTTATTTGTGTGTCTGAGACCAAACGAAAAGGCAATGATGCGACCGATTTGCCTGGCAACCGGGTCGCTTTCTGGGCTGGGGTTCCAGAGGGTGAGCGAGGTTGCCAAGGTGTAGGCGTGTTGTTGTCCTCTCGAATGGTTAATGCAATGGTAGAATACAAGGCTATCAACCCGAGGCTTCTTTGGGTTCGCTTTAAGCTGGGGATAACAAGAGTATTCTTGTTGGCCATTTATGCGCCAGTATCCTCAGCTCCAGTGAGCGAGCTCGAGGAGTTTTGGGAGAGTGTCAGGGATGTTCTAAGTACTGTCAGAGATAATGAAAAGTTGATAGTATGTGGAGACATGAATGGATGGGTTGGAACCGCACGAAGTGGTTACGAAAGCGTGCTAGGCAAGTACGGTGATAGGAGAGTAAATGAGGCTGGAAAGCTTATTTTGGAATTTTGTAAGGAAAGAAATCTGTTTGTGGCAAACACGATGTTTGATCACAAACGAATTCACATGTACACATGGGAGCGAGCGGAAGAAAGAAGTATAATTGATTTATTCCTAGTGGACCAGCGTATTCGAAGTCAAGTAATGGACACGCGAGTGTTCAAAGGCCACTTTTTAGTCGTTGCTAGAATAAGAGGTCTGTTTGCAGGTTGGCGCAGCCGCACGTCGTGTCTAAGCTTGGCGTCGAATTATCGCTTAAGAAGCTGGAAGCTTCAAGATCCACCGAGCAGAGAGGAATATCAAGAAAGGGTTTCCAAGAAGCTTGAAAGCTGTGATTCTGGAAATGAAAGTGTTGAAGTATGCTGGCAGAACCTTAGGAATGGTATGGTGAAAGTAGAAGTGGTAGAAAGTAGCGACAAAAGTATGTGGTAAGAGGAAAAGAGGTTTTAGAAAAAAGCGTGATGAATGGTGGGATGATCAAGTGAAAGATGCTGTAGAATTAAAGAAGAAAGCATGGCTGGATAAGCCTCGGGTAAGGATAAAGGTATGAGAGAGATAAGAAAAAGAGCGTACAAGCTGCAAAAGCACAAAACGAAAGCACTTATAAAGATGAAGCGTGAAAATTCTGTGAGAGAAAGGGATGAAAGGTTGAAAAACAACTTCCGGGAAAACACGAAGCATTTCTGGCGAGAAGTTAGTGGTTCCCGGGGTTGTTCGGTAACCTGTAGAATGAAAGGGGTGCTTTCGAAGAGCGGTGAAATTTTAACAGAGCAAGCACACATTTTGCTGCGGTGGGCGCAATTCTATAAGGAGATGTATGAACGTTAGGACGCCTCGGTCTTGACTACCAGCGTAATGCTGAGTCCAGATGTAGCCGATGGTGAAATCAGTTTGGAAGAAGTAGAGAGCGTGATCTGAAGTTTGAAATGTGGCAAGGCTGCGGGAGCAGATGAAGTTACTGCCGAGATGATCAAATATGGTGGGCCATGCGTCTTGGACTTTTTCTGGTTTTTGTGCAATTTATGCTGGAAATCGGGGGAGGTCCCAGACGATTGGCGAAGTGCAGTCATCAGGGATCACGGAAAAGTTTTTGGCCCTAAACCAAAAGGTTTTCTGTGCTTTTGTGGATTTGGAAAAGGCGTTTGACAGGGTTGTGAGAAAGAAGTTATGGGAGATACTGCCCCGATACAATGTGAACGCACCCTTGCTACAGGCTGTAAAATCTCTTTACAGAGATCAATCAGCCTGTGTGCGAGTAGGAGCTGGCATGTCGCCCTGGTTTGACATCCAATCGGGTGTTAAGTAAGGTTGCGCTATGTCAGCTTGGTTGTTCAATTTGTATTCGGATAGTTGTCTCCAAGGCGTGAAAGACAGTGACGTGGGAGTGAAAGTAGGTGACCTTAAAGTCAATTGCTTGCTATACGCAGATGCAGTGCTCATTGCATCATCAGAATGCGATCTGCAGGCATTGGTCACCACTCTGAAAGATGGGTGTGAAAATAATGGTCTAAACCTGAATGCAGATAAGACGATGGTTCTGATATTTGAAAGAAATGAAGAAAGAACAGAATGTGAGATCAACGTGAATGGTAAGATAATAGAACAAGTGGATGAAGTGGAATATTTGGGAAGTATGTTTAGCAGAGACGGAAGATACGAAATGGATGTGGAAAGGTGTATTGCTGCCGGTAACAGAGTCAACGGTGCCCTGGTTGCATTGTTGAGATGGCAAAACGTCAGCATAGCTGCACGTTTGGCTGTACACAATGCGGTTTTGCTACCGACGCTGTTATACGGCAGCCAAACGTGGGTAACACAGAAGAAGAATGTAAGAAAGATGAATGCTGTGATGAATGATGCTTGCTGACCGAATCCGCAATGAAGAGATCCACAGAATGGCAGGTACGAGTGAAGATGTTACAGTGAGAATGAAAAAGAACGTGCTCAGGTGGTTTGGGCACGTCGAACGAATGAGTGATGAAAGAATGGTAAAAAAGATTTATACAGGAAAAGTGAGTGGTAAGAGAGAAAGGGGGAGGCCTCGAGTGACCTTCGAAAACACTGTATCTATGATACTGGAGGAAGGTCACATAAAAAGCATGAGGACCCCCCGGAGGGCATGTATGAAGAGGTTGATGTCTGTGGCCGAGGCGAAAGAGGTATGCAGGGACCGTAGCGTTTGGCGCTCCGTCGTCTCTGGCTACCCCGTAAGGGATATGGCGTGAAGCTAAATAAATAAATAAATAAAATTATAATTATATATAAAATGCCACAAATATTATTACAAAGTTTATCTTCTTTGTTATTAATAAGAAACTAAATTCATCACAACTTAATAAAAAGAGAGATTAGAATTTATAGTTCTATATTAAATATAGAAGTCAGTTTAAATTGTATTTATATTTATTTATTCTTCTTCGAATATATTTTTCTTTTGATTTTAGGTATTTTTCAAAGATTGTTTCAAAGAACTTCAAAATTTGCCTTCAATTAATCATCACTTGGCTCTCCCTGTCCTTATTTCAAAACCTTGATTCCTAGTTATAAGTAACTTATAATAACTACAGAAATTAACCAATAAATGGACCAAATCAGTCTATTTTATCAATTTCTTCATAATATAATATTAATTAATGTTACAGCGATTGTATTAATTCTTATGTTTAGATAATTATATTTAAGAGCAATAAAAACACATCCTTGCTTTTATTTAATCAAGAGGAAATAAGATGAAGGTGAAGTAATTTTTCTTAAGAAATCCAGAGATAAAGAAATGGACGAGCACAGGCGTTCAAGGAAAAGGAAACAGCTGTTAACTTGAAATGACCTCTGACCTTAACGCCTGTTATCTACAAATTTTAAATTCTAAAAATCTTCCAATTCTTAAAGATTGTTTGCCCGTTAAAGTATAAAACCAAAGGTTTATATTAAAAGACTATAGTTTTTAATGTCTGAATGATATGGCAAAATATGATTATTAAATAATAATAGTAATAATCATAATCATAATCATCAAGCTTATGCTTCAGTTTATTTATAATTTAATGCTGTGCATGTTTTGAACGTGTGAAGGTAATGCATTATGGAATTATACATTGCTTTAGTAAAAAAGATTTAGTAAGCGGAAGTAACTCTAAAACTTGTGGACTAACATTTAAGTAAAATTAATTTCTGATTGACTTATTACAAGTCGCTTTATGTAAATAAAATTAAAGTGTCTATTTGTAGTTCCAATTTTATAGCTTTCTATTGATTACATATGAAATTATATACTGTATTAATACGAAAAAAAAAAACAAAAAAATTGTTTCTATGTGTCTATTTGCTCACTTTAGAGCACTAGTGGGATAATATGCTTAAAATACAGACTAACTTCAACATACATGTTACATCTCATAAATGTATAATATATATAAAAAAAAAACTTTAATTGTAAACATTTTATGTATAGAAAAGTTAATTATATATTTGACTAGCACTTGTATAAGAACCTAACTGAAAATACTAGGTTTAATATAAGTGGATATCTAGTTGAGGAAAATAAAATATCACCTTGTTTATTTAAAAAAAAGATTTTTTATATCTATCACACGAAAAGCAATCTGAAAAACTATGTAAAATTTGAACATATAATTTAATTATAGTTCTAAATGTTACTAAATTGAGCATTAACACTATCTCTGTGTCCGTGGTTAGTCTGTTATTATTACTTGTATCTTAAAAGCCTTCGAGCATAATATCTAGAGCTAGTCCTTCAGGACATGGGGAATTGTTATTGTTTAGACTATCTATAGGTTATTCAAATTATATCCTTAAGCACAAACAAATAAGAACTGGTTAACTACATAAGTTACGTCCGCTGTACAATATAACAATAACTAATAATATAACTGTAGTTCTGAATGTCGCTAATTTCAGTATTACTATTTCCGCTGTGTTCGTAATAAGTCTGCTATTATCACTTGTATCCTGCCTTTGAGTACAATACTTAAAGTCTTTTAGGTCCTGAAATCTTGTTACAGGTTAGGCTATCTACATTTTAATGAAATTTCGTCCATATTATAGTTCATATAACTAATAAGAGCTAGATAAATAAATAAAGAGCTGTAAACAATAACCCTCTAGTATATGAAGATTGTTAAACAATTTCCATGAGTTCCATGTGCATATTTAGTAGTGAAATCTTAACTATCTAGTGTGGGAAGTGCATATAATGTAATATCAGTAGAAGCGTAACGTTGTAGAAGTTATCGTATGTAAATAATTATTAACATATTTAGTAAATTCAGCCAAGTGCGATAATAGTCTTAACCATGAATTTGGATTGTTATTAGAGAAGAGGGTGACTAAAGAAGACCTGGACGAAGTGCATGAAAAAATATTTGCCAAAGAATCATAACTACATTGAGATCATGTAGGATATAACGTGGAAGGAATAGACATATTGTGTGTGTACCAAATGATTGGAATAAAGACAGATAGAGAGAGATTTTGTAAAATCAAGTATTAATAGTCTTGGTATTTGTTATAAATATTGGAATATGTTGAATCAAAATATGTTTATATAATCAAGGACACAATATTATACAATATTTGTCAACAACACTGAAGTATTACGACATTAAAGTGAAAAATGATATAATTATAATAAATATATC
This sequence comes from Melinaea menophilus ssp. n. AW-2005, assembly GCA_918358695.1. Taxonomy (NCBI): domain Eukaryota; kingdom Metazoa; phylum Arthropoda; class Insecta; order Lepidoptera; family Nymphalidae; genus Melinaea; species Melinaea menophilus. The sequence continues at coordinate 14,352,653 of OU911049.1, forward strand.
CATGTAATACATTCTGTCTTTGTTGTCTGTAATACCAGTAGACGCAAAACGGTTGAAAAGTTTATCGTATATAAATAATAACTAAAATAAATCTAGGGCTATCATTGTTTAAAATACTTTAAGAGATGTTCCACATTTATAAAGTTCCTCGTCATTGGTTGAATAGGAAGCAGTACAATACAAAATACATAAAAAAAGTATGTGTAGTCAGGGGAAGAGTGAATGCTTTTCTGAAAAGGCCGTGACGAGTCCTGTATTGTTGAAAATTAAATCGAGGAAACGGTTCTACGCGTTTATATTTATATCCTTTGACGGATAAAGTCTTTTGACTAAACAATTTTCAAACGGGACTCCATTTATATTTGAAATTTGTTTTCAGTGGTAGTGGTTTTTGTTAAGCTAGTTATTAAAAATCCGATAAAATATTAAACGCTTCAAAAAATACAGAAATATATAATTATAAACAACAAATTAATCTTGTTTAAGTTTTTCTTAGCTCAAATATTATTTTGAATCAATAAATACCACAAATTTTAAAAATTTTAAAAATTATTATTGTTCATCAACCGAGCAAAAGGTACTTCAATATATAATACAGATACCCTCACATAGAGTATTTAGTTATACATAGTAAAACTTATACCATTTAAGTCTTCTTTAACTGCACGTTGATTATATTCTATGGTTAAGACTAGATTGAATATTAATATTAAATAATACTAAATCGATCTGTAATGTACTGTAACGTGCACATTCCATGTAATTCTATTTTTTGACTCGTAATATTAATTATTCATATTGGCAATATTTATTCAACATAATTGTATTATATTATCTTTTGCAATAAATGTAGATATAACTTCTCACGTACACAAGACACTACATATTCATGTTTAAGACGTAAAAATCTTTAGTTTGTAGATTTTAGTGAAGGTGTGCCTCGTCACCAAGATGATCCATCATGGTGTAGTACCCAAAATAACACACTAGTCTTACAAAATTGCTATTATTTACTAAGATATACCAGAATTTCTTTGGCCATTTATAATAGTAATTTTCTTTTTTAAATTCTTAATTAAACAAGTAGGTATTTGTTTTTTAACTTTGTAAATAAATATAAACTAAAAGTTTAAGATAATATTTAATGTATTTTTATAGTTTTATCTATTCTAAAAGTAAATAGAAAGCATTCGGCAGACGTAGTTCGTGTATGTACAGTCGGTAAAATATTTGAATGTTATATGCTCCATGAAAAGGCCGTGTCGAGTCGTGTGTACTGTCGAACACAAAATGCAGTTGGCGGATTCCCGCGTTTTATGTAAATATCCTTTTCGTTCCATGATACATGCTTTGAACAGCTTCATCGTGTTATTTAGAATTCAAACAAAATGCTTTTAAAAGCTCATATATTGTTAGGACAATGAGTTCTTGCTGCATGAGTATAGTATCAATAACACCGTTTTATGTCCAACTGCTCTGTACTTGACTTTTTTTTTTTTTTTTATTTAAGAGGAGGGCAAACGAGCTGGCGGGTCATGGAGCTGGCGCGGGACGGATGGACGTGATCACCGCCGCCCATGAACTCTTGCAACATCCGAGGATTTACAAGAGTGTTGCCGGCTTTGTAGGTAGGAGTAAACGCATTTTAGGTAACGAAGGTATGCTCCGCAGAGTGAGAAAACTGGTGATCCACTTGCTTAAACTCTCGGGAAGCCTATAGGAAGGTAGCTTCGAAAGAAGCCCCTTGTGCCATACACGATCGAAGGCTTTCGCCATATCCAGACTAACTGCCAGACCCTCTCCCTCGCTTTCAATAACAGCTGCCCAACGGTGCGTAAGATATAACAGAAGATCACCAGCCAATCGACCACGGTGAAAGCCATATTGCCGGTCATTGACCAACTGGTGATCCTCGAGGTAGGTCAGGAGCTGTTTATTGATAATGCTCTCCATTACTTTGGAGAGCAGAGAGGTAATGGCGATAGGTCTGTAGTTAGCTGGGTCCGAGCTATCACCTTTTTTAGGGATCGGATGGACAAGCGCACGCTTCCATGAGACCTGGACTACGCCTTTAAGATAGGAGTGCCGAAACAGACGCGTTAGCATCGGAGTCAACTCAGTGGCACAAGTTCGTAGCACCAATAGAGAAATGCCATCCGGCCCACTCGACTTATGAAAGTCCAAGGAAAATAGAGCCTGCCTAATAGTTTTCTGCCGAAAAACTATTTCCGGCATTGAACTCTGACACTGCGGGATGATAGGCGGTGTCTTCCCCTGGTCGTCGAAAGTCTAGTTGGAGGCGAAAAGTGTGCCCAGGAGATCGGCTTTCTCTTTTGCCGTGTGAGCCAGAGAGTCATTCCCCATGTGCAAAGGCGGTAGGGACGACTGACTAAAGTTGCCAAGAGTGGCCTTTGAAAGCGCCCAAAATTTGCGCGTACTAGGCGGGTACTTTGCCAGCTGATCCCCAATTTTGACGACATGCTTGAACTCTGCTCTAGCGATTTGCCGTTTGAAGAATCTGGAGGCACGATTATATTTCCTCTTCAGAACTCTAGAGTTCGGATCTTTAGTGACTAACGCATAGGCCCAAGCTTGATAAGCCTGTCGTTTGCCAGCTGCTGCAGCCCTGACAGACGCATCAAACCAAGGCCGCGATCTGCCACCAAGTGGTACCACAGAGCTTGGTACAAATAGTTCCATGCCCTGTAGCATCACACCAGCTACAGCCGCAGCGCAGCCACTAGGATCATCGGAAGGGAAACAAATCGGCCCCCATGGGTAGGATGCAAAAAAGGAACGCATTCCATCCCAATCCGCTGACTTGTAGTGCCAAACGCGTCGAGTCGCAATTGTTGTGCGAACCGAACGTTGAATGGGCACTACACTCCGTACCAGACAATGATCAGAGGACCCTAACGGAGCCTCGACAGTGACCTGGTATTTTCCGGGATGTGCAGTCAGCAGAAGATCCAACAAAGAGGGCATATGGCTGTTCACGTCCGGTAGACGAGTGTGCGTCTTGACCAATTGGGACAGACCATTTGCGAGAGAAAAGTCAAACACAGATCTTCCCGCGTAGTCGGTGGCACGTGATCCTAACCAATCGGTATGGTGCGCATTGAAGTCCCCGAGGACTACGACTTCAGCGGAGGGAGTCTGTGAAAGCAGATCGTCAATCTTCGCCTAAACATGGCCCAAGTGTTGATCCGTTTCTGCAATACCATTATGGGACCTGTAGAGGCACGCGTAGACTCTGACATAACTCTAGAGTTCGGATCTTTAGTGACTAACGCATAGGCCCAAGCTTGATAAGCCTGTCGTTTGCCAGCTGCTGCAGCCCTGACAGACGCATCAAACCAAGGCCGCGATCTGCCACCAAGTGGTACCACAGAGCTTGGTACAAATAGTTCCATGCCCTGTAGCATCACACCAGCTACAGCCGCAGCGCAGCCACTAGGATCATCGGAAGGGAAACAAATCGGCCCCCATGGGTAGGATGCAAAAAAGGAACGCATTCCATCCCAATCCGCTGACTTGTAGTGCCAAACGCGTCGAGTCGCAATTGTTGTGCGAACCGAACGTTGAATGGGCACTACACTCCGTACCAGACAATGATCAGAGGACCCTAACGGAGCCTCGACAGTGACCTGGTATTTTCCGGGATGTGCAGTCAGCAGAAGATCCAACAAAGAGGGCATATGGCTGTTCACGTCCGGTAGACGAGTGTGCGTCTTGACCAATTGGGACAGACCATTTGCGAGAGCAAAGTCAAACACAGATCTTCCCGCGTAGTCGGTGGCACGTGATCCTAACCAATCGGTATGGTGCGCATTGAAGTCCCCGAGGACTACGACTTCAGCGGAGGGAGTCTGTGAAAGCAGATCGTCAATCTTCGCCTAAACATGGCCCAAGTGTTGATCCGTTTCTACAATACCATTATGGGACCTGTAGAGGCACGCGTAGACTCTGACATAGTCATCCATGTTCACGCGCAGTCAGAGTACAGACAGGTCCCGACCTTCAAAAACCTGAAGGCGACGGTAGCAGATATCCTCCCTTACGAATACAGATACCCCGGCGTGTGGTATAAAATGGTGTTCTAGTTTATACCCGGGGTATGATAGGTACGCTGTGTCGCGTACCTGTCAGACACAGTGTGGTTGAGATATCTGAGTCTCCGTCTCAAAGCCGGTACCCTCCTGGGGTATTTTTCTTTTTGCATCGCTTTCATGTTTGGCGGGAGGAGGGGGGGGGGGGTTCTCTCACTCACCGACGGAACATAACCAAATGAATTTGGTTACTACGCGTCGGTCTTCTGTGAGAGGGTGGTCCTTCCCCGGTCGAGCCAGCGATGCGAAATAAACAGTTAATGAAGTAGTGAAAAACCAGGAGTATTTTATGAATTCGGTAGAATCCTTTGAGAAATACATGAAAAATTAAATCAGTCAACCTTAAATTGACATTGTATATGTAGCTTTAAAATACACAGTCCCTCAAAGTACAAAAGAACATAAAAGTGCAATTGTACAAGTATATTGCACAATGGTTAGTCCGGTACAATATTTGTTTTTAATATTCCTGAAAGCCAGTGACATCATGTACAGTCGGGAATGACATATTATTGTTACATCTGAATTATCTACATTATTGAATAATATTGGAATCAATTCGTTTCTTATTTCTGTTTCGTATTATTTCGGTCATATAGCACTACAAAATACTAGCTAACGAAATTTACATAAATGTTAGTTTTTCTGTTTTATTATAATTTTAGGGCAACTTATTAAAACGATCAAAGAGTTTAAACTAAAAATTTAAACTAGGGATATTCGTATTAATTTATGGCATTTCAATTTACACATGTCAAGTATGTTTAGGATATCGGGATGCATACGATTAGAATATATAATTTCTTGTCGGTTTCGTGTTTTTTTTTATAATATTTACAGGCTTAAACAGAATCTTCAAATAAAAGCATCAATATGAAACAAATTTCTGCCATTTTCCTACAATAACGCAAAACCATAACATTGTCGTTAGAAAATTGTGAAATAATAATATGTGTTATCAACCAAACACACGTTAGACACAATTTATTCATATAAAAAGATATATATTTTATTTATCGATAAAAACCTCCATCACTAAACAAACCCGCATCGATTGATAAAATATAAATACGTGCTTACGTTTTCAATCATCAAGTAAATCTCAATTGCGGTTCCAAAGTGAAGAACTTATACGCAATCTATTTGTATTGGATGAGACGACAATCTACTAGATAATTGAGGGTTTTTCACAATACTTACATAGTATAGATTTTAACCAATATGTTCAAATCCTTATTGAAAGTGTTAATATGTTTTCGACATGTTATAAATTTAGTTTCATGAAACGCTCATTGGTTCAGGTAGAGGAAAGTGACAATCAAATATTATACGCCTAATAATATAGAAATATATAAAAAAGAAACATTTCCACACAGGAAGTTTTCCTTGAAAGTAATTAAATAATGCAAGACAGTAAAAGTCCTTACATCCAATACTCTTAGATGACTTTAACATATCTTGATATATTCAGATCTCATCTGATCTTATCATGCATTTCTTTGAATTAATATACAAAACAACTATCTACTTTTTTATTATTAATAATAATTAAATATTATTATAAATGATAAAAAAGTAAAATGAATCGTTATTCTCTAACTTATACACATATGAACTGCGGACAGAAGCCACTCGGTCTCTGTAAATAACGTCTTTCCAACTAATGCTTCGGCATTGATTTCAATCTAGGACTTATTTGCTATCTCGGATTAAGTTTCGGACATTTTTATTCAGAAATATCAATCTCTTATATAAATAAAAACAATCGCAGACATCAAAGCTTTCATATGAGTTGGGATTATTTATAGTTTCAATGGTTGTTTAAATGATATTTATAAGGAGATCCACAAAACCTGCAATTAACATTTAATAAATGACGATAAAAGAAATATATTAATTTAATTAATACATACATCTGTATGATATGTTGAAATTTACGTTGTTCCGATAACCTTCAGAACTATTTACCTTTGGCTCGTTATTGAAAAACTTTAGACACATGCCTACAGTGGGGAAGTCATTTATTAAACGGAAATTCGATAAGATAAAATAAAATATTATTTTGTTACTATATTACGAGTCTACATGAAAGAGAAATAATGACTTGACTTTTTTCGACATGTATCGTTTCTTATATATTTATCTGTATTTATTTCATTTATCATCCGACTTCATTATCGTCAAAGGTTATTAATAAACGAGTTCAGATGTAACAATAATATGTCATGCTCGACTCTACATGACGTCACTGTCTTTCATGAATATTAAAAACAAATATTGTGTTGGACTAACCATTGTACAATATACTTGTACAATTGCACTTTTATGTTCTTTTGTACTTTGAGGGACTTTGTATTTAACAGGTACATATACAATGTGAATTTAAGGTTGACTGATTTAATATTTCAAGTATTTATCAAAGGATTCTACCGAATTCATAAAATAATCCTGGTTTTTTACTACTTACATTAACTGTTTATTTCGCATCGTAAAGAAATCTTAGATTATTTAGCAATTTAAGAGCAGTCATGTACTTAGCAGTCGGATGTAACACGGTGTTATTGATATTATACTCATGCATCAAAAACTCATTTTCCTAACAATGCGTGAGCTTTTAAAAGCATTTTGTTTGAATTCTAAATAACACGATGAAGCTGTTCAAAGCATGCATCAAGAGACGGAAAGGATATTTACATAAAACGCGTGAATCCGCCAACTGCATTTTGTGTTCGACAGTACACACGACTCGACACGGCCTTTTCATGGAACATATAACATTAAAATATTTCACTTGACTGTACATACACGAACTACGTCTGCCGAATGTTTTATTTACTTTTAGAATAGATAAAACTATAAAAATACATTAAATATTATCTTAAACTTATATTTTATATTTATTTACAAAGTTAAGAAATAAACTTCTACTTGTTTAATTAAGAATTTAAAAAAGATAATTATTATTACAAATCGCCAAAGAAAATGCTTCTAAAGTAAAGAAAACATAGTGACCTGAAGCATTAGATATGTGATGTGTTCTTCAAATGCAATAAATAAAATTATATGTTTTTCTTTATGAATATCTTGGCATCTATACATTTAAAATTTATTTTATTATATATATATGCATTCGCAACGCCACGTACTGGGTGGTTTAAGAATCGAGTTTTAAATGAAAACGTCAAATAGTATACTCGAGGGATACTGGTGACATTGCTACGTACAATATTGATAGCAACAAGATTGTTAACGTTCAGATAACGTAGATTCTTGTTATTTGTTCGTTCCTTGTGGAACCAAACCCTCGTTTACGCTAAAATTTGAATTCGTGTATATTTTAGTAAATAATAGCAATTTTGTAAAGTACTATAAGGTTTACGCAATACAAACGTGTGTCCTCAACACTAGTGTGTTATTGCGGATACTACACCATGATGGATCATCTTGGTGACGAGGCACAGCTTCACTCTTCGTCTTATTTTTTACATAAAATCTACAATTTTACCTTTTAAACATGAATATGTAGTGTCTTGCATACGTGAGAAGTTATATCTATATTTATTGCAAAAGATAAAGTAATACAATTATGTTGAATAAATATTGATAATATGAATAATTAATATTACGAGTCAAAAATACAGAATTATATGCAATGTGTACGTTACAGTACATTACAGATCGATTTAGTATTATTTAATAATTATATTCAATCTAGTCTTCTTAAATCATAGATTATAATCAACGTGTTGTTAAAGAAGACTTAAATGATATAAGTTTTACTATGTGTAACTAAATTCTCTACGTGAGGTGTATCTGTATTAAACATTGAAGTACCTTTTGCTTGGTTGATGAAAAATTATTTTTAAAATTATTAAAATTTGTGGTATTTATTGATTCAAAATAATATTTGAGCTAAGAAAAACTTAAGCATGATTTATTTGTTATTTATTATTATATTTTTCTATATTTTTGAAGCGTTTGATATTTTATCAAATTTTTAATAAATAGCTTAACAAAAACCACTTCCAATGAAAACAAATTTCAACTATAAATGGAGTCCCGTTTGAAAAATTGTTTAGTCAAAGGACTTTATCCGTCAAAGGTTGTTTATATAAACGCGTAGACCCGATTCCTGAATTTAATTCACAACAATACAGGACCCGTCACGGCCTTTTCATGAAAGCATTCACTCTTCCCCTGACTACATATACTTTTTTTATATATTTTGTATTGGACTGCTTCCTATTCAACCAATCACGTGGAACTTTATAAATGTGGAACATCTTTTAAAGTATTTTAAACAATGATAGCCGTAGATTTATTTTAGATGTTCTTTATATAGGATAAAGTTTTCAAACGTTTGCGTCTACTGATATTACAGAAAACAAAGACAGAATGTATTACTTATGTTTTACATGGATATATTTATTATTATATCAGTTTTCGCTTTAATATCATAATACTTCAGTGTTATTGACAAATATTGAATAATATTTTATCCTTGATTTTATAAACATATTTTGATTCAATATATTCCAATATTTATGATAAATACCAAGGCTACTAATACTTGATTATACAAAATATCTCTCTGTGTCTTTATTCCAATCATTTGATACACACACACAATATGTCAATTCCTTCCACGTTATATCCTATATCATCTCAATGAAGTTATGTTTCTTTGGCAAATAATTTTTCATGCACTTCGTCCAGGTCTTCTTCAATCACCCTCTTCTCTAATAACAATCCAAATTCATGGTTAAAACTGTTATCGTACTTGGCGGAATTTCTTAAATATGTTAATAATTATTTACATACGATAACTTCTACAACGTTACGCTACTACTGATATTACATTATATGCACTTCCCACACAAGATAGTTAAGATTTCACTACTAACTATGAACAGTACAGTCTTCATATAATACGGTTATTGTTTACAGCAGACGTAACTAATGTAGTTCACCAGCTCTTATTTATTTGTGCATAAGGATGGAATTTGCATAACGTATAGATAGTCTAAACAATAACAAGTTCCCATGTCCTGAAGGACTAGCTCTAGATATTGTGCTCGAAAGCTTTTAAGATACAAGTAACAATAACAGACTAATTACGGACACAGAGATAGTGTTAATACCAGTTAGTACCAGAAGTAAGACCAGTCCTTTTTTGAACGACCTAGTCTCCTGTTCTCTCGTCCCAATCTATTGTTTCTATAAAAAGATCAGGAAGGATTTATCTTGTTTTACACTCCAATGAGTCCTTGCGTGAAGTTGTGAGATATATATATAAATGTATATATATTCTTGTATATAAATATAACTTCACGTACAAATAAAAATCAACATTTATATATGATGATAAAACTATGTGACAAACTAAGTAATTGAATTATAATGACAAGCTTTAAAACTTTGTTAATAATTTTATTTCATTTAACATTACGATATATACCAGTACAAAATATCCGATAGGTAAAAGATTTATAAGGTTAACTTTAATTTTATATCAAATTCATATATATATATTCAGTGTCGCTCCGTACATATCGTTATTATATAAATTTGTCACTACATTTTGTTAAGCTTAAAACCTCAAATGTATCATGAAAAGAAAGTAAAAGGACTGTGTGCTTTGCACAGGAATTTAATATATTTAATTTCATTACCATATTCTCCCGTGGTGTTTTACATATTGTTTGAAAACACGTACAATTAAAGAAATATATTATGTGAAGTTGCAATATTTATTTCGATTATATGTGTTATTTCCGTTAAATAAGAGCTTTAATTTCGTTAATATTTTTTGTTTTGCCACACATATTTTAGTAAATATCCATTGGTTTGAATTACTATGTTTGTCATACTGATTGCACATTTAGCACCTTATGTTATGAATTTTCTTTCAAAAACCAGCTATAAGTGGTACATGAGATTACTGACAATTTTAGAGACGAAAAGATTTGACTAAATTAGACTTACAATACTTATTTCTTATAAACGTATAAAATATATTTCTGGGTATGTTTATTCTCCGATTTTGATGAAGTTAAAGGATCGGTGTATGCTGTAGTATACCTACAAAATGTTTTATAAAACAAATGCTTATTTAATTTATTATTTTACGAGACATTGCAGCGCATGCCGGGAACAGCTAGTTATATTTTATTAAATATAGAATTAAAAACTGGCAGTATGATTCGGATTTGCGCATTTTCTTCTCCCTGCTTTGTGATAACGTAAGTGGTAACAATTTCTTACAATTATTGATAAAATATGTCAATAATTATTCAATTATTTGAAATTGAAATTATATATATATATATATATATATATATATATAATATCTTTCTAATAACAGTTTATAATCCAAGTATCCTAAACCTCTGTCATAGTAAACACAACTACACTGTAAATTAGAATCCCATAAGGCTAGAGCTTACGGCGGAGAGTAGTTACAGGGATATTGTTATTAAACTAAGTTCGATTCTCAGCGTTATTATTAATCTATTCTTTGATATATTAAGTTTATTCTTAGTATTTTTAAATTAAGTTAAATTAAGTCAAGTATATTTTTTATAAATAGCATCAGTTTTTTTAAATTATAAGTATTAATTTAATAAAACTATTTCCACGGATCCAAAGAGTAGGTTTATGGAAAAAAACAATTATGATATTTCACGGATATTTTTGTATTTTTAATTAAATTATATAGTTTTATATATAAAGATAAATATCATAATCAGTTTTTTGTCAACACATATATTTTAATGATATAATATAATTTTAATTAATGTTGCTACTGGATGATAAAATAACACATCATTGGACTTAATTAAGCTCGTTATAATGAACCTGAAATAGGCTTTTCGGTTCTTCATTATAAATGGACGCCATTTTTGTATATTTATAATTAATACTGGAATATTGACTTCATGACATTAATATAATATACATTTTTTTTTCGATATTTAATTGCTTTTTTAAAAATAATTTTTATGATATATTTATTTATTCGAACTTTACAATTTAACTTCAATAATATTACAAAATCAATAATTTGAAATTACAATATATATCCTTTTATTCCAAATATGATATATGATATATAATGTATGACATAAAAATGACGTATATATTACCGTCGGAAAAGTTGAATTCTATACACTTATTATAAAAAGCAATTGACCATAATATTTCATTTTAGGCTCAAAAGTGTCCGATGCTCATTTCTCCATCAGGGTCGCTAAAAAAATGTGAATTCCGTACACCGCGCTGCATTTTGTATGTTGTCAGCAAACAAGGCTTTAATTAATATTATTTATTTCTTGCGGTCGAATCCGTCGGTTTTATTAAATCTGTAATTATCTTGATTGAGTTATATCATACAGATGTGTAAAGTTTTAAATAATTATATCAATACATTTCATTTATAATCCTTTATTAAAGGTTAATTGCAGATTTTGTGGATCTCCCTACAAATTTCATTTAAACAACCATTGAAACAAGAAATAATCCCAACTTTGACATGCAAAGCTTTGATGTCTGAGATTATTTTTATTTATGTAAGAGATTGAAATTTCTGAATAAAAATGTCCAAAACCTAATCTGAGATAGAAAATAAATCCCACTTTGAGATCAATCTGGAAGCATTAGTTAGAAGAACATTATTTACACAGAACGAATGGCTTCTGTCCGCAGTTAGTATGTCTATTGGTTTGAGAATCATAATTTATTTTATACTTCGTTATCAGTTATAACAATATTCAATTGCTAATAATAACATTTATGATAAATAGGTACATTAGTAAAATATCTTCATAACAAAGTTAACATTTGATTTTATATCGTAATTCAAAGAAATATATGAAAAGATCAGGTAAAATCTGAACTCAAGTAAAGAACATTACTGAATACATCAAGATATGTTAAAGTCATCTAAGAGTATTTTACTCTCTTACACAATTTATTTTCTCCACACGAAAATTTCCTTTGTTAAGACTCGAAAACAATCTGTGGAATATAAATCATTTTTGGTCACTAGCCACTAAAAATATACTGAGGTTATTTTTCAAAATGTTCCGTTTTTATATATATCGTTATTAACACGTATATAATATTTGGTTGTCACTCTCCTCCACCTGACCCAACGAGCGTTCCACGAAATTTAATTTATAACATGTAGAAAACATATTAACACTTTCAATAAGGATTTGAACTTATTGCTTAAAAATTTGTTGTATATAAGTGTTGTGAAAGGCCCTCAATTCTCTTGTAGATTGTCGTCTCATCCAATACAAATAGATTACGCAATCTTTTTATATTTATACGCATAAGTTCTCACTTTGGAACCGCAATTGAGATTTACTTGGTGATTGTAAACGTAAGTACGTGTCTGTATTCGATGGATCGATGCAGGTTTATTTAGTTATGGAGCTTTTTATCAATAAGTAAAAAAGCGCATAATTTTATATATAAATAAATTGTGTCTAATCTGTGTTAAGGTGGCATAATTTTTACTTAACATAACAACATAACATAATTTTTACTTAACAATTTTCTAACCATAACAAATATGGTTTTGCGTTATTGTCGGAAAATTACAGAAATTTGTTTCAAATTGATGCTTTTATTTGAAGATATTATAAAAAAAAAACGAAAACTGACAAGAAATTCTGTATTCTAATCCTTTGCATCCCGATATTCTAAAAATACTTAACAAGTGTAAATTGAAATGCCTTAAATTAATACGAATATCCCTAGTTTTAATTCTAAGTTTAAACTCTTTGATCATTTTAAAAGGTTGCCCTAAAATTATAATAAAACAGAAAAACTAACATTTATGTAAATTTCGTTAGCTAGTATTTTGTAGTGCACTATGGCCGAAATAATACGAAACAGAAATAAGAAACGAATTGATTCAAATATTATTCAAGACTTTGTATTGTGCAGTGGAACGGAATGGAATACATAAATCGCGGTTTAGAATGTGTGATATTAGGTAGATTCAATAGATGAATCTACCTATTGCAATCGATGCGATGACGGGACCCAGACCCCAGAGTAGGGGCGCTACGCCGTTTATGAACTGGAGATTGAGAATCCGTCGAAAAAAAAAAATTTATATATCCCTCTATATATATATGTATATATGATCCATCAGTCCAAATTCATCGTAGGCGAAATCTGACTTCACAAGTCGATAGGATAAATTAGTAGGACAAACGAAACAGCTCGATTTTTTGGAAAAAGTGAAAGGGGTGGCTGGGAGGGGGGGTGAAAGTGCAAACATTTGGGACACGCTACAGGTCGCAAATATTGACGGAGGATTTTCAAACTCGGTATACACATTCTTAAGGACAAAATGAAGGTTAAGTTCTTGAACGGGGGAAATCGGTCGGGGGGTTGGAGGGCTGGGGGGGTTGAAAGTTAAAAACCGAAAAAAGTCACAGAAGAAGGCAAAATTTTGTCGTCGGAAAAATCTTAGAAAATTAATAAATTAAAAGAGGAAACTTTTTTGTACGAAAAGTTTTTTGATGCGACCTCCCGTTTAGGAGATAGGGGTGGGTGGTGGTTCCCCCCTCACCCAATATATGCCGAGTGACCCGTCATAAGACTCGTAATGACTAGTAGAATACTGCTGGCTAATTTTTCTTTGTCGATCCGACCACCGCCCCCCCCACAACTAAAGTAAATCATTAATTCTAATCATTGTTACCTTCGAATATTGCATATCGAGTATCGCGTGACGGGAATCTACCTAACACGATCGACCCTGTCGAACGAGGTATTTTATGTTACAGTCAACACTTTAATACAACTGAACGTAGCTGACGCTTAAAAACACTTATGTTTACACTTATGCGTTAAGCTCGTGATTCTTGTGATAGTGCTGCCTGTATTTGGCAATATTTATGTAAACAAAGTAATAGTGGAGTTTCTTAAGAAAATAGTTTTAAACATCATCTTTAGTTTTAGACATCATCTTCTTGTTCCATTTTCAGTATATTTTAGTGGCCTTAAATAAAATGAATGAATAGTGGTCATACTTATACTTACCACTATTAAAATATTAATATAAAGACAACAAGTATTATAATTACGTGAAATAAAAATATTATATATATATATATATATATATATATATATATATATATATATATATATATATATATATATATATATATATATATATATATATATAAACAGAAAGAAACTAAAACGAAGTTGCACATTCAATAAAAAGCATAAAAGAAATATAAAATACGTTTCGTAATTATATGTTAACATATAAATTTGTTAAATAATTTATAATAATATCGCTAAATACAATGTTATTAGTTGCGGTCAACTAATACATGAAAGATTCGACTAAATTACATTACATTCAGTTTAACTAAATACTTATTAACCAGCTGTTTTGTATCACTGCACTAAATACCACATACTCGTTATAATACATTGTACAATAAACCATAATTATACCTAAATTTGTACAATACTAGATGTTTTATTCCTATCGAAAATTGTATATGACTAGGTTATGTTTATAATTATTCAAAATACTTTTATTGTTGTTCTATATCCAGAATAATTCAGGATAATATTGACTCACCTACTGTAATAAATAAACTGTGAGACGACTATGTATGTGAGTCTACGGAGTTGCAATAAATTCATACACACAGAACATATATATTATTATATTATTATTATATAAGGATTACCCTTATTTGTCAACACTATCATTACAGATCAGTTCTGTTATTTTTAAACTTACAGAGAACTAACATTAAATGGAAAGTGGTGACAAATTAAAGAACTTAGAAAGCAATAAAGAGTCCAAGAACTCGCTATCAGTAACTCTGCTCTGCTCGAGCTCGATTCGAAAATCGACAATAGTTAAAGTTCCAAGTTCTCACATTTGCTGAAATAATTAAAAGCCGTCTTTTCTCTTCATCGGAAATTTTAAAGCTTTCCCATATGAAAGACAGTGCTGATAATAAAAAACATATATTAAAAATCATATACGATTCGTTATGGTAGAGAAAAAATAAAAATTTTATAACTATTTTTCTTCATAATGTTTCTATTTAAAGGCAGCAGGTTCTTAATAACTAGGCAATAACTATACATAATAACCGTATCCCTTCGATTATTAGTGTGCGGATTCTCCTGCAGGAAGGTGAAATTTACGTTGTTCCCATAACCTTCAGAACTATTTACCTTGGCTCGTTATTGAAAAACTTTAGACACATGCTCATAGGAGAGAAGTTATTAATGAAATAGAAATTCGGTATGATAAAATAAAATATTATTTTGTTTCTATATTATGAGCCTACATGAAAGAGAAATAATGACTTGACTTTTTTCGACATGTTTCGTTTCCTACATATTTATCTGTGCTTATTTCATTTATCACCTGACTTCATTATCGTCAAAGGCTATTAATATACGAGTTTATATGTAACAATAATATGTCTTGCTCGACGGTACATGACGTCACTGTCTTTCATGAATGTTAAAAACAAATATTGTACCGGACTAAGCATTGTACAATATACTTGTACAATTGCATTTTTATGTTCTTTTGTACTTTGAGGGACTGTGTATTTAAAAGCTACATATACAATGTCAATTTAAGGTTGACTGATTTAATATTTCATGTATTTCTCAAAGGAATCTACCGAATTCATAAAATACTCCTGGTTTTTTACTACTTACATTAATTGTTTATATCGCATCGTAAAGAAATCTTAGATTATTTAATATTTGAAAAGCGGTCAAGTACAGAGCAGTTGGACATAACACGGTGTTATTGATATTACCCTTATGCAGCAAAAACTCATTTTCCTAACAATGCGTGAACTTTTAAAAGCATTTTGTTTAAATTCTAAATAACACGATGAAGCTGTTCAAAGCATGTATCAGGCGACGGAAAGGATATTTACATAAAACGCGTGAATCCGCCAACTGTATTTTGTGTTCGACAGTACACACGACTCGACACGGCCTTTTCATGGATAAGATTCAAATTTTTCACCGACTGTACACGAACTACGTCTGCCCGGATACTTTCTATTTACTTTTAGAATATATAAAACGATAAAAATACATTAAATATTATCTTAAACGTATATTTTATATTTATTCACAAAGTTAAGAAACAAATACCTACTTGTTTAATTAAGAATTTAAAGTGAAAATTATTATTATAAATGGCCAAAGAAAATGCTTCTAAAGTTTCGTGAGAGACAAAGAAAAAATAATGACCTGAAGCATCAGCTATGTCACGTTTTCTAAAAATACAATAATTTCTTTATGAATATCTTGAAATCTATACATGATATACATTTAAAATACATATATGTATATATATATATATATATATATATATATATATATATATATATTTGTTACAACGCCATATACTGGCTGGTTTAAGAAGGTAGCTTTAAATCGAAACGTCAAATAGTATACTTGAGGGATATCGGTGACATTGCTACGGACATTATTGATAGCAACAAGTTTGTTAACGTTCAGATAAGGTAGATTCTTATTATTTGGTCGTGTCTTGTGGAACCAAACCCTCGTTTTTGCTAAAATTAGAATTCCTGTATATTTTAGTAAATAATAGCAATTTTGTATAGTACTCTAAGGTTTACGCAATACAAACATGTGTCCCCAAGACTAGTGTGTTATTTCGGATATACTACTATATCATGATGGATCATCTTGGTGACGAGGCACAGCTTCACTCTTCGTCTTATTTTTTACATAAAATCTACAATTTTACCTCTTAAACATGAATATGTAGTGTCTTGTGTACATGAGAAGTTATATCTATATTTATTGCAAAAGATAAAGTAATACAATTATGTTGAATAAATATTGCCAATATGAATAATTAATATTACGAGTCAAAAATATAGAATTACATGGAATGTGTACGTTACAGTACATAACACATCGATTTAGAATTATTTAATATTAATATTCAATCTAGTATTCTTAAATCGTAGAATATAATCAACGTGCAGTTAAAGAAGACTTAAATGGTACAAGTTTTACTATATGTAACTAAATTCTCTATGTGAGGTGTATCTGTATTATACATTGAAGTACCTTTTGCTTATGAAAAATTATTCATAAAAACTTTTAAAATTTGTGCTATTTATTGATTCAAAATAATATTTGTGCGAAGAAAAACTTAAGCAAGATTTATTTGTTATTTATTATTATATATCTTTGTATTTTTTGAAGCGTTTGATATTTTATCGGATTTTTAATAAATATTATTTATTTATTTAACTTCAAGCCATATCCCTTGCGGGGTAGCCAGAGACGACGGAGCGCCAAACGTTACGGTCCCTGCATACCTCTTCCGCCTCGACCACAGATATTAACCTCTTCATACATGCCCTCCGGGGGGTCCTCATGCTTTTTACGTGACCTTCCTCTAGTATCGTAGCTACTGAGTTTTCGAAGGTCACTCGAGGCCTCCCCCTATCTCTCTTACCGCTCACTTTTCCTTTATAAATCTTTTTTACCATTCTTTCATCACTCATTCGTTCGACGTGCCCAAACCACCTGAGCACGTCCTTCTTCATTCTCACCATTAATAAATAGCTTAATAAAAACCACTTCCAATGAAAACAAATTTCAACTATAAATGGAGTCCCGTTTGAAAAATTGTTTAGTCAAAGGACTTTATCCGTCAAAGGATGTTTATATAAACGCGTAGACCCGATGCCTCGATTTAATTTTCAACAATGCAGGACTCGTCACGGCCTTTTCATGAAAGCATTCACTCTTCCCCTGACTACATATACTTTTTTTATATATTTTGTATTGTACTGCTTCCTATTCAACCAATGACGTGGAACTTTATAAATGTGGAACATCTTTTAAAGTATTTTAAACAATGATAGCCGTAGATTTATTTTAGTTATTGTTTATATATGATAAACTTTTAAACCGTTTTGTATCTACTGATATTACAGACAACAAAGACAAAATGTATTACATGGATATATTTATTATTATATCAGTTTTCGCTTTAATATCGTAATACTTCAGTGTTATTAGCAAATATTGTATCCTTGATTATATAAACATATTTTGATTCAATATATTCCAATATTTATAAGCAATACCAAGACTACAAATACTTGATTATACAAAATATCTCTCTGTGTCTTTATTCCAATCATTTGGTACACACACAATATGTCAATTCCTTCCACATTATATCCTACATTATCTCAATATAGTTATGATTCTTTAGCAAATAATTTTTCATGCACTTCGTCCAGGTCTTCTTCAATCACCCTCTTCTCTAATAACAATCCAAATTCATGGTTAAAACTATTATCGTACTTGGCTGAATTTATTAAATATGTTAATAATTATTTACATACGATAACTTCTACAACGTTACGCTTCTACTGATATTACATTATATGCACTTCTCACACAAGATAGTTAAGATTTCACTACTAACTATGAACATGGAACTCATGGAAATTGTTTAACAATCTTCATATACTAGAGGGTTATTGTTTACAGCTCTTTATTTATTTACCTAGCTCTTATTAGTTATATGACCTATAATATGGACGAAATTTTATTAAAATGTAGATAGCCTAAACTGTAACAAGCTTTCAGGACCTAAAACACTTTAAGTATTGTACTCAAAGGCTTTCAGGATACAAGTGATAATAGCAGACTTATTACGAACACAGCGGAAATAGTAATACTGAAATTAACGATATTCAGAACTACAGTTACATTATATATATTGAGCCTTCATATAACACGGTTATTGTTATATTGTACAGCGCACGTAACTTATGTAGTTAGTTGTAGTTCTTATTATTATTATTATTTTATTTTATTTAACACTTTATTGCACTGTATAATATAAAAAAAAAAATAACAAGAATAGACAAGACAAAAAAATATAAACCGTGCAAAGGCGGTCTTATCGCTTAAAGCGATCTCTTACAGACAACCTTTGAAGATAAGTAACAATAAGAGATCAGACGGGATAGTGCAAATGATAATACATATTAATATTCATAGATGATAAACATACTTATACTAGAAATAATATATACTTATATACCTACATATTAAATTATATTTGTATATATATATATACTTAAATTTATACTTTACGTATATAGATAATGTTGCTTTAAACGATTTTTAAAAACTGATAAAGTAGGAGATTTTCTAATAATTAAGGGAAGAGCATTCCAGAGTCTTACAGATTTTACAGAAAAAGAGTTAGAATAACTGTGTGTGTTATATATTGGTAGTTTCAATTTTATTTCATTAAGAGAACGGGACTGAGAGCCAAAGTATGTAAAACGTTCTTTAAGATAGGAAGGAGTTAAAGGATGAAAGAGAATGGTATATAAAACGGATAGAAGATGCATGTTTCGTCGTTCCCTTATGGGTAGCCATCCCAGCTGAGCACGGTGTTGCGATATATGGTCAAATTTTTTTAAATTAAAGATGAAACGAATGCAGATGTTTTGTAATCGTTCGAGTTTGTTGAGCAATACCTCTGAAAGGTCTGGATAAGCTGTATCTGCGTAGTCGATGATCGGAAGAAGAAGGGTATTAGCTAGGACAATTTTAGTTTTTATAGGTAACAGATGTTTCCAACGTCGTAGTGAACCAATAGTAGCATAGACTTTTCGGCTAATACTTTCAATCTGTGGTACCCAAGAAAGCTTACTGTCAACGAATAATCCAAGATTCTTTATAGTGGTAGAAAAAGTTAAGCTGGTTTTATCCCAGATAACTGGGGTTAAAATGTTACAGTTAATTTTAGAAATTTGTTTGGGATATCCTACAATAGCAACCTGCGATTTATTGGTGTTAACGGTAAGCCCAAAAGCGTTGCTCCATTGAAAGACTTTATTAAGCTCTTGATTTAAGGAATTTATTGTATTATTAATATTATCTGTATTTCCTGTGACATATATTTGTAAGTCATCAGCATAAATATGGTAAGAAGAAGAAATAAGAACTGATACGGTATTAATAAATATAGAAAAGAGAAGGGGAGAGAGCACACCACCTTGAGGGACGCCGGTAGTAAGTGGCAAATATTGGGAAAACTTTTCATTCAATTTAAGGCACTGCTGCCGATCACACAAATATGACCGTAGCCATTGTACAGCATTGGGAGAGATATTAATATGCATCAATATATTCAATAGCACATCATGGTTAATGTTATTAAATGCATTGCTAAAATCAAGTAAGGCTATGACAGTAACTTTTTTATTATCAGCAGCCATACGGATGTCATCGCAGACCTTTATAAGTGCAGAGGTAGTGCTATGCCCAGTTCGGAAACCTGATTGAAAAGGGCTAAGTATACTGTTTAGGCGAAGAAAAATAGACAATTGACTATGTACAATGCGCTCGAGAACCTTAGAAAGAAAAGGAAGAATTGAAATGGGTCGATAGTGAGCAAACAATGTGGGATGAGAGACTTTGGGAATGGGAATAACATATGCTTTTTGCCAGATACTAGGGAAACTAAGAGAGCTAAGAGAGGAATTAAAAATATCACATAAAACGTGTACTACGACATCAAGCATGAGTAAGATCATGCGTCTATTAATTCCATCGCTGCCAGTGGCATCAGACTTTATGGCTTTGATATGTTGCTTAACCTCGTTAGGAGAAACGATAGTAAATTGAAATGCTGAGTAGGTAGGCTTGGGGAGATGACGAATAAAGTCGAGGAAGGAACTGTTGTACTGTATATTACCAGGTGCAGTCGTGAAAAAAGCGTTCAGATTTTCAATATCAATATCTACGACATCCTTAAAACGTTGACGTCCAATTCCCAGTGATGACAAAAATTTCCAAACATAAGCAGTACTGTTACCTTCAACACATTCATGAATGTATTTACGTTGTGCATCCCTACAAACCCTAGAACAACGATTGCGGAGATTTTTATATTTAGTGTAATTAATATCTGTTGGTTTTATTTTATATTTCCTTTTAGCAGCGTCTCGTTGTGCCATAAGTCCCTTGATAGTGTCTGTGAGCCAAGGTGCTGGGAGGTGTTTTAATTTCACTGGTCGTAAAGGAGCATATGTATCAAATAAGTCAAGTACAACAGAATTAAAAATACTAACCTTATCGTCGACAGTGGCTGCACTAAATATCAAGTCCCAGTTAGTACTGTTAAGATCTTTTATAAAATTATCTTTATCAAAATTTTTAAAGGAGCGTCGTAGTACAACGGTGGGTTTAATTTTAGGTGGACGAATTTTGTATGAAAGAAAAACCAGGTCATGATAAGAAAAGGCGTCTGCTGGTAATTGGCCATGAGTACTTACAAGGTCCATTGAAGAAACAATCATAATATCTAATAGGGACGGAGTGCAATTTGGGAAAAAGTGTGTGGCTCCAGTATCAAGAATATTAAGATTGCAGCTGTTGACAATGTGTTTCAGCCGTTTTGCGCGATAATTATCTTTTAATAAGCAAGTGTTAAAATCTCCCATAATTATTGTTTGATCTACAAAAGGACAACAACTCTCAAGAAGCTCTTCAAATGCATCGAAGTAATTTATGTGGAGAGAAGGGCTATAGAAAACACCAAGGAGCAGTTTAAGATTGCCCAAAAGCACCTCAATGAAAAGATGTTCAGAAGATTCATTATACGGTGATGGTGATTTATTTATTATCCTGTAAGCAAGATGACTGCGTAAATAAATTGCAACGCCACCCCCACCTTTGCCAATTCTATCATTTCTAATGAGTTGAAATCCAGGCAGGCGAAAGGAAATGGAAGGTAGAATAGGCTTTAAAAAGGTTTCAGAAACAAGAATTGCATGTATAAATCTACTATCAAAAGAATTAAGGAAATCAGAAAAATGAGATGGGATACTTTGAGCATTGAGGTGAATTACATTAAAGTTTTTATGGCGCGTGGAAAACGTAGTATTAAGATGGGTATTTAGAGGTAAAGATGCACTATGAAAACTATCTTCAGATGAACAGGTGTCGCTAGTATTGAGGTTGTTACTTGAATACATCGTATGTTAAATAAAAAGTATGGGCAAAAATAAATAAAAGAGTCAATAGCAACAATATATAATATAATAATAATAGTAGTAGTAATAATAATAATACTATATAATACTATATAATAAAAATATATATATATATATATTAAGTTTATAAAATTTATACTAAAAAAAAATAAAAAAATTATGAACTACTTAAATATTATACAACTAATACAAGAAAGTGAGTATTAAAGTTAATAATAAAAGTATATTATCAAACCTTAACAACAAATACAATAATGCTCATACAACTTCCTGCCGGTTGTCTATAGGAATTCACTTAACATTTAATATAATCTACAATTTTAAATCAAACAAACAATGTACTGAACTATAAAATATAAAATAAGAAACACAAATTTTCCTGAATATGGGTTTGAATGTAAAATACTACAAAATTTAGAGAATCATAACAAACATAATAATAATAAAGGTGGCTGCAATGCAAAGCTAATCAAATAATAACAAAAAATAGGAACGTTATAAGTAATATTAATAAATATAAAGTACTGTTGTTGTTTACACCATTTAAATAAAAAGTCGATAATAAAAGTAAAACAACAAACCGCTAATGATAATAAAAAACATACATTTCTACATAATATTAAACTAATTTATATAAAATATAAAGATTGTAAGGTAGTTGCAAAAAAAAAATAATAATAAAAAGATGTCATGACATCAAAATGAGAGTTAATGTTATCACAAAACAAACTGCATAAGTTAATAAGTGATACCTGTGTAACTTAAGTTATAATTATAATAAAGTTAATCCAAAGTTAACAATAAATTGGAAGTACAACGTCTCAAAACGTAATTAAGTTAGTTTTTTAATATTTCTTTTGGATCGAACCGCTTGTGAGGATGAGAGCTTACCATCCCTTTTATCAGTGCTGAGATGTGACTGCGAGGATATTGCTTGGGCCGAAGTAGTTGGAAGGCTGGTCACGTAGCAAGGAATAGACTTCAATTCAAGCATAGAGGAAATTCTATGACGCTTACCGTTGGAATCAAGTATGAAGATATAACCATCTTTAGTCCAGCTTTTTGAGGTACCATAATGTTGACGGGCAGCGAGGAATGTTTCGTGCCGTTGCTTTGTTAAAAATTCAGTAACAGTGATACCGGATCCTTTGAAGGCACTTTTACTGAACCAAATCTGATTTCTTAAGGTAAGACATCGGAATTTAACCACGATTGGTCTGGGTTTATTATCTCGGCTTAGACCTTTACGGAGACACCGGCTAAACGCATCCTGACCAAGGTCATGCAATTGGAGATGTTCAGACAGAACCTTGGAAATCACTGACGAGACATTTTCTTTATTAGCTTCAGGAATACCATGCAACAGTAACATCTTTCTTCTCGTTCTCATTTCCATATGGTCGTACTGGGTGTCTAAAATCTTAACCTGAAGTTGAAGAGCCTCAAGCGCCGCTAAGACAAAGTTTCTGAAGCTTGTGAATTGTCCAGTTATGTTGGAGGATGGACTTGTTGCAGGAATATTATTTTGAAGGTTTTGTTGGAATTCGGCCATACGAGTGTTGAAGTGGTCGGTTAGTTCTGATATCGATTGTTTGATGGATTCCATTTTGAAAGTTTTTAAACGTTGAAACGGTTAAAGTTAATTTGTTATTTGTGAACACAATAAGTGAAATAGCAGTGGAAACAACACTAGGAAACAGTACGCAGGTAAGTTGTCAAGTTTTTTCACAAATTTAGCATATGTATAATTTATAATATTAAAAGAAAACTTAATTTCTTATTTGTTTGTGCTTAAGAATAAAATTTGAATAACCTATAGATAGTCTAAACAATAACAATTCCCCATGTCCTGAAGGACTAGCTCTAGATATTATGCTCGAAGGCTTTTAAGATACAAGTAACAATAACAGACTAATTACGGACACAGAGATAGTGTTAATGCTCAATTTAACGACATTTAGAACTATAATTAGATTATATGTTCAAATTTCACATTATTTTTTCAGATTGCTTCGTGTGTTATAGAAATAAATAAGTCATTTCAAATATTTAAGGTGATATTTCATTTTCCTCAACTAAATATTCTCTTATAACCAACCTACTGTTTGCAGTTAGGTTCTTATACAAGTGCTAGTCAAAAATATATTATTTTTTTCTATATAGGAAATATTGTCAATTAAAGTTTATATAAATATATATATATATATATATACTATATTTATAAGATATAACATGTATGTTGAAGTTAGTCTGTATTTTAGGCTTATTATCAAACCAGCGCTCCGAAGGCAAAAAATAACTACCATTACCATAATTACTGAATACTATATCAAGATTTTTTATTTCCCTAAATATTCATACCACAGATAATAAAAGGTAAAAAATTAAATTAATAAACTATACTTATATTAAAATTCACGCAGCATTTTAAAGTAAATAACTGCAGTACTAATTAATTCGATTGGATAACGCTTCGTAATTTTCCAACCGCCAACGTAAAGCCTTTTCCGGCACGAAGCCAAGGTAGTGTGTTCATATCTTTACATTGCTACTGATATATTGAGGACTTTAGAAATAAAATTACCTCACAACATCAACTGTCCGGGAGTGAAAAATCGTTTAAAATCATTCCAATCATTTCAGAGATTATACGGAGCAAATAGACACATAGAAACAATTTTTTTGTTTTATTTTTCATATAAGTACCGTATATACTTGCATATGTAATTAGTAGAAAGCTATAAAATTGGAACTACAAATAGACATTTTAATTTTATTTATATAAAGCCACTTGTAATAAGTCAATAAAAAATTTATTTTACTTACATGTTAGTCCACAAGTTTTAGAGTTACTTCCACTTACTAAACCTTATTTACTTAAGCAATGTATTATTTCATAATGCATTACCTTCACGCGTTCAAAACATGCACAGCATTGAATTATAAATAAACTGAAGCTTATTTACTTGTGAATAGTTATAATCATATTTTGCAACATCATTCAGACATCAAAAACTGTAGTCTTTTAATAAAAAAATTTGGTTAGCTACTTTAACGGGCAAAAATCTTTAAAAATCAGAAGTCTTTTTATAATTTAAAATTTGTAGGTGTTAGGCTTTAAGGTCAGAGGTCGTTTCAAGTTAACAGCTGTTTCCTTTTCCTTGAACGTCTGTGCTCATCCATTTTTTTGTCTCTGGATTTCTTAAGAAAAATTCCTTACTTCACCCTCACCTAATTTCCTATTGATTAAATAAAGTAAGTAAGTAAGGATGTTTTTTATTTCTCTTAAATATAATTATCTAAACATAAGAATTAATATAATCGCTGTAACATAAATTATAATATTAATTATAAACATATATTATCATGAAAATAATAAAATAGATTGATTTGGTCCATTTATTAGTTAATTTCAGTAGATATTGTAAGTTACTTATAACTAGGAAACAAAGTTTTGAACTAAGGACAGGACGAGCCAAGTGATGTTTAATTGAAGGTGCATTTTGAAGTTCTTTGAAACAATCTTTGAAAAATACCTAAGATCAAAAGAAAAATATAATCGAAGAAGAATAAATAAATGGAAGTATCATTTAAACTGCCTTTTTTTATAGAACTATAAATTCTAGCGTTTCTTTTAATTGCGCTGTAATGAAATTTGTTTCTTACTAATAACAAAGAAGATAGACTTTGTAATAATTTTTGTGTCTTTTATATATATATATATATATATATATATATATATATATATATATTATAATAAACAATACAAATATAATAAAGTAGTTATATATTATTGGTTAGTAAATATACTTATTAACACAAAATAATACAAACCTTCACACCTACATTATATTATTTGTATAAATTCTAACATTCTTAATTTGTCAGATCATCATTTATGGCAGCGATTTGAACGTAAAGACCACTCGTTTTTTAAACGGCCTAGTCTCCTGTTCTCTCGTCCCAATTTATTGTTTCTTTAAAGAGATCGGGAAGGATTTACCTTGTTTTACAATCCAATGCGTCCATACATATAACTTCACGTACAAACAAAAATTACATTTATATATGATGATAAAATTATATGACAAACTAAGTAATTGAGTTTTAAAAATAAGCTTTAAAATTTTATTAATAATGTCATTTGATTTAAAAAAAAAATTTCGAATTACAAAATATCCTATAGATAAAAAATGTAAAAGATTGATTATTTTTTTTTATAAATTTATTATTTATTATTTTATATTATTCATATGTTATGTGTGCCTCCGTAAATATCGTTCTTATAAAAAAAATATTTTACATTTTGTTAACTGTGGTACATGTAGAAGAGTCATAGTGAAGGTGTTATCAAAATAAATAAATAGAAGATTCAATTCACTCAATAAACTCGGCATTACTTAGTTCTTTCTTGTTGTAGTTATTATGTAAAGTAATTAAACTTTTATACTTTCAAATAATATTATATTTCAGTAAAACTTATTCACTCTGAATAAAAGACAAAATAAAATGGAAAGAATTTGAATTAAATATGAAATACTTATTGTCTTTCGCAAACAGTTTTTTTTAATATTTCAAACATCGTTAATATTTTTTTTTGTTTTGCCACCCATATAAGTCAATAATAACTGATTTGAATTACTACGTTTGTTTTAAAATTGAATTGAATACCTACATTAAACGATCAAATAATTAAGAATAAAAGAAAATTGATAATTTGAAACCATAATGAGATTGATTTGACAAATCTTTTAAATAATAAAATCGAAGTTATTATAATAAAGTTAGCGGTAAATTGGTTGGTTTACTTATTTATTTTTATTGAAACTTTATAAAACAATAATATAGAGTGACACGCAGCTTCAATGTGTTCTTGAGATTACTGAGACTATTAGAGAAGAAAAGATTTGACTAAATAGGTAGATTTACAAGACTTATTTCTTATATATGTATAAAATATGTTTCTTGGAATGTTTGTTCTCCGATCTTGATTGAGTTAACTTGATCGGTGTATGCTATACGTATACAAAATGTTTTATGAGATAAAAAAACATGTTTAACTTACGATTTTACGTGACATTGCAGCGCATGCCGGGTACAGCTAGTTATATTGTATTAAGATTTCTAATAACAGTTTATAATCCAAGAGTCCTAAACCTGTGTTATAGTAAATACAACTACACTGTAAATTAGAATCCCATAAAGCTAGAGGCTACGGCGGAGAGTAGTTACATTGTTATTAAACTAAGTTCGATTCTCAGCGTTATTATACATCTTTTCTTTGTCATATAAAGTTTATGTTTTGAATTTTAATAACAAGTTACATTAAATCATGAATATTTTTATACACAGTATCACAATTTTTAATTTTATGTATTTTTGAATGTTCATTCTAATATCAATAGCAACACATGCCTCATATGTATTGAATGTAAAATAAAGGTTATGCCAAAGTCAGTCATTATTATGTCATACATTGCACTTATGAAACGTGAAAATATTTCCACGGTTCCAAAGAGTAGATCTCTGAAGAACTACTATTATGAAACTTCACAGATACTTTTAATTATTTTATATTAATAGATAAATATCATTATCAGTTTTTTCAACACATACATGTTAATGATATAATATAAGTTTATTTAATGTCGTTATCGGATGATAAAATAATGAACCTGAAATAGGCTTTTCGATGCTTCATTATAAAATGAACGCCATTTTTGTATATTTATAATTAATATTGGCATATTGACTTCATGACATGAACATGATATACAAAATTATATTTTATTTCCGATTTTAGATTGTTTTTTTTTTAAACGAGTTTTTATGAGAGATTTATTTATTCGAACATTACTATTTAATTTCAATATTAGTTCATAGACAATAATTTAAAATTACTATATATATGCTTTCATTTCTAATGTGACGTGTCATAAAAATGATAATGTATGATATAAAATGTCTCTTATATTACCGTCGGTTAGGTTAATTTCTATACACGTATTACCAAAAGCAATTTGCCATAATATTTAATTTTAGGCTCAAAAGTGTCCAATACTCATTTCTCCATTAGGGTCGCTATAAAAATGTAAATTCCGTACACCGCGCTGCATTTTGTATGTTGTCAGCAAACAAGGCTTTAATTATTTTTTTTTTCCCGAGGTCGATTCGGTCGGTTTTATTAAATCTGTAATTATATTGATTGAGTTATATCATACAGATATATGAAGTTTAAATTAATTATATCAATACATTTCTTTTATAGTCGTTTATTAAATGTTAATTGAAGATTTTATGGATATCCCTATAAATATCATGTAAACAACCATTGAAACTTTAAAGAATCCCAACTCATGTTAAAGCTTCAATGTCTGAGATTGTTTTTATTTTTTATTAGTTGGAAAGACATTATTTACACAGAACGAATGGCTTCTGTCCGCAGTTAGTATGTCTATTGGTTTGAGAATAACAATTTATTTTACTTCGTTATCAGTTATAATAATATTCAATTGCTAATAATAACAATAATGCTAAATAGGTACATTAGTAAAATATCTCCACGTAAAAGTTGACATTTGATTTTACGAGTATATCGTAATTCAAAGAAATACATGAAAAGAGCAGACAAGATCTGAACTCAAGTAAAGAACATTACTGAATACATCAAGATATGTTAAAGTCATCTAAGAGTATTTTACTCTCTTGCACAATTTAATTTCTCCCCAGGAAAATTTCCTTTGTTAAGACTCGAAAACAATCTGTGGAATATAAATCATTTTTGGTCACTAGCCACTAAACATATTGTGATGTTGTTTGTCAAAATGTTTCTTTTTATACAGGGTGGGCCAAAAATTTTAGCAACACTTGATTTCTCCAAAACCGTGAGAGCAAGGGGCACAAGGGTGGCGGGGAATTGTGCGTCGCTTAATGCAATTTTAGTCACGATGGAGCGCTTCACGGGACAATAGCGTGCTTTTTGCGTAAAACAATTTTACAAAAACAACGATTCCTACGTTACCGTACGACGCCTCTTTAGAGTTGAATACGGATTACAACGTGTAAGTGAGTGTCCAAGTGTTAATTTAATTAAAGCTTGGGTTAAAAAGTTTGAGCAAACGGGATCGACAACGAATATTTAACAAACTGGGCGACCACGTTCAAGAAGAAGCGAAGAGAACATTCGGGAGGCTGAAATTTCTGTAAGGGACGATCCAGAATCATCTACGC
Source organism: Melinaea menophilus ssp. n. AW-2005 (assembly GCA_918358695.1). Lineage (NCBI taxonomy): Eukaryota > Metazoa > Arthropoda > Insecta > Lepidoptera > Nymphalidae > Melinaea > Melinaea menophilus. The sequence goes on from OU911049.1 coordinate 14,382,090, forward strand.
GTAAGCGGTCGGCGGCTCTTGCTATACCAAGAACTAGTCTGCGGCGAATCTTGCATTTGGACCTTAAACTGCACCCATATAAGCTTCAAATTGTACAGGAGATGAAACCAAACGATTACATTCAACGCAAGTTATTTGCTGACACTATACTGGAGCGATTCTCTAGCCTTGAGAATGAATTGTTAACGGACGAGGCCCATTTTCACATTAATGGTCACGTAAATAAACATAATTGTCGATATTGGAGCACGGAAAACCCTCACTATAAACACCAAAAGCCTCTTCATTCACCAAAAACGACAGTGTGGGCTGCCATATCCGCAAAGGGCATAATCGGTCCATACTTCTTTGAAAATAATCAAGGAAATAACGTAACTGTGAACTCAGTGGAATACGTGAAAATATTGCGAGAGTTTTTGACACCACAGTTGCATGAATTTGAAGGATACAATAGCCGGACTTGGATGCAACAAGATGGAGCAACATGCCATACATCAAACGTGATTTTACCGGTGGTCAAAGAAATGTTTCCTAACAAATTGATTTCTTGCAGAGGTGATATCCCATGGCCTCCCAGAATCCCGGACCTTACACCTTGCGATTTTTTCTTGTGGGGATATCTGAAGAGTCGAGTATACCTTAATAAACCGACGACCATATCCCAATTAAAAGAAAACATCCACGAGGAGATAGCCGCGATTCCTCGCAGCATGTGTCAACGAGTTTTCCAAAGTTTACGTAGTCGATTGCAGGAGTGCCAACGACGAGACGGAGCATATCTCGACGATGTCATTTTTTAAAAATAAATTTTAGTAAATGATAATTACGTTAAATAAGTCATAAACAAAATAACATTTGTACTTTTATTTCTAGACATATTTCAAAAGTGCAAAAATTTTTGGCCCATCCTGTATATATCGTTATTAATAGGTATATAATATTTGATTGTCACTTTCCTCATCCTGAATCAACGAGCGTTCCACGAAATTAAATTTAAAACATGTTAACAGTTTAAATAAAGATTTGAACATATTGATTAAAAATCTATTGTATAAAAGTGTTGTGAAAAACCCTCAATTCTCTAGTAGATTGTCGTCTCATCCAATACAAATAGATTGCGTATAACTTCTTCACTTTGGAACCGCAATTGAGATTTACTTGGTGATTGTAAACGTAAGTACGTGTCTGTATTTGATCGATCGATGCGGGTTTATTTAGTTATGGAGGTTTTTATCAATAAGTAAAATAGTGCATATTTTTTTATATAAATAAATTGTGTCTAATCTGTGTTAAGGTGGCAACACATACTTTTTACTTCACAATTTTATAACGATATTTGTTATGGTTTTGCGTTATTGTCGGAAAATGACAGAAATTTGTTTCAAATTGATGCTTTTATTTGAAGATATTATAAAAAAAAAAAACGAAAACTGACAAGAAATTAGTATTCTAATCCTTTGCATCCCGATATTCTAAAGATACTTGACAATTGTTAATTTGAAATTGAAATGCCTTAAATTTATACGAATATCCCTAGTTTTAATCCTTAATTTAAACTCTTTGATTATTTTTAGTAAGTTACCATAAAATAATAATAAAACAGAAAAACTAACATTTATGTAAATTTCGTTAGCTAGTTAGTATTTTATAGTGCAATGTGACCGAAATAATACGAAACAGAAATAAGAAATGAATTGATTTAGCTTTTATTATTGATTTAGATTTTATTTATTTTATTATTTTAGTCTTAAATAAAATGAATGAATTAATATAAGGACATCAGTATTACAATTACGTGAAATAAAAATAATATAAATATATATCAACAAAAAGAAACTAAAAATAAGTTGCACATCCAATTAGAAGTAAATATAAATATATAAAAAGTATAATAGAAATATAAAATATATTTCGTAATCATATTTTAACATAAAATTATGTTAAATAATTTATAATAATATCGCTAAATACAATGTCATTAGTTGCGGTCAACTAATACATGAAAGACTCGACTAAATTACATTACATTCAGTTTAACTAAATACTTATTAACCAGCTGTTTTGTATCACTGCACTAAATACCACATACTCGTTATAATACATTGTACATTAAACCATTATTATACCTAAATTTGTAAAATACTAGATGTTTTATGCCTACCGAAAATTGTATATTATTAGTTATGTTTATAATTATTCAAAATACTTTTATTGTTGTTCTATATCCAGAATAATTCAGGATAATATTGACTCACGTACTGTAATAAATAAACTGTGAGACGACTATGTAAGTGAGTCTACGGAGTTACAATAAATTCATACACACAGAGTATACATATTATTATATTATATATCAGTTTGTTGACAAATAAGGATTACATTAAAGATCAGTTCTGTTATTTTGAAACTTACAGAGAACTAACATTAAATGGAAAATGGTAACAAATTAAACAACTTAGAAAGCAGTAAAGGTACAGAACAGACAAAATTTTATATTTATTTTTCTTCATAATGTTTCTATATAAAGGCAGTAGATTTTTAAGGTGAAATTTATGTTGTTCCGATAACCTTCAGAACTATTTACCCTTGGCTCGTTATTAAAAAACTTTAGATACATGCCTACAGTGGGGAAGTTACTCATTAAACAGAAATTCGATAACATTAAATAAAATATTATTTCGTTACTATATTATGAGCCCACATGAAGACGAGATAATGGCTTGACATTTTTTTTATGTATGTATTCATGTATTTATCAAAAAAATTCTACCGAATCCATAAAATGTTCTTTATGTTTTTGTTAAGAAATTAAATTATTTTATTTACATTACTACTTATATAAACTGTTTATTTCAGCATCGTAAAGAAATCTTAGATTATTTAACAACTTAAAAACAGTCATGTACTTAGCAGTCGGACGTAACACGGCGTTGTTGATATTATACTCATGCAACAAAAACTCATTTTGCTAATAATGCGTGAGCTTTTAAAAGCATTTTGTTTGAATTCTAAATAACACGATAAAACTTTTCAAAGCATGTATCAAGGAACGAAAAGGATATTTACATAAAACGCGTGAATCCGCCAACTGCATTTTGTGTTCAACAGTACACACGACTCGACACGGCCTTTTCATGGAGCATATAACATTCAAATATTTCACCGACTGTACACACACGAACTACGTCTGCCGAATACTTTCTACTTATATATAAAAATATAAAAATACATTAAGTATTATTTTAAACTTTTATTTTATATTTATTTACAAAGTTAAGAAACAAAACTTCTACTGATTTAATAAAGAATTAAAAAAAGATAATTATTATTAAATGGCCAAAGAATATACTTTTAAACTTTCGTGTGAGACAAAGAAAACATGATGACCTGAAGCATTATATATGTCATGTGTTCTTCAAATACAACATATATATATATATATATATATATATATATATATATATATATATATATATATATATATTTGTTGCAACGCCATACACTGGGTGGTTTAAGAAGCTAGCTTTAAATGGAAACGTCAAATTGTATACTTGAGGGAAATTGGTGACATTGCTACGGACATTATTGATAGCAATAAGTTTGTTAAAGTTCAGATAATGTAGATTCTTATTATTAGGTTGTGTCTTGTGGAACCAGTCTCCGCGCTATCACAATTTTGCTAAAATTTAAATCCATGTATATCTAAGCATATAATAGCAATTTTGTATCGTACTCTAACTTTGATGAAATACAAACATGTGTCCTCAAGACTAGTGTGATATTTCGGATACTACGCATGATGGACCTTTTGGCGACGAGGCACACCTTCCGTCTTCGTCATACTTTTACACAAAAATTACAAACTGTATGTTTTTACAATAGATAACATAATTCAATTTATAATATAATATAATTCAATTCAATTCATATTTAAGGCTTTTCATTTATTATTTACTTCAAATCTGAACCAATTGTGATTTACCTTCATTACCCACATTTTTAATATTATTATACTACCATTGTTAACAAACTTTCCAATTGACATATATCTAACAATAATCAGCTTTACTGTAAAATATAATTTATACTTTGTATTAATAAAAAGATAAGAAACAAGAAACAGAACGTGAAGAAAATTATATCCTAACGTCATTTGAAACTTCATAAGATAAAGTTATTCAATATATGAAAAACAAAATAAAACCAAAACTAACTGTCTGTTACTACTCACTCAATGACTTTCTATTTACCAAGAAAAGTATTTCAGTTTACATATTACTAGTAACTTCAAAGACTGAAGTGTCTATAGGATATCGGAACACTAAGTGTTAGAATACATAATTTCTGGTCAGTTTCCATAATTATTTTGTAGTTTCGAAGTTTTATCATATTTATATTTTTCCCAAGTAAGGTGTATCTGTATTATATATTGAAGTACCTCTTGCTTGGTTCGTGGAAAAACATTCATAAAAACTCGTAATATTTTTAGTATTTACTGATTCAGAATAATATTTGAGCTAAGTAAAAATTAAGCTTGACAAACACCACTTTCAATGAAAACAAATTTCAAATATAAATGGAATCCAATTTGAAAAATTGTTTGGTCAAAGGACTTTATCCGTCAAAGGATGTTTACGGAAACGCGTAGACGCGATTCCTGGATTTAATTCACAACAATACAGGACTCGTCACGGCCTTTTCATGAAAGCATTCACTCTTCTCCTGACTACACATACTTTTATAAATACTTCTCTGTGATTGTACTGCTTCCTATTCAAGCAGTAACGTGGAACTTTATAAATGTGGAATATCTTTTAAAGTATTTTAAACAATGATAGCCGTATATTTATTTTGGGTGTTCTTTGTATACGACAAACTTCTAAAACGTTTGCGTCTACTGATATTACAGAAAACAAAGACAGAATGTATTACTTATATATAACATGGATATATTTATTATTATATCAGTGTGTCTTCGTTTTAATGTCGTAATACTTCAGTGTTATTGACATGATAATATTGTATCCTTGATTATAAGTTTAATGAATTAATGGATATAATATGTATAATATTTTGATTCCACATATTCCAATATTTATAAGATATAACATGACTTCTGCTTATAAAAAAAAATTAAATGTCGAATCCATGAGACTTCCCTCTGCCCTTATTCCAATAATTTGGTACAAAGGCAATATATCAATTTCTTCCACGTTATCCTGCATCACCTCAGTAGACTTTAGTTTCATTGACACATTATTTCATGCACTTCATCCATCTTGATGAAGTGCATGAAGTAGACGTCTTTTTCAGTCACCCTCTTCTCTAATAACAATTCGAATGAATGGTTCAAACTATTATCGTACTTGGCTGGATTTATTAAATATGTTAATACTTATTTACATACTTCTACAATATTACGTTATATGAACTTCCCACACAAAATAATTAAAATTTTCACAACAAACTATGAACATGAAACTACAAAATTGCAATCTTCATGAAATACGGGGTTATTGATTTCAGATGACCTAACTACTGTACTAGTTCTTATTTGTTTGTATATAAGGATGGAATTTGAATAACCTCCAGATAGTCTAAATGATAACAATTCCCCATGTCCTGAAGGACTAGCTCTAGATATTGTGCTCGAAGGCTTTTAAGATACAAGTAACAATAACAGACTAACTACGAACACAGAGATAGTGTTAATGCTCAATTTAACAACATTTAGAATTATAGTTAGATTATATGTTCTAAATTGTACATTATTTTTTCAGATTTGCTTTTTGTGTTATAAAATAAAATAGCTCTGTTCTTGATACAGAAGCTGATTTTTAAATTTTCCTTAGCTATATTGATATTCACATATAACGAACCTAGACCGCTCTTGTACAAGTGCTAGTCACTATATAAGAAATGTTGACACTGGAAGATTTTTTTACTTTTATAATACATTTATAAGATGTAACATGTATGTTGAAGTTAGTCTGTATTTTAAGCATATTATCCAACTATTGCTCTAAAGTTAACAAATAACTACCAACAAATAACAAGAGTCTTATCAAACTCACACCAAAAACACCTATCAAACTTACAGGGATACAAAAGTCGAACCTACAACGCTTTTTGGATAATGGACAACCTAGTACACCAGGGCTTCGAACTAAACCAGTAGCTCTATACATGAACGACGACCAAGAAAAAATAGGTTTCAGTTTTTGCATCGTAGGACCAAAAAACTGGGCAGCTAGTCCGGGTGAGATGTATATCTCACCCGGACTAGCTGCCCTCACTAAAGGAAGTACCGATAGGGCAACAATGAAGAGGTCGATGAGTCGAGGTCGAGTCATGCCAAAAGTCACATTGGGGGACTGGGATTGCCGAATAGTGCGGAGGAAGAACAAAACCATCGCACTGCTGGACGCTAAATACTCAGAGTCCCCTTACACAAATGCATGTAAGATGCTCAATCACCTGAGCACACTAGGAGCTGAAAATATTAACACTAGTCCAAAAACAATAAGCGTTGACGCTATGCGAGTTGGCTATGACAAAGGATCTATAAATGCTTCAAGGTACCACGACGTGGTTGTATATGAAGACCGCGGAGAAGACCTAACGTTCCTTAAAATAAGAAAAACACCAAATAGGACTACGACCCCCGAAAACACCTGGGGCGAACCAAGCAACCAGATCCTACAAAGCAGCGCCGCACGCCTTCAAGAGAGAATTGCCATCGAAATTCAATCCAACAAAATAACACAGGACAAATCAAAAACTAAGAAAGGATTTAATAAGATGATTACAATGCTTAAACCGAAGCAAAAATATCATAAAAAGAACAGAACTAGAGCCGACATGGGACAAACAAGTGCACCCGATTTACCATCCGCCAGTGGTGCCAACGAACATATGCGAAACGCGTTTCTTGGGTACACAGCATCTATAAGGGAAACAATCAAAACTAACCTTGCGATCTGTGAAAAGATCAGGCGGACCTTCGAACTTGAAAACGAAGGTCTTCTTAAAGTATTACTCAAGGAAGAAAAAGCCGCCATTTTCAACAACACTACATCTGAATATGTACGGGGTAAAACACCTAAAATTCCCCACATGGCGGCTTACAGCGTTAAAAATGGATTCGTTAAAATAGCTGAAACCCCCAAAGGAGTAACTGGACCGCCCAAGTATTTAACACCCGCTGAAGACTCAATACTTGTAGTAGCCCGCTGCATAGAGGTCTCGCTGGAAGATAACATCCTCCAAATGGCTACAGCCGTAGAGGATTCAGCAAGACCCTGGGAAGACTGGGAAGCACCAATTTTCCACTGGGTCAACGGCGTTCCTGGATGTGGAAAATCGACTTGGGTAGTAAACAACTTCGTATTTGAAAGTGACTTGATAGCAACAACGACGACTGAGGCAGCATTAGAGCTCAGGAATAAACTCGCCCTCAGTTGTCCAAAGGATGGGAAGACCAAAGTCCGAACGATCGCTTCAATATTAATAAATGGCGTCAAAGAAAAGCCTGAACGACTTATCATTGACGAGGCCTTGATGAACCATTTCGGAGCGATCGTTATGGCGGCCCGACTAACAGAGGCCAAAGCAGTCACACTAATCGGAGACACAAACCAGATTCCTTATATAGACCGGCTAAATCTGTTCCATATGAAATATAATAGCCCATACCTCGGGACGTCTATCAGTCAAGAGCTCTTAAGAACCTACCGATGTCCCCTGGACGTAAGCTATGCTCTAAATGAGGTATACAACGGCATATACTCAGCCCATTCATTGACTCGCTCTCTGAGAACAGTCAGGTTTACGGGTGCTACCATCGAAGCTGACTTTCCTAATACCCTGTACCTGGTCCACACACAGACTGAAAAAGCGGACCTTACAAACCTAGGGTACGGAAAAGGGGAAAACTCGCGCATCCTCACCATCAATGAAGCTCAGGGATTAACATACGAGTCGGTAATAATCATCCAAACGAAATCCAAACCAAAATCGTACCTGACAAGTGTCCCACACGCAGTGGTGGCTTTATCTAGACACACAAGAATTTCTACGTACTACACGGATATCGACGAAGACGCCATTGTGAGATTCATTAGGCGGGCCGGCGATACCTCCGATAGAACTCTTGTAGAGTACAACCTCAAGATGGCAATTTCTCACCGTGACTCCGAGGCTATGAAAAAGCTAGTGAACTTAATAACCTAGCTTACTACTACTACTATTTACTTTATTTATTATTATTATCAATTTCTAAAATAGCTTTCGAAAACTTGTGCAGGTGTACAATTTCCTGCGAAGTTACCATCGCAATTAAAATCGTAATAAAATTGTTTAAAATCACAATGAAAGGCATGGACAAATGTCTACGGTGTACAAAAAAAAAAAAAAAAAAGAAACAAATAACTACCATTACCATAATTATTCAATATTATATCAAGAACTTTTATTTCAATAAATATTCATACAACACAAGGTAAAAATTAAATTAATAAATTATACTTATATTGAAATACACGCAGCAGTTTAAAGTAAATAACTGCAGTACTAATTAATTCGATTGGTTAACGCTGCCTTAATGCCTTAAATTAATACGAATAATTTAATTCTTAGTTTAAACTCTTTGATTGTTTTTAATAAGTTGTCCTAAAATTATAATAAAACAGAAAAACTACCATTTATGTAAATTTCGTTACCTAGTATTTTGTGTTCCAATATGATCAAAATAATACAAAACAGAAATAAGAAACGAATTAATTCAAATATTATTGAAGACGTTGTATCGTGCGGTGGAACGGAATGGAATACATAAATCGTGGTTTAGAATGTGTGATATTTTATGTTACAGTCAACACTTTAATACAACTGAACGCAGCTGACGCTTAAAAACACTTATGTAATATTTATGCGTTAAGGTCGTGATTCTTGTGGTAGTGCTGTCTGAATTTGGCAGTATTTATGCAAACAAAGTAAAAGTGAAGTTTCTTAAGAAAATTGTTTTAGACATCATAAGTCTTCTTGTTCCATTTTCAGATTATCTTAGTGGCCTTAAATAAAATGAATGAATTAATATAAAGACAACAGTATTATAATTACGTGAAATAAAAATAATATAAATTTATATCAACAAAAAAAACTAAAAAGAAGTTGCACATCCAATTGCAAGTAAATATAAATGTCTAAAAAGCATAATAGAAATATAAAATATATTTCGTAATCATATTTTAATAAATAATATAATATGTTCAATAATTTATAATTAATATCGCTTGATACAATGTCATTAGTTGCGGTCAAATAATACATGAAAGATTCGGCTAAACTACATTACATTCATTTTAACTAATTACTTATTAACCAGCTGTTTAGTATCACTGTACTAAATGCCACATACTCGTTATAATACATTGTACATTAAACCATTATTATACCTCCATTTATAAAATACTAAATGTTTTATTCCTATCGGAAATTATATATGATTAGTTATGTTTATAATTATTCAAAAAACTTTTATTGTTGTACTATATATAGAATAATTGAGGATAATATTAACTCACGTATGGAATATTAAGAAATAATCTGGGAGATGACTGTAAGAGATTTTACGGAGTTTAAATAAATCCAAACACACATAATACAAATAATATAATTAAAAATTCTAAAATAATATTACAGAAGGTACTTAGCTTCTATTAATTTAGTGCAGTTAAAGAAGTTGAAAATTTTATGTTGAATAAGTATATTTGTTCAAGAGTTCCCAACTTCATTAAATGATCTTTAAGCACACAAGCCGGGTTTCGTGTGTCTTGCATCGAATGAATATTACGAAACTTACTCGTGTAGTTCTCTGAAATGTGTAGGAATAAAAAGTTAAGTATTAAATAAAAAGTGTAAACCAAACGGACACATTAAAATTGCAATAAAACCGCAACCATCAATGGTGGGTCACCATCTTAATATCTCATTCAAGTGTTATATTAAACATACGATTTGATCACACACACACATCACGTGAGACACGTGTTATGAATGTAATGTGTAATGACAAGTTTTGAATGAAATTTGATCAAAATTAATTCAACATGACCATTCGTTACATTTAAATATTTTAATATCACAAATAATTAAATTCAAAATCAATATAAACAATGTTTTTGATCTCTTATTGAATTATCCGCACTAATTAGTTTGTTGACAAATAGGGATTATATTAAAGATCAGTTCTGTTATTTTGGGAGTTACAGAGAACTAACATTAAATGGAAAGTGGTGAAAAATTAAACAACTGTGAAAGCAATAAAGATTCCAAGAACTCGCTATCAGTAACTTTCCTTCTGCTAATCGATGGTTAAAGGTCCAAGTGTTCTCATTTGTTGAAATAATTAGAAGAGTCCCCCTTTCCTGTTTATCCGAAAGTTTAAAGTCGTCGCAAATGAAAGATAGTGCTGATCATAAAAAACCTATTAAGTATAACTATTATGATACAGAACAAATAAAAAATTTATAACTATTTTTCTTCATAATGTTTCTATTTAAAGGCAGCAGGTTCTTAATTACTAGGCAATAACTATACATAACAACTGTACCTTAACTTTGGTTAAGAAATGAAATTATTTTATTACATAACTACTTACATTAACTCTTTATTACGGCTTCGTAAAGAAATCTTAGATTTTTTAACAACTGAAAAGCAAGCATGTACGAGTACTGAGCAGTCGGACGTAACACGGCATTGTTGATATTATACTCATGCAGCAAAAACTCATTTTCCTAACAATGAGTGAGCTTTTAAAAGCATTTTGTTTGAATTCTAAATAACACGATGAAGCTGTTCAAAGAATGTATCAAAGGATGAAAACGATATTTACATAAAACTCGTGAATCCGCCAACTGCATTTTGTGTTCGACAGTACACACGACTCGACACGGCCTTTTCATGGAGCATATAACATTCAAATATTTCATTGACTGTACCTACACGGACTACGTCTGCCGAAAACTTTCTATTTACTTTTAGAATAGATAAAACTACAAAAACAAATATAATATTATCTTTAACTTTTATTTTGTATTTATTCACAAAGTTAAGAAACAAACTTCTAACTGTTTAATAAAGAATTGAAAATAGAAAATTGTTATTATAAATGTCAAAAGAAAATACTTCTAAAGTTTCGTGTGAGACAAAGAAAACATGATGACCTGAAGCATTATATATATCATGTGTTCTTCAAATGCAACAAATATATATATATTTTTGTTGCAACGCCACGTACTGGGTGGTTTAAAAAGCTAGCTTTAAATGAAAACGTCAAATAGTTTATAATTATTTACATACGATAACTTCTATAACGTTACGCTTCTACTGATATTACATTATATGTACTTCCCATAGTTAAGATTTCACTACTAACTATGAACAGCACAGTCTTCATATAATACGGTTTACAGGGGACGTAACTTATGTAGTTAACCAGTTCTTATTTGTTTGTGCTTAAGGATGGAATTTGAATAACCTATAGATAGCCTAAAGTATAACAAGTCGTCACGTCCTGAAGGACTAGCTCTAGATATTATGCTCGAAGGCTTTTAAGATACAAGTAACAATAACAGACTAATTACGAACACAGAGATAGTGTTAATGCTCAATTTAGAGACATTTAGAACTGTAATTAGATTATATGTTCAAATTTTACATTATTTTTTCAGATTCCTTCTTGTGTTATAGCTTATTTAAGGATCTCGGCCTTTCTAGAACGATCATCAGTTCATTTCTGGAACGTATTTCAAAGGCGGCTTTAGTAGGTTCTTACGATATTTGGTTAGGTAGGGAGAGGAGCGTAAACAGTGAAGGTGAGCGTGTATGCGCATAGTAAAGGGGCCCCTTAAACCTACATCTGGGTCGCAAGTCCCAGGCATTGTTTGCGCTCCTCTTCTTGCAACGCGATGGGCCCGGCACCCGCACGGTGAATCCATGGAATGCTAAGAAGCTTCGTCTCATTTTAATTGACAGCCCGGAGAGACGGGATGACGCTGGAAAGACAGCTGACGCTGGAAAGACAGATGGCAGCTGGGAAGACAGATGACTGCTGGAAAGACAGCCGAGGGTGACGGCCTAGCAAGCCAAGCCCGGGAATTTCGTTTAAAGCTAAAAGTCCGAAAAAGAAAAATACCCCTGGGACAGTCCGAGAGGGGGGGCGGAAGAACTGTCCATCGGTTGATAGTAACGGCGAAAACGGCGCGAAAACGGAATTGAAATGCCTTACGTGCGGGAAAATTTACAAAAGACGAGCCTGGTTTATTAAACATCTCAAAACACACGATGGTGCTGAAGCGCGGCAACCGCCGGTAATATCTTCGGTTTTCACTTCGGATAGAGTTTACCCTCACACATCCCATGGTGAACCATTGAATGCGAATCACCAGGAGTCCATAACCATCCGGACGCGTCTTAGCATTCCCACTATTAAACAATCGACATGGAAAATACACGACCAAAATATAGCGGACCTGTTAGAGCACCCGGGCTCTAACCAGGTACTCAACGCGCAAGTAGAGACTCTACAAAATACGATTTTTGACTACTTCAATGAGCACTATCCACCTTCGAATCGTTATGCTCACAAGTATAAAGAAAACGGTTTTAAATTGAAAATGAGAAGGAAAAAAAGGGACCTCATAAAGAAACTTCGTAGGGCCAAAGCCATGGGCGACAACCAACTTAGTCACCAACTGTCTAGGGCATTAAGGTCAATTCTTAAATTAATACAAGGCATATCACAACAAATAACAAAAAACCGTGATAGCTTTGACCGGGCAAAACACGAAGTAGACTTTGATAAAAATCCTTTTAAGTACTCTAAAAACATTTTCAAAGACGAAAAAGGTAAACTCCTCTTGACCAACGAGCAAATTTTTGATTATTATAAAAGCACATACGAAGTGCCTAAAAATCAAAAGCTGTATGGGGATCCCAACGATCAAAAACCTGAGAGTCCATCCATAGATTTTCATGCCAACCCACCAACTTTGGAGGAAATCAATAAAATAATTAAAAAGAAACCATCTAAGTCAGCACCAGGTCCGGATGGTATCCCTTATATAGTTTATAAAAAATGTCCGTCGATTCATAAACATCTATTGAATATATTCGATAAAATCTGGTCAAGAGGACAAACACCGGTAACATTCGGAAATGCTCTTTTTGTCCTCATTCCCAAAAGCGACAATGTCTCGGATCCTAGGGACACTAGACCGATAGCTCTAACAAATACAATATCAAAAATATTTTTTTCTTTTTTACAAACAAAAATGACGCAATTCATGATAAATAATAAATATTTCGGGCCTTATCACCAGAAAGGGTTTTTGCCTGGCATTTCTGGATGCCTCGAACATAACATGTTACTATCGGAAAGCCTTAAAGATGCCAGAAATAGTGAAAGACAAATAACGGTATGTTGGATAGACTTAGAGAACGCTTTCGGGTCGGTACAACATGAACTGATGATGTTCGCGCTAAGGTGGTATAACTTTCCTACGTTAGTAAGTGACATGATTGCATCATATTATTCAAAATTAAAATTTTCCATAATCACAAATGAAAATCATTCCAAACCATTAAATTACAACATAGGTTTATTTCAAGGTTGTTGTATTTCTCCAATTATATTTAACATAGTGATCAATATTTTAATAGATAAATTAATTAAAAACGAAAAGAAATGGGGTTATCGGTTTAAGTTTAACAATAAATACACAGAATCCATACTAGCATTCGCAGACGATCTCGCGATACTGACACGTAATCCAAAACAATGTCAGCTACTTTTAAATGTTGTGGAGGATTTCTGTGCTTGGTCGGACGGATTGAGGACAAAACCCAATAAATGCTACAGTCTGTGTCTGGGTAGGCGGAACACCAGATATACCTCTTACGATCCGGGTCTTATAATGGGCGGTAAGTGCGTTACTACTATTACCGACGCAGCTCCGTTCAAATTCTTAGGCAAAAAAATCGATTACCAAGGGCGTACTCCATCTTTAGATATAATAGTCGATAGCTTTTTGAATGATCTTAAAAAGGTAGACAATCAGCCAATAAGTAACATCAAGAAGGCTTGGATATACGATAATTATTTAACATCACGTTTAAATTGGCCTTTCCTCGTTTACGATATTAATAAGACCCTTTTGTTAAAGTTAGATGCAAGCGTCATAAGGACATTGAAGTCATGGCTCGGGTTAGCGCATCCAGCGGACTCTTCTACCTTATTTAGAGACCGACACAATTTTGGGTTAAAATTAAAGAAACCATCGGAACTCTATAAACACCTAAGAGTGACCAAGAGACATATCATCTCAAAGTCGAATGATGATACTGTAACATCTCTCCCAAAAGATAAAATTGCCGCAGAGCTGGAGTCACGACTTCAATTCCATAAACAATTTATGATAGGTGCTCAAACAAATAAAGCAGGGCTAGGATCAAGTAGGAAAGAACCAGACATAGAAATAATAAAATCCTTTATTCGGCACGATGAAAATGATAATTACCGGTTGCACGCGATGAGCCTAGAATTGCAAAACGAATGGGTGACCATAGGAGATTTTTGTATTCCATTAGCTTTACGATGGCGCACCCTGCTTCATGATTGGTCCCCAGCATTATTAAAATTTTATCTTAATGCATTCCAAATGACTCTCCCAGATCAAAGTAACTTAATAAGATGGGGCAAAGCCACCGAAAAATCTTGCAACATCTGCGGGGAGGCAGTAGGAACCGCGAAACACTTGCTAGTAGGGTGTAGGGTACTATTAAATAGAGGTAAATACTCGCGTCGCCACGATAAAGTATTAGAAATCATACGAGAAGCGGTTAGTCTTTCTGTAGCAAGAGCGCAGAGGGGTATAACAACCACCAAAAAATCAGTAGAGTTCGTAAAGGCAGGTTCGTCCAAAAAATCTAAATTAAAACCTTATTCCATCTTGGACGCGTCTCCTGATTGGACTCTCATGATGGACACGTATGAAAGGCAATACAAAATCCCCGGGGATGTTTGTGTTTCGTCATCTAGGCCGGACTTATTCCTGTATTCAAAACAACTAAGGCGCGTTATACTTGTGGAGCTTACTGTACCCTGGGAAACAAACATACCCAAAGATCATACATTTAAGCTTAACAAGTATTACGAACTGTGTAACGAACTGATCAGGAATAAATTTATAGTTAATTTGTACGCTGTAGAAGTAGGAGCGAGAGGTATAACAGCAAAATCTCTCTACAACTTATTTAAGGATCTCGGCCTTTCTAGAACGATCATCAGTTCATTTCTGGAACGTATTTCAAAGGCGGCTTTAGTAGGTTCTTACGATATTTGGTTAGGTAGGGAGAGGAGCGTAAACAGTGAAGGTGAGCGTGTATGCGCATAGTAAAGGGGCCCCTTAAACCTACATCTGGGTCGCAAGTCCCAGGCATTGTTTGCGCTCCTCTTCTTGCAACGCGATGGGCCCGGCACCCGCACGGTGAATCCATGGAATGCTAAGAAGCTTCGTCTCATTTTAATTGACAGCCCGGAGAGACGGGATGACGCTGGAAAGACAGCTGACGCTGGAAAGACAGATGGCAGCTGGGAAGACAGATGACTGCTGGAAAGACAGCCGAGGGTGACGGCCTAGCAAGCCAAGCCCGGGAATTTCGTTTAAAGCTAAAAGTCCGAAAAAGAAAAATACCCCTGGGACAGTCCGAGAGGGGGGGCGGAAGAACTGTCCATCGGTTGATAGTAACGGCGAAAACGGCGCGAAAACGGAATTGAAATGCCTTACGTGCGGGAAAATTTACAAAAGAAGAGCCTGGTTTATTAAACATCTCAAAACACACGATGGTGCTGAAGCGCGGCAACCGCCGGTAATATCTTCGGTTTTCACTTCGGATAGAGTTTACCCTCACACATCCCATGGTGAACCATTGAATGCGAATCACCAGGAGTCCATAACCATCCGGACGCGTCTTAGCATTCCCACTATTAAACAATCGACATGGAAAATACACGACCAAAATATAGCGGACCTGTTAGAGCACCCGGGCTCTAACCAGGTACTCAACGCGCAAGTAGAGACTCTACAAAATACGATTTTTGACTACTTCAATGAGCACTATCCACCTTCGAATCGTTATGCTCACAAGTATAAAGAAAACGGTTTTAAATTGAAAATGAGAAGGAAAAAAAGGGACCTCATAAAGAAACTTCGTAGGGCCAAAGCCATGGGCGACAACCAACTTAGTCACCAACTGTCTAGGGCATTAAGGTCAATTCTTAAATTAATACAAGGCATATCACAACAAATAACAAAAAACCGTGATAGCTTTGACCGGGCAAAACACGAAGTAGACTTTGATAAAAATCCTTTTAAGTACTCTAAAAACATTTTCAAAGACGAAAAAGGTAAACTCCTCTTGACCAACGAGCAAATTTTTGATTATTATAAAAGCACATACGAAGTGCCTAAAAATCAAAAGCTGTATGGGGATCCCAACGATCAAAAACCTGAGAGTCCATCCATAGATTTTCATGCCAACCCACCAACTTTGGAGGAAATCAATAAAATAATTAAAAAGAAACCATCTAAGTCAGCACCAGGTCCGGATGGTATCCCTTATATAGTTTATAAAAAATGTCCGTCGATTCATAAACATCTATTGAATATATTCGATAAAATCTGGTCAAGAGGACAAACACCGGTAACATTCGGAAATGCTCTTTTTGTCCTCATTCCCAAAAGCGACAATGTCTCGGATCCTAGGGACACTAGACCGATAGCTCTAACAAATACAATATCAAAAATATTTTTTTCTTTTTTACAAACAAAAATGACGCAATTCATGATAAATAATAAATATTTCGGGCCTTATCACCAGAAAGGGTTTTTGCCTGGCATTTCTGGATGCCTCGAACATAACACGTTACTATCGGAAAGCCTTAAAGATGCCAGAAATAGTGAAAGACAAATAACGGTATGTTGGATAGACTTAGAGAACGCTTTCGGGTCGGTACAACATGAACTGATGATGTTCGCGCTAAGGTGGTATAACTTTCCTACGTTAGTAAGTGACATGATTGCATCATATTATTCAAAATTAAAATTTTCCATAATCACAAATGAAAATCATTCCAAACCATTAAATTACAACATAGGTTTATTTCAAGGTTGTTGTATTTCTCCAATTATATTTAACATAGTGATCAATATTTTAATAGATAAATTAATTAAAAACGAAAAGAAATGGGGTTATCGGTTTAAGTTTAACAATAAATACACAGAATCCATACTAGCATTCGCAGACGATCTCGCGATACTGACACGTAATCCAAAACAATGTCAGCTATTTTTAAATGTTGTGGAGGATTTCTGTGCTTGGTCGGACGGATTGAGGACAAAACCCAATAAATGCTACAGTCTGTGTCTGGGTAGGCGGAACACCAGATATACCTCTTACGATCCGGGTCTTATAATGGGCGGTAAGTGCGTTACTACTATTACCGACGCAGCTCCGTTCAAATTCTTAGGCAAAAAAATCGATTACCAAGGGCGTACTCCATCTTTAGATATAATAGTCGATAGCTTTTTGAATGATCTTAAAAAGGTAGACAATCAGCCAATAAGTAACATCAAAAAGGCTTGGATATACGATAATTATTTAACATCACGTTTAAATTGGCCTTTCCTCGTTTACGATATTAATAAGACCCTTTTGTTAAAGTTAGATGCAAGCGTCATAAGGACATTGAAGTCATGGCTCGGGTTAGCGCATCCAGCGGACTCTTCTACCTTATTTAGAGACCGACACAATTTTGGGTTAAAATTAAAGAAACCATCGGAACTCTATAAACACCTAAGAGTGACCAAGAGACATATCATCTCAAAGTCGAATGATGATACTGTAACATCTCTCCCAAAAGATAAAATTGCCGCAGAGCTGGAGTCACGACTTCAATTCCATAAACAATTTATGATAGGTGCTCAAACAAATAAAGCAGGGCTAGGATCAAGTAGGAAAGAACCAGACATAGAAATAATAAAATCCTTTATTCGGCACGATGAAAATGATAATTACCGGTTGCACGCGATGAGCCTAGAATTGCAAAACGAATGGGTGACCATAGGAGATTTTTGTATTCCATTAGCTTTACGATGGCGCACCCTGCTTCATGATTGGTCCCCAGCATTATTAAAATTTTATCTTAATGCATTCCAAATGACTCTCCCAGATCAAAGTAACTTAGTAAGATGGGGCAAAGCCACCGAAAAATCTTGCAACATCTGCGGGGAGGCAGTAGGAACCGCGAAACACTTGCTAGTAGGGTGTAGGGTACTATTAAATAGAGGTAAATACTCGCGTCGCCACGATAAAGTATTAGAAATCATACGAGAAGCGGTTAGTCTTTCTGTAGCAAGAGCGCAGAGGGGTATAACAACCACCAAAAAATCAGTAGAGTTCGTAAAGGCAGGTTCGTCCAAAAAATCTAAATTAAAACCTTATTCCATCTTGGACGCGTCTCCTGATTGGACTCTCATGATGGACACGTATGAAAGGCAATACAAAATCCCCGGGGATGTTTGTGTTTCGTCATCTAGGCCGGACTTATTCCTGTATTCAAAACAACTAAGGCGCGTTATACTTGTGGAGCTTACTGTACCCTGGGAAACAAACATACCCAAAGATCATACATTTAAGCTTAACAAGTATTACGAACTGTGTAACGAACTGATCAGGAATAAATTTATAGTTAATTTGTACGCTGTAGAAGTAGGAGCGAGAGGTATAACAGCAAATCTCTCTACAACTTATTTAAGGATCTCGGCCTTTCTAGAACGATCATCAGTTCATTTCTGGAACGTATTTCAAAGGCGGCTTTAGTAGGTTCTTACGATATTTGGTTAGGTAGGGAGAGGAGCGTAAACAGTGAAGGTGAGCGTGTATGCGCATAGTAAAGGGGCCCCTTAAACCTACATCTGGGTCGCAAGTCCCAGGCATTGTTTGCGCTCCTCTTCTTGCAACGCGATGGGCCCGGCACCCGCACGGTGAATCCATGGAATGCTAAGAAGCTTCGTCTCATTTTAATTGACAGCCCGGAGAGACGGGATGACGCTGGAAAGACAGCTGACGCTGGAAAGACAGATGGCAGCTGGGAAGACAGATGACTGCTGGAAAGACAGCCGAGGGTGACGGCCTAGCAAGCCAAGCCCGGGAATTTCGTTTAAAGCTAAAAGTCCGAAAAAGAAAAATACCCCTGGGACAGTCCGAGAGGGGGGGCGGAAGAACTGTCCATCGGTTGATAGTAACGGCGAAAACGGCGCGAAAACGGAATTGAAATGCCTTACGTGCGGGAAAATTTACAAAAGACGAGCCTGGTTTATTAAACATCTCAAAACACACGATGGTGCTGAAGCGCGGCAACCGCCGGTAATATCTTCGGTTTTCACTTCGGATAGAGTTTACCCTCACACATCCCATGGTGAACCATTGAATGCGAATCACCAGGAGTCCATAACCATCCGGACGCGTCTTAGCATTCCCACTATTAAACAATCGACATGGAAAATACACGACCAAAATATAGCGGACCTGTTAGAGCACCCGGGCTCTAACCAGGTACTCAACGCGCAAGTAGAGACTCTACAAAATACGATTTTTGACTACTTCAATGAGCACTATCCACCTTCGAATCGTTATGCTCACAAGTATAAAGAAAACGGTTTTAAATTGAAAATGAGAAGGAAAAAAAGGGACCTCATAAAGAAACTTCGTAGGGCCAAAGCCATGGGCGACAACCAACTTAGTCACCAACTGTCTAGGGCATTAAGGTCAATTCTTAAATTAATACAAGGCATATCACAACAAATAACAAAAAACCGTGATAGCTTTGACCGGGCAAAACACGAAGTAGACTTTGATAAAAATCCTTTTAAGTACTCTAAAAACATTTTCAAAGACGAAAAAGGTAAACTCCTCTTGACCAACGAGCAAATTTTTGATTATTATAAAAGCACATACGAAGTGCCTAAAAATCAAAAGCTGTATGGGGATCCCAACGATCAAAAACCTGAGAGTCCATCCATAGATTTTCATGCCAACCCACCAACTTTGGAGGAAATCAATAAAATAATTAAAAAGAAACCATCTAAGTCAGCACCAGGTCCGGATGGTATCCCTTATATAGTTTATAAAAAATGTCCGTCGATTCATAAACATCTATTGAATATATTCGATAAAATCTGGTCAAGAGGACAAACACCGGTAACATTCGGAAATGCTCTTTTTGTCCTCATTCCCAAAAGCGACAATGTCTCGGATCCTAGGGACACTAGACCGATAGCTCTAACAAATACAATATCAAAAATATTTTTTTCTTTTTTACAAACAAAAATGACGCAATTCATGATAAATAATAAATATTTCGGGCCTTATCACCAGAAAGGGTTTTTGCCTGGCATTTCTGGATGCCTCGAACATAACACGTTACTATCGGAAAGCCTTAAAGATGCCAGAAATAGTGAAAGACAAATAACGGTATGTTGGATAGACTTAGAGAACGCTTTCGGGTCGGTACAACATGAACTGATGATGTTCGCGCTAAGGTGGTATAACTTTCCTACGTTAGTAAGTGACATGATTGCATCATATTATTCAAAATTAAAATTTTCCATAATCACAAATGAAAATCATTCCAAACCATTAAATTACAACATAGGTTTATTTCAAGGTTGTTGTATTTCTCCAATTATATTTAACATAGTGATCAATATTTTAATAGATAAATTAATTAAAAACGAAAAGAAATGGGGTTATCGGTTTAAGTTTAACAATAAATACACAGAATCCATACTAGCATTCGCAGACGATCTCGCGATACTGACACGTAATCCAAAACAATGTCAGCTATTTTTAAATGTTGTGGAGGATTTCTGTGCTTGGTCGGACGGATTGAGGACAAAACCCAATAAATGCTACAGTCTGTGTCTGGGTAGGCGGAACACCAGATATACCTCTTACGATCCGGGTCTTATAATGGGCGGTAAGTGCGTTACTACTATTACCGACGCAGCTCCGTTCAAATTCTTAGGCAAAAAAATCGATTACCAAGGGCGTACTCCATCTTTAGATATAATAGTCGATAGCTTTTTGAATGATCTTAAAAAGGTAGACAATCAGCCAATAAGTAACATCAAAAAGGCTTGGATATACGATAATTATTTAACATCACGTTTAAATTGGCCTTTCCTCGTTTACGATATTAATAAGACCCTTTTGTTAAAGTTAGATGCAAGCGTCATAAGGACATTGAAGTCATGGCTCGGGTTAGCGCATCCAGCGGACTCTTCTACCTTATTTAGAGACCGACACAATTTTGGGTTAAAATTAAAGAAACCATCGGAACTCTATAAACACCTAAGAGTGATCAAAAGATATATCATCTCAAAGTCGAATGATGATACTGTAACATCTCTCCCAAAAGATAAAATTGCCGCAGAGCTGGAGTCACGACTTCAATTCCATAAACAATTTATGATAGGTGCTCAAACAAATAAAGCAGGGCTAGGATCAAGTAGGAAAGAACCAGACATAGAAATAATAAAATCCTTTATTCGGCACGATGAAAATGATAATTACCGGTTGCACGCGATGAGCCTAGAATTGCAAAACGAATGGGTGACCATAGGAGATTTTTGTATTCCATTAGCTTTACGATGGCGCACCCTGCTTCATGATTGGTCCCCAGCATTATTAAAATTTTATCTTAATGCATTCCAAATGACTCTCCCAGATCAAAGTAACTTAGTAAGATGGGGCAAAGCCACCGAAAAATCTTGCAACATCTGCGGGGAGGCAGTAGGAACCGCGAAACACTTGCTAGTAGGGTGTAGGGTACTATTAAATAGAGGTAAATACTCGCGTCGCCACGATAAAGTATTAGAAATCATACGAGAAGCGGTTAGTCTTTCTGTAGCAAGAGCGCAGAGGGGTATAACAACCACCAAAAAATCAGTAGAGTTCGTAAAGGCAGGTTCGTCCAAAAAATCTAAATTAAAACCTTATTCCATCTTGGACGCGTCTCCTGATTGGACTCTCATGATGGACACGTATGAAAGGCAATACAAAATCCCCGGGGATGTTTGTGTTTCGTCATCTAGGCCGGACTTATTCCTGTATTCAAAACAACTAAGGCGCGTTATACTTGTGGAGCTTACTGTACCCTGGGAAACAAACATACCCAAAGATCATACATTTAAGCTTAACAAGTATTAC
Organism: Melinaea menophilus ssp. n. AW-2005; assembly: GCA_918358695.1. Taxonomy (NCBI): domain Eukaryota; kingdom Metazoa; phylum Arthropoda; class Insecta; order Lepidoptera; family Nymphalidae; genus Melinaea; species Melinaea menophilus. Next base: position 14,404,422 of record OU911049.1, read on the forward strand.
GAACTGTGTAACGAACTGATCAGGAATAAATTTATAGTTAATTTGTACGCTGTAGAAGTAGGAGCGAAAGGTATAACAGCAAAATCTCTCTACAACTTATTTAAGGATCTCGGCCTTTCTAGAACGATCATCAGTTCATTTCTGGAACGTATTTCAAAGGCGGCTTTAGTAGGTTCTTACGATATTTGGTTAGGTAGGGAGAGGAGCGTAAACAGTGAAGGTGAGCGTGTATGCGCATAGTAAAGGGGCCCCTTAAACCTACATCTGGGTCGCAAGTCCCAGGCATTGTTTGCGCTCCTCTTCTTGCAACGCGATGGGCCCGGCACCCGCACGGTGAATCCATGGAATGCTAAGAAGCTTCGTCTCTTAAATAAGTCATTTCAAATATTTAATATGATATTTCATTTTCCTCTACTAAATATTCACTTATAACAAATCTAGTGTTTGCACTTCGGTTCATATACAAGTGCTAGTTAAAAATATATTATTTTTTTCTATAAAGGAAATATTGTCAGTTAAAGTTTTTTTATATATACATTACATTTATAAGATGTAACATGTATGTTGAAGTTAACCTGTATTTTAAGCATATTATCCAACCACGCCATTACCATAATTATTGAATATTGCATCAAGAACTTTTATTTCAATATAAACTCATACAGCAGATAATAAAGGTAAAATTATATTAATGAATTACTCTTATATTAAAATTTACATAACAGTTTAAAGTAAATAACTGAAGTACTTATTAATTCGATTGATTAACGCTTCGTAATTTTCCAACCACCAACGTAAAGCCTATTCCGGCACGAAGCCAAGGTAGTGTGTTTATATGTTTACATTGCTACTGATATATTGAAGACTTTAGAAATAAAATTACCTCATAACATCAACTGTCCGGGAGTGAAAGTTCTCTTAAAATTGTTTCAGTCATTTCAGAGATTAGACGGAGCAAATAGACATAGAAACAAATTTTGTTTTTTTTCGTATAAGTACCGTATATACTTTCAAATGTGATTAGTAGAAAGCTATAAAATTGTAACTACAAATAGACACTTCAATTTTATTTATATAAAGCGACTTGTAATAAGTCAATCAGAAATTAATTTTACTTACATGTTAGTCCACAAGTTTTGAGTTACGAGTACTTCTACTTACTAAATCTAATAAAACTAGCTACTGAAGCCTATTTACTTAAGTAATTTATAATTTCATAATGCATTACCTTCACACGTTCAAAACATGCACAGCATTGAATTGTAAATAAACTGAAGCTTATGTACTTGTAAATAGTAATAATCATATTTTGCCATATCTCTCAGACATCAAAAACTTTTAAAGTCTTCTAATATTTTAATTTGGTTTCTACTTTAACGGGCAAAAATGTTATGTAGGTAATAGGCGTTAAGGTCAGAGGTCATTTCAAGTTAACAGCTGTTTCCTTTTCCTTGAACGTCTGTGCTCATCCATTTCTTTGTCTCTGGATTTCTTAAGAAACCTCCTTACTTCACCTTCATCTAATTTCCTCTTGATTAAATCAGAGTAAAGATGTTTTCTTGTTCCTCCTAAATATAATTATCTAAACATAAGAATTAATACAATCGCTTTAACATTAATTAATATTATATTATCATGAAAATAATAAAATAGACTGATTTGGTCCATTTATTGGATAATTTCAGTAGTTATTGTAAGTTACTTATAACTAGGAATCAAGGTTTTGAACTGAGGAGAGGGCGAGCCAAGGGATGATTAATTGAAGGCGCGCTTTGAAGTTCTTTGAAACAATCTTTGAAAAATACAATCAAAATAATAATATAATCGAAGAAGAATAAATAAATGGAAATATCATTTAAAATGCCTTCTTTTTTTATAGATCTATAAATTCTAATGTTTCTTTTCATTTCGTTGTGATGAATTTGATTTCTTACTAATGCCAAGGACGTTTTAAAGAAGATAGACTTTGTAGTAATTTTGTGTTTTTTATATATAATTATAATATTTAACAAATATAATAAACTAGTTATATATTATTGGTTAGTAAATATACTTTTTAACACAAAATAATTAAAATCTTCAGACATACATTATGTTATTTGTATAAATTGTGACATTCTTAATTTGTCAGATAAAATTCTATTTTGATAATATCACTTGAAGCTGATGTTAACAATAATAGAATTACGAAGTCAGTCCTCTGTTATTTCAAATTGTAGACAAAATTGGATTTAAATTAATTTAAACCATTGAATAGGGTAAAGATAAATGTTAGTATAAAATTCGCTAAAAAACTTTATATGAATAATGAAAATTATTAGATAATATAAAATTATATATATTTTTATAAATGATGTAAAGATGCAGAAGCAACTGGTGCCTTCACAACTGAATGCCTGAAGAATTACTACTGACAAAGCACGCAACGCTTCTTACGTATTAAAGACAATATTTAATATTCTCAATTTTTATTCATTATTTCAATTCTTACCTTGTCCTTATTTTAGTCAATAATAATGCGATTTTTACAATACTTATTATATATTTCATTATATCTTCATGTTATAACGAGACACGAACAATTTTTATATTTAAAACAATACTCCAAATTACATAAATATATTTATATTCTAAATAAACGAATAGTTTAACATGTCTATACATGGTTATAGAAATTCCTAAAATCGAACTTAGGGTAATAGTTATTATTTGCTTTCTAAATTGAAAACAAAACGGCTGCTAAAGAATAGGCGGAAAAATAGTATCCGTTTTGCTATCAGTTAACTCTCTGCACTAGGATCATTTATGGCAGCGATTGGAACGTAAAGACCACTCGTTTTTTAAACGGCCTAGTCTCCTGTTCTCTCGTCCCAATCTATTGTTTCTATAAAGAGATCGGGAAGGATTTATCTTGTTTTACAATCCAATGCGTCCATATGTGCATATATACGAGTATATGCACATACGGACGCAATACATAATTTTATTTTTGTTTGTACGTGATTTTATATATATAAAATCACGTACAAACAAAAATAAAATTATGTAAGAAACTAAGTAATTGAATTTTAATAATAAGTTTTAAAAACATATTTTCGAATTAATATAAAATAAGGAGATACCAGTACAAAATATCCAATACTCAAACGATTTATAACATTAATTTTTATTTTATACCAATTTATTATTTATTATTTTATTATTCATATATTCTATGTCACCTGGTACATATCGTTATTATATAAATTTGTCACTACATTTTGGTAACTCTGGTGCATGTAAAAGAATCATGGTGGAGGTGTTATCAAAATGAGCTTAAAACCTCAAATGTATCATGAAAGAAAGTAAAAGAGCTGTGCTTTGCAAGTGAAATTAATATATTAAATTTCATTACCATTTTCTCCGGTGGAGTTTCAACTATTGTTTGAAAACATTTCATAACATACTTATTTGTATAAAAGAAATAGAAATAAAAAATCAACTTGCTGAAAAAACAAAGTGTTTATTTGAAATTCATATGTATGAATGAATATATATATATATGAATATCGTTTCGTTACAAAAGTTTACTCTTTAAACCTTTTAAACAAAATAACAAAAATGGACCCATATAATGTTAAGAGATATCATATAAACCATATGTTAGCTTTGCAATTGACATTTGTATTACATATTAATAATTTAACCACGGTGAAACGACATGCATTAAATACGTATCACGTACAATTAAATAAATATATTATGTAAAGTTGCCATATTTATTTCGGTTATATGTGTTATTTCTATTAAATATAAGCTGTAATTTCGTTTATATTTTTTTGTTTTGCCACACTGGTTTTAGTAAATATCAAGTGGTTTGAATTACTATGTTTGTTTTTAAAACGAGTAAATGTCGATATTAAACGATCAATCGCAGTTAATTATTCAAAACTAAAAGGAAACATGAAATGAAACCGACAACTTACCATATAATAAATACGCGTGATTTCTTTCTGTTCTATAAAGAAATATATAGCAACATGAATCAGATTGAAACTTAGAACCTTAGCGATATGCGGCGTCATTCTAACAACGGGTCTATCGTGTCAGTACCCTGATTGACAAATTTAGCACCTTATGTTATGAATTTTCTTTCGAAAACCAGCTTTAAGGGGTACATGAGATGACTGAGAATTTTAGAAAAGAAAAAATTTGACTAAATAGATAGATTTACAATAATTTTTTATTTATTTATTTAAACACTTTATTGCACTATATAACATAAAAAAATAACAAGAATAGACAATAAAACAAAAACAGAAATATAAACCATGCAAAGGCGAAAGGAAAAAGCGATCTCTAACAGACAACATTTGGAGATGATTAAAAATAAGAGATCAGAAGGGATAGTGCAAATGATAATACATGTTATTTACATAAGTTACTTATATAAGTATAAAATATGTTTCTTTGTATGTTAATTCTCCTATTTTGATGAAGTTAACTTGACCGGTGTATGCTATAGGTCTTCAAAATGTTTTTATTAAACAAAAAACTTGTTTACTTTATGATTTTACAAGGCATTCCAGCGCATGTCGGGTACAGCTAGATATTTTTTATTAAATATAGATTTAAAAATTCTGGCAGTAGGATTCGAATTTGCGAATTTTCTTCTCCCTTCTTTGTGGTAATGTAAGAGGTAACAATTTCTTAAAAATAATAAAATATGTCAAGAATTCAATATATTTAAGAACAAATTGTCACCTTCTATCTAATCTATCTATCTAATGATAAACTTTATTTCTTTTATTTTCTTACGCTTATCTCAATAAAAACCTCCACCATTATACATGTATATATATAATGTCTTTCTAATAATAGTTTATAATCCAAGTGTCCTAAACCTCTGTCATAGTAAATACAACTACACTGTAAATTAGAATCCCATAAGGCTAGAGCTTACGGCGGAGAGTAATTACAGGGATATTGTTATTAAACTAAGTTCGATTCTCAGCGTTATTAATAATCTATTCTTTGATATATTCAAATTATTCTTAGAATTTTTATAAAAGTTAACCTTTTATAAAAATTCTAAGCATAAATCATGTATATTATTTTATACACAGTATCATAATATTTCCGAGGTGCCAATGAGTAGGTCTATGGAAAAAAACTATTATAAAACTTCACGAATACTTCTTATTATTTTTATATAGTTTTATATTAATAGACAGATATCGTAATCAGTTTTTTGGCAACACATATGTATGTGTTAACATGTGTTAATGATATAATATAAGTTTATTTAATGTCGTTATCGGTTGATAAAATACCACATCATTGGACTTCATTAAGCTCGTTATATTGAACCTGAAATTTTCGATGCTTCATTATAAAATGGACGGCATTTTTGTATATTTATAATTAATATTGGCATATTGACTTCATGACATGAACATAACATACAAAATTATATTTTATTTCCGATTTTTGATTGCTTCTTTTTAAATTAGTTTTTACAAGAGTTTTATTTGTTCGAACTTTACAATTTAATTTAAATAACATTTCACAGACAATAACTTAAAACTGCAATATATATCGTTTTATGTTTAATATGATGAGTCATAAAAATAATGATGTATGACATAAAAATTACGTATATATTACCGTCGCAAAATTTAAATTCTATACACGTATTACAAAAAGGAATTAGCCATAATATTTTATTTTAGGCTCAAAAGTGTCCGATACTCATTTCTCCATTAGGGTCGCTATAAAAATGTTAATTCCGCACACCGCGCTGCATTTTGCATGTTATCACAAACAAGATTTTAATTAATAATATTTGTTTTCCGCGGTCGAATCAGCCGGTCTATAAAATTTTTAATTGTCTTAATTGAGTTATCTCATAGAGATGTGTGAAGTTTAAATTAATTATATCAATAAATTTCTTTTATAGTCATTTATTAATTGTTAATTGCAGATTTTGTGGATATCCCTATAAATATCATTTAAACGACATCCATTGAAACTAGAAATAATCCTAACTGATATCCAAGTTTCGATGTCTGAGATAGTTGTTATTTATATAAGAGATTGATATTTATGAATATAAATGTCCAAAACCTAAGCCGAGATAGCAAATAGGTCCTAGATTGAGATCAATTCCGAAGTAAAACATGGAAATGCATTATTTACAGAGCCCGAATGGCTTCTATCCGTATTTCATATGTGTATTGGTTAGAGAATAACGATTTATTTTACTTCTTTATCACTTATAATAATATTTAAGTATTATTATTAATAAAAAAGTAGATATTTGTTTTGTATATTAATTCTAAAAAGATCAGATGAGATCTGAATACATCAAGATACGAGTATGTTAAAGTCATTTAAGAGTATTGGATGTAAGGACTTTTACTGTCCTGCATTATTTAATCACTCCCAAGGAAAACTTCCTGTGTGGATCATATAAGTCATTTTTGGTTACTAACCACTAAATATATTCTAATGTTGTTTGTCAAAATGTTTTTTTTTTTATATATTTCTATATTATAAGGTCTATAATATTTGATTGTCACTCTCTCTTCATCCTGAACAAACGAGCGTTCAATTGTAATTCGATTTATAACATGTTGAAAACATATTAACACTTTCAATAAAGATTTGAACATATTGATTAAAAATCTATTGTATATAAGTGTTGTGAAAAACCCTCAATTCTCTTGTAGATTGTCGTCTCATCCAATACAAATAGATTGCGTATAAGTTCTTCACTTTAGAACCGCAATTGAGATTTACTTGGTGATTGAAAACGTAAGTACGTGTCTGTATTTGATCGATCGATGCAGGTTTATTTAGTTATGGAGGTTGTTATCAATAAGTTGAAAAGTGCATATTTTTTAATATAAATAAATTGTGTTTAACGTATGTTAGGTTGGCAACACAAATTTTTACTTCACAATTTTCTAACGATATTTGTTATGGTTTTGCGTTATTGTCGGAAAATGTAAGAAATTTGTTTCATATTGATGCTTTTATTTAAAGATTATATTTAAGACTGTAAATATTAACAAAAATAAAACAAAAACTGGCAAGAAATTATGTATTCTAATCCTTTGCATCCCGATATCCTAAAGATACATAACATAAGTACATTGAAATGTCTTAAATTAATATGAATATCCCTAGTTTTAATTTTTAGTTTAAACTCTTTGATCGTTTTAATAAGTTGCCCTAAAATTATAATAAAACAGAAAAACTAACATTTATGTAAATTTCGTTAGCTAGTATTTTGTAGTGCAATATGACCGAAATAATGCGAAACAGAAATAAGAAACGAATTGATTCCAATATTATTCAATAATGTAGATAATTCAGATGTAACAATAATATTCATTCCCGACTGTACATGATGTCACTGGCTTTCATGAATATTAAAAACAAATATTGTACCGGACTAACCATTGTACAATATACTTGTACAATTGCACTTTTTTTGAGGGACTGTGTATTTAACAGCTACATATACAATGTGAATTTAAGGTTGACTGATTTAATATTCTTTGTATTTATCAAAGGATTCTACCGAATTCATAAAATACTCCTGGTTTTTCAGTACTTACATTAACTGTTTATTTCGCATCGCTGGCTCGACCGGGGAAGGACCCTCTCACAGAAGACCGACGCGTAGTAACCAAATTCATTTGGTTATGTTCCGTCGGTGAGTGAGAGAACCCCCCCCCCCCTCCTCCCGCCAAACATGAAAGCGATGCAAAAAGAAAAATACCCCAGGAGGGTACCGGCTTTGATGAAGCCGGGGACCCCCTCCCCGAGCAAAATCGGGGAAATGATTTTCGGATTTTGCTCGGGCTGCCTGTCGTATCTGGGGCGGGCAAAGTATCGCCTTTTGTGTTGTTTGAGGGCAAACGACGAGTCAATGCAGCGGCACCCCGACCCACTCTAAATGTGGACTTTTGCAACATCCAGGGATTTCATTCCAACTTGAACGCCGTCCACTATCATCTAGAGACGGCGCAGCCGGCCTTGTTGTTTCAGACGGAGACTCAGATATCTCAACCACACTGTGTCTGACAGGTACGCGACACAGCGTACCTATCATACCCCGGGTATAAACTAGAACACTATTTTATACCACACGCCGGGGTATCTGTATTCGTAAGGGAGGATATCTGCTACCGTCGCCTTCAGGTTTTTGAAGGTCGGGACCTGTCTGTACTCTGACTGCGCGTGAACATGGATGACTATGTCAGAGTCTACGCGTGCCTTTACAGGTCCCATAATGGTAATGCAGAAACGGATCAACACTTGGGCCATGTTTAGGCGAAGATTGACGATCTGCTTTCACAGACTCCCTCCGCTGAAGTCGTAGTCCTCGGGGACTTCAATGCGCACCATACCGATTGGTTAGGATCACGTGCCACCGACTACGCGGGGAGATCTGTGTTTGACTTTGCTCTCGCAAATGGTCTGTCCCAATTGGTCAAGACGCACACTCGTCTACCGGACGTGGACAGCCATATGCCCTCTTTGTTGGATCTTCTGCTGACTTCACATCCCGGAAAATACCAGGTCACTGTCGAGGCTCCGTTAGGGTCCTCTGATCATTGTCTGGTATGGAGTGTAGTGCCCATTCAGCGTTCGGCTCGCACAACAATTGCGACTCGACGCGTTTGGCACTACAAGTCAGCGGATTGGGATAGAATGCGTTCCTTTTTTGCATCCTACCCATGGGGGCCGATTTGTTTCCCTTCCGATGATCCTAGTGGCTGCGCTGCGGCTGTAGCTGGTGTGATACTACAGGGCATGGAACTATTTGTACCAAGCTCTGTGGTACCACTTGGTGGCAGAGCGCGGCCTTGGTTTGATGCGTCTGTCAGGGCTGCAGCAGCTGGCAAACAGCAGGTTTATCAAGCTTGGGCCAATGCGTAAGTCACTAAGGATCCGAACTCTAGAGTTCTGAAGAGGAAATATAATCGTGCCTCCAGAATCTTCAAACGGCAAATCGCTAGAGCAGAGTTCAAGCATGTCGTCAAAATTGGGGATCAGCTGGCAAAGTACCCGCCTGGCACGCGCAAATTTTGGGCGCTCTCAAAGGCCACTCTGGGCAACTTTAGCCAGCCAGGGGAAGACACCGCCTATCATCCCGCGATGTCAGAGCTCAATGCCGGAAATAGTTTTTCGGCAGAAAACTATTAGGCAGGCTCTATTTTCCTTGGACTTTCATAAGTCGAGTGGGCCGGATGGCATTTCTCCATTGGTGCTACGAACTTGTGCCACTGAGTTGACTCCGGTGCTAACGCGTCTGTTTCGGCACTCCTATCTTAAAGGCGTAGTCCGGGTCTCATGGAAGCGTGCCCTTGTCCATCCGATCCCTAAAAAGGTGATAGCTCGGACCCAGCTAACTACAGACCTATCGCCATTACCTCTCTGCTCTCTAAAGTAATGGAGAGCATTATCAATAAACAGCTCCTGACCTACCTCGAGGATCACCAGTTGGTCAATGACCGGCAATATGGCTTTCGCCGTGGTCGATCGACTGGTGATCTTCTGTTATATCTTACGCACCGTTGGGCAGCTGTTATTGAAAGCGAGGGAGAGGGTCTGGCAGTTAGTCTGGATATGGCGAAAGCCTTCGATCGTGTATGGCACAAGGGGCTTCTTTCGAAGCTACCTTCCTATAGGCTTCCCGAGAGTTTATGCGAGTGGATCACCAGTTTTCTCACTCTGCGGAGCATACAGAGCATACCTTCGTTACCTAAAAAGCGTTTACTCCTACCTACAAGGCCGGCAACACTCTTGTAAATCCTCGGATGTTGCAAGAGTTCATGGGCGGCGGTGATCACGTCCATCCGTCTCGGGCCAGCTCCATGACCCGCCAGCTCGTTTGCCCTCCTATTAAATAAAAAAAAATTCAAGTACAGAGCAGTTAGACATAAAACGGTGTTATTAATACTATACTCATGCAGCAAAAACTCATACTCCTAACAATGTGTGAGCTTTTAAAAGCATTTTGTTTGAATTCTCAATAACACAATGAAGCTGTTCAAAGTATGTTTCATGGAACGAAAAGGATATTTACATAAAACGCGTGAATCCGCCAACTGCATTTTGTGTTCGACAGTACACACGACTCGACACGGCCTTTTCATGGAGCATATATAACATTCAAATATTTCACCGACTGTACATACACGAACTACGTCTGCTGAATAATTTCTTTTTACTTTTAGAATAGATAAAACTATAAAAATACATTAAATATTATCTTAAACTTATATTTTATATTTATACACAAAGTTAAGAAACAAACTTCTACTTGTTTAATTAAGAATTTAAAAAAGAAAATTATTATCATAAATGGCCAAAGAAAATGCTTCTAAAGTTTCGTGAGAGACAAAGAAAACATGATGATGAAAACAACATACTTGAAGCATTAGATATGTCATGTGTTCTTGAAATGCAGTAAACAAAATTATATACTTTTCTTTATGAATATCTCGGCAACTATACATTTAAAATGTATCAAAATATAATTATATAATAAAATTTATATATATTTTTATTTGTCGCAATGCCACATACTGGGTGGTTTAAGAAGCTAGCTTTAAATGAAAACGTCAAATATTATACTTGAAGGAAATCGGTGACATTGTTACGGACATTATTGATAGCAACAAGATTGTTAACGTTCAGATAAGGTAGATTCTTATTATTTGATCGTGCCCACTGTTACCAGAGACTCCGCGTTTTCACGGTTTTGGTATAAATTAATTCCATGTATATCTCAGTAAATAATAGAAATCTTGTAAAATACTCTAACTTTGACACAATACAAAAGTGTGTCCTGAAGACTAGTCTGATATTTTGGATACTACGCCATGATGGACCATCTTAGACACACCTTGGTGAGTCACACCTTCGGTCTTCGTCATATTTTTTCACAAAATCTACATACTATAGATTTCCACCTCTTAAACATGAATATGTAGTGTCTTGTGTCCTTTAGCAGTTATATCTATATTTAGTGCAATGGATAATATAATTCAATTATGCTTAATAATATTAGCAATACGAATAATTAATATTATGAGTCTAACATATTGAATTACTTGCAATGTGTACGTTACAGTACATTACAGATCGATTTAGTATTATTTAATATTAATATTTAATACTGTTTTCTCATACTATAGAATATAATTAACGTGCAGTTGAAGAAGACTTAAATGTTGTAAGTTTTATTAAGTGTAACTAAATACTCTGTAAATCTTTACTTACAAATAGTATATTACTAGTTGATATTGGATGATAAATAGATCACACTTAAGACTAAGGAGACTAAACTATTAGGACTAAACCATATTACTTATACTACCTATTAACAAACTTAGCCAATTGACATTTATTTTACGATAATCAACTTTACTGTAAAGTATTTATTATTTTTGATAATAAAAAGATAAAAAACAAGAAGAATAATGTGTTGCAATAAAGAAATATATCATTACGTCAGTGGGAACTCCATAATATAACGTTATTCAATATATGAAATACAAAATAAAACCAAAACTAACTGTCTGTTATTACTTACTGAGTTTCAATGTACCAAGAAAGGTATTTCAGTTTACATATTACTAGTAACTTCAAAGACTGAAATGTCTAGACTCTAGAGGATATCGGAACACTAAGGATGAGAATACATAGTTTCTGGTCAGTTTCCGTAATTATTTCGTAGTTTCGAAGTTTTATCATATTTATATTTTCCTAAGTAAGGTGTATATCTGTATTATATATTGAAGTACCTCTTGCTTGGTTGGTGGATAAACATTCATAAAAACTTGTAATATTTGTAGTATTTATTGATTCAGAATATTATTTGAGCTAAGTAAAAATTAAGCAATATTTATTTCTTATAGACAATTTGTGTATTTTTTTGAAAAGAATTATATATTATCAGATATTTAATAAATAGCTTAACAAAAACCACTATCAATACAAACAAATTTCAACTATAGATGGAGTCCCGTTTGAAAAATCGTTTGGTCCAAGGACTTTATCCGTCAAAGGATGTTTACGGAAACGCGTAGACGCGATTCCTGAATTTAATTCACAACAATACAGGACTCGTCACGGCCTTTTCATTAAAGCATTCACTCATCCCCTGAATACAAATACTTTTTTAAATACTTCTCTGTGATTGTACTGCTTCCTATTCAAGCAATAACGTGGAACTTTATAAATGTGGAATATCTTTTAAAGTATTTTAAACAATGATAGCCGTATATTTATTTTGGGTGTTCTTTGTATACGACAAACTTCTAAAACGTTTGCGTCTACTGATATTACAGAAAACAAAGACAGAATGTATTACTTATATATAACATGGATATATTTATTATTATATCAGTGTGTCTTCGTTTTAATGTCGTAATACTTCAGTGTTATTGACATGATAATATTGTATCCTTGATTATAAGTTTAATGAATTAGTGGATATAATATGTATAATATTTTGATTCCACATATTCCAATATTTATAAGATATAACATGACTTCTGCTTATAAAAAAAAATTAAATGTCGAATCCATGAGACTTCCCTCTGCCCTTATTCCAATAATTTGGTACAAAGACAATATGTCAATTTCTTCCACGTTATCCTGCATTATCTCAGTAGACTTTAGATTCTTTGACACATAATTTCATGCACTTCATCCATCTTGATAAAGTGCATGAAGTAGGCGTCTTTTTCAGTCACCCTCTTCTCTAATAACAATTCGAATTCATGGTTTAAACTATTATCGTACTTGGCTGGATTTATTAAATATGTTAATACTTATTTACATACGACAAACTTCTACAATATTACGTTATATGAACTTCCCACACAAGATAATTAAAATTTCACTACAAACTATGAACATGAAACTACAAAATTGCAATCTTCATAAAATACGGGGTTATTGATTTCAGCTGACCTAACTACTGTACTAGCTCTTATTTGTTTGTATATAAGGACGGAATTTAAATAACCTCCAGATAGTCTAAATAATAACAAGTCCTCATGTCCTAAAGGACTAGCTTTAGATATTGTGCTCGAAGGCTTTTAAGATACAAGTAACAATAGCAGACTAACTACGAACTCAGAGATAGTGTTAATGCTCAATTTAACAACATTTAGAACTATAGTTAGATTAAATGTTCTAAATTGTACATTATTTTTTCAGATTAGCTTTTTGTGTAATAAAATAAAATAGCTCTGTTTTTGATACAGAAGCTGATTTTAAAATTTTCCTTAGCTATATAGATATTCACTTATAACAAACCTAGACCGTTCTTGTACAAGTGCTAGTCACTATATAGGAAATGTTCACACGGGAAGATTTTTTACATTTATAATCCATTTATAAGATGTAACATGTATGTTGAAGTTAGCCTGTATTTTAAGCACATTATCCAACTAGTGTTCCGAAGGCAACAAATAACTACAATTACCATAATTATTGAATATTGCATCAAGAACTTTTATTTCAATATAAACTCATACAACAGATAATAAAGGTGAAAATTAAATTAATAAATTATACTTATATTAAAATACACGCAGCAGCTTAAAGTAAATAACTGCAGTACTAATTAATTCGATTGGTTAACGCTTCGTAATTTTCCAACCGCCAACATAAAGCCTATTCCGGCACAAAGCCAAGGTAGTGTGTTCATATCTTTATATTGCTACTGATATATTCAAGACTTTAGACATATAATTACATCATAACATAAACACTCCGCCAGTAAAGTTCTCTTAAAATCATTCTAGCCATTTCAGATATTTGACGGAATAACTATACTGAGAAAGAGACCGTATACTTTCATATGCATTTAGTAGAAAGCTTTTAAATTTAAATTACAAACAGACATTTCAATTTTATTTATCTGTAATATGTTAAGTGAAAATTATTTTTTTACTTACATACTAAATCTAATAAAGCTAGCTTCTGAAGCTATTTATTTAAGCAATTTATAATTTCATAATGCTTTACCTTTACACGTTCAAAACATGCAAAGCAATGCATGCAATTTCTATGAAATTTGCATGTCTAAAGCAGATTAAAAGTTTTCATCAACTTTACAAGCATCTTAGTAAAGAAAAAAATAATTATCCCTACATTTTTATCATCTCATGAAATTAACTAAACGAGTGCAAAATATAGCATTAACTTGAAAGCTACGTAAGGGATTACTGAATAAATAAGTAGGAAAACCACAGCAACCTTTTACAGGTTACGACTTTTTTGTCGTATGTATTTTGAGCAGGTGATATCTTTATTTGTTTTTTGGATTATTATGAAATAAAATATTTATTAAACTAAATGAATTTTTACTTCTAACCTTCAAGTTTTCATGGTCTAGAGGTGACATCGCCCGCAGTCAACCTTTGAAACCAACATTGATATTGTTTTGCCTGAACATGACGTCATAGTAAATAATATGGCAAATGATCTACTCTGTATTTAAGAAGCTTATTGTATTCAAGTTTGGTAAATTAATTAATTAACACGGAAGTACCGATGTATTACTTTTTTTCCTAAATTTGACACCCCAAATATATTTTAGTTTCAAATCATTTTCGTTATAACGTCACCAGTATGATGCTTGTAGGTTCTGACTTATCAAAATTGTGACATTAAAAGGACGTTAATGTCATCAAAACATTGAATATCGTATTAAAATAATTGTTTTTTTTTCTTTCTCGTGAAATCTAAATTTTATATTTCATTAGACAAACCGCACTCGTGAACGTGACCTTGCATGATTTTACCTACATCTAAATTTTGCAAGATTTAATAGCGTTCCACAAAATTAAATATAATCTTGAATAATGTTCTACTTGTTTTAATTTTTATGGAACTTTATTCTAATTGGATGTTCCATTTTGCGACAGTTTGTTTTTTTAAAACAAACTCACCACAAAAGGTGAGAAAATATTTATATTATGTTTGTAGTTTAAGCATTAAGTATGATAGTAAAAGTTATGTACTTAGAACTTACTTACTTACTTACCTTTAATTCATTATAAATAGCGCCAATGCATCTATTTTGAGTTATTTTTTAAAATATTTAATTAAACTTAATTACATACCATAAATGACATTTGTAGTTTGAAAGGAATTTTTCAACATGCTTTCTTTGAACATTTTGCAATCGAGTCATACGAGGATCGACTTTCAGTAGTTTACGATTTTAATCATGACATTCCTCCGTTGAATTCAAGTATTTACAGCTGATGTCAAACTGATGTGAAACTGAACTATAAAATATTTATAAGAACTTAATATTAAAATTTGGTTGTGAAAATTTGTTATTGTGTTCATAAAAGCAATAAATAAAAATAATTATATAATAACAATAACAAATAACTTAGATGAAATAGTTGAAGTTAAATATATATATATAAGAATTGTTTAAAAAAAATAACACAATTTATTTTTTTTATATTATTATTATATAAAAAAAATATATATAAAAGTTATTAACAGAACATAATAAGAATGAAATATTTTCTTTACATTTTAAAACCAATGCCTCTCTTCTATATATCTATCTCCTTCTCTCTTCTTCTATACTATGATTAATATTACACTCTCCCTAATAACAATGCAATAATTTGATTTGGACGTAAAGTCCGTTTAATGGATCTTCTGTTCCTATTTGGGGTTCGTTTCATCCGTTCCGGGGACGCTCTAGGAGGGTGCTGCCAGTCCGGACACCTGAAGTTAAGCCAAATATTATGAGTATTCTCACATATTTATCTTATGTTAACATTATAATTTATTTTCAGTAAAGTTTTCCTGTTATTTTTACAGGTTATTAGATTCGCTGTTTTAAATAACCGTTTAACATTTGTTCCTAATATTCGATAGTAATAAAAAAAGTTTTTATTTTGGTAGTCTGTAACATATAAATGAGTTCCTTATCTTTAGCCTTTTTTTTGGACCGAAGATATCTCTCTAAATATAAGAATACTTGGAAAATCTTTTTGTATACAAATTTTTGACCTACAATCCGAAGTTAGTAGATAGCGAATTGTTCTAAAATTTGTTTACTGTAACTTTGGTACACCCAAAAAAATATAAAAAAAACTTAGATTAGATTAGTTTAGATAAATTCTATCAATATGTAGGGCAAAGAGTTGATAGATTGAATTTTTGGAACGGCCGTTAGAAAAACAAAAGTTAACGCAATGTCGTGTCCACGAGCATTATTTTAAATTTTTGAAAATAGTTGATAAATGAATGATATTTACAAAATATACACAACAACAAAGTAAATATATACATATTACATTTTATTTATATTAAGATATATTGGTATGTGTCATATACAACAAAGTAGAACATTACGACTGATTTAAGATGCAACTCCACAGTACGGCCTCCACAGTACAGCCGGCAATAATCTTATATAATTATTAATAATAAACGATCTGCAATCTAAGATTGATCTCAGTTTTGGATCGATTCTTACAAAATAGATTGATTTTTAGTTAAATTCAAGATTATCTCACTGCAATTTATTGTAAGATGCAACTTTTAACTCAAAATTTGCTATTTAAGATTATTTATAATGAATAATGTACGCTGAAGTTAGTATTATTACTTACTTTTCAATATCCGGCAGTCGTTCTCCTTTACACCTCGTTGTCCATTTGTTCCAGTATTTAAAACCTTCATCTTCGAATATTTTAAAAGCACACGCCAAATCATCCTTAATATCGTCGTTCAGTAAGGCTGTAAAACAATATTTTAAACGGTCTATGAAAGTGTCGTTATAATAAATAATGACAGGGATAAACATGATTGCATATTTTTATAAATATTAGTATATTATAGTTTTTGTCCGCGGTTTTTCCCCCAAAATTATACTTGGCTGGTATGTTCTAAAATTTTTCTGATATAGAAGCTATAATTTCAGACGGCGAAACGTCAGCATAGCTGCACGTTTGGCTGTACACAATGCAGTTTTGTTACCGACGCTGTTACACGGCAGCCAAACGTGGGTAACACAGAAGAAGAATGTAAGAGAGATGAATGCTATGGAGATGCAATCTCTTCGCAGAATATGCGGAGACAGTTTAGCTGACCGAATCCGCAATGAAGAGATCCACAGAATGGCAGGTACTAGTGAAGATGTCGCAGTGAGAATGAAGAAGAACTTGCTCAGGTTTGGTTTGGGCACGTCGAACGAATGAGTGATGAAAGAATGTTAAAAAAGATTTATAAGGGAAAAGTGAGCGGTAAGAGAGTCAAGGGGAGGCTTCGAGTGACCTTCGAAAACACAGTATCTAAGATACTGGAGGAAGGTCACGTAAAAAGCATAAGGACCCCCCGGAGGGCATGTATGAAGAGGTTAATGTCTGTGATCGAGGCGAAAGAGGTATGCTGGGACCGCAGCGTTTGGCGCTCCGTCGTCTCTGGCTACCTCGCAAGGGATATGGCGTGAAGATATGTTAAGTTAAGTTAGAAGCTATATTATTGTAAAGTTTCATCCAAATCTGTGCAGTAAGTAAATTGTGAGTAAAAGCATTGCATTAATATCATATTATACTTATATGAGAAGAATACATGTAAAAATATGCATTAAATTTTTATATTTATATAATACTTACACTCGCACGCGACATCACACTTGCCACCTTTCCGACCTTCCTTGCACCACTCGCTTCCTATCTACAAATATAATCAGAAACAATAATAATCACTATATTTCTAAAATAACAAAATGTTATATTTCCATATGTAAGGCATCCAATTAGTTTTTATTCGTCATGTCATCGAGTCGTCTGTCCTTGAATGTTAACAGTAAGTATTAATACATATGAAGATTGTTTTATGCTCTAATATTGTCAAAATACAAATAGTATTATCATATTTGTTGCAAGAACATTTGAAGAAACTTAGTATAAAAACACAGGTATATTTTGATAGATTTGAACACACGTTACATTTTGATATGTTGTTGACCTTAAACTTGTATGTCTATCAAATTTACAAATTAATTTTTTTATTATATTTGATTGGCCATGTCTGTAATAAATAATAAACCGAATATGACGGTTAAGTCATATAAAAGTAAGTCCCTTAATTAATTTGTAAGTCAATCTTATATAAAGTTTATTATAAACTAATTAAAACTGTGATATTTATGATTATATAATACGTGATTAAAACGTGAATACTAATATTAAGAAGAGAAAAATTGAGATAGAAAGAGATAGAAAGAGATATTATAACGATGTGGTTACACAGTGTAATTTTAAAATTCCACAAAGACATTAATTAAAGACATTTTATCTTAAATCTTGAACTCTTATCAAAAACAATTAATATTAAGAAAAATATTGACTCTTCGCTTGCGTACCAAATGAATCCTTATTTTGTTATACTTAAATAATTTTTAATCAAAAATATGATAAGAAAATTAATTTAGTAGATTTGTTTGTTTATAGTTTGTTTATTTTTATTTCATTACTCACTTGAAACATTCCATAATATTGCTTCCTTTGCGACTTAACAACATGAGCTGCCGTGTTCCTATCGCTCTCCTGTTCTATCAAACATACCCCTGGAATATATTTATTTATTACATATTACTAAATAATATTTAAAATATAAATAATCTGCAAACAAACAAGAAACATTTCCAACCCGTGATAGTTCGTTAGATAACAGAAATAAATAAACAAACGCAATATAATAAGTAAATAATTATTATTTAATGTTTTCTGAGATACAGTTTGGGACAGACAGATGAAGGTTGTTATATTAAGTGACATTTCTAAGCAATAATCAAATTGAATTATTTAATTTTGTTTGCTGTCGGTACGCCAATGAGTTTCCGAGATCTTCTCTAGAATTATAGAAATAATGTTTGTATATAACTTAACAGATACACAAAAATAATAATAACAAACAAACGGAAGACGTTTTTTATCACTCTTATCTCCTAAACTATGAACCAAAACATGTTTAACGTTTGATATACATTCATAAACATAAACATTCATTGAAAATTTTAAATAATCCAAAATTTTTCAACATTTACCTTAAACCTTGTGTTTGAGGAAAAAAATACAATTTATTACCGAACCGTAAATAAATATATATAAAACTCAATTCATAGTCACAATGTAATAATTACAATACAATGGGCAATGAAATTTACTGTAATGTGACAAAAAAATAATAAACTTACAGTTGCTGTAAAAAGTCTTTTGATGAAAATTATTTTTCAACAGCTCTCTTGTTAACTGACATCGTGTAAATACTTTACAGTCGACTAGCGTCAGTGATAATAATAAGAACAGGACGCTCCACACACAACGCACCGCCATGACACTCTGATAACGACTGAGCGGTTATGGGCATTACGATGCGCCCGCGCACGTTGACACTGACCTCAGGGAAATACCAGTATACTTTTCCAAATTTAAAATTTTTTTTCCTTATCTAAAATGATAAATAAAACGCTATATATACGTTAATATTTTATTAAAAATGCAATTTATAAATTATTATTTACATTTATATACTAATTAAAGCGGAACCAAAGTTCATCAAACACACAAAATAGCAAAAAAATGTTACAATAATAACAAACAACCCGACAAATGTGTTATTGACGAAGAAAACAACATTTATTAATGACTGACTTAATAATACGTCAACTATATTAACACACTTATTAGTTTTATTATATATATATACATATATATATATATCTGTGTGTATATATATATATATATATATATATATATATATATATATATATATATATATATATATATATATATATACAAAACACAATAGTACATAAAGTCAAACTTTTAGTTCTGCCACAATTCTTATGACGATAATATTGACGCAATATTAATGAACAGGTTAATAGTAAAATAAATTGTGTTTTTTATGTGTGTTTAAATAATATATAGTATATGAAAATTAAATTCAGACGCCATATTTCTGAGTACTAACAACTTTGTAGATTTTCTGTCACTGTTGTAAGATTACAAAACTATTTTTAACATCAGAAATCTCAATATATCGTCATAATTTGTGAATTTAAGATATATAATGTATTGTTATAATAATTATTAATTCTATTAAAAACAGTAAGCCTCAGGTTAATAGGTTATTAAATAATAGATATTAAATAAATATAAAACAATACTATTTTTTTTTACCACTTACAATTTATTTTTGTCTAAATACATCTGATAAAAATAAGTCATTAGTTCACACACACATAGGTGTTCACGCACACCGCTACAAATTACTCGGAAAGTAATAATATAACAATGTATGTATGTAGATATTAATTAATTAAATAATTAAGCACAAGCTTGTGTTCGCGACTCCGTCCACGTGATCGTTCGAAAAAAACGCATTCGACAGTTCGATATTTAGTTTCGAAGATAATGAGTTATATTCAAACTCACAAAACAACATACCTACAATATAAAATAAAATATATATACAATAAAAATAATACATTATCTTTAAAATTTTAACAAAAATCGATAATTTTAAATTTATATAAATTGTTACGTATAAAATAATAATTTTATTGACGCAATTAGATTTTAATACTAATATATAAAATTATACACAACTTTATGTATAATTAATAATTAGTATATATAATGTATAATTGATCAGCTGCTAATTATACATTTATAATTCTTGAATGTTATCGATATATAATTGTTTTATATTTCTTGTCTGAAATTTAATAAATCTCCTCTGAATTTTATAAATTTTCTTATTCAATCTATTACATTTACTTTTATATTTAAATAAATAAATATATTATAATTATAAGAATTCAATACGTGTTAGACACTTTACTTATAGACTAGTGACGATGATTAAAACAGATAATTCCTACAAATTTTGCACATTTTTTATTACTAGATATATATAGGTTTAATATTCCTAATTCAGATATAGTACAAAAATATTACTAGCCAACAAATAACGATACAAAAAATATATCCATTTATTTTTTAATATTAAGACAATCCTAAGATCAAAAGTATTTATGCTTCAAACTTTAGAAGTGGCCGTGAGCATCACATAACTGGCTCTTGGGTTCTCTTCAGCGACCGGCTCAGCTCTGAAACACCTGTGAGTTTGGAACTCCGATGGTTTTTTTAGCATCTTCCTGACAAACCACACCAGACCTATCACTATGATCATGAGCCCCAAAGCAATTCCTACCAATGCCGTATTTAGGTTTTTGAGTCCAGACTTCATTTGTAGAGACCCAACCGGTTCTAGAAGCTGTGGAACGACGCAGATTGGATGCATTTCATCGGGTTTGAACTTCGAAATCGTTGCGCAAACCTCATAAGGACCCCGAACGAAACCTTCCATGGATACCGCCAACGTGTCTTGACAAGGCGTGTCTTTTTGTGCCACTAGGGATCCTCGGGACAGAACTGCTAGCACTACGTAGCAATTGTGAAGATATCTATCGGGCATTGAAACTCTCTGGGATCTTGGTATGACGTACTGTTTCGGGGTTGGTATTCCCAAAACAGATATTAAAACTGTGAGCAACCCATCGCTGGTCACGTTTGATCGGACCTCCGAGACTCTGGAACAAGGAACAGCAACTTAGTATAACAAATACAAATATACATTTTTGTATGTA
Organism: Melinaea menophilus ssp. n. AW-2005; assembly: GCA_918358695.1. Classification (NCBI taxonomy): domain Eukaryota; kingdom Metazoa; phylum Arthropoda; class Insecta; order Lepidoptera; family Nymphalidae; genus Melinaea; species Melinaea menophilus. Next base: position 14,426,134 of record OU911049.1, read on the forward strand.
TTAGTAATATTTAATTGTAAAGTCAATTTTACAATTAAATATTACTAATACATACAAAAATGTAAACAGAAATCGGTATAGTTTGCACATTCTATACAATTAATTGGATTATGATTTCGGTATAATCCGTTCTTAGTGGACGTCTACGTCACATAAGAAATAACTAAGTAAAATTTTATTCGGACATATGGTTTCGGAGATTTCGTGATGAGTCTGTGAGTGGTAAATCATTCATCTTAATTTATTATATACAAGTTTACATTATATAGTGAGTACTATGTATTTGTTAATATAAAAATCAATCTGATAATAAACGTAATCTGCATAAGAAATAACACAGCAGAACGTGTAGAATAATAAAGAAAAGAAAGAAAAAGTTTGACTTTTAGTTTTCTTGGCCATAAAGAAACAACCATAATACAATACAAAGAAAATTTTTCCACAACATTTCTACTAATCTTGTACCTTTATAATAAACTAGGTGTGCCTACGACTCCGTTCGCACGGAATAATTTATTAAAATAAAAGTAACCAAGTAACATCAGCTATCCGCCATTGTAAGTCCTGTTTAAAGCGATCCAATCGATTAAGAGATTAATCGGCACAAACAGACAGACGGACAAACAGAAATTTATTATGTAAGTGTCGTATAAATGTTCATATCCATTTAGTGAAATTAATTTGGAATTACAAACAGACATTACAATTTTATTTATATATATATATATAATATATATATATATATAAATATCAAAGTCACCTTTCTACTATTTATCTATTCTATCTATATATATATCTCACCGTATAGACGTGAGGTCGGGCGCGGCGCCCTGCTGGGGTCGCAGGGTGACGTACTCCGCCCTCTGCCGCACCAGCAGCGGCGCCCCGCACCCTAGCACTAGAGCTATCGGCACATCTTTGTTATCCATTTCTTCCAGGGCGACGCAAAACCTGGGATATAAATTATATATATATATATATATATATATATATATATATATATATATATATATATATATATATATATATATATATATATATATATATATATATATATATATATTATGTTCTTCTAGTTTGATGTCATTTTTACTTAAAACTCAACACAAAGTTATTAAAGTATAGAACAGACAGATTTGTCTAATAATAATACGTATTTTGATATAATTATTGATACTACATCTACCGTCGAGTGATATTTACTTAAATTATAATAAACAAATTAATTTAATAATTTATACAAAATAACTTACGAGTAAAATAACTTGATTTATAATTATTATTTAATAATGTATATGAGTTTTGTGTTTATAATAATTTATCACAATATTCCGGAAAGATTGGGTCAGGAGAGGTTATCTTTATTTAGAAGTTCCTATTAAATATAATATTATAATTACGATATTGATATCAAATATTAAATATAATGTGTATCAATTTTATACTATTAAGTATATCTATATATCTATATATATATATATATATATATATATATATATAAGTGAATGCTGTGGAGATGCGATCTCTTCGCAGAATATGCGGAGTCAGTCTAGCTGACCGAATCCGCAATGAAGAGATCCACAGAATAGCAGGTACTAGCGAAGATGTTACGGTGAGAATGAAGAAGAACGTGCTCAGGTGGTTTGGGCACATCTAACGAATAAGTGATGAAGGAATGGTAAAAAAGATTTATATAGGAAAAGTGAGCGGTAAGAGAGACAGGGGAAGGCCTCGAGTGACCTTCGAAAACACAGTATCTATGATACTGGAGGGAGGTCACGTAAAAAGCACGAGGACCCCCCGGAGGGCATGTATGAAGAGGTTGATGTCTGTGGCCGAGGCGAATGAGGTATTCTGGGACCGTAGCTTTTGGTGCTCTGTCGTCTCTGGCTACCCCGCAAGGGATATGGCGTGAAGATAAATAATAATAAATATATATATATACATATAATCCTCTAAGGAACAATGAGCTAATTTTTTTAGAACTATACTTTTTATTCTGTCTTTACTTGTAGTTTTTCACAACCACACAATTGGAAATAATATTAACAGTTAAATTTAATATTTTATTTTAATTTCTTACGTATATTTTTCCACCGGATCTATCTTAAGTCCCCGTAACACGATGTCGGCGGGCGGTGCTCTGTGGCAGGCGACGTGTTTCGGTAACCCGCCAGCCTTGGAGGCAGTTATTCCAGTGCAGCGATACCGGAGTGGCGAGAGAGGATCTAATACCCATGAGAGATGGACTTCTTCGTCGTCGTACCACGCATCTATTAGACGAACCTATGTGAGAGTAAATAATTAATAAAATTAATATAACTTATTAATGAGAGACGAATAAAAATAATATATATATATTTCGCATCAAAATAATATATTAAATATGATATCCTCATAATGTATATACAAATTAATTTGAATACATAAAATTTACAAGTTTTCAATGAACATACGGATTTAGTAAAATGTAATAAAATAATTATGCGAAGAGAAAAAAATGTTTTATAGAACGCGTTAATTTCCAATGAATTTCAATACAGCATTTAATATAGATTATTAATAATATTGATAAATAAGGAAAATAATGTTAAATTTATAAAATTACTCTCTTGAAATATTCTAAAACTTAATTACAAATGATATAACATTTCAATAGACACCTTCGCGGTTGATATCGGTAAGTCTTCCTCCCCCGGCACTTCCAACTCCTCATCGTACGCGTCATCGTCCAGTCCGTCCAATTTATCTCCATACAGATCATCTACTTTATCTATATCTATAGTGTTGTCCACTAGTTTATTATAGTCATAGCTGGCTTCATCTATAGCTTTGGTGTCGAGGTGATCATCGCAAAGCTTGTTCTTAGATAGTCGCGATATCAGCGCCCCCTCCAAGTGCGGCGGCGTGGCGCAAACTGCGGCCGATTTATCCGATTGAGGAAGATTTTTTGCCTCCCGCAACCACCTCGCGAAGCCTCCCATTAAGCAGTCGCAATTAAGTGGATTATCTGCAAAAGAGAACCAATTTATCTTTATGACTTCGGGAGTATAAATGGGATGAGATTAAAATTAACGACGATCAAACAATTGTTCTTCGCTACTTTAATTCTTTCCAAATTATCTGATAATGGGATGTTTAATGACTTTTATTTCATTGTTCTGTTGTGTGCGTTCGTTTAATTATTATATTACGAATACGAACTTACATATTAAAATCAAAAAGTTTAAAATATTCCAATAGCAAATATAAATATTTTATACAACAGTATTTTACGAACAAAAATTTAATATATTTCACGAGGGTTGGCTGCTATCGATATTCTTTCAAGCGGATCATAAATTACGTGGTATCAAAATATTTTGTTCGGAGCGTGGGAGCATAATAAAATTATTTTCCCATAAAAGTCTCATAAAGGAATACCCATGAAGAGTGAGTGGTGCACAATGGCGGCGGCGGCGCGGACGACGCACAAAGACGTCACTGCGTCGCCACACAAAGCGTCTGACGCTAAACAATACCTAAAACTAAACACACAGACCTAACGACTGACAAATATTATTATATTCAATTTACCAACCACTCAATAACTACAATTTTGTCTTTCTTCTTACTTAAATTGAAAGATCGCATAATATTGATTAATAAGACTAAACTAACATTACTTTTATTTCAATTCAATTATATTAATATTAATATATCCTAATACAAAGTTATAGCTTATAACGAAAATTGTTATTTATTGTCTATTCTTAATAGCCGTGTGTCACCCGAAATCTGCACGTCACTCTTTCGCCATTACCTTCAACACTGAGAGTCCTTGTATTCAATCATTAATATATATTATTGTGATGGAGACGAATCTATCTATCTATATGGGAAGGATTCATATTATATCTATAGATTAGATACTAAATTTTGAATACATTCAACATATTAAAGATGAATACCAAATTTAATAATACCATAACCCAATTTACCTTCAACAGTAAATCTTCGTAAATCCTTATGTAGTGTCAGAGCACCGTCATCGATCATGGAGATATCGTTATCATGGAGCAGCAGTTCCGTGAGATGATGGAGAGCCTTCAGCGGTTCCGCAGACAGGGAGCGGAGGAAATTGTGAGACAGATCCAGGTACACTAGGTTTGCTAGTTGTGCTAGTGACGCACCTACGACATTGAGGGTAGTTGTTAATTATTACACAAAATTAACAACTTCACATTTCAAAAAACATTAAATATAAAAAAATAATTAACATTTTATCAATTCCGAAAATCATTACAATACAATAAATCAATGAGCGAAAATGAATCTCATTACACTTTCCAGATAAACGATTCTAAACAAATAATTCTCTGAAATAAATTGATATGGTTGGCGAATTCTTTTCCTTTATTTCCTACATTTCTTTCTTTTTTTGTAACGGAAATTGAAACGTCAGTGAGTTGGTTCGACAAAGAACTTTCCACAATGGACGCAATCCCGCCGGATCTAATCAAATTTAAGACATCCAATTCCACACCAAAAATTTGGCAGTAAAAATTTTTAATCTTAAATCTTTCTTCACAATCTATACATCTATACATATTAATAATATTGAAGTTTTTTATAATTTCAAATTAACAGCTTTTCACTAAATACATATGAAAGTATATAAAAATCATTTAAAAAATAAATTTTCAAAAAATTTCTATCTGTTTGTTCTGTCTAATCTCTGAAATGTCTGAACCGATTTCAATAGGACTTTTACTCACAGATAGCAGATGTTATAAAAAAAACATATTTCGCGCAAAATCGTAAACAAAAAAGATAAACAAAAAAAAATCGAAACTTAGTATTGCATTTACAAAATACACTTAACAATTAATAATTTTATATTACGATAATAATAATGTAGACAAATTTAGATTAAAATCAAATAATTTATCAAATTAATCAAACACCTGTACTAATTTATCACGTTTAAAACAACGGTAATCAAGAATGAAACTGATTACGTTTTAATCTATTATTACCCTTTGTTTAAGATTACAAAGTGTTTATTAATTGGAATATAATACTGGTACTAATTACTGGTGTATTTCTTTTTATAGAGAATGAGTAAATAAAATGCAATGACAAGTATTGTTTCTTTCTGTACTCCTGTACTGTACCTTTCTGTACTCTCTTTCTGTAGACTGCAGTGTTAATATTGTATTGAATGTGCACATATTGATATCTTACCAGATACCGCTACTATCTCGTTATGAGACAGATCCAGGTGCGAGAGGTTGGTTAAGTGTTTGAAGGCGTAGTCCTCCAGCACGTCGATTTGATTGTTGTGGAGATTCAAATGCGTCAAATTTGTGAGGCCTTGCAACGAAATATAATTATTTTAATACATAAAAAGTCACTGTATAAAGATCAAAATAAATATATAATATATGTGTATATACGTAATGTTTCAGATTGTATATTTAAGTCACCTGAGAGAGCCCCTCGTCGTATACTCGCGAACGTGTTATCCGACAAGTGCAGCGTCTCCAAGTAACACAGCGTCGGCACCGTGGACGGACCCACAGGACCCTCTAAGGCGTTACTGGATACGTCCAGTTCTTTTAACATGTTCGCTTCCTTTAATAAAAATTATAAACACTAGTCGCATTACTTTCAATTACGACGAGTTATAAATATTTTATGAATCTGTTTGTTGTTAGTTGAGATAACGCACACATACACGCACACACATACACACAAACACATATAAGTATGTGCGAGTTGAATATATTATTTTAACTTAATACATAGGTCTACGTTTTCAATGTATAGATAATCAAGAAATAAATTATATGGTTTTATTATTTCAAAGATAAAAATTGTCTTAATATTTAAATATTGTTATAAAAGATAGTTAAAATTTATTGAACCATTTGTTATTAACAAATAATCAAAACCGATTTGATGAAGTTACTCTCATTTTCAATCTCTTTCTCTATTAAAACGAAACAAAGGCGCAATAACAAAGGAATTTATACGGATCCAGACTTAGTTCTTGACTGCACAGAACTCATCCATTATTCAGACGCGTACAGGTTAGATTAGCTCCAGACGCCGTTTTGATCAGTTACCAACTGTGCCTCGGGAATAAGAAATGAACCACATCCTTATATACAGTCTTAACCTATGGTAATGGTTTCATAGAATTTTAAGTTGCTCTTCTTTAAGTATCAAATAATTTTATTGAACTATAATACATTTTAATTTATTTGAAAGTTTCAATATATTGGTATTGTGATATTTCTTATTTTGAGTATCAATATTTTTTATTAAACTATAATATTTAAATTATCATTAAAAATAAATAAAATTATATAATATAATTAAACTGTATTTAATGAAATTTAATGGTAATATTTACAAAATAATAATGTGTTCTCGTTGTCTATATCTCTTTCTATAACACTCACACACACACACAAATTATTACGTCTAAAAGTTTTTCTCTAACTGAATAATAATATTAAAATGTATAAACTATAACACATTCTCGAGATAAGAAGGGTATACATAACGTACCTTCAAAGCTGTCAAAGCGGAAACTTTCAGTAAATTCCCTCTAAGTCTCAACACAGCCAACTTGGTCAGGGACGCGAACGCTCCGTGAGCAATACTCGTCACTTGATTGTCACTTATATCCAGATAAGTTAAGTTTTGAATGCCCTGTTGATGGTTTTATTAATAAAACATATATCTACTTACATTTTATAACAATAATATCACTTACCTTAAATGAATTGATATCTAGAATGTGAATTTTATTGTTGGATAAATCTAAACGATCCAAATATCCCAGATGTGTTAACGCCTCTGTTGGCACTAAAGGTAGTTGGTTGTTAGGTAAGCCTGAAAAAATAAAAACTCGAATTTAAATTTCTAAACTGCTCCAAAATTTGGGAATATTTAAACATAAAAAATCAGGGTTCTAAAAGTTTTTTGTAAAGGAAATTTGGTTTTGTAGTAATTTCCAAACATACAAACCCAGTGCAAGTAAAGTCGATGAGATGCTATTAAAAGCTCCCTGCTGTACTCTCTTGATGTCGCCCGATGAAATCACGAGGCCGTGCAGACCGACTCCGGCGAGGTCTGCGATGGAAGCGGACGGAAGTGACGTCACGCCTCGTAGAGAACAATCGAGCAGCGATACAGCTGTGTTTTTGTTTCTAGCTTTCTGCTCTCGTAAATGTCTTCCAATTACCTGGAATAATATAGAAAATAAATACATTTATTTATTTGTTTATATCTTTTCCACTTTGAATCAATATACTTGATTAACAATACTTTGATAACTTGGTAAAGACACTCTCCATCTTAAAATTAAGTCTAAAACTATTCCAAATGCGCCCTGCTCTGAGAAGAACAACCTAATAATTATTTAATAGTAAATAAAATAAATTCGTGGTTAGCAAGACCAAAAACAATAGATACTGATAAAAAATAACAAACCAGCCAAAGACTAACTCTTTAATACAATATAAAAGGCAAATATTCTACTTATATTATAAATAGGAAAAGTTTGTGAAAACGACGACCAGTCAAAAACAGCTGAGCAGATTTCAAAGAAACTTTAAAATAATATATCTTATACATAAGAACATATATAATAAACCAAGGTAAACTTTAGGGCGAGCGGACAAAAATGTTAACTAATTATAAAGTCATATTTTTATTACATATTTTGACTGAAAAAATAGTCATAATATATTACTATGATATGTGTACTTATTCGCTTGGAACACTAATGAACAGGCCACCGGCTTGTTATGTACCAATTATGGGAACGACGGGATCATTAGCTCAGTAATAATGTATTATTGGTTTCCATTAATTATCATTATAATATCATTATGTGGCTTCGCCCGAGGCTTTGAAAAATATTACGTATGTTTTTCAAATAGATTTTATTCGTGACAGAAAGTTATATCTTCTGAAGTTCTTTGAATGTTATTATCTACCGCCGTACAGAATCTTATAAAAATATATATAACTTTTTGCTGATTGACGGACAAACATCGAAACATTATGAGTATTATATTTGAAGGATAATTTTTAAATTAGTAATCATCAAGAAATAATTCTCTATAGAAATAAATGCAAAGCTCCGACTCAGCTCTTCAATAATTTCTAGATAAATTACGATCAATTAATTTTTAGTTATATATTATTTTTGTTTCAAAATGTATTTATAAAACTAACGTATCTACTACATAATAACATATAAGTTTTACTATAACAATGTTGCTAAAGAAATATAATAATATGAACACATATTAATTAATTCTGAAGAGGGTGAGCCTTGTTTCATTTCAACTAGTTGATAGAACTAAGCCAGCAGTTCCCAAACTTTTTCGCGTCAGTTCACTCATTGTTAAGATAATTTTAGTTGAGAACTTTTAAACAAATAACAACAGCTCGTCTGTTTGTTTAACAATAAACATATTCAAATTACTTTATTATTATGTAAATTAAGATAGTCAGTTGTAAACTATTTTCCGGAATTTAATCTCCATACTGAACTAAATTAATAATTGTGGCAAATATTGTAATATAATTTGAATTTATATTGAAAACCAATTTAAGTAAAGTTTTTTTTATTTTTAAATTCTATAGTTATTCTTAAAATATAAAACATAATTCATTTAGTTATAGAAATAGCTTGATATTAAGTGATTACTATAATATATATTTACTTTGTTAATTTGGAATTTCCCAACCAGATTAAATCTTTTCCGAGGTGCTTTATCATGAGCTCTGAGCATGGCGGAACCGCAATTGCACAGCCGGTAACCAATATAAATATATATACACGAAATATCAAAATAAAAGATGTTTAATTATTTTAATACTTGTAATTTAATATTAACAAGTCTTAGTACTATAGATTCCTTGAATGCACTAACTTTATTTTATTGAAAGACTTCAGTCTTTTTCTTAACCTAAAACAAAAAGAAATTATATAAAATAGTAACTAAAAATTTTTGTAATAATTATCTCTGGTAATTATTCCGATATAACAAAACTTCAATTAGTACAATGGACAACAAATTTCAAAATTGTAAAATTCAAATAAATAAAATCGTCGTAAAACCAAAGAAGATTTTAATTCGTTTTCTTACGATGTATTTAAGAAAACCTCAATATTTTTTATATTATGTATCTGTACTTTGTTTCTAATTCCGAATGATTCCATTGTTGTATTTAATCTGTCTTTCTTTTTCCCTCCAAAATGAATCTGTCAAAAGAAAGTTGATTACAAAAAATGCTATGTAATTGTCTCTGGTGTTGGGAATTATATTCTTTTTATATTGCGGGATCTTTGGAAATAATTAAGTTTCATAATAAAATTTATCATTTAACCCTGACTGGCTGTAAATAATTATTATATAAATATTTAGTCACATACATTTTTCTTCACAGCATGTTCGTTACAAAAAATATATTATACCTAAGAGGACAAAGTGTCAAATCATTCATTTTTTATAAACTATTATTTGTTTTAAACAAAACTTATACAGCTTTAAGCATAATCAATAACCCATCGTAATGTTTTTTAATTTTAATTTATAATTATACACTTTTTAATTCATATACAAATAAATAAGATTAACGGTTCATTTAATGTTATCGTATATAGAAATTGCAGTGGTATTATTATTTCTTTATTGTCTTGTTTTCGTCTGGAAAAATAATATTCCAGCTTTCCTAATAGTAAAGGATCATTCCTTTTTTAATCCAATATTCCAATCTCAGTATCAATAAAACCCGTATTTGTCTGATGCGAGCAAACAGATCGCGAACTTAGATCGAGTTTTCCAGGATGAAATCTTTTATCCCCGGGTATTCAGGAGGAATTTAAAGTTGATGTTCAGTAAAAATTTGATTTGGTAAAAAAATATATACTATATTATTTTAAAATTATATTTTTTACTCTAGTTAAGAATAGATTAAATAAAACAATCTTGAATAAATCCTGTTTTCTAACGCTTCAGTCTGCGTGATTTAAAGTATCATTGTTTAACTAAATAAAGAAAAGTAAAAACAAAAAGTCTACGTAGATAAATAATCATACCCTATACCAGGCTTTGATAATAAACATGTCTAATAAGGTTACGATTAGGAATCGGGACTAGTTTTCAGCGTCAGCGTCGGCGTCGGCGTCGGCGTCAGCGTCAGCGTCATCATTAGTATTAGTATTAGGATTTGGATTATAATACAGTTCAGCTCAAGGTTTAAATATCGTTAGCAGTATTTATAAGGTGTTTTTAATTATAATAAATTACTTAATCTATTATGTATATATAAACTGTCGACTTTATGTTAAATAAAAGCGTAAAACAATGCTTTTGATTCGTTCGCGTAGTCGAATACTTAAAATATTCCATTCACAACGTTGAAAAACAAACAAAAGGATTCAGTTTTTCTTTAACAGCTTATCCGAAAATATTTATACAAAAGGCTTAATATTTTATAAAAGAAAACATACATACGTACAACAAGTAACGAACAATTGGTATTGTATAAAAATACATACTTTATCTCTTTACCATACTACATGTATACCATTATATTATTTATATTTTATTATCAATTATTACATAAAGAGTTAGTTACATGAAATTTCCATTTTTTTCTATAGCAGTATGAATCAGACGACATAATTCAGTTATTATAAACTATATTTAGATTACAAAAAACTAAATCATAAAACCATAAAATGTAAGAAAAACGGAAAATAAAACTGACTTTAAAAATGCAGCAACCGATAAACTTTATAAAGTATGAAACCTTAGAAATTTTATAAAGAAAGCTGTATCAAAATAGCTTTTCTTATAAATTATGGTAAAGTTCTAAAAATTTAATATATTTTAAATAATTTAAAACTATTCAAAATGGTAAAAATACGAGATCGGTTTCTTATAAGTCAGATACAACTCTGTATAAAGTGCAGTAAATCTAGCGCGATAAGTATAGCGTAAGTTTCGAAGTCGAGAAAACATATAGTTTATAAAAGATGCATGGAATATTTTAAAACAGAAAACTCGGAAATGTTCTGTTTGTGGTTTCACGCTCCGTTTGTTGTATTGAGATCGCTTTGCTTTTGTTTTAAAACTAGTCCTCTCATGCAAGTTATAATAGTTTATTTAATACCTGTAAAGCAGTGTGGTCTCCAGTGCATCTCAGAGTGTGAGGTAAATCGCACGAGCACTCGGCCAAAGGACGAGCGCTCAGCTTCGGACAGAGCCATTCCGAGAGCACGCCGGACACGCACAGTATTGATAATGCTCCCGAAAGCCACATTCTGAAAAAAAAAAACATATTTTAATGAAATCTTATAAACATATCTTCATTATACTGGGATTTGAGCAAAAATAATGAACTGCCTAATTTACTCAAAAGTACCATTTCGTATATCTATTACACATTCCTCTTATAAATATTAATTTAAACGACTAAAAGTGCTTAAAGTAAAAAAATCTTGACGTTTAGTATTCTTGATTCAACTATCTATTTTATTTTCGCTGAAATGGAGCATTCTGAAAGAAACTGTATAAAATAATCTTCAAAGGCAATTGGTGAGGTACTTGTAAGAATTGCCATCGCAATGCGTGTGTCGACGACGTAATGGTCTATTTCCACTAACTGATGACCGGATGCTGTAATACCAATAAGTCATAAGCGGCAGCGTTTTACAAACAGCGTTTTTAAACTATATAAGTAACATATGTTTATATTTAAATGCTTTATCATTTATTATTATCTCATTGTACGTGTCTGTAATATATTCAAAGGGTTTATTTATTACATAATAAACAATGGTCAATGTGACAAATATTAAACATTACCTACCCAGTATAATCCCGTGAATCCAGGGTTTGCTTGTAAATTCAAACGGATTTAGCAAAGTTAATAATACTTGCGGTTGATGACTGATTACTAAGGACCAACTGGCGACATAGGGTGAATTGAAGTATTATGTAAAATATGAATGGGTTGTTATAAAGTTTTAATGGTTATAGTTGAAACTTAATTAGTTTTAAGTCATTATTTGGTCACCCATCATGCCTGGTTTGTATTAAAGTATACTGAAAATGCATTTTTTTAACATAGTATATATTTTCTCGTACAGTAGTATCTTAACTTTCAACTTATTAGAGTGAAAATAATACGAGAATATGACCAGAGAAAATCGATTCGTAACCCAATTACAAATTGAAAGATTGCTCGTTCGTATGATATAAGATTTATGTTACTAGACGCCGTGGGAACAGAGTACATCATATGATGGAGGGTGATGGACGGTCGTTGGCCCAGTGCTTAGATTTCCATCTCATCTCAACTGATTGATTCAATTGATAGCGCCTTGAGAACAGCGTCGATATTGAGATATTACACAATGATTATGTCGCAAAAAATACAATAAAATATGATACTAGAATAATATTTACTGAAGTAATGTTCTAGGAGATAGTGTGGTGATATTTTACTGGATATTGTCATTATATTTTGACATGTTTATACATAATAATGAAATATTTAATTTCCAAATTGACAATTCCTAATCCTTTACGTTTTTAAGAGAATATAAGAGACATTATTTTTGCTGCTGTATTTTGGTCGTATACTTATATATATATTGAGATACAAAAAAAACTATTTTTATTCTTGTATATTAATTCAACAAAAAACAATATTCCATAAAAATTTAGTTAAAAAAGAGTTTCTGTAGCCTTAGGGGCAATGTTGTTAAAAATATTCTTAATATAAAAACGTATTCTTAATATTATAATAAATATTAAACATAATTTTCAAAGGTTTTAAATATTTGTTTTCTTTGACGTAAAAGTACTTAAAACAATCTTCAAATAAACGAACATATTGTTGTGATTTATGACAACAGTGATTAGTTTAGATTAGATTAGATTATCTTCATTTATTTTGTTATTGTAATAGTTATATAATAGGTTATAGTCTTTGGTTTCAATACATTAAAATTATTATCTAAATTTACTAAAGTACTTAAGTAGACGCACACAAACGTCTCGACAGAAAATATTATTATTTTATAGATCTTAAATAGTTAATATAACATAAATAATAATCCACGCATATTATTTAAATAAGCATTTTAACTTCTTGTAATAAATTGAATATAAAAAAAAGTACATAATTATAATTTTTTTGGTATCTTCTTTACTCTTGTAACCCAAAAAATTTGTTGCAGACTGAAAACAAAAAGTGGAACCTTACTTTTAAAAATAATATTGCGCAATAAAGTGCCTAAAGTACACTTGACTTATGATATCCCAAATTATTTATATAATTGAGTTTTTGAATTTTTAGCCAGCCAAACACGATAAAAAAAATACTTAAAACTTAGTAATTGAGTAACCGTGGGATTATAAAAAATTAGAGAAAAGTCTCAATTTAATCATGGTCCGGTGTTCTTAAATAAAGTTGGGAACTAGGGCTGCTAATGAACCTAGAAAAAAATATTGAAATGAATTCAGATATAAATATGGCGGCTAGTTTTGAAACTTTTTACTAAAATTCCAATAATGTCACGCGTTATTTAAATTCTTTATCATCTGATTCATATTATGTCAGAGTCAGTAATAAATGTTTAACTTTTTAAACTATTTCATCAGATGCAATTGATAAAACATTTAGAATCTTAATTTTGAAATAATCAATACCTTTGGGGTAAATCAATATCATAAGTGACTTAGCATTATTGTAAATCATATTGCCCCATAATTATCCTTATCTTTTAAAAAATATAAATTCTCAGATTTGGTGAAAAATAGTAAAGTAGTTTGTTTTCTTTGTTTATAAGTAGTGAAAGACTAGAATCTGTAAATTATAGACTTATCTCTGTTTTAATAATTTTAAATAAAATCCTAGAAAAAAATATTTTAAGCATATAAAACAGATTTTGTTTATAGAAATAGACTCATGAATAGTGAACTATATGGTTTTACCAAAGGTAAATCAACAACAGAAGCGGGTGCCACACTTTCTAAGCACATTTATGTCGTGGAAGAAGTCACAGAATGCAAAAGATGTATTTTGCGATTTATCGTAAGACTTTGATTGAGTAGACCATCAAATATTACAACGCAAACTTAACCACTATGGTGTGCGTATTGCGGTGCTTTATATTATTACCTCTTACCTAAATCGAAGAGTAGAGAGGATTGAAATAAATAATTCTAAAGCAGCTTGTTCTTGTCTGAAGATGGGTGTTCCACAAGGATCTATACTTGGCTCCTTTTTATTTTCACTTAAATGACTTGCCCTTTTCTGTGACAAGCCTATGTCTATGTAATTTTTGCTAATAATGTCTCTCGCTTATTTTATAGTTGAGCATAAGAGAACTAGTTATGACGAAGCAAACAGTGCTCTGTCAAGTATTCTATATTGGTTCGGAATTAATAATTTAGTCTTAGATGCAAAAAAAAACTAAATGCACAAAGATTACACTTCCTAATGTAAAAAGATAAAATAAAAAGCTCCAGTAGAAACCTCAACCGTCAACACTCGACGGCAAACTCAGCTTTGCCCACTTTGCAATTAAAAAAGTAAGACAATTAATGAAAGTTAATACGGCTCGACCCATTTATTTTATTATCTTTATAGTATTTTATTATAGGGAAAACTGTACAATTTAATTTTTTTATCATTTACTTATATTTATTTTAGAAAAAAAAGTTGCGTGGACTCTTTTTAGCTGAGCACCATTCCGAGCCGGTGGTAGCTTACCTACGAACTGACTACACTGACCTTTCTAACGTAATAATTGACAATTTAAAAGTGCTTCTAAATGCAAATAAAGATATTTTAAATTTGAATTTTTAACTTGATAAAAATATTAATTTATAACAAAAATCCCAAATATAAAGCTCACATTTGACACTTTTTTATAATTTCTCTTAAGATTGCATGAGTACAATTTCATTATTGTTTAAAAAAGCTTTACAAAAGTAAACTTTTATAATGGGACGTTTTGTTTAGTGCTAAGATGATAAATGTAAAACGCTTTATTTGTCAACAAACATTGTTGGGATAATTTAATGAACTGGAAATGAATGCTCTATATCTTCGGTAAATCGATTTGTTATTTATATTTTATTTATACAAATACATCAGTTAAGATTTTTTTTTTCAAACAAATATGAACGTGCAGTACAGGTCCGGAGAGGATGAAAAATGGCCTATATCGTAAGTATCTGGCCTGGATTAATGTTGCCTAACATTAATTGAATGGCAGTTTTAAAATTATATATAATTTTATAAATCCTATCGGAATTCAAATATTTCATTTCATTATTTCAATTTGAAGTAAAGCTTTTAAATCAGATAAAATTATTTTTTAATCTTTAAATCTTGTTTTTTTAATTACCTATCAATCAGTCACTTATTTTATAATATGTTAAAACATACTTCTTTTTATACCTGATTTTTTTATACATACATATTTAAATCACAACTACATGGACGCATTGGAGTGTAAAACAAGATAAATCCTTCCCGATATAAACAACAGTCTGGAACGAGAAAACTAGTCTCATAAGGCCATTTAAAAAACGACTGGTCTTTACGTTCTATCGCTGTCATAAATGATCCTAGTCCAGAGGGTTAGGTGATAGCAAACAGATACGATTTTACAAAATGGAATAACATATATTACACTTCAAATAATTTGCTATTTAATATATTATTATTATAAATTGAAAAAAAGTGTAACTTAAATACTATATGTTTAAAATTTCTTTAACAATGTTCATCCTTGTTTAACTTTTTATTGTGTTAAAGCAGAAATTTAAATAATTAAAAAAAGATTCAAACAAAATATTATCAGACACGTTAGAACTTGTCCTTAATGCGTAGGAAACGTTGCGTGCATTGTAATTGATAATTCTATGCGTCTGAGTATTCAGTTGTGAACGCACCAGTTGCATCTGCATCTCTACAGCTGTCTCTACATAAGGTACTCTACTTCTTTGTAAATGTATTTACAATATAATATTATATCATCCAATAATTTATGTTATATTTATCAGCTCTCCATCTTAACTAAAAATAACTCTCAGTGGTTCAAATAATTTAGTTTCAATTTGGTATAAAATTTGAAATTCAAAGAGTTTGAATAAATTATTTTGCGAAATAACAAAGGAGCAGGCACTGATTTTGAAATGTCGTAATTCTATTATTTCTAAAATCAGTTTTAGGTAGAATAATCCAAATTCTATTTCGCCTGACAAATTAAAAATGACAGAATTTATGCAAATAAAAAAATATAAGGCTGAAGGTTAAATGATGTTGTGTTAAGTGTTGTATTTACTAATCAATCAATCTCTTTAATTAAAAGTTTCTTAATATTACCACAAGAGGAAAAATCTAATTCATCTCAACGTATGTGAAAAAACATAATAAGATCTCATTTTTAATTCTATAGTAAGACAGAAAGCAGTTTAAATAATATTATTAAAGAAGCTTTTGAAAAATATTTACTTCACAGTAATATTATTGGCAATGAATATTTTCATTATGCAAATAATCATTATAATAGGGCTGCAAATAAGTTAGTGCGGTTTTCACAACAAATGGCATAACTTGTTTTTATTCCATCGATCCACATTTCTAAAAATTAATTCAAAAGCTTCTGTCATTAGACACAAACGCCAATATAAATTGTTTAGTTGGAGTGTAAACAGCAATACTTATTATATATCAACTAAAATGGACAATTTCGTCCCAAAAAATGTTTTTCCGGCCAGTTTTACTTCATAACTTCAATATGAAGAAAAGTGCAGCCGAAAATCATCGCATTTTGGTGGAAGTTTATGGTGACCATAGCTCAGCTGATCGAACGTGTCAGAAGTGGTGTGCACGGTTTAAAAGTAGTAATTTTGACTTGGAAAACGAAAAACGCGCCTGAAAAACTTATCGCAAATGCAAGAACAACTCGCAAAAATAATTAAGTTCTCTCACCAAGCCATTTCACACCGTCAAAAGGAATGATAATGAATCGGGTGTCCGAAAGACAATAAATCGGGTGCTATTTTATTGGGTATTGAAGCCACGAAACGTCGAACGCAGTTTTTTTTCGTGCGAACAATTGCTACAACGGCAAAAACGAAAGAGTTTTCTGCATCGAAACTTTACTGGCGATGAAAAGTGGGTCTATTACGATAATCCTAAACGTCGGGCAACGTATGGATACGACGCCCATGCTACATCATTGACGGCCAGGCCGAATATTCGTGGTAAGAAGATGGTGCTGTGTATTTGGTGGGACTAGCTTTATTATGAGCTGCTACAACCAAATGAAACGATCACGGGCGAGGTCTACCGACGATAATTGATGCTTTTGAACCGAGCATTAAAGAAAAAACGGCCACAAAACGGGCAGAGGCATGATTAACTAATTTTGCAGCACGACAACGCTCGGCCACATGTTGCGAAGCCCATTGAAACATATCTAGAAACCTGCCGTTGCCTCCAGACTTTACTCTTTCGGATTATTACTTGTTTAGATCGATGCAGCATTGCCTGGCTGATTAGCTTTTCTCCAATTACGCCGAAGCCAAGAAATAGGTTGATTCGTGGATAGCCGTTAAAAGTTTTGAGTTTTTCCGAGAAGGTATCCGTCAATTGTTAACAAGGTGGGAAAAAGTAGTGGCTAGCGATGGACAATAAATGCTCAATTTTCGAAAAATAAGTTTATTTCAAGACTCAATATTTAACAAATAGTTTGATTGATTAGTATATTCAGCATTTCACACCTTTATTATATTATCGATTGAAGGATTGTATATTTTTTAGATTTTAGTTTTTTTTTCAATTTTATTTCTTTTTGCAGATTTAAAGAAATTCAAAATGCGTCTTCAATTAATTATCATTTGGCTCGCCCTGTCCTTAGTTCAAACTTCACAAGGTCACGCAAGAACTTTCACCAGGTGTCAGCTGTCCAGAGAACTACTGCGGTACAACTTCCCCAGAACTTTGATTCCTAATTGTGAGTAACTTATAATAACTACGGAAATAAATCGGTTTCTCTGAACGTAAAAATAACCAAAGTTACAGCAACTTTAATATTTCTTATATATAGATAATTATAATTAGCTGGTATGTAAAAATTCCTTACTTATTTACAAGAGGAAAACAGGTAAAGGTAAAGTATGCAATTTCCGATAAGAAATCCAGAGACAAAGAAATGGACGAGCACAGACGTACAGGAAAAGTAAAGAGTTGTTAACTTGAGATGGCCTTATACGGCTATTGACCTCAAATTTTAAATTTTACAAAAAGATCAATAGAATTTCTAACCGGTAAAAAGTAAAAAACACATTTTAATATTAAAATATTATAGTTTTTTTAGGAA
The DNA here is from genome assembly GCA_918358695.1 of Melinaea menophilus ssp. n. AW-2005. Taxonomy (NCBI): domain Eukaryota; kingdom Metazoa; phylum Arthropoda; class Insecta; order Lepidoptera; family Nymphalidae; genus Melinaea; species Melinaea menophilus. Next base: position 14,444,558 of record OU911049.1, read on the forward strand.
TGTCTGAAAAATATTATTAATATAAAGAAAAAATACAAATTTTATAATATTGTCAACATTCATTGTAAAATAACTAAGACACGAAATCCAAATTGAAATCATACAAGATAAATGAATATCAAATATATCTTCAGATTAATTTAACATAACTGATATGTCAGAGCAAACTGAGGAATAGATGCATTATATAACATAGAAAATGAGTCAATTCATCTCTCTTGAGACATAACGTATATCGCAATTATATCACTTGATATATACACTGACAAATTAAATTTTATTAAAATTTTAAAGACTTTATAATTATGCTTTCTAATCTCTATAATAATATCGACTCTACCAATTAAAACATTCAGTCAAAACCTTCATATAATATGTAAACTTTGAAGAAAATGATTTAGTAAGTGAGAGTTCAGAGTGGTTTTGTGTACAAAGATTTAATTATAAAAGGTCCCGACGCTAAATGTGGAACATTAGAGCATAGAGTTAATAAGTAGAGTGCTAGGACTTTCCTCTTGCTTTGTAGTGTAAGAGTGCTTTGTGTATGCTCTTGTACTGATGAGACAAATGAAATTATCTTTGTTATATAATAATAAGGTTATCGTGCAGTTTTACTCACACGAAATGAGTATAGAGAACGAAACATTACTTAAAAATTAGTCACTAAAGTAAAGACAGTGAAATTGCTTTACCCCCTCTAGTGATGAACAGTGACGCTTTTTCTCAGTGAAACATTATTTTCCAAGAGAAAAGAAATTTTTGTTTTTTATTTTCTTACGTTATTAATATCTCCTAAGAATACTTTGATGTTTATGGAGACCGATGTTGACCATAGACTATATTCAAGTTCGTCATGTATCAGAATTAATGAGGCCAGAGACGCAATACTGAAACCAAATGTACTGTAACAAGTTGCAGATACAAACATTAATATTGACTTGAACAGTTACCAAGAATTAATTAGTAATAACTTGTACTCAATCACTGAAACTTTACTAAATGGAGCTAAGTTTCTCTATTATGTAACTTATTACTGAGCCTCAGATTCACACTTCCATAAGCTCATCGAATTATAACTATTAATTATCAAGTAAAGCATCTTATATTGTAAGATAAGTTATGTTGGTAAAGTATTTATCTAACAAACAATAAAAATTGTAAATTAATATATGAAAGATGAAGTCAAAGTTTAAGATGTACGAGTATTAAGAAAAACAATTCAATAATATTTGTTAATTTTTGGACAGTTTAATAATGTCTCATCCACCTAGTTAAGTAATTAAAAATAATAATAACGCATTTCAGTTGATTAATAAATCATTTAGTCCATTTTCTCACAGCTATCATGGACAGAGGAAAACGAAAAGAGTCACTTTTGATTTAGGGTCGTATCAATTTGAATTAATTCGGATAAAGTCCTTCCACAGCTCTAATTAAACCCGCGCTAACAAATTTAAACTTGAATGAAAGATGCCCCAATGTTTTGTGGTTTTATGTAAATTTAACATCTCTAACTTCAACTCGGTTGCTTATTAAGGTCCCGGCAATTTATTTGGTTTCCGTTGACTTAATTTTATTATAAGAATTAGGTATTTTAAACCTTAAATTAAATTTGTCTTAACAAGCCAAGGGTTGTATTTAGCTGATTTTAGGAGGTCCTCTAATTATTAAAAGTAATTCAGCAGATAAATGAAATGGTTAATTTTGCTATTTTAACGATCTAAGTTAGCGTTTCTTATCTAACTGGCATGAAAGGTTTTGATGGTTCGCTACTTGTTATTTGTAATAAAAATTATAATATTTTCGTATAATGATTTAAAAGCTTTTATTCCTTATTTCTATCTCAAACTCAAAGGAAATAAAATTTATTTCAATATTTTAATATTATGTTATAGGGGTGTGTCTAATAGAACACGCTAGCGGCAGAACAACTGAGAAAGTGACCAATCACAACAACTCCTACACCAGCTTCGGATTATTTCAAGTAAGCATTATTGTTGTGTTATTTAAAATTTGGCCAAGTTGCAAACAGTTACAAAGTACAGTTAGTTAAGTTAGTTAAGTACAGTAAGTTACAAAGTATATTGTAATGGTATTCGAATTTTATTGCTTAAACAAGTTATTAGAGATTTCTGATCAGATCATATACAATATCCTTATGGCTAAAACTCTCTACAACAAAAAACAACTACTTTAAAAACTAAAACTAATTGAATCGCATAGGTTTTTATTAAAGTATTACAATAATTATAATTATATTACAGTAGCTCTCTCCAGTGACATGTCAACGCACCATGCGTATAAGCTCACCGTAAAATATTTGCATGATTTAGTTCGCTAATCACTCTGAAACAAATGGCGTTCAGGCTAAGTTCGTATTGATTCATTACTGACCATTGAAAATTAGGGTGATGCGGAAAATTAATACCGCCTATATTTCAAGTCTGTGCTGAGCTTAGCGTTCGTTCTAATGTATGAAAAATTATAAAATATTTCTTCTTTAAAAGAGTCATTATGTTAAAAATGCATATTTTACTTACGAAATATATCTTGCATATGGTAAAAGTTCTTAACTACATTTCATGCATTTATGAACACATGTGTGTCAGTGGTCTAGATCCCTTTGATAATTTTAGGTAAATCCCACAATAACATATTTTAGAATAATCTCTGAGGACGCGACCGCAATTTAATCCAACCAACTATATGAATGGATATTACTGTATGTTTATTAGACCCTAAAGTTAAATTAAAATATTTAAAACATTAAACTCGATAAAGAAGTGACAAGTAAACGTAATAATGCAATTATTAAAAAGTAACAAACCAATTTATTCATTATGTGTTAAAGTAATTTAGACATAAATAAAATTTTCCTCTTTATAATAAATGGAATGTCGATTAGTACCTAATACTTTTTGATGAATATATTCATAAGATAAACAAAATATTTACAAATTACAAAAAAAAATACTTAGGATGCGAATGAAAGAACAATCAAAATATAAAACAATACACCACTGAAAATAAATAAACAAAGATGGGAATGTAAATGAATAAAAAAACGTAAAAAATATATACCAATCTAACAAAATACAATAAAATATAATAATAAAATTTTAGTGTCATATAACTATAATGCTTGGTTTGTTCAATCAAATTCAATTCAGATAAAAATATATTTTTATGTATCTTCGAGTCTAGATGAGTTGTAATGTAATTTGGACATCCTGTATGAAACTGATCATTTAGATAAGAATGTGAGAGTACATTGACCTTGTGTTGATAGTTTTAACACTACATACTCTTTGAACTATCTTGTTTTCAATTGTGGTTCAATAGACACAAAAAGTTAAAAAAAATAGTATATACTGGCGAAGAAAGCTACATACAATAAATAAGGACAAATAAATAGATTTTAGATTCTAGACACTAATAATGGTTGGATATTTATATCAAGCAAATAAAATTTTGTGACGCGTTGATCAATTCCACGATACGTCGCAGACACTAAACCTAATGAAGGAAAAGAAATATAAAAATCGTTATGTAAATACTCATATCTTTTGATTTTCTTGTCAATTATCAATCAAGTATCATTACGCACTCAAATTTTTGAAATATAAACATTTATACAAGACAGTACAAATAGACGCTAAAATAAATAAGCACAGCTAAAATAGAGAAGCACAGAGAACAATCATTATAACTCTAAAATATTTGATTTTTAATACGTATTGAAAGAAGTTATAAAATAACAACTTAAGTAACATATAATTTAATAATTGTAAAAACATTGTAAAGGATTGAGTTTCTAACCTACCAGGTGATATTATTCATAAATTATTTATTTAAAAAGCTTTAAATATATCGACAAAAACCTCCATCACTTAATAAACGCGCATCGATCGATCGAATACAGACACGTACTTACAATTTCAATCACTAAGTAAATCTCAATTGCGGTTCCAAAGTGAGAACTTATACGCAATCTATTTGTATTGGATGAGACGACAATCTACAAGAGAATTGAAGGTTTTTTCAAACACTTATATACAATAGATTTTTATCAATATGTACAGGTCCTTGTTGAAAGTGTCAAAATGTTTTCGACATGTTATAAATTGAATTCATGAACGCTCGTAGGGTCAAGTGGAGGAGTGACAATCAAACAATATATACCTATTCATAATGTATATACCTACTCGTATATAAATAAACATAGAAACATTTTCAAACCCAAAATTCAATGACTCGTTGGTTTAGTTCTGAAGGCCGTGGGATCGATTTTTAAAAATAAAAATTCTTCATATAATTCCCAGATTGTTTCAAGCCACGGATCACTTCCTGCGGGTAATTAAATTATGCAAGTCAAAAGTCCCGACATCCAATACTCTTAGACTTAACCATATCTTGATGTATTCAGTAATGTACTTTGCTTGAGTTCAGATCTTATCTGACCTTTTCATGTATTTATTTGAATTAATATACAAAATCAATTATTAACTTTTATATTTGAAAATTTTAAATATTAATGTACATTGCTATCATAATCGTTATTCATTTTCTTTCAATATTTTTATAACCGATACCGAAGTAAAATAAATTGTTATTCTCAAACCAGTACCCATATGAACTGCGGATAGAAGCCATTCGGTCTCTGTAAATAATGTCTCTCCAACTAATACTTCAAGATTGTTCTCAGAATCGGATGTATTTACTATCTCGGATTAGGTTTTGCACATTTATATTCAGAAATATCAATCTCTTATATAAATAAAAACAATCTCAGACATGGAAGCTTTCATATGAATTTAGATTATTTCTAGTTTTGGTTCAGGTCGTTTAAATGATATTTATAGGAATATAAAAATAAATATTAGATAAACATTAAAAATAAAAATAAACATAAACTCTATTTAAACTAAAGTGCGCTATAGAAAATAAAATGTGCAATTAACAATTAATAAATGTATTGATATAATTAATTTAATCTTCATACATCTGTATGATATAACTCAATCACTATAACTACGTATTTAATGGATAATACCGACCGCGGGAACGTCAATACACTAATAAATAATATTAATTAGCATCTTGTTTGTGACAACATACAAAATGCAACGCTGTGTACGGAATTTACATTTTTATAGCGGTCCTGATGGAGAAATGAGTATCGGACACTTTTGAGCCTACAATTAAATACTATGGCTAAAAGCTGTTTGTAATTAACTTTACCGACGGTAATATACTAATTCACTCTATTTATATAAATATATATTCAAAATTTTTATAGTGTTACTAAAATAATATAGTTTATTTTAGTTATTTCATCACATTCACGTACAATTCTCTGATATGAACGTCACAAAACTGAAATAATGCAAGTTTGCGGTTAAACAATTAATAACGCGGTTATGACTTTTAATGAGAGAATCGAATTCTGTCAAAACGAAATGTTTCATTGAAATTAATTAAATCATCCGTGATGTAGATTTCACTCAAAATGACAAAATAACAACAAACAAACTAATATATCATTTAGGGCGAGCGAGGCCGGCAAAAGCTGTTGTAAAATACGAATATAATATGAAAAGGAAACATCATATAAAAGACTCTATAATAAGCTTCACTCCAATTCATTTGTAAGTAGATTTGCTTGCAGTATGTTCTAAGAGATAGCAATATTTTTCTTCAATTCAATCTCGATCGTCTTTTGAGACGACAGTTCCGATCGTAAGAACCAGACAGTTTCAATCCGAAGACGGAAACAGGGTTCTTGTATCGAATAAACGTCGCTTGAACATATCAAGACAACGGTTAGTTCCACTTGGTGCACCTACACTTTATATAAAGGCCGTGCTTGGTACTGTACATGCTACATATACTTTACACTTGTTGATGAGACCAGTATAGACTTAACCAAGTCAATTCTTTACGAAATTAAGTTAACATATTCGATTTTCTCAATGTAAAAGCTACCATTAGTCCATAAAGATAATTAACTGACCTAGGAAAAACTCTAACATAAATTATGCGAGTATCTCTATCATTAATGATTAAGGTTTTAACATATATTTATTGTCTCAAGAAGAGCTTTTTAACGACGGTCTTGAAGCAAAAACTTTTCGAGGTGTGGTTACTTTCACAGGCCTTCCACTACGCGGGTCCTCTTCAATGGACTTACGTCCCCACTTGAACTGTTTAGCCCAATATTTTATTATGAAATAGAAAGGTGAAGAGTTCCCGTATATGCAATCATACGTTCATTAAAGGCCTTTGGCAAATTGATTCATTAACTAAAAACTCGACGACGGCACAGTGCTTTCAACTAACGTTTTCTAAATTTTCTGCAACTGGTCACAATTAGAAATCTCTCACTAGGACAGCTGATGCGCTACTGAACTAACACCAATTATTCCGAAACATAAGAACATGTGAGTGTTTTTACCAATCTGTTCCACCCCACACTAAGCATCTGTCATTTCTACGTAGATTACTTTTGGTTCTTCCCTTGTAGCTTTACTCAAAGCCAAAAGTAGATGTTATAGCTGTAATATCAATAAATTATATATGTATGAAATGAAAGGTATGTAACAAAAAGAGTAGTGGGTATGGTAGTGGATGAATGGACAGATAGAGGACGGCTGAAGAAAAGATGGATGGATTGCGTGAAAGACAATATGGAGAAAAACGGAGTATGAATAGAAATGACAGGTAACAGGAGAGTATGGAGAAAAGAAAAATTAATGCGCTGACCCTAAAATTGGGATAAGAGTAAGAAGATGATATATGAAATGAAATAACTTAAAATACAAAGTATATAATAACTAAAATAATAACATCGAATTATATTTCACTACCTGACAAATAATGATATTAAAATTATTACTAGTCTTAGATGGAGAAGTCGCTAGCCAAAGATAGCTACGAATATATGTTTTATCTTAACTGTTAAGAAGTTCCAAATAAGGAAGCTTTGCGCTTTTACAAGACTCTATTGGATATTATAAATTTAAAATAAAAAGATAAAAGAATAATTGGTATGATTATTGATTCAATTGAAACAATATACATTTATTGGTTCAGAGTTGTATAAGGATCACTTCTACTTATATGAAAGAGTTGTTCGTGTAGTGGTTACTAACTCTTATTTCTTAAGTAAGTGTTGTGGGATGAATTGTTATGAGAGATGTTTTTTTGTGATTAAAGATTTTTGTTCCAAGTCTAGGTGTACTTCGTATCGTTATTTATATCTATAGAAAACTCTGTGACATTCCTATTATTACTTAATCTTAAATTATTTTAATTTTATCATTTATTCTTCAATAATTCATAAAAAGGTCTGACATAATCACAATCAACTAAGATAAAATAAGTAAAATTATTCTTAAATAAAATATGAATACAAAAAATACAATACACAAATCACAAGTGGAACATATCTTTTTATGAACCTTTTTCTTATTTCACAACTCAAGAATGCTCTGTCTCTTTCCTAATGATAGGATTTTTCATAGTCCTTTATTCTTTTATACTTACGTGACAATTTAGTAAAGAACTTTCCAACTTTAAGAACAGCGTTTTAACGAAAACTCGAACAACGGAATTACGATAACTTATTTTATTTTATGGGTTGTGAAGAAGTGCTTAATTTGTTCACGTTTTTGAAACTAAGAATTTTAAATATACCTCAAAGTTTATAAACTATATTTCATTAAAAATATAGTAGTAAAATATGTGTAGTATATCTAAATTGTTAAATTACTGTGTTAAATCATATAAAATTATACACAGCTTAAAAAAAAACAAAAGAAAAAAAGTTATCATGATCTGATATATATTAAAAACCAAAATATATTCATCAGTCAATGACATTTTTAAATTACTTCCAAGGCATAAACTAACAGTAGAAATAAAATTTAAATTATATTATTTCAGATAAACAACAAAGAATGGTGCAAGAAAGGCAGAAAAGGCGGCCATTGTAGCATGAAGTGTGAAGGTACGCTAATCTAATTAGCGCTCTAACTAATACGTTCCCGGCCACTAATGGAGACTTCCTTTTATCATTACTAGTAACTAACAAACTAACTTATATGAGTTAAGTACGTAGGTCACTAGTAGGTAGTAGGTAGCCATATAATAAATGATTGTGTATTTGCATTTCAAACTTATAAGTTTTTGAAGAGTCAAAAAGTACTGAGTGGTCGAGTGTCGAGTTATGCGTAATTATGCGCTACAATTCGATGCGTGGCTTATCTATAAATAAATGCTTTAAGGAAATGAAAACTGCACTCCAAGAAAAGTGTTCTCATCGTACAACTATTTACCGGTGGTATGGTGAATTTGACCGCGCTAACTTCAGTGTTAGGTTTGCTCCAAGATCAAGTCCTCCTGTAAAAGTACCTACTCTGAAAAACGTAGGAAAAATCGAGTCATTGATTAGGGCAGACCGTCGTACTACCTACAGACAGACAAGGGAGGTCTTACAGATTAGTATACTAAGTGTTCATAAAATTTTACATGATATCCGCGGAGTAAGAAAAGTTTGTACACTCTGGGTACCCCAACCTTAAGCTAGAAAAAAAAGAAGAGAGAATAAATTGGTGTACAAAATGTTAAAAATTTACGAAAATTTGACTTCGGGTAATATCAATGACATCGTTACGGGCGACGAAACCTGGCTTTACTATTTTGATGTACCGTCAAAAAATAAAAACAAAATATAGTTTTTCGAAAATGAGGAAACGCAAACTCAAGTCATCGCACCTTCACGGTGTCTGGTACATTTATGAACTTTTGCCTAAACTTTAACAGGAACTCAAAGAAATTCGCCAAACTGAACAATGGAAAATTGGCATTTTCAACATTACTACGCTCCTGCGGCATCGTGTTCATGTGACAGTGAATTTTTTAAGAACACTGGTGTAAAAGTGCTTGAGCATCCTGTCTATAGTTTAGATCTTGCTCTCTGTGGCTGTTTCCAATTGTAAAGGTTCAGTTCGAAAGCAGAGAGTTTGCGAGCGACTCTGAGATTTTGGCAGCGTGGGAAGCATGATCAGAACTCCCAGAAGAAAAACTGAATAGCAGGGAGTTTGCGAGCGACTCGAATTTTTGAACAACTGTTTTTACGTATGACTAAGTGGAAACTGGAACTGCCATGGAAATTATTTTGAAATACTTTAATAAATATGGCTGTATTCCAAAACTTATCTAGTGAGTGACCTAGTAGTGGTGCATTATGCTCTCGAATATTCTTTTTCTTATTCTGATAATGTTTATTATGTGATTTTTACCTGTTATACATAATTATGAACTTAATACAATTTAGCAAAGGAAATCTAAGTTAATCCAAATTAGACAATAAAACCTTTTAATGACAATGTTGAGGTTAAAGAAAAAGATTATTTAAAAAAGAAAGCATGATTTCTAAACTAAAACTTTATTCATTGAAAGAACGAAGAGATATAAGTTTTGAGTTTGATTATAATATAAAAATCTTTTATTGAGAATGAATTTATAATAATATTAATATAATCCTCCCCAGATCTCCTCAACGAGGACTTGGCAGACGACGTGCGCTGTGCCAAGCGTATATATGACAGAGTCGGCTTTAAAGCTTGGCCGGCGTCATATGCCTACTGCAAGGAGAAGAGCTTACCCGACTTGTCCAAGTGCTAACAATATCACTATAATAACCTTCGTATTTGATAGTCCTTAAACATTTCGAAGTAAGGATCATTTTAATACAATAAGAACTCTATCAAATTAGTTTTGCCATAATATTAGCGATATTATTTCATTAAATGTTGTTAGATTAAGGTTTAATCGTATTTTTATAATTCATACTTCCATGACGTCATTGATATTTAAAAAAATGGTATTTATATGCAATTTATAAAAATATTAAATGTAATATCTAGTTGGAGTAATCTTCACAGAGATGAGTTTTGAGACAGACAGATACAATTAAAGATCTTCCACTGATGATCTTTAATACGACATATATACATATATAATATACAACGTTTGTATCAAATTTATTGATTTTTTGTATTGTATGTAACTGGTGACGTTGTTTCATAAGTTTTAGAATAATTATTAGATTATTATTTAGTAGTAAATGTCATATTTTCTATATTTGTATTTTTTATGTCGAATAAAAATGAATACGTAAAAAAAACAGTTTATTTTATACCAATTTTTTTTTATATACTTATTACACTTTATTGCAAAAAATATACATATAAAAGATGAACAGTAAATTTATTGCTACAAAATTGGTACAAAAGCGTCCTTATCACTTCGAGTGATCTCTTACAGGCAACTTACAACTATAAGGACATTTATTTAAAATTAAAATTATAGTAGTGCATGAAATAGATTAAAAAATAAAATATATATTATATCTATATTATTTGGAACAATGTATTTTATACATTTTAAATATTAAAACACTATCTTGTATAATTTATTTTTAGTATAGAATAATAATAATTGTATAAAATTACCAATATCGTCTTATAGACACTTTAAATTTTAAATAAAGCAAAAGAAATCACAAACTCATATATCACAAAAACAATAATTCTCCTAAATTTATAACCGAAGTTCTAAAATGTGTTGTAACATTTGTCTTAAAGAAATTCGTATCATTTGTTACATTTATTGAATATCTAATGTCACTGACATGTTATGGTGACGCTAACAATTTATATTGGTATGACATTAAATATCACAAATTCCTATCTCACAAAACAAAAGTTTATGCATTCCCTGACACTCAATATCACTCAATGGTTTAAGTAAATTGAAATAAATACTTTGTATTTTCAGCGGATCCAGGCATTATATAATTTTGTTTATAAAAATATATCAGTTATGACATCGTTTCCAAACAATAGTCAAACGTGCTCTCGTAGGTCCGGAGAGGATAAGAAATTGCCTTTATCGTAATTATCAGACACCCGTAAGTATCTGACCTGAATTAATATTACTTAACATTATTTGATTTATAGTTTTAAACTTGTCCATAATTTTATATATCTTTTGCCTATAGTAAATTTTATACTCCTATAATATCATTTTAATTTGAAAAGTCACATAAAATTAACATTAAATCTACGGGGATACAGGGATCCATCGGTGTTTAAAACAAGATAAATCCTCCTCGATAGAAAAAATTGTATGGAATGAGACAACAAGTCTCCTAAGGTCGTTTAAAAAGCGACTGGTCTTTACGTTCAATCGTTGTCATAAATGATCCTAGTCCAGAGGTTAGGTGATAGCAAACGGATACTATTTCTGTCTATTCTTTAAAGTATATTTAATTATCAATTTAGAAATGGATTAACATATAATACACTTAATAAGATTTGCTATTTCATATATCATTATTTAAATTTGGAAAAAGAAAATCACTTAAATACTATATGTTTTGAAATTCTTTAAAAATGTTCATCCTTGTTTAACTTTTCATTTATTATAGAATAAAAATAATAAAAAAAAGAATCAAACAGAAAATTAATATTTAAAGCATAATACGTGTTGGAACTTGTTCTTAATGTGTATAAAACACTGTAATTAATAAATTCAGTTGTGAACGCAAGAGTTGCATCTGCATCTCTTCAGCTGTCTCTACATAAGGTACTCTACAACTTTGTCATTCAAAATAAATAAAATATATCATTTTATTTATTTTTTTATGAAAATATTCGTTACAATTTATCAGCTCTACATCTCAATTAAAAGTAAGGCTAGTAGTAATTGAGCTTCGAATTAATTTAGTTCCAATTGAGTCGTAATTGTCTTATTTCTAACATCAGTTATAAGTAAAATAATTCAAAATTAATTTAACCTGACAAATGAAAAATGTCACAATTTTTTTTTTCACACATCAAAGAAATTCAAAATACGTCTTCAGTTAATTTTTATTTTGCTCGCCCTGTCCTAAATTCAAACTTCACAAGGTCACGCCTGAACTTTCACCAGGTGTCAACTGTTTCGGGGCGGCACGGTGAGTGCTAACGCGATCCCGTGTCATCCCATTAAGGCGTTGAGGGCAACCGTTGGTTTTTAGTGGGTAGCCTTAAAAAATGGCGGCGTCCTCTATGCCGCCGGGTAGTCCCACATAAACCTCCGGCCATTACCCTCGTGGCCGGCGGGTATCCTTAATGGATTTTTCTAACGCAAAAAAAACTGTGCAGAGAACTAAAAAACTTCCCCAGAACTTTGATTCCTAATTGTAACTTATAATAACTACTTAAATAAATTTGAAAATATAATATTTATTAAGATTACAGCTTTTATTTCTTATATATAGATAAACATAATAAGCAGGCATATAAAAAATCTTTACTTTGATTTAATTAATAGAAAATAGGTAAAAGTAAAGTATCCAATTTTCATTATGAAATTCAGAGACAAAGAAATGGATGAGCACAAACGTACATCAAAAGTAAAGAGTTGTTAACTTGGAATGATCCCTGACCTTTACGCCTTTTAAACTCAAATTAAAAATTTTAGAACGACTATCGTTTCATTAAGATACTTACCAGTGAAAAATAGAAAACATAACATATATATAAAAATATTATAGCTTTTGGATAACTGAAGAAGGATATACGAAAATATCATTATTAATGTTAAAAAATAATATAAATTTTATAATATTGTCAACATGCATTGCAAAATAACTGAGACAAGTAATCCAAATTGACATTATACAAGATAAATGAACGTCAAATATATCTTAAGATTAATTTAACATAACAAATATGTCAGAGCAAGCTGTGGAATAGATACATTATATAACATAGAGTTAATCAGTAGAATATGACTCAATTCAGCTCTCTTGGGATATAATATGGCGTATATTGCAATTATGTCACTTCATATGTACACTGACAAATTAAAATGTATTGACATTTATAGTAATTGAAAGATTAAGTCTAAACTTTTGTATAATATCCAAGTGTCAAACAAAATGATTTAGTAAGTATGAGTTCAGAGTGATTTTGTGAACAAAGATTTAATTACAAAAGATCCCGACGCTAAAAGTGGAACATCAGTGCATAGAGTTAATAAGTAGAGTGCTAAGACTTTCCTCTTGCTTTGTAATGCGAGAGTACTTTGTAATGAGACAAAATAAATTATCTTTTTTATATAATAATGTATCAAGGACAAATAAAAGACGAGATTAGCACGCGGTTTTATTCACGTGGAAGGAGTGATGATGATGAAGAGTGGCTTTTTCTCAGTAAAACATACCGAGAGAAAAGAAGTGTATGTTTTTATTATTTTCTTCGTTATTAATATCTTTTAATAATATTTTGAAGCTTGTGGAGATCAATGCTAACCGTAGACGTGTTCATATTAGTCATATAAGAGAATTAATGAGGCCAGAGACGCAATATCGAAACCAAATGTACTGTAACAAGTTGCAGATACAAACATTAATATTGACTTGAACAGTTACCAAGAATTAATTATTAATAACTTGTACTCAATCACTGAAACTTTACTAAATGGAGCTAAGTTTCTCTATTATGTAACTTATTACTGAGCCTCAGATTCACACTTCTAAGAGCTCCTCGAATTATAACTATTAATTATCAATAAAGCATCTTATATTGTAAAATAAGTTTTGTTGTTAAATTATTTGTGAAACAAACAACAAATTTGTAAATTTATACTTTTCTAAATATATTAAAGATTAAGTCATAGTTTAAGAATTATTAAGGAAATAATATTTGTTAGTTTTTGAACAGTTTAATAATGTCTTATCACACTTAGTTATATAATTGAAAATCATTGTATCACATTTCAGTTGATTAATAAATTATTTAGTCCTCTTTCTCACAGCTATCATGGACAGAGGAAAACGAAAAGCGTCACTTTTGATTTAGGGTCGTATCAATTTGAATTAATTCGGATTAAGTCCTTTTACAGCTCTAATTAAACCCGCGCTAACAAATTTAAACTTGAATGAAAGATGCCCCAATGTTTTGTCATTTTATGTAAATTTAAAATCTCTAAGTTCAACTCGGTTGCTTATTAAGGTCCCGGCAATTTATTTGGTTTCCGTTGACTTAATTTTATTATAAGAATTACGTGTTTTAAACCTTAAATTAAATCTGTCTTAATAAGCCAAGGGTTGTGTTTAGCTGATTTTAGGAGGTCTTCTAATTATTAAAAGTAATTCAACAGATAAATGAAATGATTAATTTTGTTATTTTCACGATCTAAGTTAGCATTTCTTTCGGTTCGTTATTTATTATCTGTACATTTAAATTATAATCACAGATATGTTTTACAATATCACATGAATTAATTATGTTATGTTCACATCACACATATGTGTGTGTGTGTGTGTTTAATATCAATGTAAAATAACATTGGACTTGCTGGTGTCTAAACAACATCCTCACTAATACACAATAATTTTATATTTAATTGGTATTTTGTTCCTTCACTTTTAGTATTTTATAAATGCTTTAAAAATATTACTATCGCTTACTGTTTCTATGATAGTCAGAATTTAAAAGGTTTGAATAATATATTTCATCAATCTGTGAAAGATTATATTTTTAAAAGTTTTTTATAAATAAAATACAGAGGAAAAGGATATATATATACATACATTAAACTTAATATAAAATACCTAAATATTTTTAAAAGAATCATGATTTCAATTCTATTTCAATATTAACGTAATATTAAATAAACAATGTAATTTGGACGCATAACAAGGAACAATTAATATATCTTCAAATAAGTTACATCATAAATAAATTTTAAACAACTAACAAGGTGACAACTTAATTCAATGAAATGATTAAATTCATCCTCAATGAGTTACGAGTAGAATACATTTCGTATAACTAAATGTGAAGGAACTGTTGTTACTTATTCAGAACTTTTGTTATAATTCTAAACTTATTAATTTTCAAACTATTTTCATACATCGGTGAGTACAAAGTTAATACATTAATTATATTTAACATATGTTGTAAACCTGTATTAATTAAATTCCTATGTGACTCATTCCCGTTAATATTGTAACGTATTATTTAATTAAACTCTAAAACTATATAACTCTTAAATTGTATATGTACTTGACAACCTGACTCATAAAAATATCATAGATTTTTTAATATAAAAATGAGGTCAGCATAAATCATACTTATTGTTCAGAACATCTTCATCTCTGGAGAATATTGCATTATAATACTAAACTCGTATTATAAATATTAGAATTAAGTTTGTTACTTCATCTGTATAGTTTTAATCGTTGAAATAATCAATAATTCAACAGATAAATATCAAAATAAACATTCAATATAAATCATACTACTGATGGTTTAGACATCGTTGATTGCGTGTTATCAAACAATTATCAATTATGGCTTCAAATTACTGAACAATGTATCAAATACTCGTATACAATATTGTTTGAGCGAAGCGGACGTAGCGAGCGTAGCGTTCTACTGGAGAGTTTTTTACATTCTTTGTCACAAAGTGGCTCGAAAACTACTTGACGGTAAATTATGAAATTTTGCAACCAAAAAGACACACATTAGGTGAAGGATTTAAAAGAAATTGAAAAAATATTATCTTGTGGAGGAAAAATCGTCAAAAAACTGATATCCCATTGAAGTCAATGGGAAACGATGAGTCATTACACTGAGCTCGCTTCGCTCAATATGCAAACGGCACCCGAGATTTCGCGAGTGCAGCAAGTCGAAATTGAGGGTCTGTTGGCGCTCCTAGTCATTAGTAAATAAACATTATCAAATGTTAGTATATAGTACTCTATGTATGACAATAAAATAATACTTACTACTATCAGTATCACAATATACATACACCCATTAATTGACAGTAACGTATGGATATTACAATATTCATCTGTTGATTCTGTCCGTACAGTTTATTTTATTTCAATTTTGTGATAATCCATCTTTTACGATGCATTGATGTTAACTGTGATACTATTTAATTTTTGTCCGTTTGTCCGACTGAATATCTCCTATAACTCAAGAATCGTTCGTCTGACCTTAATAAAAATTGCAATTTGCAATTCAGTTGCTGCACACTTATAACAAACAAATAACAGTGACGTCACAACACTATAGCCCTCATATTAAAATGTCATTAACATATTGCTTATGATGCTAATTTTAATAATAATATTTTGTAAAATATATAAATAATCAAGTTCGAATCCCTAGAAATAGAAACGGCATTTGACGTAAATTCAAATAATTCGATTCTAGAATCGTCGTTTCAAATATCAACATCGTCCCATTTAACTTTATATTTGCTAATACAGTTACACTGCTTCATACAATTGTACAAAGCATCTGAGTACAAGGTCTTATTAGTTTATGTTCTACAAATTCTACAACTAAATGTGAATTTAAATGTATTTGAAATACAGCAAAACACTTCGTCTGAGAAACTTTAGATTCCTAAATTCATTCAATTTATTTTGTATTGTACAAAATGTATATATTTTTGTAAAAAAAAAATATGTGAAGGATTTTATATTTGTATTCCTTTTAGTCAAGATTGCTCAAGATTTTTTTTATTTTAAAGGTATATTTATTTTTATGCTAACGGTCCAAGTAATTCTACATGCTTTTCATTATGCCAGAGGAGGAGCATACGAGTCATGGGACGGGACATCAGTATGTCAATCCCTGCAATGACGATAGGGAGACCTGGCAAAAGTTATTTAGAGTAGCTGTGGAGAGCGCTCAGGACGCGCTAACGCTTTAGCCCGACTCTGATACACCTGTCGTTTGCCGGCGACTGCAGCCCTAACAGATGCGAAAGAACAAGGCCACTATCTGCCAAGACGTACCACAGAGCTTGATACAAATAGCACTATGTCCTGTAGTATTATATCAACCGTCCAACCGTTGTAGTATTATATCAATCCTGTAGTATTATCGTACCGCAGCCGATAGGACCTAAGGGTAAGGAAACAAATGGCCCCCATGGGTAGAATGCAAAAAAGGATCGCATTCCATCCTAATCCCCACACTTGTAGTGCTAAACGAGTCGAGTAGAAGGTTTTATTCAAATCAGCGGAGGGAGTCTGTGACAGCAGGTCGTCGCTTTTTCCTTGGACATGGCCCAAGACTTGAGACGTTTCGGCATAACCACTATGGGACCTGTAGAGGCACGCGTAGACTCTGACATAATCGCCCATGTCTACACGTAGCCAGAAACCAGACAGAAGAAATTCCGCCTTTTCTCACGTCTAGTGCTCGACGCTGTTCTATAAAAAGTTTATTACCGGTCACACCAGTATACCACAGTCACATGGATGAAACTCTATACCATAAACAATAACTATATTAATAACAATATCACACATATTTTTATCTTGAATTAATATTACAATTAATTAGTACAGTAGCTGTCTCCAGTGAGATGTAAACGCACCACACCTATAAATTGATCATAAAATATTTGCATGATTTAGTTCGCTAATCACTCTCTCGGAATGTGATAGCTGAAACAAATGGCGGTCACGCTAGATTACAAATTCGTATTGATTCATTGCAGGCCATTCATAATTAATAATAACAAGTTTATATTAACTCTGTGCTAAGCTGAGCGTTATCATTATAATGTATGATAAAATTTAACAAGTTAATTATAATATATTTCTTATCTCAACCTTTTCTATTAGACGTGTTTTAAAATTAAATTTAATTATAATACAAAAGGATATTTCTAACATGTTCAGAATATAAAATAAAGGCAACTTGGAATGTTTTATCTAGTGTTACTGAGAAAATTAGGGCTGCCATTAAATAACCATAAAGTTAAAAATTGATAACATTGAAATAAATGCAGATACAAATGTGGCGGCTGGTTTTGAGAATTCTTTTACTGAAATTTTAGTAACAGTGAAGCGTAATTTAAATTCTTCATCGTCTGATGCAATCATCGAATCGACTAATAATGTTAGTGCTTTTAAACCTAATTCAACCAACGAAATTGTTTAAACATTTAGAACACTAATTGTGAAAAAAAACTGGGAATCTTTGTAGTATGTCAGTTTAATTACTTAGCAGTATTACTAGGGGCGCCAACAAACCCTCAATTTCGACTCGCTGTGCTCGCGAAATCTCGGGTGCCGTTTGCATATTGAGCGAAGCGAGCCCAGTGTATTGTATTGTGTAGTGTATGTATACTCATCGTTTCCCATTGACTTCAATGGGATATCAGTTTTTTTACATGATATAAAAAAATTGTTTTGAAGACATTATTCAATTTTTTTTAAAAACCCTCATATAATGTGTGTCTTTTTGATTGCAAAGTTTAATAATTTTCCGTCAAGTAGTTTTCGAGGCAATTCGTGACAAAGAATGTAAAAGAGTCTCCAGTAAGACGCTCCGCTCACTTCGTTCGCTTCGCTCAATAAATGAGATTGCCCCACAATTATCTAAAATTTTTATTGAAACTGGTATATTCCCAGATTTTATGAAAAACATTAAAGTAGTTCCTTTGTATGAAAGTAGCAATAAACTTGAATGCGAAAATTGTAGCTATCTCTGGTTTGAACTTTAGTAAGATCTTCAAAAAAAATATTCCAAACCAAGTGGCAGAGTTTGTATGTTTGAAAGTCATGCACAGTGAACAATATGGTTTCACTAAAGGTAAATCAACGACTGATGCGGGTGCCACGCTTCTTAAGCTCATTTACGACAAATAGAAGAAGTAGCAGAATGCAATCAGGGTCTTTTGCGATTTATCCACAACTTTCATTGCGTAAACCATCTAACATTAATATTAAAAAACACACTAAAAACGTACGAAAACAAAAAGTCGTAACGCCTAAATTTCGTCTTCAAAAAGTTAACAAATCCTTCACGGGCTCGAGAGTACGCATAAACTCGTAAAATAAAGTTCCACAAGATATCTTATACCTTCATTTTCTTAGTTTTAAACCTAAAATTAAAAGTGTATTATTAAATAAATCTTATTATAAGATTTAAGAGTTTTTAGTGGATCGATATGCGAGCAGCTTGATGTTGACTCAATTGTAGGGTTGATATTATAATGTATTTATCCAACTTTATTATATTTCATTTTAAAACAGAAACTTTTGAATTTCTGGCCAGCTCTTTTCAACAGAGCAACAATCCGAGCCGGTGGTAGCTTATTCACGGCCGGACTACACTGACCTTTTTTATTATATTTACTGAGGATTCAAAAGTTTGTGTAAATGCGTATTTGAATAAAGATATTTTCAATTTCAATTTCAATTTGAGATATTTTCTAAATAATAATACTCCATAAAACGTTAGTACAATAAATCTTTTAAAACAAAACAAACATGCCAAAGTCAGTCATTATTTTAAAAAGCATTGTACTTATGAAATATATCTTACATACTCGTATGATAAAGGTTCTTTACTTCAATGTATTTAAACACATATCCGTTGTCTATGTTCCTTTGATAATTTTAGATAAATCCCACAATAACATATTTTAGTATTATCCCCGAGGACGCGACCGCAGTGTAATCCAACCAACTGTATGAATAGATACGACTGTGTGTTACATCTTGAAGTTAAATTAAAAAGAATATTTAAAACAATAAATATTTTAAAGAGGTTTAAAATTTAACAAATATTATTTATTATATGTTTAAATATTTAAAAACTTCAAATAACTAAACAGGAACTCGAATGAAAAGCAATTATTAAAGAATAGAAGAAACGAGACACAAAAAAAATCTGTTTCTCAAACCAGTAACCATATGAACTGCGGATAGAAGCCATTCGGTCTCTGTAAATAATGTCTTTCCAACGAATACTTCGGGATTGATCTCAACCTAGGACTTAATTACAATCCGCGATTAAGTTTTAGATATTTATATTAAGAAATAATAATCTCTTACATAAATAAAAACAATCTTTGACATCGAAGCTTTGATATGAGTTGAGATTATTTCTAGTTTCGATCGATATCTTTTTAATGATATTCCATTGCAACAGATTGAAATATACATACATACATAAAAAGAAACACGTTATTTATATATGTACGTATGATATAAGAATTGTGAATGGTATTTATGTAGTCGAATGTAGATTCTTAATTCACAAATCCGATATCGGCTCTGATTGAATTCTTGAGCTTTTTATTGATTCAAGGAAATTCTGAGTTTAAGTGATTTATGCGACAAATGTGATTTGATTCTTTGTGATATTTAATGGGAATATATGAACATTAAATCAATACTTATGAGAGATAAAGTTTCAATTGCTTGATAGAAATACTAATTACATATAGGATCAGAACAATAGCAATACATTTATTTGAATAAAAGTTATAAAGGAAAACAACGGTCATGTAGCCAGGCGTATTTATTTTATGGCACGTTGCAAGTTTCATTCTTTATTATATATATTTTAATTAAGTTTCAATTTATTTATAATATTCCTCATATCAATAGAGTAAGTAAATAACAGAAAACAATTTAAGTGTTATTTTGTTTCAAGAACTGTTTCTATATATATAGAATCTAAATGACTCGTTAATTTAATCTCATTATTGTTACAATTATCGATTTCCTTTAATAAAAAAATTAGTTATTTCAATATCGATTAATCGTTCAATATCGATATTTATTTCATGGTTTTAAAACATAAAACGTAGTATTTCAAACCGCTTCCCGGTGACCAAAGTAAGTATGGGAAAACAAAAACTATTAACAAACTCGGAAATATTAAAACATTTTGCGGAATACAGTAACTAAGTTTTTAATATCTGTTTTAAATCCTTTCAGTTTAACTTTGTATGTGGTTGAGAATAAATAAATATTACTGCGGTAAGAAGTCTTATCTAATTTTGCAAGTTTTTAAATAATGATTTAAAAGTTTCTTATTATTTATAATAGCTAAACAAGTAGTATAAGCCATAGACAATAAACACAATACAACAGTTAAAACACACAAATAGTTATAGAAGACATCATTTAAATATTTATAACATCGCTTTCCATCGAATCTATAACAAAATTATGAAAGCGAGCTTAAGTACCAACCAGACTTTATAAAACCAACGGAGTTGAACCAACAAAAGTAATAAAACAAAGACATTGAAAAAAAACACTTATATTAATATTAACTTATTGATTTTAAACAAAAATGTGAGTGTCAATAATATAAATACGTTAAAGAAGAAGAAGACACAAAACCACAGAACTCTCACAGGTCCGGAGGGGATGAAAATGGCCTATATTGTGATAATCGGTCACCCGTAAACATCTGACCTGGATGTTGGTGTAATGTTGCTTAACATTAGTTGAAGTTGAATTGTAGTTTTCAAATTATATATATTTATTTTGCTTTTTAAAGCAATGAACCAGTATGTCATAATTTCAATTGGTAATAAAGCATTTAAGTAATATTATATTATTATAAAATTTTTAAGGCTTACATTAAACGTCAATTACTTAATTTATAACATATTAAATATTATTTCTGTTTATAAGTGAAGTTCTATATAACTATATACTTATATAACTGGGAACTTTATGGATCCATCGGAGTGTAAAACTAGATAAATCCTCCCCGACCTCTCTATATAAACAATAGTCTGGAACGAGACAACTAGTCTCCTAAGGCCGTTTAAAAAACGACTGGTCTTTACGTTCAATCGCTGCCATAAATGATCCTAGTCCAGAGCGTTAGGTGATAGCAAACGGATATTATTTTGCTGACTATTCTTTAGCGGATATGTTGTTTTAAATTTAGATATGAAATAATATTAAACTTAATATAAATCGCAATAGTAATATTATATGTTTGTAAATCTATAAACATGGCATGTCAAAATGCTATTCATTTATTTAAGATATATCTTATAGTTTAAGTTATTATTTTGATTGTGTCAGATGAACACATAAAAGATATAATTCAATAGAGACCTCCCTGGGGATGGTCTCTGAGTGGGATGCACTGAACCACGTTCAGTTCAATCCCCTAAAGACACAGGTTTGCGCGTTTACCACTAAGAAAACCCCATTTGTCGTATCACCGCTCTTCGAGAGCACTCCTCTTATTGCCTCGCCAAGTATCAGAATACTGGGTCTCGACATTTCGATTGATTGTCAGTTTCTTGGTCATCTGGAGAGCAAGGCCAACTTCAAGGCCTCGATGAAATTGGGAGTGATCAATAGAGCGAGGCAGTATTTCAAACCTGGCCGCAGACTTACGCTCTATATGGTGCAGGTCCGGCCACACATGGAGTACTGAGCATTTACAACGGGGAGTGTTCCGAAGAACTATTCGATCTAATGCCTACCGCCGAATTTCACCACCGCACAGCTCGCTATCGCCTCCTTTGCCATCCATACCACTAGGATGCGTGGCGATATTCCACTGTGCGGTTTTCAAGGACTTCTTTCCCACGTTCCACTCGAATGTGGAACGAACTTCCTTCGGCGGTATTTCCAGATCGATACGACATGGATACCTTCAAAAAAAAAGGATATATTCCTATTTCCAAGGCCGGCAACGCTTTTGTTAATCCTCGGATGTTATAGGGGTTCATGGGCGACGGTGATCACATATCAACGGTGACCCGCAAGCCCGTTTGCCCTCCTCCAACATAAAAAAATAATAATAATAATATTTTTTTACTCAAAACTTACGTTAATTTTATCAGGTCTATATTTTAACTACAAGTTAAACTTTCTGTGGTTTAAACCGATTTAGTTGCAATTTGGTCTAGAATTTAAAATTCAGAGTTCAAATGAGGCAATTTTGCCAAATAACGAAAGAATATTACTGACTTCGAAATTTCATAATTCTATTATTTCTAACATCTATTTTAAGTGAAATAGTCCAAATTGAATTTCAACTTGTAAATAAAAAATGTCAGAATTTATCCAAATAAGATAAATTAGGTCTGAAGGTTTAAATTATTTTAACTTAAATCTAATCAACGTGCAGAACATTCTTAGTAAATACTAAGAATGTTCTGCACGTTGATTAGATTAAAATTAATGTATACTTAAGTTTTATCTTTAAGTTTGTTTGTAAATTCTCTTATTCTCCTTTAAGTCCTTATATTTAAAATAATATCTATGTGATTAACTTTATACTGCTATTGTATTTACATTTTTGATCTGTATTTATCATTGCAGCTTATTATTTGGTTACAATAAATTGTACTAACTTCGTCCTAATATACCACTCTTAAATTGGTATCTGGCGATTTAAAAAATACTCATCAAACTTGTCGAATACATTTATAATATAACATTAGGAATTATCTAAGCAAATGTATGTGTGTGATCATGAAATCATAATTTTGGTAGGTGACAACAATATACATATCAAAGATGGAAATAAGGACAGCCGTTCACCTGAATATCTTAATTTACTAGCATCGTATACACTATGACCCCTGCCGTCATACAGTGTTCTACATACATACATACATTCTCATACAGAGGGAAGTCAATTTGACTATACTTAGCCTCTATCTTTTCAACTTACCTACCATCTTTTATGTTTGACAAACCTTCATATAATACTTTCAACCCTGTGCCTATTATGTTATTTACTTAAGTTACTCTAGTATAGTTCTTAAGTAATTTTATTGTAATTAGGTATGTCTGTTAAACCTTTTCTGAATAAATCTTATAATGAATATTATTATTATCATTTGGCTCGCCCTGTCCTTAGTTCAAACATCACAAAGTCACGCGAGAACTTTCACCAGGTGTCAGCTGTCCAGAGAACTACTGCGGTACAACTTTCCCAGAACTTTGATTCCTAATTGTGAGTAATTTATAATAATTATCGAAATAAAACTGTTTCTCTGAACATATAAAAATAACTAAGGTTACAGTGTCTTTATTACTTCTTATATATAGATAAGTATAATTAGCAGATATAAAAAACTCCTTACATCGATTTAATCAAGAGGAAAATAGGTAAAGGTAAAGGTAAAGTATACAGTTTTCCTTAAGAAAACTAGAGACAAAGAAATGGACGAGCACGGAAGTTCCCAAAAAAGTAAACAGTTGTTAACTTAACTGTTGGTCCCTCGACTTTAACGCCTTTCATACGCCTTTTAACAATAAAATTCAAATTTTTACAAAGATTTTCATATTATTAAAATTTGCTATCCGTAAAAATTAAAAGATAATATTAAAAGAAGAAATTTTTAGGGTGTCTGTAAGATATGCGAAAATACATTTCATTTTAATAACAAATAATGTAAAGTTCATAATATTATCAAAACTCAATGTCAAATAGCTGAGACAAGCAATCCAAATTGAAATTATACAAGATAAATGAACGTCAAATACGTCTTAAGATTAATTTAACATAACAGATATGTCAGCAAGCTGTGGAATAGATACATTATATAACATAGAGTTAATCAGTAGAATACGACTCAATTCAGTTCTCTTGGGATATATGAAATTTATCACAATAATATCTCTTCATATGTAAACTGAGAAATTAAATTTTATTGATATTATAACCACTCTATTTTCTGATCTCTATAATAATATCGACTCTACTAATTCAAAGATTCAGTCAAAACTTTCAATAATATAAAATTATTTTGTTAAATAGTAAGTGTGAGTTCAGAGTGGTTTTGTGAACAAAGATTTAATTATAAAAAATCCCGACGCTACATGTTGAACATCAGTGCATTATTCATTCAGAAAGGGGTCTTTTTATGTAAATTCAAAATATCTAAGGTTAACTCGGTTGCTTATTAAGGTCCCGACAATTTATTTGGTTTCCGTTGTTTTAATTTTATTATAAAAGTTAGATAGTTTAATCCTAAAATTGAATGTGTCTTAACAAGCCAAGGTTTGTATTTAGCTGATTTTAGGAGGTCCTCTAATTATTAAAAGTAATTCAGTAGATAAATGAAATGGTTAATTTTGTTATTTTAATGATCTAAGCTAGTGTTTCTTATCTAATTGGCTTAAAAGGTTTTGATGGTTCGTTACATAAAAAGCTATACTACTAAAATAATATTTGATCAAAATTTTATTTTAAATATTGCTTATTTCTATTTCAAACTCAAACAAAATAAACAATATTTATTTCAGTATTTTAATATTATTTCATAGCGGTGTGCTTAATGGAACACGCTAACGGCTGAACGACTGAGAAAGTCACCAATCACAACTCTTCCACCAGCTTCGGATTATTTCAAATATGTATTATATACTTATTTGTAAATTTGTATAATTTGTTATTTTAAGTATCATGGCTTATTTATATTGGAACTAACTATTTATTATATGTTTCGTTCTTTTTAATTTTCATTTTTCCATGTTTCTTTCTTTCTCTTTCTCTTTCCTTTCCTGTTTATTTTCCTTCCCTTTTTCTTTTTAACAAGCAAAATAATAATAAAACAATATTCTATAGCATTAGTGGTTATAGTTTTGAGATCTTTATTAATATGGAACATGTATTAATATTATGGAACATTTAAATTATAAACACAAATATGTTTTATAACAATACATGAATTAATTACATTATGATTGATATTAATTACTCATAATCAAATAACATTTCATTTACTGTTTTAATTAAACAACATCCTCATTAACAATGTTTGTATTTCATTTGTTTACTATTACTCTACTTTTATTAATTATCGTTTGTTTAATAAATCGGTGCTTAAAATATTTATCATATCTATTTAAAGTCAAACCTAAACTCATTTTTGAATAGGAATGGATCTTCCTATTCAAATTGATTTAAGAATTTTATTTTTCAACCCTTTTAGTACGAAAAATATCTCTGGAGAATATTACATTATAATAATTTATTATGAATATTAGAATTAAGTTTGTCTGTATCCTTTTAGTTTTAATCGTTGAAATAATCAATAATTCAACAGATAAGTATCAAAAGTACATTCAATACAAATCACACTACTGATGGTTTAGACATCGCTGATTGCGTGTTATCAGACAATTATCAATTATGACTTCAAATTACTGAACAATGTAACCAAATATGTACTTTCAGTAGTAAATATACATTATGTATCAAATATTAGTAAATACTCTATGTATGTCTTTGACCTTCTTTAATATCGTGTGGTATGAATTTAGTTTTTTATTACGAAAAAATTTACTTACTACTATCAATATCTTCTTACACTAATTAATAAATTTTTTGATAAACCATCTTTATACGATATTTTGTATTACTCAAAAACTGCTTGACTGATCTTGGTCAAAATAATATATGAAAATAAAAAAAATGCGATGGCACAAATGTAAGGGATATTGTGAAGCGAGGAAACCTGTACTATTTTTTAAATTAACTAACCTATATTTATATAGCGTGTCTGTTCTGCACAGACGCGTAGCGGACGATGTGAGGAAAAGAGATAAATACGACTATTAAGTTGCGGATAAAGTAGGAACTGACTAATCAATGTCGAACGAAGCCGCGGACGAAAGCTAGTCAAAGATAATATAAGATTATATATAAGCACAGTGATTCAATATTATTCATAGATTCATTGAATATATAAATTTATCAGAGATAATTAAACTTGACTATCTCTGAAGTATTCAATTCTAAACTATAAATATTACGAACAGAGATATTTTATTAATGTGGTTAATTTATTAAACGTCACCCATAGCTTTGATGATATGCTACAGAGATCTATCACACAAATAACAGTGACGTCACAACACTATAGCATTCATATTAAAATGTTATTAAGATATTGCTTATGATGCTTCCTTTACACGAGATATTTACTCGACCGGTAATTATATCCTAACAATTCTCAATTTAAAAATAATATTTATGAAATAAATTACAATTTGTTTAATTAAATTCGAATCCAGAGAAATAGCAACGGTATTTGACCTAAATTCAAATAATTCGATTCCTGAATCGTCGTTTCAAATATCAACATCGTCCCATTCGTAACGCTATATTTGCTAATACAGTTACAAAGCTTCATAGAATTGTACAAAGCATCTGAGTACAAGGTCTTATTAGTTTATTTTCTACAGATTCCAGCGTTAAATGTAAATTAAAATGTGTTTCAGAGACAAATGAGCACTTCGCCTCAGAAACATTACCTTCGTAAATAATGTATTTACTGTAAAAGAATTTCAATTTATTTTATGTACAGTAAATACTTTGAGTAACATGTAGAAGATATTTATATAAAATAAATAACATTCGACAGATTTTATACCAATATTTCTTTTCACGTTAGCATGATTACCAAAACAAATAATTATTTAACATATTTTTTGTAATGTTAGAAAGCTGACGATTCGAATAATTCTAATTGCTAATCATGAACTGATAGAACATAAAGAGGAAGGAGAGTAAACACAGTGACACAATGAAATGTTAGTTCTCTTCTGTCAGTTCTGCTGCTCGACACTCTTCTATAAATTTTACCGGTCAAATCATATACTGCATTCATATAACTAAAACTCTCCACCACATACATAACTTCATCACCAAAACTCATCTAAAAAAATTATTTTTATGATAAATTATTATAATAACTAATTAGTACAGTAGCTGTCTCCAGTGACATATAAACGCACCACGCGTATAAGCTCACCGTGAAATATTTGCATGATTTAGTTCGCTAATCACTCCACCGGAATGTGATAGCTGAAACAAATGACGTTCAGGCTGCGTTACAAGTTCGTATTGATTCATCACTGGCCATTCAAATTACTACTGATTGTATATCAAACCTGTCTTGAGTTCAGAGTTATCGTTCTAATGTTTAAAAACTAAAATTATAATAGGTTAATCATAACATATGTCTTCTTTACACCTTTCTTCTCTTATTAGACGTATTTCTTTTTTAACGTAGTTATGATATAATAGAATATTCTTTATTATGTTCTAGATATTTTCTAAATAATATTTATCCATAAAAAGTAAGTGCAATAAATATTTTGAAACAAAACATGCACGCAAAAGTCATTCGTAATTTTAATAAAGCATTGTAATTATGTAATATATCTTATATGAGGTAAAAGTTTAATTTACTTTAGTGTATTTATAAACATGTGTGTCCAATCTAAGCCCCTTTGATAATTTTAGCTAAATCCCACAATAACATATTTTAGTATAATCTCCGAGGACGCGACCGCAGTGTAATCCTACAAACTATATAAATAGATACGACTGTATGTTTGTTACACCCTAAAGTTAAATGATTAAGAATATTTTAAACATTAAACACTATAAACAAGTAAAAATAAAAATAGTAGCAACTAACAATATTTTTTATTATATATATAAACATTATATACTTGAATCGCTCAATCAAATTCGATCACGCTTTAAAGATACATAAAGATAGTCGAGATATATTGTCATGTGGACATCCTGTATGAAGCTGAACACTTAGATAGAAATGAGACAGTGCATTGACCCGTGGTTTGATAGTGTTATCGCCATACACTTCTTGACCCATTTCAAAAGTCGTTATCAAGTCTTTTATACAAGACAGTAGAAATGAAACTGAAACTTAATAGACTTTAGAAGTCGTGAGGAAATATTTATATATATATATATATATATATATATATATATATATATATAAATCTTTCCTATATATATATAGTAATATTTAAATTGTATTTAAACTATACAAATCATAATGACTGGATATTTATATATAGCAAATAAAGTATTGCGACGCGACGATCTACTCTAGGAAACGTTGGTGATACTCAATATAATGTACGTAAAGATATATCAATATTCATATAAAACTATTTATCTGTCATATATATTTATCATATATGGGGATATTTTATTAATGTACCTATTTATTATAATCATTATTCCATTAAATATCATAACAACTAACACTGAAGTAAACTAAACTGTGATTCTCAAACCAGTACCCATATGAACTGCGGATAGAAGCCGGATTCGGTCTCTGTAAATAATGTCTCTCCAACTAATGCTTCGGGGTTGATCTCAGAGTCGGATGTATTTACTATCTCAGATTAGGTTTTGAACATTTAGATTCAGAAACATCAATTTCTTATATATATAAAAACAATCGCAGAGATCGAAGCTTTGATATCAGTTCAGATTATTTCTAGGTCTAATGAATGTTGTTTAATTGATATTTATAGGGATATATTAATACATTAATATACATAATATACACACATACATACAAACAAAATATAATTAAACCATCTATGATAAAGATTTCACGTAATATTACAAAATTGAGGATTAATTATACATATAATAAAAAACAATCATATGTATAACTTGATATTGATAAAAATAACAAAACACACTTTTAATTACATTAATACATCCTACTTGTATTATATATATCTCAGTTGGTGACGATGTGTGTTTGTGCATACGTTTGTTACTCTGTCACACAAAGACTACTGAAATGATTTCGATGAAACTCTACAAAAAAATTACATCAGAATAATATATAGGCTACGATTTTAGAACATACCACTCGATATAAAATTTAGTGCGAGTGGAACGGCGGGCAAAAGCTCGTATATAATATTTATATAATACAAAAAGGAAGACCTTATAACAAGGTTCACTGCAATTCATTTGTAAGTACATTTGCTTTCAGTATCTTCTAATAGATAGCAATATTGTAAGAACCAGACAGTTCCAATCCGAAGACGGAAACAAGGTTCTTGCGTCGAATAAACGTCACTTGATCCCAACCTCCCCCCCGCGCCAAACATGAAAGCGATGCCTAGAAGAAAAATACCCCAGGTACCGGCTTTGATGAAGCCGGGGACCCCCTCCCCGAGCAAAATCGGGGAAATGATTCTCGGATTTTGCTCGGGCTGCCCGTCGTATCTGGGGCGGGCAAAGTATCGCCTTTTGTGTTTTATGAGGGCAAACGACGAGTCAACGCAGCGGCACCCCGACCCACTCTAAATGTGGACTTTTGCAACATCCGGGGACTTCATTCCAACTTGAACGCCGTCCATTATCATCTAGAGACGGCGCAGCCGGCCTTGTTGTTTCTGACGGAAACGCAGATATCTCAACCTAGCGACACAGCGTACCTGTCATACCCCGGGTATAAACTAGAACACCATTTTATACCACACGCCGGGGTATCTGTGTTCGTAAGGGAGGATATCTGCTACCGTCGCCTTCAGGTTTTTGAAGGTCGGGACCTGTCTATACTCTGGCTACGCGTGGACATGGACGACCATGTCAGAGTCTACGCGTGTCTCTACAGGTCCCATAGTGGTAATGCAGAAACGGATCAACTCTTGGGCCATGTTCAGGCGAAGATTGACGATCTGCTTTCACAGACTCCCTCCGCCGAAGTCGTAGTCCTAGGGGACTTTAATGCGCACCATGCCGATTGGCTAGGGTCACGTGCCACCGACTACGCGGGGAGATCTGTCCCAGCTGGTAAAGACGCACACTCGTCTACCGGACGTGGACAGCCACACGCCCTCTTTGTTGGATCTTCTTCTGACTACACATCCAGAAAAGTACCAGATCACTGTCGAGGCTCCCTTAGGTTCCTCTGATCACTGTCTGGTACGGAGTGTAGTGCCCATTCAACGGTCGGCTCGCACAACACCTGCGACTCGACGCGTTTGGCACTACAAGTCAGCGGATTGGGATGGAATGCGGTCTTTTTTTGCATCCTACCCATGGGGGCCGATTTGTTTCCCTTCCGATGATCCTAGTGACTGCGCTGCGGCTGTAGCTGATGTGATACTACAGGGCATGGAGCTATTTGTACCAAGCTCTGTGGTACCACTTGGTGGCAGATCGCGGCCTTGGTTTGATGCGTCTGTCAGGGCTGCAGCAGCTGGCAAACGGCAGGCTTATCAAGCTTGGGTCAATGCGTTAGTCACTAAGGATCCGAACTCTAGAGTTCTGAAGAGGAAATACAACCGTGCCTCCAGATTCTTCAAACGGCAAATCGCTAGAGCAAAGTTCAAGCATGTCGTCAAAATTGGGGATCAGCTGGCAAAGTACCCGCCTGGCACGCGCAAATTTTGGGCGCTTTCAAAGGCCACTCTGGGAAACTTTAGCCAGCCGTCCCTACCGCCGTTGCACATGGCGAATGACTCTCTGGCCCACACGGCAAAAGAGAAAGCTCTTGGGCACTCTTTTCGCCTCCAACTCGACTTTGGACGACCAGGGGAAGACACCGCCTATCATCCCGCGGTGTCAGAGCTCAATGCCGGAAATAGTTTTTCGGCAGAAAACTATTAGGCAGTCTCTATTTTCCTTGGACGTTCATAAGTCGAGTGGGCCGGATGGCATTTCTCCATTGGTGCTACGAACGTGCGCCCCTGAGTTGACTCCAGTGCTAACGCGTCTATTTCGGTACTCTTATCTTAAAGGCGTAGTCCCGGTCTCATGGAAGCGTGCCCTTGTCCATCCGATCCCTAAAAAAGGTGATAGCTCGGATCCAGCTAACTACAGACCTATCGCCATTACCTCTCTGCTCTCCAAAGTAATGGAGAGCATTATCAATAAACAGCTCCTAACCTACCTCGAGGATCACCAGTTGGTCAATGACCGGCAATATGGCTTTCGCCATGGTCGATCGGCTGGTGATCTTCTGTTGTATCTTACACACCGTTGGGCAGCTGTTATTGAAAGCAAGGGAGAGGGTCTGGCAGTTAGTCTGGATATGGCGAAAGCCTTCGATCGTGTATGGCACAAGGGGCTTCTTTCGAAGCTACCTTCCTATGGGCTTCCCGAGAGTTTATGCAAGTGGATCACCAGCTTCCTCACTGGGCGGAGCATACAGGTCGTTCTCGACGGTTTTTGCTCGGACCCCAAGCCCGTGAACGCTGGTGTACCCCAAGGCTGCGTGCTATCCCCAACTCTGTTCCTCCTGCACATCAATGATATGTTGAATATCTCCAACATACATTGTTATGCGGATGACAGTACTGGGGATGCGGTATATTCCGGCCGTGCAGGTCTCACTCGGGAAAACGTCAACGAATGCCGAAAGAAACTTGTGTCTTCAATAGAGACCTCCCTGGGGATGGTCTCTGAGTGGGGTGAACTGAACCACGTTCAGTTCAATCCCCTAAAGACACAGGTTTGCGCGTTCACCACTAAGAAAACCCCATTTGTCGTATCACCGCTCTTCGAGAGAACCCCCCTCATTGCCTCGCCAAGTATCAGAATACTGGGTCTCGACATTTCGAGCGACTGTCAGTTTCGTGGTCATCTGGAGAGCAAGGCCAAGTTGGCCTCGATGAAATTGGGAGTGATCAATAGAGCGAGGCAGTACTTCAAACCTGGCCAAAGACTTGCGCTCTATAAGGCGCAGGTCCGGCCACACATGGAGTACTGTTCTTATCTCTGGTCCGGATCACCCCAATATCAGCTTCTACCATTTGACCGCGTACAACGGAGAGCCGTTCGAATTGTCGGGGACCCGGTGTTCTGCGGACGGCTGGACTCTTTGGCATTGCGTAGAGACGTTGCTTCTTTGTGCGTCTTCTACCGCATTTACAACGGGGAGTGTTCCGAAGAACTATTCGATCTGATGCCCGCCGCCGAATTTCATCACCGCACAGCGCGCCATCGCCTCCAATACCATCCTTACCACCTGGATGCGTGGCGATCCTCCACTGTGCGGTTCTCAAGGACATTTTTACCACGTACCACTCGAATGTGGAACGAACTCCCTCCGGCGGTATTTCCAGATCGGTACGACATGGGTACCTTCAAAAAAGGCGTTTATTCCTATCTACAAGGCCGGCAACACTCTTGTAAATCCTCGGATGTTGCAAGAGTTCATGGGCGGCGGTGATCACGTCCATCCGTGACCCGCCAGCTCGTTTGCCCTCCTCTTACATAAAAAAAAAAAAAAAAAAAAACAACAAGACAACGGTTTGTTCCACTTGGTACTATATATTCTACACCTACACTTTATATAAAGGACGTAATTTTTACAATACATTCTACTTGTTTATACTAAACTGGTATGTTGTGGGTAAGGACAGTACAGACTTAACCAAATAAATTGTTTATGAAATTAAGTTGATACATTTGATTTTCTCAAAATCAAAGCTCCCATTGCATCAGACAGTTAATTCACAGACCTGGATAGAACCCCGAAATAAAATACGCGAGTGTCTCTTTTATTACTGATGGAGGTATTTACAAATATCTATTGTCTCGAGTAAATAAAAAGATAGGACACAGACATACCCCAACTAGAAACCAAAGGATGATGTAATATTAATAAATAATGTACTGAAATTACTTACACAATATGCAAAAATAACATTTTTGTTATGTGTAAGTGTTAAAAATACAACTAGTCCTAGGAGGTGAAATCGCTCGCCAAAGATAGCTATGAATATATGGTTTAACTCGATTGTTAAGTTCCAAATAAGGAAGCTTTGCCTTTTTACAAGACTATAAGACTATTGGATATTATAAATTTAAAATAGAAAGGAAAAGAATAATTGCTATGATTATTGAATCAATTATACATAAACATTTATAGGTTCAGAAGAAATAAAGAAGTTGTGTAAGGAACACTTCTACTTATATAAACGACTTTTATGTGTAGTGGTTAATAACTCTGACTTCTTAAGCAAGGGTTGTGGGATCGACTTCCACAAGTGATAATTCGTTATGCAGTCCACAGATTTTGTTCTAACTCCAGGTGTAGTCTTTGGCCGTTTTTTATATATATGTATCGTGAAGGGCACTTTATTGTTACTTCAATATAAATTATAATAATTTTATAACTTATTATTTAATGCCGACAATAAATAATAATAATAATAAAAACTAAACGATAATAAGTAAATCTATATAATATGAATAAAACAGATTGATCGCATGTTAAATACTGCTATAAGATTTATTTTCAACCTTCGAAAGTTTGACCACGTTTCGCGTTATCGCTCGCAATTAAACTGGCTACCGATTCGCGAACGTAGGTACATGAGAATTCTTTGCACCTTATACTCTATCCTTTACAATCCCTCTTATCCCAAATATCTTCAAAATAAATTCCTACTTCGTACGCATGCCCACGATAGGCCTCTGCGCTCGAGTGAAAACCAACTCCTTACTGTTCCCACTCATCACACTGGTTTCATGTCTGACTCCTTCTCTGTTGTTGCTGTCCGACTCTGGAACCAATTGCCTGAAAATATTCGTAAGGCACCTTCACGAAACTCTTTCAAGAGACAGGTGAAACAGTTCTACCTCCACAGTTTATAATCTTTTATTTTCCCATCTGAGTATATCTAAGTATATGTATAAAACTTATTTATTTATATATTTGTAGCTTTGTATGTATGTATGTTAGTATTTATGTATGTTTATGTATGTTTATGTATGTATACAGTTTATATATTATATCTATATATCGATATCTAGTTTGTATAGTTTTCTTTTTTTTTTTTTGCACTCCGCCTTCGTACGTATTTTCTTGCACGTTTTGGGTTGGCTGGTAGAAAATGCTTTAGCGTTAAGCCCACCCTTTGTACCTTGTTGTGCAATAAAGAATTTAAATAAATAAATAAATAAACATACAATACACAAATCACAAGTGAAACATATCTTTTTATGAACCTTTTTCTTATTTCACAACTCAAGAATGCTCTGTCGCTTTCCTAATGACAGGTTTTTTCACGCTCCTTTATTCTTTTAAACTTACGTGACAATTTAGTAAAGAACTTCCCGACTTTAAGAACAGCGTTATAAGGAAAACTTCCAGAACCAAATGAAGCAATGTTATTTTCACGTAAAAACCTACATACTATATTTCCAGATAGACAACAATGAATGGTGCAAGAAAGGCCGAAAAGGCGGCCACTGCAGCATGAAGTGTGAAGGTACGCTAATCTAATTAGCGCTCTAACTAATACTTACCCGCGCGCTAATGGAGTCTTCCTTTTATCATTACTAGTAACTAACTAACTTGTATGAGTTAAGTAGTTTTGCATTATACTCTCGAATAATGTCTTAATTATTCCGGTTATGTTTTTTATTATATAATAATGCAATTTAACTAATAAAATTTATATTTACATTATTAATAAAATTTATTATATTACATAAAACTTTGTATAAAAAAAATAAACAATAATTTAAATTTAGAATAATATGATTGTAATCATCCCCAGATCTCCTCAACGAGGACTTGGATCAGGACCAAGCCATATACTGTTAGTAACAATATATTTCTTAAAAACTAGTGTTAGTACAATTACAAGTTACTATTACAAATTCAATTACAAAATTAAAGTCAATATCAAACATTATTATAGAAAAAATCAAGTTATAATATCAAAATAATTAATAAACAATAAGAGAAAAAAAAAAATTATAACCATAATAAAAATAAAAATAAGCCATTCTTGCCCTATTACTATACGCATCATTTTGTTTTGGATCGGACAGTCACTACGTGAAGCAATCATCTTGAGGATGCCGTTGTTGCTGTCTCTCAATCTTCTTAGCTTCGAGCCGACTTTTTTACGAATTATTGCTCCATAGTTATCCGTATGAAGTTCTGCAAACATGTGTGATGCGGAGCAATATGGAGGTAGCCGCTACAGCATTCTCAAAATGTTGTTATACTGAACACGCAAGATTCTGGCAGCCCGACAGGTATGATTCACCCATAGGCTGCTCGTGTAAAAAGATTGATAATAGGCTTTAAATAAGGTACGTTTTTACTGGAACGGAGCATCAAGCGAATGTACGGGCTATCATATTCAATCGGACCGCCAGTCAGCGCCAGTGCGCTCCCGCTCTAGATCCGCGTCATCGGTCACATTTTGTGTCACAATTCTTCACCGTACACTTTAAAAGGTGGAACACAGACCGGCGCGCGTCCACATAATTTTCCCTTGAAAAGGAGTATTTTACTTTTTTATTGTATTATGCGCTGACAGCGGTACCATTCTTGTAACAAGAGTACTATTTCCGCCGGGACACCAGCCCCGCCCAACTTGCCCCAATGCTTATCGTATAGGACTGTGTCAAAAGCTTTCGACAAGTCCAGAAAACACGAGTAAACCGGCGTTTTCCTATTCGTGTAGTACTGTGCAGCCTGCTTAAGACATAATATGGCACTTTCCGTGGAAAACCCTCTCCTTAAACCGAACTGGGCGTAGTGCAATTTTATGTTTTATTAGAATGTCATTAAGCAGGCCATCCAGCACCTTGGCCATTATGTTCGCTAGTGAGATGGGAAGGTAGTTATTCTGATCTGATATGTCCCCTGTTCTGTTCTTATTAATGGGAACTACAATCGTTTAAGTTAATTTATTAATGGTAAGTAACCAAAGATTATAAAAGAGGGACAAGACTCGTGGCAAGTGGACCCCAGCATGCTTAAGATGCCTTATGCTAAGACCATAAAATCCAGGGTATTTACCCCTACTCATAGTCTTAATAATGTGACATACATCCTTCCCAGAAAAATTAACCTTAGTCTGGCCGATGGTTTCAGCACCGGGCGTCCCAAACATACTAGCGTCATGCCGCGGTATCGCTCTAAAATGATCATTAAATATGTTGGCAATCAAATGTTTATCGCTAATACCATCAACACTCACAGGAAAGCCAGGCTTCCGTCTCAAATTTCCCGTCTCTGTCCAGAACTGTATGAAATTGTATGAAACTGTATGAGATGCCAGGTCATCGATTTTAGTTTGATCTTGTCTGTCCTGGTACCACCTCAGCTTACGCTTAAACAATTTCCTACTATCTTTCATGTCAATATATGTAAGACCCGTATTTGGTTTACCTGCTTCCACCCAGGCCAAAAACCTCAACCTGGCTTCCCTGTAGATATATGACAGAGTCGGCTTTAAAGCTTGGCTGGCGTCATATGCCTAAAGCAAGGAAAAGAGCTTACCCGACTTGTCGAAGTGCTAATAATGTCACTTTAATAACCTTCTCATTTGACAGTTCTTAACCATTACGAAGTAAAAAATACGTAAAAAAGAATCAATTTATTTTATACCTATATTACTTGTAAAATATCAAAACTTTATTTTGTGTTAAAGCTATCAATTTCTTATTTCTTCTCTTAAATAATAAGTAGAAGAAACACAAAATTGCTCTTACAAACTTCCGGCGCCGAGTCAACTGAGATGTTTTGAAAGTCGCTTTACTCTTGATATAGCATTAAATAATTCTCTTAAATTTATAACCGAAATTCTAAAATGTACTGTAACATTCGTCTTAAAATGTTATTGACAAATTATGGTGGAATGAGTTTTAGATTATATTTCAGTAAAGATTATATTTAATTAGAGGAAATAAGACAACAGCAAATAAATAAAGCTCTAAAATACATATTTTGTATATCGTATTATAGTGATGAATTCAATATGCCAATAATAATTATAAATATACAAAAATGGCTTCCATTTTATAATGAAGCATCGGAAATCCTATTTCAGGTTCATTATAACGAGCTTAATTAAGTCCAATGAGGTGTTATTTTATCATCCGATAACGACATTAATTAAACTTATATTATATCATATTGTTGTCGTTATTAATTTAATATTTATCTATATAACTTCATAAGACATCTATATAAAAGATAAAATTAAATTATTAGAGAAAGTATAATTTATATTCTGATATATATTAAAGTATATTATAAATAATACTAAAGAATCTTGATCCATATAATCAATGTAGTTTGCGTAGAATATAGTAAATTACTATACTAAGAAGATAAAATATCTTAAGATTAGTTCAGATTCTTGAGATATAATCACACAAACAATAAGCATTAATCAGGGTCAGTATTGACAGCATGGCTTAGTTCGCAGAGTGACGGTAAAGTATTCTAAGAGGTCGCAAATTCGAATCATTGTTCGTGTTGATGATTAAGATATAGGTATTGAGAATGATATCTATCTAGCCAAAGGTAGATTTGTAATATCTTTTGCTTTCATAATCTGGAACACTTGAACAGTCCATAACAAGCCATGTTTGAGATTCACATTCCAGCTTTTTATTGATTCACACTGAATTATGATTTCAACTGATTTATGCGAGGAATATGATTTGATTCTTACATTTTCTGAGAACATGTGGAAGTAAAATCAATACTTGTATGAGTATATTGAGTTTCAATTACTTGATACAAATATTATTAATAAAATATATTTTTTTAATGATCTGTGTATGTAATTGTAATACAAATGTATTTGCAGACCTACAAATCTAAATCATTTATTTATCATGAATGGTGTTACTTGCGATACTTACTTTCCTAGTGCTCTCCACTTTCAACCACAGTGACTCATTTTTAAGAGAAATAACACATTATTGAAATAATTGTTTTAACTTCCCGTAATATATTTAATATGAAAAATTAATAGATGGTATGTTCATATAATTGGTGTAGCTTCGTCGTGATTACAGTAATTATATATCAAACACAAAGCTGACATTTGACACTTTTATAATATATCTTAACATATCATAGGTCCATTTTCATTATTATTTTTAAAAGCTTCAGAAGAGTAAACATTGATTCGTTGAGTGCTTAGGTTCTGATGTTAAATGTGAGTATTTTATTTGTTCAACAAACAGTGTTGGGATGATTTAATGAATTTGAAATAAATACTTTATTTTGTTAACAAATCCATTTATTATTTCTATTTTGTTTTGTACAAACAAGTCTGTTATTAAAAGTGTTTTAAACAATACATGACCGTGCTCCCACAGGTCTGGAGGGGATGAAATGGTCTACATCGTGATAATCGGTCACCCGTAAGCATCTGACCTGGATTAATATTGCTTAACATTAATTGAATTATAATTTTAAATTGCTTATAATTTTTATAAAAATATCCGGTATACCCGGTAATTTGGATTCGAAATAAAGCTTTGAAGTCAAAGAGAGAGAAAAAAGTTAAGATTAATTATCAATTTTATAATTCACTTTAATCATCATTCAAGTTATATTGGTATATACTCGTACATCTCATAACATGGACTCATTACACTCTATAAAACTAGATAAATCCTCCCCGACCTCTCTATATATAAAAAATAGTCTGGAACGAGACAACTAGTCTCCTAAGGCCGTTTAAAAAGCGACTGGTCTTTACGTTGAATCGCTGCCATAAATGATCCTAGTGCAGAGGATTAGATGATAACAAACGGATACCATTTTACTATTCTGCTATTCTTTAGCGGCCATTTTGTTTTAAATTTAGAAATGAAATAACTTATTTTACACTAAACATGATTCTCTTTGATATAACGCTTTCTAAATTAAAAGTTTAACCCAATATTATTTTTTTGGAACAAATTTAAACATGTTTAGATATTTTAAACTATTCATTAATTTAAGAACCAATCAACCAATATATTAATATTTTAAGCATCAGTCATGTAGGAACTTCTCCTCAATGCGTAGGAGACGTTGCGTGCATTGTAATTGGTAATTCTATATGTCTGAGTATTCAGTTGTGAACGCACCAGTTGCATCTGCACCCCTTTACCTGTTTCTACATAAGAAACTCTATAACTTTGTAAAGCTGTAGCTGAAAAGTGCGTGCCGTTTCTAAGAGAAGTCGCCGGTACAATTTTTTCCATATGTTTATTATTTAGTATCAACCTTCAAACGGCACGTGTATAAACTTAATTACTTTCGAAAAATTCAATAGTGAGATACAGCATTGTAACTGAAGCAACTTTTGTTAATATGAAAAAATGCATTCTAAGCAATTTCATGAGATGATTTATTAAACCCACTTGATCTGAAAAAATGCAGCCGATGCAAAGAAATGGCTCAATAACTGTTACCCGGGCTCTTTACCAGCAAAATGAACCGTTCAAAAGTGGACTGAAAAATTTAAAAGTGGTCATACAAGCACCGAAGATGATGCACGCAGTGGACGTTCAAAGAGGCAGTTACAGACGAAAACGTCAAATGAGTTCACAAAATGATTTTGAACTACCGTAAAGTGAAGTTGATCGAGATAGTTAAGGCTCTGAAGATATCATAAGAGCGAGTTGGACATATCTTACACGAATATTTGGGCATGCAAAAGCTCTTTTCAAAGTGGATGCAGCGTTTGCTCACAGCCGATCAAAAACAACAAAGTATCGATGATTCAGAGAAGTGTTTAAAGCTGTTCAACCGCAATAAATCTGAATTTTTGCGTCGGTATGTGACAATGGATGAAACTTGGCTCCACCAATTCACACCAGAGTCAAGTCGGCAGTCAGCTGAGTGGCGAGCAGACGAGGAACCTTGTCCACAACGACCAAAAACACAAAAGTCGGCTCGCAAGGTTGTTGCATCCGTATTTTGAGATTCACAAGGCATCATTTTCATTGACTATCTGTAAAAGGGTCAGACCATCAACAGCGACTATTACATAGCGTTGTTGGAGCGTTTAAAGGACGAAATCATAAAGACGCCCGCATTTGAAGAAAAAAAAAAGTGCTCTTTCGCCAAGACAATGCACCGTATCACAAGTCAATGAAAAAAAATTCAATGAATTGGGCTATGAATTGCTTTCCCATCCGCCATATTCTCCAGATTTGACCCCCGTGACTATTTCCTGTTCGCAGACCTCAAAAGAATGCTTGCCGAAAAGAGATTTAAGACCGATAAAGAACTAATCGCCGAAATAGAAGCCTGTTTTGACAAGCCGAAATTGTACTACAAAACTGGTATTGAAAAATTGCAAAATCATTATTCTCATTGTATCGCCGTCGAAGGCACCAATATTGACGAATAAAATTGAATTTCGCAAAAATTGTTATATAATATTATATTATCTAATAATTTACATTAATTAAATAAAAGTTTTTTTCATTAAAAATTTATGTTAATATTTATCAACTTTACATCTTAACTAAAAATAACTTTCCTTGATTCAAATTGATATAGTTACAATTTGGTCTATAATTTGAAAATCCAGAGTTTAAATAAGACAATTTGACTAAAAGGAATAGGCACTGACTTTGAAATGTCGTAATTCTATTATTTCTAACATCAGTTTTGTGTTAAATAATTAAAATTGAATTTCACCTGACAAATTAAGAATCAGAATTCATAATTTATTATATTTAACAAGTAATATAAGTATTAGCTTATATCACTTGTTAAATATAAAAACTAAATATTTTAAAAATAAATATATAAAATTGACAATTTCTTTTTATTGCTCCTTTAAATTTTAAATAACAAGTGAAAGAAACACAAATTTGCTCTTACAAAACAACAGGCGCCGAGTCAACGGAGATGTTCTGAAAGTCGCTTTACCCTTGATATCACAAAATAACTCTTTTAAATTTATAACCGAAGTTCTGAAATGTATTGTAACACTTGTTTTAAAGAACTTCGTATTATTTGTTACATTTACTGAATGTCTAATGACACTGACAAGTTATGGTGAAGTGAGTTTTATTATTAAGTAACATAACTCAGTTTAAAAACATAATTACTTAAATATAATTATTATTAAGGAGATGGTGATGAAATATCTTATAAAACTAATTAAGAAAACCAATTAAACAAATAAGTAATTTTGTATATCAAGTTGATGTGATGAAGTCAATATGTCAATATTAATTATAAATATACAAAAATGGCGTCCATTTTATAATGAAGCATCGAAAATCCTATTTCAGGTTCATTATAACGAGCTTAATTAACTCCAATGATGATTATTTTATGATCCGATAACGACATTAAATAAACTTATATTATATCATTAACATGTATATGTTACCAAAAAACTGATTATAATATATTTCTATATATATATATATATACATATAACTCTCTATACTCTCTGGAACTATTCTGATAAGTGCAATGTATGTCAAAGTGACATAAAAATGTCTCTGACATTGACATAAGATTTATTTTACATTTAAAATATGAGTCATGTATTGCTATTGAGACTTACAATATACGGTAATTAATACTTATATTCAAAAATAAAGATACTTTGTATAAAAATATACATTTTGGTGGAGGATATGAATCTTAAAACTTCCGTATAACCAAGGGTAGAGCAGATGTAAAAACCTCCAAAAAACATCACGTGTATGACGATCACTGATTTGAAAAATGCACATATATATTATTTAATTTGTTAAGTTCCACTAAATTACTTTCCACTGTAGGCTCTATCTTTGAAGGATTGAAATTTACAGTGTAGCTGTATTTACTATAACAGAGGATTAGAACTCAAGGTTTATAGACTATAATTAGAAATATATTACTAATAACAGTAAAGATTTCTAACGAGACATGTA
Organism: Melinaea menophilus ssp. n. AW-2005; assembly: GCA_918358695.1. Classification (NCBI taxonomy): domain Eukaryota; kingdom Metazoa; phylum Arthropoda; class Insecta; order Lepidoptera; family Nymphalidae; genus Melinaea; species Melinaea menophilus. The sequence goes on from OU911049.1 coordinate 14,486,872, forward strand.
AAAGAGAATAAAAGAATAATAATTACAGTGATCAGTGATTAAAAACAGTCACTAACAGACGGACAAACGGACGACGTATTTTACAAATTGTAAAGATTTTGCTTTCTGACGTCACACGTCTGACGTCATCACAATCGCAATAATATAAGCATTCATCAATGGTAATACTGACATGATAGTTCAGTTCACAGAGCGACCATGACGGGTTCAAGAAGTCGCCAATTCGAATCCTTATGGTCATAATTTTTTATTCCAAATAAGATTTTTATTTAAAAATATATATTTGGAAATAATTAAAAGAATTTTTCCTGTTTGTCTCTGCTGTTAGCCCTACTGGCCATGACAGCGTCACCGGTGTAATTATTAATAGATTTTTTTTTTTTTTTTTCGAATTGATATTGCAGTTAGCCAGAGTGGCTGTTACTGCGTCACCGGGTGGGTGGGCGGGCGCTATGCGGCACCGCCCTTGTTATTAATAGAACACACTGACAATGAATTTAAACCTATTGTATAATATCTTATCACCGCGATGTACAAACACACACATTTCGAACAGCGCCATCTCTTATTTCTAATATGAACTAATTTTATTAACAAATATTACATTGAACAATTATAAACGAAATAGAAAGTTTCACTGTATTTTATATATTTAACTTGATTAGGTTTCAATTTAATAATATCCGCCATATTTATAAAGTAAATAGATAAGTAGGACTACAATGTACTTGTTATTTTATTACAAGAAGTGTATTTATTATCCGCTGGACTCGTTAATTGAATCTCATTATTGTTACAATTTATCGATATCCTTTTATTTTCGAATAATTGACGATAATTACAGCATCATCCGGTTATTCGGTATCGATTAATCGTTCAATATCGATTTTTAAAACAAAAAACGCAGTGCTTCAAACCGCTTCTCGGTGACCGAAGTAAGTGTGGGAAAACAAAAACAACTGACCAAGTTATAAATAAATAAAAACTTTTTGGTGGAATTCTTTAAGCTTTACTTTGGTTTAAATTTATGACATTATTTCAAGGTTCACAAATATTTATATTTTATGTAACAACTACAAGTAAATGTTAACCTTACACACATACATACATACATATATATATATATGTGCATGAGTGTGTGTGTGTGTGTGTTTGTGTGTGCGTGAGTGTTCCACGCTTTATGCATGAGACTTGTGAATTAAAACAATACTAAAGCCATAGATAATAAATGCATACAATAGTTCAAACACACAAGTGGTTGTAGAAGACATTTAAATATTAATAACATCTCTTTCCCATAGGAAACTATAATAAAATTATGAGAGCGAGCTTAAAGTAGAGTAACAAACAAAACTATATAAGATTATATATATTATTAAATGCTTTTTAAACTAATAGGCATTTCAGACATAGACACAACCAATGAATTTAAAATAACAATAAATTTGTATGAAAGGTAACACAACAGAAAATGCCAAACGAAATAAAAACTTCAAATATATGTTAATCCAGAAGAGTATACAAAAAAACAGAAAAAAATTAAATCCATTATTAATCTATATATTTTTATATAACACTTCTGTACATAACAGTACATGAAATATATAAAATGCTATTGAAAAGTAGGTTTACGATTTAAAAATACCACACACTCTACATCTCAAAGCAGAAGTTTACCCATTCCATGACACTCCACCACCAGGTTCGAACTAATTATTCCTATTAACACTAAACCAAGTACCGGTCAAAATGACCGTTTTTAAACTTTTGTAAAACTTACACATTTTTAAACGCTATAATATCGTTATCAAAATACATTACAATTCTTAGAATATGCATATAATATTTTCTAAACTCGATACTTTTAGTTATTTCCATTATTACCTGCGTTATGTAATAAAATAACTTTTAATTACCGGTTAATTTGACGGTGTGCGGTAAGAACAGGCATGCAAGAATTATCGGTAGGTTTAGTGTTAAAAACACATTTAAACTAATAAACTACCAGTAACTAACACTTTTAACTGTGTTATTCAAGTACTTTATTATTCTGATCGTAAGTGTAAATAAAGTTTCATTTGGAGATCTTAAAATCTAAATTATTTATTTATTATGAATGGTGTTACTTGTATACTTACCTTCGTACTCGATAAATATAAGAGCTAAAATAGTACTCATTTGCTATTAAAAATTAATAATCAATGTGTAATCCAAGAAAACAATCTCAGATAGGTTACTAACCAAACTTATAAATAATAACTCGAGAAATTGTTTAAAAATTCGAGCAGAAATGATATCAGGTAAATAATCGATATTATTAATTTAGTTCGATAATCGATATTTAGTTTATGTAAAAAAAGATAAAATTAAAGAGAATACCAGAACATAAATATGAAAGTTATTTGGTGATACAATGTAACCTTTCTAAGTAGCCCTAAGGTATAATTACTTGTCCATACGGGGCAGGTATTGCACAATAAAAATCAAACAATCCAGGGCCGGATTCCCGGATCGGACGGGTCGATGACATCCGATCGATTGGAGGATGGACTTTTTGTCCCGGAATGCCTGAAACACTAACGAGGTGGCTTTGTTCATCGAATACCTTGAAGGAGGACACCGGCAGCAAAAACACGGATAAAACATGAGTTCATCTCTGAAATTGGATTTTGGGACTGCGTTTGGAATCGCTCGCGCCATATCCAGAAACTAAACGTTATCCTTTACAGGTTTTGATCGTTTTAAATATCATTGTTTTAGTCATCCTCCATTATAGTAGTCTGAAGTTTTTTATAATGAATTCATATTGACTATTAGTGTCTGTCTTTACAATACTTAAGAACTATACATACTTATCGATCCCGTAAAATTTTGAAATTAATTTTATAGTCCATATTATTGAATAATATATGAATTAGGTTTATTTAATATTTGAAATAATCCAAAAAATATTATACATGTAAGATACAATATATATATATATATATATATATATATATATATTATAATTATATATAATTTTATATATATATATAAAATTGAAGTGTCTGTTGACAATTCTATAAAAATAATTCAATAAATGCATGTGAAAGTATTCGACATACAAAATTTTATTTAAATTTTCTGTCTGCCTGTCTGTCTGTTTGTTCCAGCTAATCTATGAAACGCCTAAACCTATTTTAACAGTATTATCACTAGCGGATAGCTGATGTTATAAGTAACTTGCTAACATTAATAACATTTTAAAGAAGCCAATTATATTTTGAAATACGCGCATACGAAGTCTACATATAAATATATAATGAAGACTCCTTTCCACGTTGACTTCAATACAAAAAATAATAAATAAAAGTCATAACTTCCCTGGAACATATTAAAATATTTTTAATATCTCGTGATCTGTGCGAGAGCGTGACAACACACGGACGGACACTCCTTCATATATATATATTAAATACAAAATGTTTTTTAATAATAATGTTATTTTAAAAACATGCATATAAATGCAATATTCTTTCAGGATTCAAACCTGCTACCTATTACGATGATAATAATCCTAAGACTTACGAAATATAATGAATGTCACTAACTTATCAGAGTTGAAGAGTTTAATATATTTAACTACCATGTGACGCGGTTTTGCCCGATATTAAACCATTTACATGTAATATTTTTAGTTATCGAACTTTTATAAATTTTTATCCCTAATTTAAAACCTGTCTTAATAAGTATCTATATGGTAAATGGTAATTTTTTTTTTATACTTAAGCGGACTGAATTTTGGACAATGCTTTCAAGGAATGTACTTATATAATCTATATATACATAAAAATAAAATTGAATTGTCTGTTTGTAATTCAAAATTAACCGATTTCACTAAATGCACATGAAAGTATATGTAGTAGGTTCATCAAAAAATATTTTCAAAATTATTTTTTCTGTCTGTCTGTCTATTTGTTCCGACTAATCTCTAAAACGGCTGGACAGATTAAAACAAGATTTTCTCTTGCGGATGTTGATTGAGTGGGAAAAAAAAATGCACGAATAAAGTCTTAGACACAGCGTATATCTATACTTATAATAAATCTGTAGAGAGGTCAATTCTGTACATGAAATATATTTACAAAATAAGTAGCAGGGGGTGATTAGTGTTCGATACTGATGCCAAAAATGCAGTTAAAAAAATTTTTGTCTGTCTGTCTGTCTGTCTGTCTGTTTGTATGTTATTTATAGAAAAAAAAACTACTCGACGGATTTTAACGAAACTTAGTACAATTATTCTTTATACTCCTGGGCAGGTAATAGTATACTTTTCATCACACTACAATGAATAGGAGCAGAGCAGTGAAAGGAAATGTTGAGAAAATGGGAGAAGTTGCTTGATTTTTTAAGCTTCCGTCGCGTGTGCAGCCTTAATGGTTAGAGCTACATAAAAACTATGTATAACGGAAATATTCTACATAAAAATACACGAAAAATATTCCAAGACAGCATATATCTACCTTTTATAGTTAACTCACAATAACACGCATAACTCTCGATAGCTTAGCAGTTCGGAGATTTCTTATTATATTTGTTTACTTTTACGTTTATAAAACCAATAATGCTCACCATCATTCCTAATTAAAAAAAAAATAAACATTAGCACCAATTCAATAAAAAAAGAATCATTGAAATCGGTATAGAAACACCAAACTTATACTTACTTACATGAAATACGCCAACAAGACATCGCGCGTGAATAGTGAATCAAGCTATAAGGATTATTTTTGCGTAACGGTTGCCGCGCTCGACGGGGCTCGCGGCGGCAGAGTATAAAAGGGGCGGGAGGCGAGCGCAAGCGTCATTCAATATTTGGCTGTTGATGCGTTCAGAGTGTTGAACTTTATTGACAGACAATAATTGTTATTTTATAAACCGTGCTTATCAGCGCGACTTTTTGTCTTTAAATAGTTTATTTTAATTTCTTTTGTTGTTATTTTCTAAATTAGTTTTAGTTTTGTTTAAATTCTTAACTATTAATAGTTCCTATTTTATTTCTTTTTAAGTAGATTTAGATTCGATTTTTAGATTAGATAATAGATAGATAGATTAGATTATTGTTAGATTTTTAGTTACTGATAGGTTAGTTTTGGGCATTTTATGTTTAGTTTTTTTTGTATTGAGTAGATAAAAGCGTAGGTAGGTACTTTTATTAATTATAGTATTCATAGGTATTTTTTATTTATTTTTAAGTGAAGTAGGTATAGGTAGATATTGCCTACTATCTACCTATACTGCACACGTGTTTTAGCTTTATTTTCATTTCTTTTTTTTTTGTACCTAAGTTGTAGGTAGGTAGGTACATATTTCTTAGTTTAATTCTATTAGAATATTAGGTATTTAAGTTTAAATAGGCACTTAGATTTATATTTTTTTATTATATAGCAGCTGTACTTAGAACATCTAAGGTTTTTTTTGTATTAGCATAGGTACTTTGATTAATTACAGTAGTTGTAGGTATTTCTTATTATTCATTTTTAAGTGAAGTAGGTAAGTGTAGGTAGTATTGCACACGCATTAAGTATAGCTTTATTTTCATTTTTTATTCTTTTGTAATTTGTAGGTACCTACGTACATATTTATAATTCGATTAGAATATTATTTTAGTTTTAATAGGCACTTAGATTTATATTCTATTTATTATATACTTAGCTATAGTTAGGACCTCTGACGTAAGTTTTTTGTTGGGTAACTAAATAGAATTTAAGTTACCGTCGATTAAAAATAAAATAAACGATGCCACCTAAAAAACGACCATCTTTATCTCGAACTTCGAGTCAAGCTAGGAGAATGAGAATGACGCGTTCTCAAGAATCGGAAGAGGAAAGAGCACATCGGTTAAACTCTATGAGAGTTAGTGCCTCAACATCTCGAGCTAATGAAAGCTCTCCAGAAAGAGAGATGCGATTAGCAGCTGAAAGAGCGAGACGAGCTACAACACGGGCTTCTCAAAGCTCTTCTCAACGAGAGCTAAGGCGTTCCATTGACCGGGAACAACATGCGTTATCCCGAGAAGCTGAAACTGCTTTACAACGAGAATTGCGACTCACAGCTGACCGCGAACGGCATACATTATCTCGCGAGTCTGAAACCTTCACTGAGAGGGAATTACGGCTTACAGCTGACCGCGAACGTCATATTTTATCTCGCGAGTCCGAAACCTTCACTGAGAGGGAATTACGGCTTACAGCTGACCACGAACGTCATATTTTATCTCGCGAGTCCGAAACCTTCACTGAGAGGGAATTACGGCTTACAGCTGATCGCGAACGTCATATTTTGTCTCGAGAATCTGAAACTTTTACTCAATATCAAGACCGTTTGACAAATGATAGGGCGCACCATAACATGATTCGATCTCTTGAAGATGAACATGAGCATGAACAACGACTAGAGTCGGGACGCGATTATTACAATTCTTTGAGACAAGAACAATTGATTACTTTATCTAATGAAAGATTAAGAATTGAAAATATTCGGTCGCTTGAAACAGAAGAACAGCGAGAGGCCCGTCTTACTGCAGATAGATTTCGACATGGTCTTAATGACTTAGATATACACGTGGTAGATCAATCTACAAATTCGGTGGCGTGGTCCGATAAATATAAAAGTGGGTTTGCTTATAACCTCACAATTGATTACAGATCATCTTCTGAAATAGGCGATATGAACGTAGTATGTTCCTTTTGTAATGCTTCGAAGTGGAGGAAGGAGTCTGCTGGTTTCTGTTGTTCTGGAGGTAAAATAAATTTGCCTTCGTTCGAAGACCCACCGGAACCTTTAAAATCACTACTTTTAGGGGAACATTTGCAATCCAAACAGTTTTTAGATAATATTCGCACTTATAATAGTGCATTCCAAATGACATCCTTTGGTGCTAAACAAATCTCAGAAGGCCCTTTCATGCCTACTTTTAAGGTACAAGGTCAGGTTTACCATTTGATAGGGTCCCTTTTGCCTGAAGAACAACCTAAATTTCTTCAAATATATTTTGTATCCGATTACAACGAACAGTCGAATATAAGAAATCAATATTTTCCGAATTTAAATACTGAACTCATTTCACAACTTCAGAACATGTTACATCAGGTTAATTCGTACGTATGCAGTTTTAAATCGGCATTATAAGCCCTTTCTCAAGATGGTAATAACAATTATAAAATTGTTATAAATGCCGATAAGCGTCCAACTCAGGAACACCCTGGGCGTCATAACGTTCCATCCACGAATGAAGTTGCTGTAGTACTGGTCGACCAGGAATGTGATAGGCGTGATATCGTTATACGTTCCAGAGACAATCGTTTGCAACGTATTTTCGAAACCCACAGGGCTTACGACAGTTTGCAATATCCTATGATATACTGTCGAGGGGAAGATGGTTATAATTTCGCTGTATACCAAACCGATCCGCGCACAGGCGCACCTAATTATAATAAAAAGGTCATGCCTTCAATTTTATTGTTACCACCTGCAAGTGAGACGGAATAGATTGGTATACTTTGAACGTTTTCGTGGCTTATTTAATCAGTTTATTGTTGACATGTACGCAAAAATTGAAACCGAAAGATTAGTTTATATACGATCTAATCAAAGGCAGCTGCGCGCTGAAGAATACGTGCACCTTCGCGATGCCATGCAGCAAGATAACGATACTGTGAATATGGGTCGTTTAGTTATTTTACCCTCTTCTTTTACTGGTGGTCCACGCTACATGCATGAACGTACTCAAGACGCTTTTTGTTACGTAAGAAAATATGGACGTGCCGACTTATTTGTTACTGTAACTACCAATCCCAAGTGGGATGAAATCACTCGGGAGCTTCTTGAGGGTCAGGCACCGCATGACCGCCATGATATTATTGCAAGAGTGTTTCATTTAAAATTAAAATCAATGATAGATCTTCTTACCAAAGATAACATTTTTGGAGAAGTATTGTGTTGAGTGGCAAAAACGCGGCTTACCTCACGTACATATCTTGCTTTGGTTAAAAGATAAGGTTCGACCTAATGATGTAGACAGATTAATCAGTGCTGAAATTCCAGATCCGACTGCAGATCCCCTGTTATACGACATTGTTAAAACTCATATGATACATGGTCCATGTGGTGCATTTAACGCAAATGCTCCTTGCATGCAAGACGGTCGTTGCACTAAAAGGTATCCAAAAGCATTAGTGGATGAAACTGTAACAGGACATGATGGACACCCATTATATCGTCGCCGTTCAAGAGACAATGGTGGTTTTACTGTTGAAAAGCGAATGTCTGGACAACAGGTTACTTTAGATAATAGGTGGGTCGTTCCGTATTCGCCTGTATTGTCCAGAGCATTTCAAGCTCACATAAATGTAGAAATGTGTAATAGTGTAGAGTCAATTAAATATATTTGTAAGTACATTAACAAGGGCAGTGACCAAGCTACGTTTGCGTTAAGAAATGAACATGATGAAGTTACTAGATTTCAGTCAGGCAGATATATCAGCTCTTCAGAAGCTGTGACCCATCTGGATGTTCATCTGGAAGGCGGTCAACGTATATATTTTAACGCCGAAAATGTTACAGAACGATTAGAGAACCCTAGACAAACAACTTTATTGGCATTCTTTCGACTTTGCCAAACTGATAATTTCGCAAAGTCTCTTTTGTATGAAGAAGTTCCATCGTATTATACCTACGATAAACAACGAGGTGTCTTTAACCGTAGACGCCGAGGCAGGCCTGTAGATGGCGAAACAGGTATTTTCAAAGAACATGTTCTTGGTAGAGTGTATACTGTTCATCCTAAAAACGCAGAGTGTTTTTATTTGAGATTATTATTACATACAGTGCGAGGACCAACATCATTTATAGATTTGAGAAAAGTAGACGATGTTGTTTATCCAACTTATCATGCAGCTTGCCAAGCGCGTCATTTGCTTGAAAATGATCAACATTGGGATGACGCTTTAGCAGAATCCTGTGTTAGTGATAATCCACGACGGTTACGCCATTTATTTGTAACATTACTCACATTTTGTAATTTATCTGATCCTGTCCAATTATGGGAAAAATATAAAGAAAAATTTGCAGAAGACTTTCTTCGGAATTTATCTCACAATAATGAAGGCGCAACTAATGATAATTTTCGAGATCTGGCTATAAATCAGTGCTTATTAGCTCTTCAGGAAGACTTAACAGCAGTAGGCGGTAAATCACTTTGTGAATATGGTTTGCCAACGCCAACCTCAGTCGGAGAGGTTACCAATAGGGAATATTCCGCAGAGATTGGTTACAACCCAATGGAACTGCTGGTAACATTAGAAAACGGTGTCCCAATGATGACTGCAGAACAACGCTTAGTCTATGATCGCGTGTGCGAGAGTGTGCAGAATAATTTAGGAACAATATGGTTTTTAGATGCACCTGGAGGAACTGGGAAAACTTTTTTGACTAAATTAATATTAGCTTATGTTCGAAATCAGTGTAAAATCGCTCTTGCCGTGGCTTCATCAGGTATAGCTGCAACATTGCTACCAGGAGGTAAGACTGCTCACACTATGTTTAAAATACCAATTAATTTAGATCGCACGGAAAGTCCAACCTGTAGTATTTCAAGAAATAGCGACAAAGCTAAGGTATTGCGTGAGTGTAATTTAATCGTATGGGATGAATGTACGATGGCCCATCGAAAAGGAGTAGAAGCAGTAGACAGAACTCTAAGGGACATAAGACAAAATGATCGACCAATGGGCGGTATTACGGTTTTATTTTGTGGTGATTTCCGACAAACCTTACCGGTAATACCACGGGGAACCCGAGCTGATGAGATTAGGGCTTGCCTGAAAAGCTCTTATTTGTGGCGTGATATACAATCGGTGCATTTGACTATAAATATGCGAGTGAGAACTGGAGACAACGCAGATAATCGTGAATTTTCTGATACATTATTGAAGATTGGTGAAGGTACCTATCCACAACTACACCAAGGAAAACTTATTCTGACACCTGAGTTATGTTGTATAGTGCAATCCCAACAACATCTTATATCTTCGGTTTACGGTGACATAACAATTATATTAAATAGGGACAATTCTTGGCTTTGCGAAAGGTCCATTTTGACTCCTCGCAATGACCAGGCATCTGAAATTAATAATAAAATACTGTCTAATATACAGGGAGAAAGCAAAGTTTATAGTTCAATAAATAGAATGGTTGATGAACAAGAAGCCACTAATTACCCGATAGAATTTTTAAATTCTTTAAGTATGCCTGGACTACCTTCTCATATAATTTGTTTAAAAATTGGCATACCGATAATTCTGCTCCGAAATTTAAGACCACCTCAACTTTGCAATGGAACTCGGCTAAAAGTAACCCAGTTGCAACAAAATGTAATCGAGGCTCAAATTTTAACAGGTTGCGGTGCAGGAGAAACTGTCTTTATTCCCAGAATTCCCATAATACCAAATAATTTTCCATTCCAATTTAAAAGAACGCAATTCCCAGTATCGGTGTGCTATGCCATGACTATCAATAAAGCTCAAGGGCAGACTTTTCGTGTTGCTGGAGTAGATCTCGGTGTTAGCTGTTTCTCGCAAAGTCAATTATACGTCGCTCTTTCCCGGGTTAGCAATTCTAGGAATCTTTACGTTCACGTGCCGGACGGGTCGACTCTTAACATAGTCTACCCAGAAGCTTTGCGCTGAAACATTTTAATTTGATCTAAAAATATTAGCAATATATTATCTTAATAAAAAACAAGGAGTTACACGCTGACCGAGTCGTGGGTATAGCGTGGGTATATTATAATATTCTGCGGTTACTTATATTTTTCAACAGTTTTGTGGATTGGCATATTATATTACTATTGCCCTTCTAAAATACGAAAGTGAATCTGCCTGTTACGTCAAAACTATGAGGGAGGACATCTGCTAATTTTTTTTCGAAAAACGACGGAAACGCGGACGAAGTCGCGGGCAAAAGCTAGTAAATAAATAAAGAAAATCCATAGCGGATGATACAAGAGACATGTCAAACATATTTCGTAACCCTTCGTAATTGAAGTAATCACAAAACAAACCAACTTTGGAGTAAAATGAAATATAAACATTTAAATATTAATTTGCTACCAAATTGACACCTACGTACTGTTACCTCAAATCTTTGCTAAACCAATACTCTACTGGAAAGTGACATATAAAATAGCACAAGCCAATTTAGACACTAAAACAATATATTTTAATACCAAAATAGTATAACAGTATTTTGTGTGCAGTCACACTCACTGGCGCGATTTACTAAAATAGCACAAGCGATTATAGCCACTAAAAGCTTTGGTATTAATATCAAAATAGTGTAACGGTATTTTGTATGTATACACCGTAGTCACACCCACCGGTGCGTGGGCAGCGGAAACGAGAGATACGCTTCGACTTACCATTGAGAACAAGAACTGGATTACAGTGATAGGCGGAGCGGTTTTATATAATTAATTTATCACAAAACGCAGCCTTATTAATTAATAGATCTTAAATCTGAAATTGGATTTTGAAATACGAGTAAATTCGATTTTCTAATCATCTATAAAAAAACATATGTAAATAAAATGTTAAAAAAGTCTTAACAGCTATATTATACTATACACAGTTCGGTATGTGTAGTGTGGGTAGTTACACACACTGTTGTGTGTGTGCGCGCGTATGTGTATCTGTGTGTGTATGTGTGTGTGTGTATATTTTCCCATCTCAAACGAAAAATACCGAACAAATGTCCGAACAATTTGGTATTCAGATTATCTTGGAGACCACTTAAAACAGAGTACAATATGAAAAGGAATGCTTTGGATATATTTTAAAGTCGATTTTGCAATTCTCCGAATAAAAATATCCGAGGAGTAAATTTAAGAATAAGTATTGTACTGAATATGAATCAAAATATACAACTTATTCCTTAGTCAAGGAATTATCTGCTGATTAAAAACGAAAATTTAAGTTAATCCTCCAATAATTCATAAATTCGCTGTTTACTGTAACTTTATCTAAAAAAATAGCCAGTCTGCGTATTCACTAGTGATACAATAAAAAATTACAATATTATGAAAAAAAAAAAATTATTTATATTTTTATACTTTGACAACGAAAACTGTCAATTTGACGTCTATCTGTTGATATTGATATTTATCTAAGATTGGTTTGAAAAAAATCAGACGGAGTAGCGGGAAAATACTAATATAAAACTAAATTTTATTAAAAACATATGACAATTTTATTTCCAATAAAATATTTATGATCCGTTCCGTCGCCAAATATAGGTATCATTATTGCATACGAATACATTGTTTAGAGCCGGTTTATATAAAATAATATATCGAACTTAATCTTATTCATATTTTAGTATTATTTACATAAAATTATCTATAAAATACAATATTTAAAATACAATGTATTTTATATATTTATTTTAACGTTCAAATTATTTCATTTTTTATTGAATTTGCTTCAATCGCTTTGAAATGATCACTTGATCAGTAAAAATTTATTATTTATATTTACAACTAACTTTTACTTGCGGCTTCGACCGTACTCTATTAAACAAAGTAATGTTGGTCTTTATAACATCAGCTGCCTACTAGTCAAAGTTTTATTCAAAACAGTCCCTCCGTTTTGGAGATTAGCCGGAACAAACAGACAGACAATAACAATTTTTTTCATAACTACCTACCTAAATGTATTTAGTATAAAGTTTTTTATTATTTGGATAAACGTACAGTTAATATTTCTTTGTTTCTATAGATATTATATTATAAAAACAGTTATTTTCGTTACCACATTTTGAATAGATCTGAACCCTGTATGTACGAGGGAAAGTTACGGGCAAAGGCTAGTCAATTAAAATTACTACCGTTAATAATACCTTTAACGAGTAACATACATAGTGTAACTTTTAATTAGTAATCTTTTATTATAATATCATTTAGTCCTTAATAAAAAACAAACCTTATAATAAACAACTTTAAACAAAAAAAAAAAAAAAAAAAAGAATTTTCATTAAAAAAAAAACAATTTTTTTTTTAATATTTCCGCGTAAAGCTCTCTTACCAATAAATAATTCATTGATGGTACATCAACCAACGTGTACGGGGTCCCAAAGGTCACACCACCATGTGGATACTTACTCTGCATTGTCTTATAGTGACGGGGCATTTTTATTTGTGAGAATGATCTCTCAACGGTTACACTAAACACATTGCGATGTTTGTCTGTGTATAATACAATAATTATTAGATATTTTTTAGTTTATTTACAAATGTAAACAGTGTTCGTTATTAAATAAGTCAATTAACGAATTTTCTAATTACATGAGAAAAGTCAGTAAAATACTCCTATATATTTCCCTATTTAATTTAATATTGACATTTGGTATTTCGTCTTTATATTTTGCTAGATATTATAAACATTGAATTATTATATTTTTAATACACAGAATGCTTTGTCTCAAAACTCGGAATCTGGATATATGAAATAATGATAGCGCCTGAGATGAATGGATGAACAAAACAAAACGTAAAGGGAATATATATCGCCAGCTTCATTAAAAATATATTATTATTATATAAATAAACAACAAATATTGAGAGTAAATACATAAATATATACACACACACAAAACAAAAGTTCCAGACAGAGCGTTATGTACGAGTATGTAACTTGTGAAGTTTCAGATAACGCGTTATATTATAGATGTGTAACTAAGTTATAATCTCCGTCGGAAGGTCGCAGTCACGATTAACCACAGACCGCATTACTAATTAATTATTGCTGTAGTTTTAACCACCTTCATTGGAACCCCAATGCAATTATATAATGTTTGTTCGTGGTATCTCATTTTTTATATGGATAGAATCTACAAAGCGATTATATGTTTGTTGGTGGTATGTCATTTTTATATGGAGTTGTAAAATTGATGGTAGGTTGATTCTTCCCATGGATATTCTTACCGGGTAAGGATATATGGGTTATCCAATGAAATAGGAATATAACATGCATTGCCTGAGGAAATAGGAGGGAATGAGAAGAGTAGGACACAGGTAGGAAAGAAAGGAGGTAGATAGATAAGTAGGAATAGAGCTTCCAGTTTATACATTAGCTTACACATGAAGCTATTATACTTAAATTGTAAATATATATAGGATTTAAAATTTTATACACGGTTAAGACTTGAACCTGCGATCTCTGGGAAACCGTGCCGTTTATTCAATTTAAATAAAGCTAGCATGGCTACATATGATTAGACATTAAAAAAAAACTGTGATGATTATTTCAAATCAATCTGTATATTTTTTTTCTCTCTGGCTCTGCCGAGCAGCACCACCCTCTTTTTAAGTTGGTAAATACTTTATAGATACTTCGCCTACCTAAAAAACTGGCAAGGATACTAAAGAACTAATTGAGAATGCACTATTTTTATTATTAAGGTAATAAAAGATACCATTTTTAACTACAAGCCACCATTGCTTCAGACTTGGGTTTACTTTTACACTGGTACAACTCTCCGCAGATTATAATAAGATTTTCAATTTGATGATTACTATTTAATCAAGCATATGATAAAATGACATCTAAAGAAATTAGTTTCTGAAACTTTTTACTAACCTTATTATATATTTATATCTTTTCCACTTTGAACCAATACCAGTGATCACTTGTGTATCAAATGGGAGTGTCAGGAGGAATTATTTTAACACAAATTGACCGTTCTTAAACTTTTGTAAAACTTACACATTTTTAAACGTTATAATATCGTTATCAAACTACATGACAATTCTTAGAATATGCATATAATATTTTCTTCACTCTTTACTTTTAGTTATTTCCATTATTACCTGCGTTATATAAGAAAATAACTTTTAATTACCGATCAATTTGACGGTGTGCGGTAGGATCAGGTATACAAGAGTTGTCGGTAGGTTTAGTGTTAATACCATATTAATCAAAATAAATCCTTCTGTAAAGACGCTCTCCAACTTAAAATTAAGTCTACGAGTGTACCAAACTCTTACTTTGAGAAGAACCACACAACAAAGTCAGTCGGGTATTTCTTTATTGTGATCAATGTTTAACTAACATTAATATATTATAAGCAGTAAAACATAATCTCCATTTATAATATATTTTTATAAAACTATAAAATGATGTTATATCGTTCAAAATCCAAGTAAAGCACGCATGACACGTAACAACATCTTATATTAGATATTTTATTAGTTTCGTGATACCGTCTGAGCCAAACAAGATGTATGGGAAGCGTTTTATATTACTATTTTATATGAACAGTTACGAGATAGAATATTAAATGAATTTTTATTTAACATTACTTATCTGACAGAACTATCCAAGTAGAGCTTGGAATTATAATAAGAGTGACTGAGGGAGAATGAGAGGGGGGGGGAGAAAGAAAAACAGTGGACTAATTACTCCGTTATTAGCATATATTAATTACAAAAAAAAAGTTAAAATCTATTCTGGGAATATTTTTTTTATATCAATATTGGGTAACTTTTTTTTCTTAAAAATATTATTAGTTATACTTTTATAGCAATTAACTAATATAAAATTGCAAAATAAAAAGTTTGGACATAGTTTAAAGAAAAATTTAAGGGCCGTCATAAATAACGAACTTTCTTCCATAAATCGACGGTTTTTAACTAATAATTCAATAATCCATAAATCAACGGATTTTTTAGTTTGGTATAATTATTTGAGATAATTTTATTTTAGAAGAAATTATTACCCGCCCGCCCGCGGCGACGCAGCGTGGTGGTTCGCATCTGGAAAACAAGCTTTTGCGAAGCAGTAGGACATGTATAATTGTCTAAAAAATACATTTTACATGACAAATGTATATTTTATTTTAATCAAAAAACTATTAACAAAATATTTTGACATTTGAAAAACATTTTCAAATGTAGCAAAATCATTTAAAAACTTATTTCAATATCAAATTATTATTATTACTAAAACATAAAAAGCGGAGAATACAACATAAACACTGGGTTATTAAATTCAAAATGGCGTACGTAATTTGCTTTCATGCGCGCACACGATAAAGATCTCTCAGGAAATAAATGAGCAAAGAATTATATATCAAGTAACAAATGTGCAATAATAATAATTAATTAATAATTTTCTTATAAATATCACCATAATATTACAAAACCTGAAAAGTAATATCGTGTTAAAGTAACCTACATACCACCCGTCAAAGGCAGACTAGTTTTGACATGTGGGTGGACGTCATTAATCATTGTAATAAGATTCTGATTAATTTCATTATATTACCATATTTAGCATAATAATTAGATGACCAGTTTGAGAGAAAGCTTTATTTATCATTTGAATATACACAGAAAAAACAACATTATATAATTTATATCATTCTAGTATTTCCATTTATTTTTTAACCAAAGAGTTTTAATATGTAATATTCATTTGGCATAAAGCCGAAACTTATCATTAAAATTAAAAAAAAAAAAAGAAAAAGAAACATTTATTTTATTATTCAATAATATCTATTAAACAAATTAAAAAACTTGCTTCATATATAAAAAGGTTAAAGGCTAAAAGGTTTTAGTTAGAGGAATGTTAATAAAATCGATTCTATATTCTATCAATAATATCTTAATCGGATCAGTAGTTTGAAACTTTATAGCTTTTTAATTTAAACAAATATTTTATAGTATAAGCCATTTCATTTGATAGTTACTTTATTTTATAGATCGTTTTATATTTGTGTTTCATTATGAAGGTATGCTGGTGTAGCATATAACTGTATATATATAGATCCCATGTAGTGATGTTCGTTTGCGCTAATCTTTGAATCTTTGTATTGGTATTTTGTATGTTTAAAGTCTATTGTTAGGTCCAACCTAAAAGAGAGGATAGCTTTTATCTCTATTAATAAACTTCTATGTTTTTTATTGCGGAAATGAGGGTATTTGTACATAAAGAGTAAAATTTCTAAGTTGTACAAGTTACCGAAAGATGGCGGTGTTAGTAATAATATTTTAATTGTAGGTAGGTACTTTATATAACAGCATACAAAGTCATTGGCGACACCTTGTATGTCTGATCTTCTGATATATATATATATATATATATATATATATAACTACTTTCAGAAGTTGCGAAATAAGTTTTTTATTATTATTCCTAAAAATATTATTATTATTATGGAATGGAAGGTGCTAGTTTAAAAAGGAAAATTACATTAAAGTTAAGATTTTTTTTTTTATTTACATTTTTATTATAATCAATTGATGAATTATAAAGAAGAAGAAGAGCATAACTGTAAGCAGAAGCATAACTGTAACCAACAAAAGACAACTGGAATAAAAAAAATACGAGCATTTTTTGATACCTTCCGAAAAACGACATAAAAGAGAAAAAAGACGAAGAAGACAAAGTAATCAATCAAAGCATCTGGTACATATTTCATATTGTAAAACTCAGAAGACACGAAAGAGAGAAAAAGAAGAAAGAAGATAAAACGTGGGCATCTAGTCACACACACACACACACACACATACACAATAGAGTTATAAACACAAACACAACACACAAAGATGTCCGAACGGAACCCTCATCTCCGTAGGTGTTAAACATCGGTCCACTTTCCCAACAGGTGTGGAAGTGACACAGTATGTTTATCTGCTGATCCATGCGTGGGACGTTCCGGTATTGATTCTTGTGCATTTTAAATTCTTTACTAACATAAAAATAATATAATTCTTAACATTATGTTATCTTAACAAGCGGGTTTTTTTAGAGATATATTTAATTATATAAAGACAAAGTTTATACAAATATTTCTTAATAATAAGGTGAAGTTACCAAACTCATTTGGTATTAAGTATAGTAGTGTATATATATATATATATATATTATATAATAAATCAAGACCATAGTAATAGATTTACATTCAAATCTAAATTTACGGTGTTTAACAAAAAGGTGTCAGGAACAAAACATTATTACGTAATACATTTATGAGGATTGATATCATTCATTCATCATCATCATTCATCATTATACTGCAATATTCAGTTTCAATAATAGTCTACTTTAAAGCATCGGTCCCGCGTTGCAGCTTTACAAAACATAAAATCATAACACATGAAAGTATTATATATAGACAAGGGAACTTCCCGGCCCTTCGGGCCAGGAAGGGTCAAAGGTCACGTATGAGGTTGGCACCTACCCTATTTTGTAGCCTGATTCAATAGCTTTTTTTTGATGTATTACACATTATTGTGCGATTTGTGGGTGATAAGTGATGCGCGTGCATACAGAGTCAATTAGGTCATTATTATATAGTAAGGATAGTTAGATATATAGATATCTAGAGAATTATATCAACCCTCATAATAGGCGTTTTTTTTCTTGACACCTTTTCGTTAAGCACCATCCATTTAGATTTGCATCTATACAGAAATATGCATATCTATATAAATAAATATATAATAGCGGTTGTATAAGGTTTCTATTTATATGATACAAAGAGTACGTTAAGGTCCACGGGGCATGAACAAAGTGCGACCGGCCGTGCGCTGCAGCAGCCAACAATAGAGAAACGGTACCGTGAACGGTGAGGGTACTGCCACGTTATAGTGGTACGAATAAATCGAATAAAACGAATAAATATTATTTAGTATTATAAATACGAAAGCTGCTTAGGATGTATGTTTGTTACTATTTCGTGCAAACAAGTAATTGTGGTACGATTAAATTATATAAAACGAATAAATCTCGTCTATCCTATTAATATTATGAATGCGAAAGTTTTTGTATATTTGTTACTTTTTACTAAACTACCTAAGAGTATTTATTAAAATTTGGTGATATTATATCAGAATAACATACAGGCTACAATTTTAGAACAAACCACCCAATGTCGAATATAGTGTGAACGAAGCCAAGATCAAAAGCTTGTTAAATTATAAATAACCATATATCCTTTATTTGTTTAATATGGTTCATTAAATATTCATTCTAAACAAATTACAACAGTTCATATTGTGACGTCATTATAATAAGTGCATTCATATGTTATTTCATTTTCCACAAGTTATTTAGTAATTATAATTAGTTTTAAATAAAACAATGGTTCTTATATATTTTTAACATATGACCTTGTAAATTTAAACATTTTTTTATAATCTATGTATATTTGTGTGTGTGTGATTATGTAACTGGTATCACATACAAACCATTTATTGCGACATCTTTACCTATTCTTAAATCAAATCAGTGTCTTTCATTTCAACGATTTTGTGTCAATAATTGTACATGTGTGCATAGTATATCATGTGTTTGTATGTGTGTGTATGGTATCAAATAGGATGTTCTTTAATATCTATATATGTTTAAATAGTATTAAATATATAAGTGTTTTAACTGTAGAAGAAATATATTACTATTATTTTTTAAAGCACAGCCACTGTTCGTTTACACATCTTCTAAAAAAACATAGAAACATAGAAATATTCTTGTAATATTTGTTTGAAGTGTTAAAGTTTTACATTTTGTATAACATGTCTGCTTATAACATTAGTAATGTTATAAAAAATAACATTATATTCTTCCCACGTATCCTACACTAACAGATTGGATCCATTCAATTAATAAACGGTAAATAATACGTAAAACACAATAAATACATTATAATGAAAATAAAAAAAATGCATACATTCA
Source organism: Melinaea menophilus ssp. n. AW-2005 (assembly GCA_918358695.1). NCBI lineage: Eukaryota > Metazoa > Arthropoda > Insecta > Lepidoptera > Nymphalidae > Melinaea > Melinaea menophilus. Next base: position 14,506,641 of record OU911049.1, read on the forward strand.
CTAAATAATTATAATAATAATAATCATACCACGTACACGAAAAAAAAAATGTATAAAACACTTTTAAAAAAAACGTAAAAAAAATATTTTACGGTAGGTATTTATTTCATAAAACTTTTAATTTTCCTCTTATATTCTATAATAATTTTAACTAATACTTTTTTCTTATATCTATCTTATCAAATCTTTATCAAAGTCAAAGATAAAAAAATATAAAAAAAATGTGTGTATGATTAATTAAAAATGTACATACATATCTTTTATCTTTTTCTTATATATAAAAGATATCATTACCATCCGCTGTATGTGTCCTCACATTAAGTTTATAATAATTTTTCGTCCCTAGGGACCGGAGCTGATTGGATGCGTGCGATCGACGGTAGCGTACTGTTGATATCGTTAATACAGACTGTATTTGCTTAACTTATACGTATAAGGTGTCTTCCCCGTTCCGCTTATGCATTTATTAATATTGTCGTGTTTAAGAGAAAATGGAAAAAAAATCCTCTTTGTTAAATATTATAGATTTCCTAATATATTCTGTATTTATTTATTTTTTATTATAAAAATTATTTTCAGTAAATTTTATAGGTTAAATAATAACATAGGTTGTATTTAAAAAAAAAAAATAATAATATATTTTTTTAAGGCTGTATATAAAAAGATATTTTAAATATCCCTATTATCTGATATGATTGACAAAATTTAAACATAACACAGGGTGGAGTGAAAAACACACCGCAATGCGTATTCGATGACCCGGATTAATGAGAGCGCTATAATGGCTTTAATAATTATTAGGTGACACGTTTATAATGTGATAAAATAACAACGTTATAATCCTACCAAATTGGATACATTCACACACACACACACACACACACACACACATATATACACACGAAAACTTAAGTAACACATTCAAATAGTAGTATAAGTATAAGATACATATTGCCAGAAGCACTGAACGAATTGTATTCAGTAAAATACAATTAGAAGCGGTTTAACAGACCACGAGAGAGAACCCGTAAGCACAAAGTAGCTTTATTTTATAAACAGACGTGTGTGTGTGTGTGTATATATATATATATATATATATATATATATATATATATATATATATATGTGTGTATGTTTTAAGTATTCATCATAAGTAACCACTTGTGAAGCCATTCGATTATCCAATTCTAAGCACACTACTTGACACCAAAAATATCAAGTTAAAAATGACCGCCAAAAACAGCGTACTAAGTCATCTCACTACACAATGTCAGTGTGCTAGTTGTCTTAGCGCTCGGTAGATTGGATGGTGTGGTGCATTAATAATGTAAACATTATATTCTATTAATAAGCTCCAAAACTCAATCTAACTCCAGAGTCCCCGTAATGAGGTCTCTAGTTCGAATCCTCCCTAATTTTACCCGTTATGATATTAAAGCCATATTAACTCAGACGTTTGAATCAAAACTTTTAATACCGTGCTTGAATATATTTAGTGACTCGATTACGTAGTTTCTAACAGATTAGACTGAGTTTAAAATGTTATAATTTCAATATTAGTAGTAATTGAGATTTAAACCCCCAATATGAAACATAACTCACTAGATAATATTTTAATTGTTGAAGAAACAAGATAAATGATGACAGAAGATGCAAAAATACTTAAATAACTTAATTTCTCACACTAATATGAATGTATAATTAACTTTAACTATATTTACAAAAATGTATTTGTGTGTGTGTGTGTGTGTGTGTGTGTGTGTGTGTGTGTGCGTGCGTGCGTGCGTGCGTGTGTGTGTGTGTGTGTGTGTGTGTGTGTGTGTGTGTGTGTGTGTGTGTGTGTGTGTGTGTGTGTGTGTGTGTGTGTGTGTGTGTGTGTGTGTGTGTGTGTGTGATGTAAATGTATATGTAATTATATTTACAGTTCGTAACAATAATGTTATACGTAAACTGAAACAGTCGAAATATTAGTTACAGTTAGTTGCTTTTGAATCAAAAACATGTATTGTTTCCCGTGTTTAGAGAAGGGGAAGAAGGGGACAAATTAAAACAAAAGACGCAATCTTTTAAGTTGTCACTTCAGCTCGGTGGAGTGGAACACGCGACCCCAGCCACCCTGGACCGAGGCCAAGCTGGAGCCGAACAACACTTAGATAAGAAACTCCAATCTTATATGTCACAAGACAGACAGTTTGCTCTTCGCTAAATGATTGCCAATTTATATATATATATATATTTATTTTTATTATTGTATGCACGTATGTATGTTTAAATGTATTATAGTTTTATTGAAGATGTATTATTAACAAAAAATTTCGATACGGTAACCGTAGTTAAACAGCTTCCCAGAAGTAGCAAGTTCTAATCCTGTTCTTCGAATGAACTAATTTAAAGAAGCTTAACATTTCTAAACATGTAACAGATAATTTCTGATGAATTATTGTTTTTTATTTTTAGTGGCATACCAAATTTTTAAAATTTAGTTTTTTCTCTCTGTGTAATACCTATTTTCTCAGAACACTCTGTTGATGTACTGTTCTGTATTCTATTTCGATGGAATGGTATACAATACTGTTATTACTGTTCTGTTCTGTACATTAAGTCCGCCAATTATATACATAAAAGTTTTATCAAACAATTATTATTTCATTCAATTGGTATAAAAGACAAACTTCTGCACGCCCGCACTGCACGTAATCTGTTATTTCGCAACTAAACGATTTTCGTTTATAATTATCAGAGATATATCGGTACATTTACTGCCTTGATCTTTCACTAACATTTTATACATTCATATATATTTCGTACATAATTTTGATACTATTTAACAGCTTTTCATTAAATACATATGAAAATATACGCTATAGTTTCATAAAAAAATCAAAACTGTCTGTCTGTCTGTCTGTGCCGACTAATCTCTAAAGCGGCTGGATCGATATTAACAGAACTTTCACTGGCGGATGGCTGATATAAGGAGTAACTGAAGCTACTTTTATTTCGAAAAACATTTTCCGCGCGGACAAAGTCGGGGGCAGAGCCAGTATAATTTAAATCACATTTAAAATAGGAACAAGTATTTAACGGTTAACCAATAATTGCTGGCATTTAAAAATGTCGTGTGAAATGTTTAAACAAACTGAACCGTTAAATGCAAGGGAATAATTAATAAAGCCAACTTACGAATGAACGAACTTTCAACTTCTATTGATATATATTTGACCCAGTTTAACTTTTAGTTGGTTAAGCAACTTTGGTTATGTCGGTTAGAAGATGGGTAGTCGTTATAATATATTTATTAAACAGTATTTTGTCTTAAAAATATCTAAACCATCATTATAAATATTAATATTTCACCCCACTTAAGAAGAATCCGTGGGAATAATTTGAAAATTATTTAAACATTGCTACAATTAATTTTAAACCTTATGCTAATATGAATATAGCTGAAATAGCATTGTGAATACAATACAAAGCCTATTTCAAAATATAGTGACATTATAGTCGACCCACGCTTCCATTCAAATATTTTGTATGAATGTATCTTCTATCACACACACAATTGCAAACACACGCACACACACACACAACAAATAAAACAACACAACTCTTTCCATAGAATAAATTTAGTTTAAACTAACCCACGCTATTTAAATTTATGTCAATAACTTGCTAACATCAGTCATTTATATATATATATATATATATATATATTAAAAACATTCATTTTTAATTTCCTAATAATAATATTAATATATTGTCTGGTTATTCTATGGATAAAACCAACGATGAGGGAAAATAAGTACGAAGAGATCTACAAAATTTAACTTAAATTATATTTATATGTAAGTTTATTCTCATAAAAATATGTCAGTATCAACACCCTATAATCCTGAATACTACACTTCTACATAATAAGTGTTCAAGACGGTAGAATCATTGAAGTACCCATCATTGGTTACTACAATTCAACAGTAGTCTGTTTGCCACCAAATTGACATACACTTAGTGTTGCCTCAACAAATAATAAAATAAATACACTCACCTTTCCAGTCTAATGATCACGCATTGTCAACAAATTGACGCCCACCGACCACATTCACAACACTACGCATGACGTCACACCGAACTCCATTCATAAACATCGATATATATTTGTCATTGCACTACATTCAAATTCACTTGTACAATTATTATAATATATGTGCTGTTATACAGATTATAAATATCAATTAACTAACCACTTTATTGTGGTTTATTTGTATATATTTGGAATGTTTTTATACGTGTGTGTTCCGGCGCGCGCGCCTTTGAATGAGAAGCCTCCAGCCGTCGCCCCCGCGATTTTAAAGCGTGGGCGCCAACAGCAATACCTCCCAAAGCGATTTTGCGTAATATATTTAAAGAATAAAACACATTTAATCTCAAAATAACAGACGACCGTCGACAGCGGGGGACCGAAACAAAATGGCGAACTTTCTTTATATGAACATGTTAGAATTTTAAATGAGTATCGAATAATGCATTGAACATAAAAAGCTATCGGCTAACAATATTATGAGCTGGTGCGTTGGGAAACGACTTACCGAGGAAGGCCATGTATGGAGAAACGAGTTCCTCTGGAGTCCCACACGTTTCGACTTTTTGTCGTCCAGAGCAAGTGCTAGAGAATTTCGCCGATATAACTTGACTCTTTGGTTTCCTGGAGTGCGTTCTGAATTGATGAAATTTCACATAGAAATATATAATTCGCAGTTCAAGCTAAGATGGATAAAATTAAAAGGAAGGTTCAATGTATGGGTATCGTGTGTGCTGGCCACGTCTCGGCTTCATACATACATAATCCACTTGAAGTACTAATTAGATGAGTCGGGTCGCTTAACTAAACTTTTGGTACGGCTTGGGATTTTGTAAAGTACGTTTAATGTTATTTAACTTGAATAATTGTATACGTTACTGTGGGAATACTCTCTGTTGTCAGAACACGTATCAAGTATCTAAATATTATATAACTTGGCAGTTAATTCATTTATTATGTAAGATTAACAATGTGACGATCTTCTTAAACTCACACACACTCACACACACACACACACACACACACTCACTCACACACATACAAACAAGCAGATGGCTAGAACTAACGTAGGCAGTAATGAATAAGCACTAACTAAACTATCAGGATAGGTCGTGGGCTGAGGCCTGCATAGCTGACATCCTAGTCCTACGCCTCTCCGCAGTAATTATTTTACGATTGCTGGTAATATATATCATTAATTACGCGGATATTCGTAATGTTCTCATTCGCATACACATAAGAAACTTATTACAATAATATTAGACATTTCATAATGAAATGTGCAATTACAATGAAATTAAATTACGATAAATAATTTAGAATTAGAAATAGAAAAAATACAATTTATTTCTAAAATAATAATAGTTTTTAATAATACATCTTAGATGTGGTAACAATTTCTTCTAAAAATCTAGTTACCGTTAAATAAAAATAAACAATCAATAATACATTATTAAAATGATCCTAAGAAGCCTTTAAGTATTTCAACACAATGTGTTGAAATACTTAAATCCAATGTTAGCAATAGTTCTTTATTGTCAATCTTACTAGCGGAGTCACATGAGATGAAGCTTCCATACCAATAAAAAATAACTACTGAGAAACTAAAATCATTCCAATGAAACAATTTATTTCATTTTGCGAACGCCTACACTAAAATAATTGCAAAGTCGCCTTATTTAACATTTGTATTACGCTGCTACATATCAGATTATTTGGCTTTTAATATACAATATTTATACATATTTATTTATTATATATTTTTTCATTTTGTGAATATCTGATAAATATTTCACAATTGACAATCTCTACATAGTAATTATTAGTATTTCTGTTTCGTTCATAATAAGAAACTATACTGATTCCAATGAAATGCGATGTCTTTAAAATCTAAAACAACCATTTTTATTATTTTTATTTTACGTTATAAAAATATTATTGAGCGAAGCGAACGAAGTGAGCGGAGCGTTTTACTGGAGACTTTTTACATTCTTTATCACGAATTGGCTCGAAAACTACTTGACGGAAAATTATGAAATTTTGCAATCAAAAAGACAAACAGACAAACATTAGGTGGTGGTTTTAAAAAATGTCCTCAAAAAAAAAAATTTTTACATCATGTCAAAAAACTGATATCCCATTGAAGTCAATGGGAAACGATGAGTCAATACACTGGGCTCGCTTCGCTCAATAGGCAAACGGCACCCGAGATTTCACGAGCGCAGCGAGTCGAAATTGAGGGTCTGTTGACGCCCCAAGTTATAAAACTGTTGAAGCTAACAATATAATTATATTAAAATTATGATGGTTAAATTCGCGCGAACAGAGTCGTAGGCAAATATAGTATATTAATATATACATTATTATTTAATATAAAGGCTGGTAGTGTAAACCTTAAATATATCATTAAACACATGGCAACTGAGAGGCATGTTATAATTATATTCGCATGAAGCTGGAAATTATTAACGGAAGCTCCTTCATACGTGAAATATATTAACATATTATGGAATATATATCAGCATTATTGTAATAATGAAGTTATATCGATTTTTATATACTATTACTATTGGCTGCCCGCGACTTTGCTTAATAAAGATTACATTTTGTTTAGAGCCAAATCTCCCTTTATCGATTAACACGTCCAAAGAAATAAAGAGTTACTTCGAGAAGCCACTGATATTATTATAATAGTTCCAACTTTTACAAACACACATACGCAAACAAATAAACCTCTAACATTACTTGCTGTTGTCATTTTGATTACTTAAACTGTCTGTACTAATATATTATATATTCTAAGCAGTATAAATAATCGCATATTTCGCAGCGCCATCTAGTGAATAGTTCCAACAACAGATTTTAAACGGAAGCATCAAGTAATACTTTTGGGAGGTCACACGGCTATGGACATTATTGATAGTCAAAAAAATATCTGACAATTTTAAATTTTATTAAAGTCGTGCATTGTGGAAGTTTTATTAAAGTCGTGCCTTTGTGTAATCTTTCTATTTCCACTTTAATCAGTACATCTTAGTTATTAATAGTGATTTTATAGGTTATCAAAGCGGGCGTTAGCTAGCTCTCTGAGCTAGCTAAGTGACGAAAGCACCCATAGTGCTGAAAGTCTAACTCTGTATATATACGCGCAATATCGATTTTTTTATACAGGAGACCTTCTGGTATGAGTGTGGTATTTTTAGAAAGCCCTTGGCCCATAGACCCAGAAAATGCATTTACACTTAGCAATTTACCTACCGCCTCACCTCTACGGCCGTTTGAAAAATGAGACTAAAATTTAGTTTTTGGCTCCGCACCAGTATAAAATCACTTATTTCCACCTTGAAAAAGATTTTCCTAAAGGTCCTCGTCGAGACCTTTTCAACAAGCCCAAAAACGCCAAAATCCGACCACCGGTTGATGAGATATGACATTTTGAAAATTTTGACTGGCGCCTCCATCGATGATTACTTTGTCTGTGTGTGGGTATATTCGTAGTTTCAACTGATTTTGTTCAAACTTTCAGGGATTGAAGTACATCAAAAACTAAGACTTTTTTGTTCTACGACATTTCGATTTGGCCGCCATGTTGGCCGTGGCCAGCCCTCGAAAGGCCAAAAATGGCCATTTTTCGTACAGGGACTGTGGCCAAACCAGTTAACGTACATTGACAAATTGGGCATCATTGGAAAGGTGTTAAGCTTATCTTTTGAATAATGTCCATTTTAATGGCAAAAACATTTGTTGGCGTGACTTTTTTGGTCAAAAGGCAAAAAATGGCCAACTGGCCGGGGACAGATCGGCCATTTTCTCGAAAACGGCGCCAACGATTTTTTCGAAAATTTCCTCATTCGTAGCCCCAAATTAGAGCTAAAATTTGGTATATAGCATATATCTGGGAAAACTCGTTATTTCGAGATATGGCCGTGAGAAGTTCAAAAAATCATGAAAAATGACCAAAAATGGCCAAAAAATGACTTTTAAAGCCAGAATCGTACTCACAACACGTGAATAAAATCACTAACGCATTGCCTGTCTGTAACAATAAAACAAAATTTACAGAAAAAAATCCGAATACTGAAGAAATTCTGTTTTAAAGCAATGAATTAAAAAAATAAATGGAAACTGAAAAAATCAAATGAAAAAAAAATCGGGCACCTGTGGGAATCGAACTCGAGGTCTCGTCTTTGTCATTACAACGCTCATCCTCTGAGCCAAAACAATCTCATTTTGTCAGAGGCAACTATTCCAAATAAATGAGTATATATTTGCATGAAAAATAATCGCACAGCATTTTGTTTCCAATCCTTTTACAAAACTATTGATATCAAAACAAAAACTTCTCAACGAAGTAAATACCGAGTGACGAAAGCGAATCCACTGACAAAACTCCTGATATGAATTTTGCGACGAAAAAAACCACGAACATTTTTATTCACAAACGTAAACAAACACAAAAAATGTGAATGTGTTCGGAACGTTGCCAAACAAACAAACAAACAAACAAAAAAACAAACAAAAAAAAATACAAACAAAAAATGTGAATGTGCACGAAACGTTGCACAAATTGCATTTTTGATTTTATTTTATTAGATTGATCAAGGCAATTTGGTAACGTTCCGAACACATTCACATTTTTTGTGTTTGTTTACGTTTGTGAATAAAAATGTTCGTGGTTTTTTTCGTCGCAAAATTCATATCAGGAGTTTTGTCAGTGGATTCGCTTTCGTCACTCGGTATTTACTTCGTTGAGAAGTTTTTGTTTTGATTTAACTTATACGCAATAAAAACGTTTGTCCGCGCGACCAGCGTATTATTGTCAATACAGCCATTACGGAGCATCGCAATGACGAGACGAGCAAGTCGTCGTCTCTTAAAACTTAATTATATAAATATTTTTTTAAAACGACAACAGTAACAATAATATTATTATTATAATACCTCTTAAAAATTGTGCTTGTGACATGTGGTATGAAATCGTTTTTCGTATAAACATACTTGAGGATTCAATATAATACAATAAGGAACCAACATACACATAATACAATTTAATTACAAATGTTCAATTAACAATACACCGTCCCACAAAGGATTAGATATATTACTGGAATGCGTCGAATATTACCTGATATTCGGATATAACCAGCTATTCAGGACTTCGATTACATAGAGATGGTACTTCCACACTGTTATTGAGCGAAGCGAACGAAGTGAGCGGAGCGTTTTACTGGAGACTTTTTGCATTCTTTGTCACGAATTGGCTTAATTACTCGACAGAAAATTATGAAAGTTTGCATTCAAAAAGACACATATTAGGTGAAGGTTTTAAAAAAAAGTGTTTTTAAAAATGTCCTCAAAAAAAATTTTTTTTTTTTTTTTTATCTTTTCAAAAAACTGATATCCTATATATACAATATATAGAATCTGTTTTTCTTACAGGAAACTTATATTAAAAAATAAATAAATTTTCTTACATATAAAAAATAGCAGACAGACGCAGTCAGGTGTTAAGTCGATTATTCGCTCAGTGAACTAAGAAATGTCTGTTAATAAATATACAAACATATTCACGTCATATATGTAACGTATCTAGTATCTCATGGATAATTTGGAGTCCAATGTTCATACAAAATTCAGACAATGTCCATGCAATGTCAATACAATGCGATTAATATAAAGTTAAATGAAAATTAATTAGTGCTCTGAATAAGTATATTTTTCTTAATATATCTTCATTTTTGAATATTTTTGGCTATGCTAAGATAACGATACGGGCAGTATTCGAACCTGCGACCTTTGGGAAAGTCCCATTTTCGGTCACACTGAATAATACATCCACCTTCTATTTTTGGCTCGATTGACAAGGGCTGGGCGAGAATAGCTGAGGAGTTTAGAGAGGATTGTCATTTTAGAGCATCCTCATAAAAATGTTTGCTTTCATCACCCATGTGGGACAACACGCGGTATTCCCAGCCATAACCCGTCCCATATCAATTCCTTCTCCCACGCTCTTCTAAACTACATCTCAGTTTTTCTTCTCTGACGTAATAACTTTAAAATTTATGTTTCTTATATATTAAATCTTAAATTCTTATTAAATGAAATAATTACTTCATAACTTGTTTAAATTTACCCTCGTCTTTAGATTATAATATTTCAACGTCATTTGGTGATAAGAATACAAGTCATGGCCAAAGTTGATGAATTCTTATTATCAAACTAAACCGTGATATATTTAACTATTTCATGTATTTTGCTGTAAATTATTATCAATATTGATACACTCATTTTAATGTGATATGGAATTAAAATCATATTCATATATTATTAATTCTAAATCCTGTTATAATCGGTTCAGCCGTATAAAGATTAACCGAACCAGACAAACAGACAGACGGAAAATATTTTTCTATGTAAGTACCGTATATACCTTCATATGCATTGAAAAGAGGGTAATTTGGAATTATAAAAAGACACTTAAATTTTATTTATATGTATAGATTGTTTCATTTTATAAGCATGGTTATATCTTGTTTTATAGCTTTTTTGGTAAGTTTTTCAACCCGTCTATACCTAAGATCAGTTACAGATTGACTATATGTATTGAGATAGCGCTTCGAATAAGAATGATCCATATAATTAATTTAAATTAATATTTTATAGTATTATTGAATCAATTACAAATGGTCACGCATATATCCTAAATCTTTTTATTACAATTTTGGCAAAATTTAAATTTTAATGTTAATTAGGATATTATCGTAAAATCTAAAATGGTTTCCAAAACATCGAATATCAACCAATTTATAGTCACCAGGGACTGTTATTGGGTTCTTCTCAGAGCGTTTGGAAACCTCGTAGCCTTTTTTTGGGTTGGAGAGTGTCTTTACAGAAGGGCTATGTATGTAAGAGTATGATATTCCAATAAGTCCTTCTGACACTCCCATTTGATACCCAAGTGATCATGGGCATTGATTCAAAGTGGAAAAGATATCAAAATATATATAAAATAAATTATAAAATAACTTTAATTTTTAAGCTACGAACTTGTTTAAGATATGTATTAAGAGTAATTTCTTACATTTAACAAGCAATACATTAAATAATTTCTTTATCAAAATAAATGTCTTTATATTATTAATTCTTTTGTCGTTTATCATAAATATTTTAAACATTTGTTAAGAGGCTCTAAATACAAAGAAAATATATAAATGTAAAACAATAATCATTATCTTTCATAGTATAACTCGTTCTGTTTAACTTAATTTTACTAAATACTTAAATATATACTCATATTATGAGTGAGATGAAAACTTCTTTCAAACCACTCAGGTTTGGGATACTTTAAAAAGTAAATAAAAATATATTACCGTATGTACTTTCAATGATTTTTATGTATTTGTAAGTATATTTTATATATCTTAAAGGACAACAATTCATTCAAGAATTTATCTCCAAAAATATAAATTCAGTCATCATTGTAGAATATTGAATATTAATTCTTATCATTTAAAGTATTCATTCATATTGTATTATCTCTAAAAACACGTTATATTATATATATATGTGTTGACCTTAAATATATCAGTGTGTGACAAAGATTATATGTATTTAATAAGAGGTTAAAAACAAACTGTTTGAGAAAAACCTAATTTTAACAATAGATTGATTTTTTTTTAATATTATTAAAAAATTTAATAATATCTACAATTCTACAGATGACTATTAATATTATTAAAAAAATATATATTAATATTATTAAAAAAACATTTAAATACTTCTAATGGAAGCGCCTAGATAGTCGTTTGATTGACTCGCATACGGGCTGGCTCGACCAATATACCATTTCATATAAGATCGGTATAGCGATTATAAATAAGAGTGAGAGAGTCCGATGTATTATCCTCTCTCTCACTTTCTTTTCCTATTTATATGACCTTGTCTGCATTTTTCGGATTCCGAAGGACGTAAACGTATTAGCCATTTATTATATCTTCATGTATTCATTAACCGTACTCTGGTAGAATAAAAAAATATATAATAAAAAAAAATCAATAAAACAAAACAATAATACACAATAATAACAATATCAAAACATGTGTATCAAATTGCAACGCAACTTGACACATTTCCGCTCCCGTCCCTACCGTATAACCCGTATAACCCGACCACTGACGGCGGTCACATCCGAACAATAAAACACAATTCAGTCGGTTTATAATATTCGTTAGAATTAAAAGTCACCCAAGTGGTTGTTTTAGATAATATGATGATAAAGTGTCCACTTTGACCCTAGAGCGGGCGGAGATATGGTTTTGGTCACTCGGTGAGTGGCGAGCGGAAAGCGAACTTCAATCATGATATAAGTGACACTAAATATGAATTGGTGTGTGATTTTTGTGTTTTTGTGCATTACCAGTGTACGAGCGTCGGGAAGTATGTATTATATTATAACACTTCAAAACATATTTATTTTGTCGACAAATCAACAGACACATTCCATAGTAAATATTATATAAATTATATAAAACCTTCATGTCAGTAAACCACTAAAGAGGTTTACACAGAGTGAAAAAAATAACTGTCAAATAAAAAAAAGTAAAATAACCTCAAAATTAATCTAAGTACCCTTAAGAAATGCATGTTTACTAAAACTAATATATAAGTCAATACGGTATATAATTAATCATAAATCATTTTAAATGATTTTTTAAACTACCCGAAACATTAAATATTGTTCAATATACATTTTTTTATTATACTACATAAATATTAAATATTTTTAAATGTTATTAATTATACGTTAACAAAGTTGAGTCCTGTCTGAATGTATGCGTTCATAAAGCCATAGCACTCCTAGTTTGGTATGATTGAAAATTAATATTTACGTATAGACTATAAATAAAGAAGAAAACCAATTAGAAATAAAAAACAAATATTATTATTAACTACCACTTGCTCGTGACCTCGTCTGTCCTCAAAGCTATCTATCAATACTTATTTTTACATGTTGTTTTATTATAACACAAATATTCTTTGATAGTATAGAATTATTTAGAGTTAAAAGCTTCCTTATATGTTAAATTATATTTTAATCCAACGTCAAACTGAATTTAATCAAAATCCCTCCAATGTCCCGTGATGACCGAACATACAAAAGAATTAAAAACTATTGTTTTGAATTCTATATCGCGTAGTGAATACGAAGCAATTAGTTTGTTCGAAAAGTATTTTATATACAGATTTTGCCTTTTCACTATTTTATTACATACTAGCTGTGCCTACGACATCGTACGCGAATTTTTTTTAAACAAAACTAGCCTAAATTGTCCCTTAAAACATCTATTTGCAAGAGAAAAATCGGTCGAGTCGTTTCAGTTTAGCCGGAACAAACTGACAGACAAACATTTTAAAATTTGATTTTCATATGATTGTAATGAAAAGCTGTTAATTTGTAATTATAAACGGACACTTCAGTTTTATTTATATGTATGGATATGGATTATCTGGTTGTTACTAGCGTCTTTAACTTCGCTAAGTAATTACCCATCACAGAGAGTTTACGTAAAAAGTTGACTCTAATAACTATTACAACTTGCCTAATAATATTTCAAATAATTCAGTTATTTTTACGTCATGAAAATAACATCCGAAAATAAAAAAAGAGATTTTTTTAGGAATCTGTGTCAGTTAGTTAATTTAATAAATTAATATCAACCATCTTATGCTTATTTACACTTTTAAATAAATAGATAATTGAATAGGTCCTAGCTTCGAATCCCGTTCGTTTTGATGATTACTTCATATATTTTATAAAAAATATACAAAGAAATTATATTATTTTTGATTAATTTCATTCACATAACAATGTATATGACACAAAATTTAAGCAAAGTATACATATGTGTGTGCGAGCGTGTGTGTGTGTATCCGTTTGTGTGCGTGTTTGTGTGTGTGTGTGTTTAAAATACATGATAGACCATAGTTCATTCAATATCCGCAAATATTATTATATTATTGATATTAATTAAATAGGTTACATTAATTGAACTCGTCAATCAACTCAACTAATCAACTATTTACAACACTATACAAACGCGATCTTTGATTGTTATTATTATAAGAAATTAGTTCGAGTAATGAATTACACCAACAAATGAATGTAGTCCCAAACGAAGAGGTTATCGGTAAGAATAAAAGAAATAATCCTCTTAAGATAATAGCACTACGCTAGTATTTTTATCCGACATAAGTTTAGATGAGAGGTAAATAAAATATTTAGTATATATTTCATACTTCGTTATTTATTAGCAAAGTCTTACACCTCATTATGTAATTGCTTGTAAAACATACAAAGAACCTCATTATATAATTAATATGTTAATTGTTTATAAATTAACTATATATAATTAGTTTGTAATATTAATAAAATACTACAAATTACTTTTAAAGTGATATTTGTTTGTTTAAAGTGTGTAATATCGTGAAAATTAGTTTACTCAGAAGTCACATTTGATAGATAATAACTGTTATCGTATTTCCAATAACCGGGTCCACAAACAAAGATATTATACGAATTATTTGAACTATAACAGAAAATAATATATTAAAATACTTACATTTTTTATCACATAGTAATATGTTCTTCTTAAAAACAAGTACTTAACGTATTATTATGTTTCGAAGTGTTTTTTATTTGCACACGAAATATCATAATGGATTATTAAATTATAATACATAAGTTTTTATAAAATAGAAAAAAAATATAGAATTAGAATTGAATGTTAAAAAAATATTGAATATGTTTAATATACCTATTTTTATTTAAACGTTAACTTACCGCGTTTTACAGGTAATACAAAAGACCACAGATAATTAATTAATTTTTAATCTGTTGAAAATAATACAGACAATAAAAGTCTTAATTCATTTATAAATTATAATATACATATTCCATATTTGGATGTGAATTTTCAATATTATTCCATTTCCTACAAAATTGTGTCATATTTAGTTATTGTACAATTGCGCAGTTATTCCGTGTCGGTGGTTATCAATACTCAATCATACCATATTCAACGAGGATTTCCATGCGATAGCACAATAAATTCACGTGCAGCGTAGTGTTTTCATTTTCTTTTCATGCACATTTTGTACTATTGAAAATTTAAAAAGGCTTATTCATTTTATATACATTTTGTACTATTATAAAAAAAAATTTTTTTTCAAGCACATTTTAGTCTTAATAAACTTAAAAAAATAAGGGTATAGAAAATGATTTCTACTCAATAAGTATATAAAATCAACACATTTATTTTATATGTCTTATTCCATTTAAAAGAATATATAAAACCTCTATTCCAGAACTTCACCAAACATAATCTCAAACTAAACGTTTGTTTCTATTTCGAAGGGGCATCGAAGCGTACCATTTATCCTTTCACTCTAGTAACTAACACCGAAACTGATCCCTCTGTGACAAGGGTGAGATAAGGATCTCTGAAATTCCACGATAGAAAATAGACCTTTGGCTATTTCATTCTTTTTTTCTGGAACGTTAATTTTCTGCAACTATAGAAATGTTTACTTCGTTTTTAGGGTTCCGTTGGTTCATAATGTGTTATTAATTTACCAGTTGTGTTGCTTTCTTATTATAAATAATGTTAATTAATAAGACATACTTATCGATGTAGTTTATTATTGTCTAATCATAGTTTTGGTTTCGTATATAAGATCGGCATACTTTGTCTTATTAACGGTTAAGAAAAATCACTCGCTTGGGGCAAAAATGGAGATATTTGAACTATAATTAATTTTTCATTTATTTCAAAATATTTATTTTTATAACAATATTTGTTTATCACAGTACATAACTCATCTTTATCAGCGGCGTCGCTTACAACAAACCTCCAAGCAGGTTTTAGCGTTAAATAAAATGAAACTCAAATCTGTATAGTTTATAATAACTATATTACACATGAAAGTATCTAGTAAAGAAATAATGACTTCCCAATTAAATCCCACATTCAAACCCTCAGAGATGGCCTTTCTAAAGATTAAAAACAAATTTTCCTTTGTTATTAATCGGAAAGCGTTATCAAATTTTCATAGCTCTTTCGGTAAAAATATATCATCATCTAACCTTTTAGGGGTTGTATCAAGATAATTAATCCTAATTTACATTATATTCTTGTAACTGGAACGGTTTAAGCAGAAACATCAATACAGTTCTCAGATATCAAAAATCATTTGTAATTTATCGCAATATTTTAGTAAATTTACGAAATATTTTTGATATATTTTCTATTAACTCTGTTCTGTTTTTGTGATTTATAATTCATATTATCGAGTATTTTCATTTAAATTTATTATTTGTTAGTTAAAATAGTAATATATATTCATACATTCATCCATCCATCCTGATTAAATTTAATGCATTATAATATTAACAAAATGAATAGGTCAAAAGAGAAACGAATTTTAATTAATTCATTATTATGTTACAACAGTATTTTGTATTTATTTTTGCAGATTCATTAAAGGATCCATACATTTGTGGTCCACCTACATGTGACTGTGAGTAAAGTTACTTTATTTTATATTAAATATTATAATAACATGTTAGAAGAAAAAATAAATGAGCTTGTTTTTGGACAATTTAATAGCTACCGGATGACAAAAATGATTCGCTCAATAACTGTTTAACTTTATGAATCTGTAAATTGTAAAATAATAATTAGTTTTTTTTTAAGCTTTTTATCCATTATTTTAAATTTTTATATATTACTAGAGAAACTAAATTTACAAAAAATCGTAAATTTTTATCCCACGTTATGCTACGATTTTAAACGAGTCTGTCATATGTCATGTCAATTGTTTGGTAAACAAACCATTTTCAAATTCTAATAGAAATTTATAACTACGACAAAAAAATAAATAATGAAGTAAGAAACAACTTAGTAATTATTAATATTTAATCTTTTCTTCACAGCATCTGAGAAATTTAAGTATTCAACAGATATAATATACAAGTATGATTATAACGTAAATGTCGAAACTTATTTCGCCGGTTCAAGTAACAATCGTTCAACATTGGACGTAAATGCCCAAGTAAGTATTACATTAATTAGTAGTAACTATATAACATTTATTATTAAGGACATCTAATTATAATTATCCAAAAACTTCAAGGTAACAGTACAATTTATCAAACCGTGTGAAGGATTGCTACAATTGAGTGATATCTCACTAAAAGACCAAGATGAGAACTACCCAGTTGAGAGAGCCGAGAAGTTTGTGCAGGCTGTATCGGCTCATGATCTCAGGTATATTATTTATAAAAATAAATGACTATTCTATACATATTAGCACGAAATATTTGCATTTATGTATCATATTTTCTCCTACTTTTTTTTTATCTAAACATTGAATTCTAACAATAAACTATAGTGTAGGAAGGAGTATTGAGAGCAACATCTTAGTTCATGTAATGAAATTGTTATCTAATCTATACATTTACATCATATGTAAGCAATAGTTTGTGCTGATATTCTTATGTTGCTGCCGTCAATAATGTACCTAAATTAAAATCTTCTAACGGAACAATAATACAGTTGTTCCGACTGAGTTTGTTGTGTGGCTCTTCTCAGACTTGCATTTGGGAGCCTCATACCCTTATTTTTAAGTTGGATAGTGTGCACAAAAAGGTTTATTTTGATAAGTATGATATCAAAATAGGTCCTCCGAACACTCCCATTTGAGGTACGCAAGGAAACATTGGTATTGATAAAAAATGAAAAAGACATGAATAAATAAAAATATTTTTTTATGAAAATTTAACAAATGAACCATATATATAAAACACTGCACTATTCAATATATTACAGATTTGCCTTCCATGATGGTATCATATCAGAGATCTGTCCTGATGACGCTGAGGAGGACTGGGTGCTCAACTACAAAAGGGCTATACTCTCCCTCTTTCAGAATAGCATGAAGAGATTTGATATTAACTTCAAAGGAGTTGAGGTGAGACTTATTAGTAATATTACTATTAATAGTGTTTGATGTGAAAGAAGATCTAGGCAGTAGGATTGAGAAAGGAATGCTTAAATGGTTTGGTCATGTAGAGTATGAATACAATGACATGGAGAAGTGAGATATATAAGGGATGGGTGGATTTAAAGGTTGCAAGGGGAAGGCCTTGAGGAACATTTCTCAATTATATTGAGATTTCCAATAGAAGAGACAGTTTAAGAGTACAAGGAATCAACAAGCATGCATGAAGGACCTTATGACAGTTAAAGAAGTATGTTTAGATCGTAGAAAATTGACTTTGGTACCCTTTTTGGGAAAGAATGTAGTAATTTGTATTTAAATGTCAATTATGTGATACAGGTGGTAATAACTGGATGAACATGCTAGAGATAGAACTCAATGAAAGATGGAGAAGAATTTTACCTAATAGGGATCCATAATTTAACTACATAACTAAATTACAATAAATAAAAACGTACTTAAAAAAATGCTCAGTAATGATAATGTTAATTAAAGTTCATAACTTAGTACTTAATATTATTATTGTATTATAGCAAGATATACACGGTACATGTGACGTAGAGTACACGGTGAGGGGTCAAGAGGACACCAGCTTGATACTAGTGAAGACACGCGACCTGTCCCTGTGTACCGACCGGTACAAGTACATGTCCATACTACAGACTGTGAGATACGACTTCCAGAGCGTAAGTCTTTATATGTTGGTTTAGACTTCAACTTAAGTAAATATATATATGAAAGTAAATGAAGATTCTTCTTTTTTTTCACATTTATGATGTAGAATAGTGTTTCTATTGAGAAGTCAGTTTAAGAACCTTTAATATACATTAAATATCTAAAATTATTTATCTATTTTATTAATTATTTGTAATAAAATAGATAAATAATTTTAGACTGTATTTCATTAGGCTGTATTTCATTGACATCTCAGGAACCAAACACAATTAAAAAAAAAATACTTAGTAGTATTTTCTTTATCAGAATATAATTGATTATTTCAGAAATTCCAAACCTGGCCAGTCTTGAAGTCTGAGAGTAAATGTCGTATATCAGTGGACCATCACATGTACAAAGCAGTGAACTGCAGGGAGAGGCATCTCTTCGAACCATTCTCGGGTAGGAACTCAGGGGCCATGTCCACTGTTGTACAGGACTTGGTGCTCAAACAGGAGTACAATAAGACTGGATCAGAGACAATGTACACTGAAAATAAAGGTAAAAATATATATAATATTATAGTGAAATATATTAATTGTGAGTCTACACGTTTGTGAAGGGTAATCTCCAAAACTACTGCAACCTAATTTAAAAATAATTAGATATTTAAAAGCTATATTATTCCTTATATTGACTTATAAATTTAATTGTAATACAATATTATAAAATATACTCAAAAGTATACCAAAGTATTAAAAGTATGATAATTGGTGACAATTTAGAGATTCAGAACTACCATTCTGATCAGTTCTGATCTGCCCTTACTTCTGAACTGGTATTAGTTTGAACTACCGTTAGTTCTGAACTGGTATTGGCTTGGAACTACCATAAGTTCTGAACTAATGTCAATTCTGACTTGCCAATAGTTCTGAACTAATGTCAGTTCTGACTTACCATTAGTTTTGAACTAATGTCGGTTTTGAACTACCATTGGTTCTGAACTAATGGTACGTGTAAAGCCTTTAGACCACAACGACGAAATCGCGTGCAAGAGCTAGTTAATAAAAAGAAAAGGGGAGATTTTAACTATCAGTTATTTAACTTAAAGTAATTTGTATCTTAAGAGTAAGTAATAAGGTTAACTTTCGTTTAAAGCGTGGTCCGTTATAACAAAACGGTCGAACATCCTCCACCACCACTCCCCGAGCGGGCGCTCCGACACCGGGGAACTGAAGTCGGCCAGAGATGTATTGAAACTACTGTGTCTGTAAGTATTACTATCTCATTTATATTTAATTCGTATACAGCCGAAATTAATAATCGGTTTTCATCCAATTCTACCTATTAAAGATTGTAAGTAAGATAATTTCTGCAGTTCTAGTTCAAAATAACTGATCTAATGGGTAGTAGTGGAGTGGGAAGCCATTCAAAAGGTTTCATTCTCCAATTGCAATGGATTATTTATATCTTCAGCCAAAAAAAAAAATAATTTGATTAAAAATTATAATTTGTAGATTTATCTTTGAAAATCAGTAATTATATGGCACTGAATTAATGTATCAATTAAATTTCCAAACTTTATAAACTCCGTAACAAAGTAGATTTTGAATAATTTTCATAAAAATGTTTAGTATACCTATTCAAACTTGTATATACATACATACTAATACATTGATGTATGTTAGGGTAAAGCCCAGTTCAGACGACGAGGTGACGGTGGACGAGAACATAGACAGCGGGTCCACTGTGGGTCTGTGGGGCCGCCTCGTGCGCGCCGCCAGGACACTGCACCACCCCGCACTGGCACAGCTACTGGCCAGGGCGCCCACGATATGTGACACTGCCTCGTGAGTACGCGCACGCACAAACGCGCGCCCGCACTTACGAACGCACGCGCGCAAGCATGCTCGCACGCACACATGCACACTATCATAAATACATATGCACACTTACATACGCAAGCAAACTTAAAGGTACACATATACACATAAGTACATGTAATACTGCTCACGTATACAAAGACAAGCACATTTAGAAGTAAAAGCAAGTATAAACACATGCATCACACACACACACATACATAGGCAATATTATAGACAAATAAAATGGTCCTGCGAGCCGGTTTTTACTGTACTGTCATTCCAGAAAGCACATCCTAGACGCGCTCCCGTACATCGCGAGCGCGGGGTCCGTGGAACTGATCAAGAACATGATCATCAACAAGGAGGCCGACCAGGACACGCGGCACGAGTGGCTCATGTCCATGGCTATGATACCGCGGTGAGTGGACGGCGCTATGCGTTAATGTGACAAGGATTTTCTTTTAATGATAGCGCGGTGAATGTGGACGGTGTTATGCATTAATGTGACAAGGCGTATATTTTTTGAATGGTGATAATACTCCGTTATATGGACGATGTTGATGATGTTGAGTTAATGTGACAAGGCATATATTTTTGAAATAGCGTTGATAGTGCGATCAGTTTGGATGGTGCTATGCATTAATGTGATAATGCATATATATTTTAATTTCAAATATAAATCTGAAACTTAATTAATATATCTGTGATTTATGTTTATGGTACATTTTATATATACCTAGATGGCTTTTTTTTTAACTTATGTTTTGAGACTCAATATTATAAAATTATAAATTTTGTCACATTGTTGCATAACACTGCCCTATTCCACTGAATTTAGACATATGACATTAGATCATTTAATAACATTACTGATGGCATTTGATCCTCTCGTCTTTATATAAATATAATATTAAAATAAATAATAAAAACAATACGTATTATTATTCCCAGGCCAAAATTGGAGATGTTAAGGAGCATGCTGGAACTGGTGCGCGCGCAGCGGAGCGACAAGGTCATCAGCTTCACGGTATCCTCGATGGTCCACTCGTACTGCAAGCACAGCGGGAAAGCGCGTCAGTATTAAAAGATAAAAAAGATAAACGTTCTCTAATAAGATATTAAAGATATCGCAATATATTTTCGTATGTTGTGTTCTTGTGTTTCATATGTTCATTCATATTGCAAGTGTAGCAGGAAAGCTAGTCTCTAAAGACAAGAAGGATAAAAATTCTGTAATAAATAGTAACCAGGACTATTTTAAATATAATTAATACTATTCGACATTGAAATCATTTTTGATGGATCCACAGATCACTTATTGGCACTCATAACTTAATGTTGTAATATCAATCCTTTTTAGTAATTTGATCAGGATTGATTATTAATTTTCTCTAAGACATTTAATTTAACACTTAAAATAGAGTTCTTGAAGGTAAGGTAAGGTAAATTTGTCTCAAACAGTCTGTAAGAGCTCCTTTGAGAAATAACAAACACTCCGTACTATTTATTTATTATTAGTCGTAATGCGACATACGGTTTGTATTGCAGTGAGAGAGTGCTGCGAGGAGGACGTACCGAAGCAGATATTGGAGGAATTTCAAAATATAGTCAATGAGATACTTGCTAAAGGTGTTGGGAACTGGACGAGAGAAGACAGGGACAATGTATGTATATTTATTTTTATTATACTAATACTCATAAATGACATTGATTGGATCTGGTGAGAATTTAAACGGGGTCTAAAAGGACCCCAGAAAAATTTATTTTGGATAAGAAAAAATAATAATAAGCAAAATAGTTTATAAAATATATGTAACAAAAATATAGACAGATTTTTATTCTATCTAAAAATGTTACCATTGAATTTAATAGAATCTAATTAAGATTCCATCCGACCCCATACGAAAAATTATATTATTAAATATATATAAAGTTCAATTCATTAAGGCGAGTAACGACGCGATAGCTCAGTTGACACAGCGCCGTTAACAGATTTCCAGAGATCGTTGGTTCAAGTCCGCTCGAGTCATGTTGTTAAATTTATCATTCTTACTATATCTATAAATAAAATTGAAGTAATTCCATATTAACAGCTTTTCACTAAAAGCATACGTTTTGTACAGTACTGTCACTGGCGGACAGCTTACATCATGAGGAATAACTTAAGCCACTTTGTAAAAATAATAACTAAGTAATTGTAACATGTTTTAACCTGTTAAACATTTTGTATCATTACAGCTGATAGTGTCCCTCAAAGCGCTGGGTAACATCGGAGGGTTCAAGGCGCAGTTCGCGGACGTGCTGCTGGGCGTCGTGGGGGACGCTATCACTCCCACGCCCACCAGGCTGACCGCCATTGATGCCTTCAGACGGACCCCCTGCACCGACACCAGGTAACAGATATTTCCTTAGAATTACATCAATATTCTTCTCAAAAATAATTATTTTTTTATTTATTAACAAATAGTTGGATAAAGTATTCTCTAATACAGATTGGTACTTAAAGCCAATTATAGAAGTATAACCGACCATTTTGTAATATATTTTTAATAATATTTTTATTATAACTTTATAAAGCACTTTCGTGTATTATTTTAAATTACTTCACTTAAATATCTACTACAAAAAATATATATATTGACTACAAAAAACTAAAGAAAAATAACTAAACTAAGAATATTTATTTTAGAGAGTACTTCCTGGAGACGTTTAGATCTGACGCAGTGGACGTGGAGGTCCGTATCGCGTCGTACTTACAGGTGATGAGGTGTCCCGATCTCAGCACTATCAGAAAGATATTCCACACCCTCAGGGACGAGCCAGTTAACCAAGGTCAGTGTATCACGGTTTCGTTTACCAATCCAGTGTAAACAGATAAACGAAAGTTATGATGGTTTTATCGAATTATTTATATTTTTATATTTAATTCTGAAAACGTTCCAGTAACCTTTTTGTATTTGTTCCTTTGCAATTTTTTTGGCACTATCTTAAAAGTTTTATACTTCTCAAATAAAATTTTTATACTTCTCCAAGATTTTTTTTAGTATTATTATAATAATTCCATAAAATTTTATACTGTTACAACATTTTTTTGCTACTATTTCAATATTTACAGTATCCGTAAGTTAATTGCTATTTCTATATATCTTGAATGACAGTAGCTCGATTTCTGAAAATTAAAATACTTTCATAATACATATTGCAAATTCACATGATATCAAACTTTACAAGTAATTATTTCTATACAATACTTTATATTTATTACATTTATTGGTATAAAATGTGTACATTGTTTGCAGTGGCAACATTCGTATGGAGTCACCTTAATAACTTGGGTCAATCCTCCCTCCCCTCCCGGGTGGAAATCCAGGGTTTGTTGTCTGGCAACACCGTGCCACAGCTGGAGGATAGCCCAGATTTTAGGATGTTTTCACGGAATTACGAACAGAGCATCTTCTTCGATCAATATAATGCCGGTGAGTTAACAAAAATAAATTAACAATTATTTACCAATAAAAATATTAATTTCTTTTTACTAATAGTAATGCCATCTATGTAACGTTGCGGAGAACATATTACATAAGTATTGTTTTTTACTAACAGGTGGTAATTACGAAGCCAATGTAATATTCTCCCCCGACTCGTACATCCCCCGCTCTTTGTCCCTCAACCTGACCGTCGATATGTTCGGGGAGTCCATCAATTTATTGGAGGTTTGTTTAATATTACCTTCATTACCTAAACTGTTTTTTTTTATTTATAGTTGTCAGAAAAAATATATGGAATAAGTTTGAAGCAATCATTTAAGTTTATTAGTGTTTGATATTATATTATTTATCCATTATATATCTCTCTTTCTCTCTCTTTTTTTTCTTTTTCTTTCTTTTTCACTCTTTCTTTTTCTATCTCTTTCTCTATAATATAAATATAATTACAGATAAAAGCCCGCGGAGAAGGCTTTGAAAGATATTTCGAAAGCCTCTTCGGTAACGACGGTCTGTTGAACAAGAATAAGATAAACGACAAAATAAATCAACTACGTTTCTTCCGATCTGCCAACGAGGCTGATGAAGTGAGAGAGAAGATAGACGACCTGGGATATGAGAATAATGCTCTAAAACATCGTTATCCGACCGCGGAGTTGGGTTTTAAAGTCTTTGGTAATGAGATATCTTTCTGGAGCGCGGAGGGAGATGAGGAGATCAGGAAGTCCTTGGAGAGATTGAATCCCAAGTTGAGGATATTGGAAATTTTGTCCGGGAAGGTAATTATTGATATTTTAATATCGAATAATTCGTTTTGTACATATAAATGTCAGTGTTTGTTTGTTTGTAATAATTTCTTAAACTGTAAAAGCCGTTGCAATGAAAGTGATAAGTTGTGGTGTTATTGTAAGAGAATGAATACAAAAATTATTTCTTTCATCCAATTATCCAACTTAGTGTAATTATTGATTATTCGGCATGTGACGATGCACAGCATCTGTGAGAGTGCGTTGTATATTTCCCTCAATTGACTTCCGGTTCTCAACTCTGTTCACGTCATATATTCAACCAATCCGCTTCAACTTCCGGTGGTCACGTGGTCACGAGTCGAGTTCGCTAATGGCGAACGAACTTACCACATAGCGTCGTTATTTCCCGACCAAGACACATCGAAAAGTGTTCGTGAAATAATTATTTATATTGTCGCTTAAGAATTATAAGTATCACTTACAATATGAGCGACGAACAATATAATAGTGCAAATTTCAACGATGGGGATTCCAATCGTGACATGGAAGCGGGCAACAACTACCCTCCAATGTCTGGCCGTAAACGGCCAACACCTAGTGAATTGGGATCATCGCAATCGGATTCTTCAGATACTTCAGATTCTGAGGTAAAACGGCGAAAAGTCGGTGAGTCTTCTGAAATTCTTAATCTTGTTAATCAAGTAACTGTATTAACAAACATTTTGATGCAAAACGTGCTTCCGCCTAATTCGGTTCCGGATAATACATACACTAACGGGTCGTCGAAAGGGGCCACCGCGTTAGAATCAGTGCCCGGGCCTAGTACTTCACGACCGTTAGATTTTAGCTTTAGTCGCCCGGTACCCGCGACGAACGTCATGTCACGTGAGGCTCCTCGATTGAACTTAGGCATGGTTAACACGTGCCTTAAGGACCCTAAAGTACCGCGCGCCGATCCCGCTCATGTGCAACGTCTAGAAGTATTGCAAAAATTCGGGGATTCGGCATGGAAGGACGTACGTTATGCAGATGCGTTAAAAATTCATAATGCTACACCGGGATTTGTCGAACTCGAAATAAATGATGAACTTCGACAATTTATTAAGGGCAAAGATAATACAGCAAGCTCCGAGCGTTTGTTGGCAGCCCTTAGCAATGCTTTAATTTCTCAACGTGAAATACTTAATCAGAGCCTGCAGCAGTTTATTAATTGGACGGCTTCTGATAATGTTATTTTATCTTCATCCAATATTTTTGATAAAATTTCAGAATCATTTCTACCCTCATCTAAATTTCATAAAATTAGTGAGGAAATTGTACAGTTAGTTTGCGGAAAACGAGCTGAATACATTGAAAATCGCAGGGATCGTATCCTAAGCGAAATTTCTAACAAGAACCTTCGGGAGGGTCTGCGTAAGATCCCCCCGAGTTCGAAGTGTTTATTTGATGAAAATCTACTACGCGCTTACATTCAAAACACGGGCGGCTTAGATAAATGGATCAGTCCATGGTTTGGATCTGATAAAAATAAATCGGAGAAGAATATATCCAAGGCTCCAATTAAATCAAATAAACACAATTCCCGTGAGGTGCCACAATATAATAAGCCCTTTCGCCACAAGGACAACGATACCAACTCAAGGAAGTACAAGGCCCAGTCGAATACAACCAAGCAGTCCAGCAACAATAAGAAGTACTTTAGCAAAGACAGGATGTCAAGTAAAAAACAATATGAAAAATGACTTGCGGCCACACAACTTCTACGGGGGCTGTCTCCGAGCGTATCGGAGGCAGTGGCAGATGCTTCGGG
The DNA here is from genome assembly GCA_918358695.1 of Melinaea menophilus ssp. n. AW-2005. NCBI lineage: Eukaryota > Metazoa > Arthropoda > Insecta > Lepidoptera > Nymphalidae > Melinaea > Melinaea menophilus. The sequence goes on from OU911049.1 coordinate 14,533,337, forward strand.
CTCCGAAGGCCCTTCTCAAAATGATCATGGGAATGCGTCTGCCATTTACCTCCAAACCACCACTCACCCATCCATCTATGGGAATACTGCGACGGTTCGAAACTGCCCAGTCACCACAAATGTCAGTCCAGGTCAAAGAACTCTTAGGACAAGGCGTTCTAGAAGTTGTGGATCGGCGTGCTGCAGGATCGAGCTTCTTTTCGACAATGTTCCTCACAAAGAAGGACGACGGATCAAAGAGGCCTATTTTCAACCTGAAACGCCTAAATCGTTATATTGTTCCAAAAACCTTCAAGATTGTGTCTCATTTTCAAATACCTCACTTCTTACAGAAGGAAGACTGGATGGTGAAAATAGACCTTTCTTCAGCTTACTTTCACTTGAGCATTGCAAGGAGCCATCGACGGTTCCTCAGGTTAATTTACGATCGAAAAATTTTGCAGATGACTTGCTTGCCATTCGGCCTATCATGTGCACCAAAGAATTTCGCAGCGTTGACCAACTGGGTGGAGCAGTATCTTCGATCCAAAGGTTTACGACTTCTGGTATATCTAGACGATTTTTTAATAACATGCCAATCAAAAATTCTACTTCAGTCTCAAGTGAAATTGACAATTCAAGTGCTGGAAGGGTTAGGATGGACAATAAATTACAAAAAATCAGTCACAGTTCCATCCCAACAGATAGATTTTCTAGGGATCACATGGAACACCATAGAAAATTTCAAGTGCTTACCACAGAAAAAGACTCGCAGGATAGTATCGGTATCGAAGAGGATAATTCAAAGAAAGAAAATATCCCTGAAGGAGGCACAAGTTATTTTAGGTATTCTCAACTTCGCCAATTTCGTAATTCCAAGAGGTCGTCTTCACTGCCGCCAACTCCAGATTCATTTGCGAACTCTATCTCAGCGCGCGGCTCGGAAACCGGTAAGAATCCCATTATCGATCTCCAAGGATTTGGAATGGTGGCTAGCGGTTTTGCAAAATCCCGTTGTAGCCCGGAGTTGCCTTCATTCAAGGTTGATTCAACATTTTATGACAACCGATGCGGCAGATTACGGGTGGGGAGCACAACTGGACGATATTTCAGTATCAGGGAGATGGAGAGCAGACCAACTGAACTGGCACTGCAATCAAAAGGAAATGTTTGCTATCATAGCAGCAATCACACACTTCCGATCTCGCTTACACGGTCGTCATCTGAATCTGCAATCCGACAATCGGACAGTCGTGTCTTACGTTCGAAACGAAGGCGGGACTCGATCGATACCACTACTTCGGATGACTTATCAACTCTTATACCTTTTGGACAAACACAAAATATCCATGACTGCGGAGTACCTGCCAGGAAAGTTCAACGGCATTGCAGACAGACTATCTCGAGGAAAAGTGGCATCCGAGTGGCACCTGTTGCAGCCTGCTGCCAGACGCATTTTCCAGAGGTTTGGAGTTCCAGAAATAGACCTTTTTGCCTCCAGGGAGACCAGAGTTGTGAGGCGGTATTTAACCAAAGATTATCGAGACTCGTCAGCTCAATTCTACAACGCCTTCAGTCGGCAATGGATATTTCGGCTAGCGTGGGTATTTCCACCTCCCAGTCTAATACCGCGAGTATTGCACCACCTGAATTCAGCTCGAGGTGTCTTCCTCGTCATAGCACCGATGTGGAAGAGAGCTTATTGGTTACCGGATCTTCGTCGTCGGGCTCTGGGCAGACCATTAAAGATCAACAACCTTCCACAAGTGCTAGTAGACCACAGCACTGGTCTTCCACCTCCTCGAGTTCAGGACATGGACCTTTACGTTTGGAAGATAGCGGCTGGAATGAGATAATTGATAGCTGGTCAGTAGCAGAAAAGTCCTTATTAACATCTAGTTGGAGAAATTCCACACTAAAAACTTATAGACCTGCATGGTCACGGTGGGTCAATTGGTGTAGAACCCATAATTTTAATTTTCTTACTCCAGATGGTGTCAGCTTATCAAAATTTTTAGCTTACCTGTACATTGAAGAGAAATTGTCTTATTCTACGATATTACTTCATAAGTCTGTAGTCTTAACATTTGGCCGAACATCGGGTAATGAAAACTTGAATTCACATTTTTTAGTACAACATATTCTTAAAGCTATTTCTCTTCAATGCCCTAAGCCAGAGAAACCCCCAATTTGGGACCCGAGTAATCTGATTGCCTGGCTTCAGACGAATCCTGTTGATCGTCCCGTATCCTTTTTCGAGGCGTCACGTCGTTTGGCTTGCCTTTTATTGTTAGCGTCTGGAAGACGCGTTCATGACCTTACATTGCTTAGAATCTCATCAGGCCATTACTTTGACAATGATGATCATATCATCTTGTATCCGGCCTTCGGATCGAAAACGGACACGGCAACATACAGGCAATCAGGTTGGAAACTTTATCGTCACCCTGACGAAAAGTTATGTCCAGTTAGTTGGTTAAGGCGAGTTTTGACTCTAGGTATGCAGAGACGCACAACCGAGTGTAATGCTTCCTTGTTTGTGACTATTGGAGGCCCTATTCGAAGTGCATCGCGAACCGTTATCGGTAATTGGATAAAGAGCTTACTTAAGGACGCAGGTATTACTGCGTCTCCTGGAAGCGTGCGCTCGGCTGTAGCTTCATTAAATTGGTTTGAAAATCTCCCTATTGAGGATATTATATCTCGTGGTAATTGGCGCAGATCAAATACCTTTGCGAAATATTATTGTAAAGAGATTATTGGTAAAGTTCAAACCTTACCCAATATGAGTAATCTCTCCAATAATTTTGAACCAATTTAAGAAATCTGAAAAATATTTTATAATTTGTATAATAAATTACTGATTAACGATTTGATTATTATAATTTCATTGTTGTCAAACTTTAATTGATTATTATAGTATGTACTGAATCCAATTCCGTTCTTATTGATTAACATTCAACCAGTGTTATCCTTTGTTTTATTTTCAGTAAATATTATATTCTCACATAGCGTCGTCTGTGGTCACCAGGAGATACAAACACGTCTCTCACAGATGCTGTGCATCGTCACATGCCGAATAATAGTGCAAGTTTTACATAAAAATAAAACTTGTATTATTTAGCAGAGACGATGCACAGCATCCATTTCAGGCCTCCTGGTAAGAGACTTCTATGAGGTAAGTTCGTTCGCCATTAGCGAACTCGACTCGTGACCACGTGACCACCGGAAGTTGAAGCGGATTGGTTGAATATATGACGTGAACAGAGTTGAGAACCGGAAGTCAATTGAGGGAAATATACAACGCACTCTCACAGATGCTGTGCATCGTCTCTGCTAAATAATACAAGTTTTATTTTTATGTAAAACTTGCACTATTTTATATAAAAGATGTGACATTTAACGATTTTTGTGTTAGACTTTTTTATTTTGTCTTATTCATAAACACACATATATCTTCTTATCACTATATATTTATTTCAGGAAATCTCCTACAACAAAGCCTCCCTATTCCTGGATACGACATTCTCAGTACCGACCGGCTGTGGCCTGCCTCTCAACATGAACCTCATGGGCACTAGTTATGTGGATACCAAGCTATCCGGTACCGTCGTTGATAAGTTCACACAATCCAAAAATTTGGATTTCGAAGGAAAGATTCGTCCTAGGTAAGTTAGTCAGTCAAATGAGTATTAAATATGAAAGCAGTTAATATAGTCATTTATATGAATATTAAATAGCAAAGGTTCCAAGCGAGACCCTTGAGGAACACCACCTTGAGGAATACGGATATAAAAGAAAATTTATCAATATTTTATGTTAACAGAAAATAAATTGACAACCTCAAATACTATCGTTATCTGCTTCATAAAATTGCTTATATGCGAAATATTTTAATAGTAACTGGTAGTTAAAATATGATTTGTCGATTGATAGCATATCTATCGAAATTGTTTGAAATTGTTTAAAAACAAATTTAGTAGTCAGGTTAGGGTTGTTACATCTTAATATATAAAACACAAAGACACTCACTCACGGACTGACTCACTGACTCACTCATCGCTCTACAGCCCAAACCGTAAGTAATACCTAGAAAGCTGAAATATGGACACAAGACTCCGGACTTGAATAGGTGCAATAAGAAAGGATTTTGCAAAGGTCCAAACCGTTCCAAAGTTACAGCTAAAAACTGCAAAAAATATAACGCGCCTATTTGATAAGTTCTAGGTGGTGTGGAAATACAAACAAAATGTTTGATCACTTTCGCCATCCGTCGCGAAGCACGGGTAACCTGCTAGTCATATATACAATAAAATTGACCTGAGTCGTAATTCCTCATATCATTTAATTGTTTATTTAAGTTATAAATGTTGAGGTTTACTCATTACACTTGTGCACTCGTGTACCCCAACATGATAATGAGTATGTAATATTAGAAATGTATCAGAACTCTTTCCAAAAAGCGTTTTCATAACATTTGTCTCCTCGTATACCCAGTGTGGCGGTGAACATAGCGGCCACTATGAGCGTGTCGGCGGGTGCTCTAGCCGCCAGCGGGGTGAGACTCTCAGCGAGGCTCTACACCGCCACCGCCCTTGAGGCCAGACTGTCAGTACGGGGACTGGGACTCGTGAGACTGGACCTGTCTCTACCGAGAGAGAAACAGGAGATATTTGCTGCCAAGTGAGTTAATTTTTTTCTTTCACAAATTCAATTAAATTAAAATAAAAAATACCTTAGTTAATTGCTGAGAAGGCATTCTCTGTTAATATTGGGATATATTGGAAATGACGTTTGTAAGGTGCAAAGAATACGCTGATTAATAATGTGAGAAATAAATCTTTCACGTGATGGGTACAATTTTTGATACGAGTAAATATAAAGATATGACCGTAAACATTTTTTTATTGCCTGATCTGATATTCGAATCTAGGACTTTCTAATCGTATCAATATATTGGAACAACTAGGCCATCGGATCGACTTCTATTCATTATAATAGCTGATTCGATGATGTAGTCCGATTTTCCAATCAACTCGGTTAAATTAATTATTATAAATATTATTTTTGTTTCGTTTTTAAATAACATAGATCAGAACTACTAATACTTCACGGAGATCAAGAAATACAACAGCAGGGTCTAAATAAGAACAGAATAGAACAGAATACATGCAGCTGGTCAACGTTCGACAAGGCGATCGGTATTAAAGTGTGCGCGGCATATCAGGTACGGACATACACAGAAGAAATAAACAATATAATAGAATATATATTTGAAATTTTAATCCCCCCCCCCCCCCAATAGTTTCCAAACATGACAAATCTCAAGAACGCCCCATACTTCATACTGAGTGGTCCAGCTAAGTACGTGGTGTCGTTGGAGAAGGCGGATCCCTCGGCTAATACATACGCCTTCCAGTACATGTGGGAGAAGAACGACACTACCAATGTAATCGATCTATCTTTCGACACTCCCAATAGTAAGGTATGTATCTCATAGGTCTGCTTTCACTAAATTGACTTGTATACGTGCTGGTGCTGTTGTTGAGTGATTAAGATCCTTTTGACCTTATCTTCCACTCACCTATACTCTATTCTTTTATCGTTCGATAACTCGCTTTTTTCTACGAACATCCATAAGCGAAGTTTTTGCCGAACTCCTCTCCTCTCCCCCATCTCCTCTCCATCCTTGAAGTAACCAAATACAATCAAGAAATCTAGACTTCCATCATAAATGTAATTGAAGGTTTTTTGGTTTAATCATCAATATATACTAAATAATACAGGAAAAACGTATGTTCAACGCGGTTCTAACGCTCTCGAACACGTCGAGCACGGCGGCGTTGACCCTCCAATCGTCGGAGAGCACCATCAAGGCGAAGGCTCTATACAGGAACCTGCCGTACGACAAGTCTCTGGAGGCGGGCTTAGAGGTGGACGGACGGAAGCAGTTCGATGGCGTCATATCGGTGAAACGACACGACATCAAGTACGGGTACGTGTGGCTCCCGAGGGCCTACTGGGTCGTCAGTGACGAGAAGATCGCCGAACTATCTGGTGAGTGTGATTTTGAATTTAGTTTTTTTTTTGTAATCATATTGTTGCAAATTGAAGTTAACTATTATGGGGAATTGTCTATAGAATTTTTGTTGACTCTGGAATGTCTGATTAACTCTTGCTACTCATAAAATATTTAAAAATAATAAAAACAACAAAACAATCAATATTTATTTAATTTAAATCAATACTGCATACATTATCATATTTAATAACATATTTAATTAAAAATCCAGGTAGTGTAAAAGTAAAATCGAAAGGCGGTGTAACCCAATGGGATATAACAGCTGATTTCCAAACAAAGCAGCTGGCGAGTCGCCTCATAGGATACTACACCGTAAACGGTCCCACACAAGGCACGAAATTGCAGTTGGACTATCAGTTCTACAAAACACCCAAGCAGACCATCAAGATCGAGGGCATCTACAGCAAGAGGGCGATGGGCTTCCGACATGACCTCTACGGGGAGTTGTCTATGGATTTTACGGCTTACCCTGCTTACAATTTTTATTCTGTTTTAAGGAATGTTGTGAGTATTTTTTTGTTTTACACAAAAATTTGCATTGATTTTTTTCTTTTTTTTTTTTGTTTCATTTGATATTTTAACTTATTAATTTCCTTGTGATTTCTTAAAAAGGACTCATACTACGATTTTACTTACATGTACTATTTTGGCCCTAAGATTCAGCAAGATCATTTTAATTTTCTTATATATGGCACCCATTGCATATGCATCCATCAATTACATTTTATTTAATGTTTATTTTAAAAATATATATATAACTAAAGAATATAATTTCAGCAAACTCAAAGTCACCTGGACATATCATTCAATGTGAGTTCATCAAAGGAACTGAGACAAGACCCAGCCTTCACGTTTTTGTTCAAGCGAGTCGACAAGCTGAACGGACTGAAACTGGACACTCAAGTGTCCTTGAACAGACCTAGACCAGTGCTCTTCAAGTTTCAGTTCGATCAAGTGAGTTAATTCATTAAACCATTACACTCGTCACGGTAGAAATGCTTACCAATTTATTTTTACTGAATTATTATGCACACTATTGTACCATCTTTGAAGTACTTCTGTTTAAAAATAATCTCATCCACAGACAGGACCAAAGTACTCGGCACTGGCTCTACTAAACTTCAATCCCAAGTCCCGGGAGATATTGGTATCAGGTTACGTGTTCGCTCCTCCAGGAACACAGCTCTACGTGGACGCTGAACTGAACGTGACTCTGCCCACATTACACCCCTGCTCCATTAAGACAAAGTTACATGAAAAACGGCCCAACGAGTTTCAGGTACGTTGGTGACTTGTATATATTTCGTCGGTTTGTGATGAAATTTGTCTAAGTTAATATTTTAATTAATAATTTTAAATATTATCTTTGGAATTTTTTGCCATTTCTCTATAGATCTACTTTTTAGAATCGTTCAACTAGAATTTGATGATTCATAAGTGTGTGCTTTTTGTAATAAAAAAATATTTTTCAATATAAATCTCTTAAATCATTTTTTTTATTTACTAAATTCGCCTAAACTAAACTGTTTATGAGCATATTTGGCTAAGTTATTTTTACATCAACCGCAATATTTATAATATGTGTGTAATGCTAAGGTGAACGCGATGGGCGTGTGGTTCACGGGCGTGGACTTCAACATCGACGCCGTGTACCAGGACTCGTCCAAGACCAACCTGGCGTCGCACCGGCTGAAGGTGCTCATCAACAGCAGCCACTTCAAGGACGTGGCCGTGGACGCCAGGTTCACTCAGGACAACAGGCAGATAACGTTCATTGCTGAGGTAATCAAGTTGAAGTGTATTTTATTTTGTCTTGTCCGTTCGTAGTATTATATATTTTTTTGTCTATTCGTCCGACTGTTTGTTCCGACTGATCTTTGAAACGTTTTTACCGATTTCAAGAGGACTTTCACTGATCATAACTGATGTTAAAAGAAGTAAGTTTGGCTACTTTGATAAAAAAAAACATTTTGCACAAACGAAGTCGCGGGCAAGTCGTAGCAGAAAATAAGTAATTTTTTATATGTCCAAAATATCTATCCCTCCCATTCCCCCAGGGCGAGTACAATGAAGACACGTACAAGGCGCTGGTGCGGTACCTGGTGCTGGGCGAGCAGAACTTCACGGCGTACGTGGAGCTGGACGCGGGCGGGCGCGCCTACAGCCTGGACCTGAACGCCGACCTCAACAACAACACCGACGTCAACCTGGACATACACTTCGACCAGTGGGCACTTTGATTACTTCTTTTCAACTTATTTCATCTATCCGTAAACTTAGCTGAAGTTTCAAGGAGAAATAAGCGTTTGTCATTTCAGTTTGGTGCTAAATTATTATTTGCGTTTTACAATATATAATTGCTTAGTAGTAAAATTTGATGTTTTTTAATATAATTTTGAAATTTTATCTGGTTAAGAAATTTTTAAAAAATATGAGAAAATCTTCATAGCAGTCCATTATCTTTAAATAATAATGAATACGCAATTTGAGATTTTATTGCGTATTAAGATAGATATACATTATGACGTAAAAAAAAACTCATGTTCCAGACTCCGCGACGTGCACATCTCGTACCAGAGGTCAGTGACCCCGACGGAGAAGCGTCTGAGCGCGTCCTTCAACTGGGACGCCAACCGGGACCCCTCGCAGAAGGTGAGCGTGGACGCGCGCCTGCAGCGCCGGGGACCCTGGCACCACGCGGGCCGCGCCGCGCTGCACTACCCGGGGAGGGTCGTCAACGGGGAGTTTGAGTTCTTACTCAAAGGTAATGAGGTCCAAATTGTCTTGGCTAGATAACATGAAACCGCTCCAAACTCTGTAATCTACCCCACCTGATAAGAGACTATAATGGGGAGTTGTAGTTTTTGCTCCAAAGTGAGAAGGTCCAAATTACCTTGACTAAATAGTATTAAACGGCTTTAAAATCTGTGACCAGCACCACCCGGCAAGAGATTATAACGGGGAATCTTAGTTCCTTCTCAGAGGTAATAAAGTTCAAATTCTTAAAAAAAAATGTTTCCTTGATAATTAGACTGGTATCATATAATATACTAAAAAAAAACAAATTTCTGCTACTTTTAATACTATTTCTGGTAATTTCTTAAGAAAACTTTAATTAAGTTAAAATTTTTACTGCGCCTTCACAATATTTATTTACTTATAAATATTGTGAAGGCAAGAGCAAGAGTCTACTTTGATACCATACTTATCAAAATATAACTACGAGGGTTCCAAACGCGCCCTGCTCAGAGTACCATATACATTTCCCCCTTTCCAACAGACTGGTACTGTGAGTGGCTGATCCGCATGGGCTGGGCGAATCCCACGGCCCTAGTGTGGCGCGTGAAGGCGTTCTCGGAGGCCCGCGAGCAGACCGTGTACGCTCTGCTGTCGAGCCTCTCCACCCCTCTCCCCGGGTGGGAGGATACCAGCTTCAATCTTATGTGAGTGTTTCATATATTATTAATAATAAACAATAGTTATTAATTTCATTTTATTTTTCAAAGTATTATCCTATTTTTATAACTGTTTTGATTACGACAAGCTATACGAAATTATATATACGTAAAAAATGTCTTCCTAGTCCTCTTTATTTTTTATATTTGAGGTTTATTTTCGTCTAAAGATGGCAACGCTGAGATTTTGACAAGTAATGCTGTCTACATATCTGAAAATATAAACGGCATTTTATAATCTGTAACAGCAACATCACAAACAACCACTTGCAATAAGGACCTTATTTAAATTTAGAACAAAAATAGACTGCAAAATTCATCAACACGACCAGGACACGAACCTGTGACCTCTGGAAGATCAATCCGTTACTCTCACAACTGAGCTATCCCGTCGTTATTCCTTTAATATATTTACTACTAATTTAAACATTATCTCCCTCACAATACGGTGCACTCTCCAGGTGGCGTTACCAAGACAACCTCCAAGCCATCAACGGTAGTATGAACTGGCAGGAGGACTATCTCTCCTTCAGCTTACTCGCGGACTATCTCTTCACCACCTACAAGTTCTTTGGAGAGATCAACGCGTCCGTGAACTCCACCATACCGACTCTACCTAGAGCCGCCGCGATCGCGAAACACACTGTTGTCTGGAAGAAGAGTGCGGATACTTTGCTAAGTTTTCAGGTAATATTTGTTATAATGGAACAGCACTGAACACAGAACACACACACACACACACACACACACACACACACACACACACACACACACACACACACACACACACACACACACACACACACACACACACACACACACACACACACACACACATAAGTATGTAAGTATATATAATTAAATTACTACAAAATATTTTAGTATAATGATGATGGTCTCCTAATGGTGAACTCCTCGTGGGCCATACACAAGGGACAGAACGAGAACAACGTGACGGGAAGAGTTATACTACTTACACCCTTCCAGGTAAGTACAGCATAACATTTCCATAACCTTTGTTGCTTGTTGTACACGCAAATATTATGTATAAGAAACATGAGGCGCTTTGGCTCAGTTTGTATAGCGCCTTCAGTATCGACTGGTATAAGATTCTTATTCTGCGTGATGTTTGTTTTGATTTCTAATGATAATTATATTCTATTTCAGGGTTATAAAAAAGGATTTTTGAGAACCGAATTCATTTTGGGTCACCGGAGAGATATAAAGGGAGTTACGTATTTGGATTTGGAGGAGAAAGTTGTCAAAATTTACGTTAATGGTGTGTTTACAATAAAATATAGTATTGTTTCAGTTCTTCGAGTATTAATTTGTTAATCTAATACAATTATCATTTTAATTAAATCTTAAAACTATTACTTGAATAAAAAAAAATGTTTCGTTTTTAAATATAAAATAAACGTACAATTGATTCATAATAAATTTATCGAATATAAAACAAAATGGCCGCTCTCAAATTATTTTTACTATTATTGCAGTAATTGGTCGCTGTAATAATATTATTGAAAAAAAACTAAATCTACATTTAAATGTATGTTTGTATGTAATCATGTAACAGGTCACATGCGTCGTATAACAAACTGTATGCTGGTCGTGAACGTGACTAGCCCCGTCCCGCAGTTCTCCTCGACCACCGCGAGCTTTGGTTTCATAGAGACGGACAGACACCTCGTCGCTATGATAGTCACGCCCAACACCACCACAGGTGAGTGAGGCGATGGCTCAGTTGTTTGTATGACTATAACGGTATAGTGTCTCAGGTTCGATTGTGAAAAAAAAATTGTTTTGAATTTTTCTAATTTATGTTCATTTTGACTCGATGATAATTAAAAAAAAATAACTTTTTAAGTTTGCAATTTTATACCCCTATTGAATTTTTTTATAATAATTTGTAGTTTGTGGAAAATTTTTAATGTATATATTTTATTATGTATTTTTTATACGCGATGTATATGTAAAAATAACATTTGAAGTAATTATTGTTAATTTTATCTTTACTAATATCATGGAGGGAAAAGGTTTGATTGTATGTCTGTATGTATTGTGTTATCTCAAAAAATACTGAAATTTGAAAAAAACGCACCCTACAAGATATAATAAACATAAATAAAATCATAAAAAAGGTTGACGGCCACCCAAGTGGGCGTGGTCAGCTAGAGGAAAAACAGTTTAAACATTCTAAGTATATATATAAATAAATTAAAGATATATTGTACCAGGTGTGGAGGTGCTGCTGCAGATGACGTCGATGCAGGACTTCAAGCTGTTCGGTCACGTGGCGCTGCCCCTACAGTACCTGAGCCGGGCCGTGCTGTCCGCCAAGCGGGGCTCCGAGGAGGTCCGTTATTTTTAATTTAAACAAAAAATAAATGGTTATCGATTTCTCTTTTAGACTACCTCTTTTTTGTATTTTTTATATTTTATGGTACTTAAATACTATAAAAATGTTATATTAATTTGAATAATAAAAAAAAAATTAACAGAATTTTAAATTTTTAAACAAAAATTAAAAAGCACAATATATATATATATATATAATTTAATTACTAATTATTTCTTTGGCATTTCAGGTTCATTTTAGATTAGGCTGGGGTTCAATGGACTTCGGTTTCACTGGAATATGGCAATGGAAGTCCATATTAGATTTTATATACGTATACAAGTTATACACACCACTGGACGGCTTTGAGGAGAACGGTCTGGTGTTAAAGAATATATATAGAAACGGACTGGACACCGAGTTGTCTGTGCGTCTGTCTAAACACAAGGTAAGTAAGGCTCTTCTAAAATGGTTTTGATTATTCTAGCTGTTAACTTATAAATTAAATTCTTTATGTATAAAATTTCAAAATTTAATATAATAATAATATTTTTAATCTAGATAAAAACTATCCTATCTTTTAAGTTGGACCAAACAATAGACATCTACAAAATTTCATTGACATCAGCTGTTTCAAAGATCAGCGCAAAAAAACATCGTGATCACATATATATATAAATATATATATATATATATATATATATATATATATATATAAATATATATATATATATATATATATATATATATATATATATATATATATATATATTGATATTGATATATATGTATATACACATATATTGTTATTTGTAGTTCGGCGTGTCCATCCTGTTGGTAGACAACGGTAAGGGTCTGCTGGACGTGATCAAGGACCGGTTCCAGCACAAGGCCGGTGACCCCGACATGTTCATTGAGAATTTCGACACGGAGGCCAACGTTAAACTGGACACCCTCTACTACCCCACCATCACCTTCCACTCGCACATGATGAAGGTATTAATTACTTCATTATTTATTTATTACACACACACTCGCACACGCACATAAATACACGCCCACACGCACACGCGCATATGGACGCATATATTGCACCTTACCCTATCTATATATACATAAATCAAAATAGTTAAAAAACTGTAACAATTCAATGATTTTAAATGAAAATTATTTTTTATTTTATTTATTTTTCTTATTTTAAAACAAATTAAATACATAGACACAATATATTTTTAATGTATGTTTCACTTTCATATATTAAAAGTCAATAATTTTGATATATCTAGTAAATATTGAAGAAATAGGATGTATTTAATTTTTAAGGTTAAATTTTTTTTTTTTTTTTTTTTTTTTTTTTTTTTTATACTGTCTAGGTTAGTACTTGACCACATTCCACCTGATGGAAAGTGAAAATGTAGTCATAGGTGGTAAGGCGTATTAACCTAGTAACCTATTCACTCTTCTCTTGAAGACACCCACATTGTATGTGGACGGAAATACCGACGCAGGCAAGCTATTCCAGTCCTTCGCTGTACGCATTAAAAAAGACGAAGCAAAGCGCTTCGTTCGGACAGGAGGAATGTCCACAACGTAAGGATGGATATCCGCCGTGCGTCGGAACGTCCTGTGGTGGAAGGGGGACGGAGGAATTAAATCGTGTAATTCCTGCGCACACTCATCGAAGTGTATCCTATAGAATACTGAGAGGCTAGCAATTCTACGCCTGTGTTCAAGGCTGTGGAGGTTGGTTTCAACCAATTCAGGGTCACCTATAAGCCTCTTTGCTCGCCTCTCAATTGAGTCCAGAACCGCAAGATGAGACTTTGCGGCACCAGCGAATATATGCCCACAGTACTCCACACACGACCGGATCTGTGCTTTGTATAATACAAGAAGCTGTCCCGGTGTAAAGTATTGACGGACCTTCGCAAGAACGGCAAGCTTTCCCGCAGCTACTCTTGCTCTGGACTCAATACACCGACCAAAGTTGAGGTTCGAGGAAATCTCTAAGCCTAACAACTGAAGCCGGTCACTGTATTCCAAAGATACACTCTGGAAAGTAGGAGCCAAGGTGAAAGGGCTCCTTTTGGCGGTGAACAGACACGTCTGCGTTTTGGTGGCGTTGAAGTTGACAAGATTGGCATTGCCCCATGCGGAAACTGCCTGAAGTTTGTCATTCAAACGTTGCACCATGGTTTCTCTTTCAGACTGTACTTGATCTCTACTAGCCCGACTACTCGGCAGGTATCTTTCTACAACTGTGCTGTCGTCTGCATACCCATAGATACCGGGCTTCAGCAGATCGTTAATGTGCAGCAGAAAGAGAGTTGCAGAAAGAACGGACCCCTGAGGCACTCCGGCATTTATTGTCAGAGGTTCCGAGGAACACCCGTCGACAACTACTCGGAAAGATCTTTGGTTCAGAAAATCCGTTACCCAGCCGATCAGACCAGGAGATATGCCGTATGCTGAAAGCTTGCTTATAAGGCTCGCATGCCAGACCCTGTCAAATGCCTTCGAGACGTCAAGAGAGACGGCGACCGCTTCTCCGTTCTTCTCGAAGGCCTCGCCCAAAATGTGCGTAGCGTACACTAGAAGGTCCCCAGTGGACCTATTTCGGCGAAACCCGTACTGTCGGTCACTGAGGAGATCGTTACCTTCAAGGTACGCTAAAAGGCGCGAGTTCAATACACGCTCCATAATCTTGCAGAGTATGGAGGTGATTGAAATCGGTCTATAATTGGCAGGATCGGCACGGCTGCCTTTTTTGGGCACTGGTTGCACATTAGCAAGCTTCCAAGATTTCGGCACTATTCCAAACTTGAAAGAGAGGCGATACAGACGTGTCAATACAGGAGACAACTCAGCTGCGCATGTCTTGAGCAGAATGGCTGGTATACCATCAGGACCACTGGCTTTATTCACATCAAGGCGACACAATGCTCTCAATACCTCTTTGTTAGTGATGCGGATTTCAGGCATCGAAATACCGCAGTGAGGAAGATGTGCTGGAGAAGCATTGCCAGTGTCTAGATGTGAATTATCAGCGAACAGAGAAGCAAATACATTCGCTTTCTCTGTCGCTGTATGGGCCAGAGATCCATCCGGCTTCAGCAGAGCAGGTAGTGAGGGTTGGCAGAAGTTCGACTCGATCGCTTTGGCAAGAGACCAGAAAGCTCGACTGCCAGTAGGTCTGACAGAGAGCTTTTCGCCATTCTTAGCGATACGATCGCGACGAGCCTTCCGTAATGCCTTTTTATAGGACTTGGCAGCTTGGTTAAAGGCTCTCTTCTTTAAACTTACATCCGGAGCTTTGCGGCTTCGAGCATCAGCCCAAATGAGGTATGCCGAATGTTTTCGGTCTTCAGCATGACCACATTCGGCATTAAACCATGGGCGAGCTTTGCCACCGATGGGTACGTCAGCAAAAGGAATGAAGTACTCCATTGCCTGATGTACCACATCGGTTATAGCATCCGCGCAACTCGATGGATCCAAAGAAGAGAAGCAGACCTGCCGCCAAGGATAAGACGCAAAGAAGTGCCGCATCTCATCCCAATCTGCTGACTTATATTTCCATACACGCCTAACACTATGTGGTTCAGAAGCTGGTGGGGAATATGTAAATACAGATTTCACCAAACAGTGATCGGAGGTTCCCAAGGGGGAGGTAACCTCAACACGATACCTGTCCGGATCAGTTGTCAGCAAAAGGTCCAGGCAATTGGCTGTATGGCCTACTACATCTGGTACCCTCGTCGCTTGCCTCACCAGCTGAAAGAGGTCGAAGGACAACGCAAAGTTCCGCGCTTCTCTTCCAGCATGGTCGGTCTTCTGGTATGGGAACAGCCAGTCCTGATGACAGGCATTAAAGTCCCCCAGAAAGACGAGCTGCACTGAAGGGTAGTGATGCAGAGCCATATCAGCAGCCTCACCAAGATACTCAAATAATCTAGTTGTCTCCTGATCACCGCTGTGCGAACGGTAGACACAGGAATACAGGATTTTTTCGTTTCCTGTGTCTACTAAAATCCATAAGGAAGAAAACGTGGGGTCTTCAAGGTGACGGAGACGCAGGATACAGAGGTCGTTCCGTGCGTACACACAGACCCCGGCACGTGAGCGAAAGTTGTGCTCTAACGAGTAACCGGGATGATCCAGGTACGCAGCGCTCAAAGGACATTGTATCTGCGTCTCCGTCAAAAAGAGCAAGTGCGGTTGCTCTGTCCCCAGGTGGTGGTGGACAGGTAAGAGATTAGAGTGCAAACCCCTGATGTTAGTGAGGTGCACTTTAAATGAGGAGGAGTGCAACCGCTGTGAAAACTTGATCTTCTTATTGGACCTTTTCATTAAAAAAAATAAAAATAAAAGAGTGAATAGGATGAGAAATGGCAGTTGAACGAGGCGGTACGTATCAAACCCGGCGCCGAAATTGGTGTTGTCATGCCACTGGGAGGCTAGTCAGGAGACTGCGGGGACGCCCGAATCCCCCCAGGGATCGCCATCGGGCCTCCTCGTCTGGTCGCCAACCAGCACGATGGAGCCACCCTGGGATTTTACGCAGCTGGCAGCCGGGGCAGCCTTTCGTGGGTGGCTGACCCACTAATTGGGCCCCCAACTATCTGCGGGCGGCCAGCGGAAAGCCGTTGCTTCGGATCCCGCTACCCTCCTCGACTAGGCACCCGACACAACAAGCACCAACTCAACGCCAAACCGGTTCGCCAACGCAACGCAACTGTACAGACTCATTTCCCATATATACACGGCTTCATCGAACAACGTGCCGGAACACGACTAGGTCGCTTTGCGGCACGACTTTGTTCGATGGGTGGTAACCTTGCCGGCGACCCGATGTTATGGTCTACCACCGAGTAAATAGATATATTTTGTACCAAACACGTGCTGGAAAACTTATTAAAATATTTTATTATCACATAATACTATATATAAACATGGATTACTATATATAAACATAATAATATATATAAACATGGATTATTATCAATTTAATTGTAAATAAAATTGATAATAATCCATGTTGTTTTTCAAGATTTTAAATAAGTATTATGACTTGTGTTATATATGTATGTTGATCTGTTGATCTGTTGATGTGGTTCAGTTCGTGGGTCCGGACGAGGAGGACATCCTGGAAGCCAACGCCACGCTGCACTTACCGGACAAGCCGCCCATTGTACTCACGGACGTCTTCATACTGGAGGTATGTGTGTATATATATATATAATATAAACTCCTTAACTGACAAATTATTTAATCTTCGTTCCACGTAACCTCAACAAAACCCAGCAATGTTACAAAATTATGTTATACAATATTTGCTCGTAATTAAAACAGAGTTAATTTTAACAATACAACACAAATATAGTTAATTTTAGTTTAGTGAATGTTTTAAATTCGTTAATTTATCAATAAAAATGCTTTACACTGCGATATAAATGTTAAAGTGTAAAAGATTTGTAACATATTTGTGTGTGTGTGTGTGTATGCATGTGCGTGCATACACACACACACACATAATACACATATGTATTGCATATGCGTGTGTGTCTATGTTTATGTTTTAGAGTGGAGTGTGGAGTGTAGAATGGCTAAATGTTAATAAATATTTTTAATACCTTATTTATGTATTTTTAATAATATAAAAACAGTTAAAAAATATTATACAAAAACATATTTTTATAATAATTGATATATCAGGATAAGCCGCAAATAAAGCTGTCTGTAGCTTTATATTACGAGAATATTACAGTATTTTAAGTCGTTCTATGGTGTTCAATACAGGAGTACACGGTGATGAGGAACACTCTGAACGTGGTGACTCCGTTCCAAGCGGTGCGGCAGCTGAAGTCGGTGTACACCGTGGACATCGCCATCGGGGAGAAGTTCAACGTGACGTGCGTGGCGCTGCTCTACAACGGCACCTACTGGCACGAGGTGACCACATCCATTATCATTTATTTAAATAAACATATTAAACTTTTCTGATAAGTCTCAGTCAAAGTACCATCCATTCAATGTTTAATTATTTAAAAAAATATTTAATTTTTCGGGGTCCATATCTTTTTATGAACTGAGGGTGATGTTCACGATTCTTTAAACCTTTAAATTCTTTAAGTCTCTATTATTATTCTTTTTATCTTCTAATTGGAGCGATGAATTAAATTTTAAATTATGGTAAGTTTAATCTATAGTCAAAGACTGTATTGGCTATCCATCTATCATATGAAGGATAAAAAAAGTAGTGTTTTCTTCCAGATCTCATACAAGGTGTACTACGAGACGGAGACGGGCGAGGACGACGCGTACAAGTCGTACGCGGCGTCCGTGGGCGTGGCGACGCCGCTGGCCGTGCTGCCCGCGCTGGAGGCCCGCGCCGCCGCGCGCCTCGAGGACGCGCTCTGGAAGCTCTCCGCGGACATCGCCATGCCCTCCTTCACCGTCACCGCGCTCGCCAGCCTCGAGGTATTACATGCAATACACAACCGGGAAATATCTTTCAAAATATCAAGGAAACTACATGATATTCTACAAAAAATATATTTAAATATATTCTTATTCCCTCCAGCTGGATGATCCGTTCGTGGAAACCTCGGGCAGCCTGAACCTAACCTCACCGTACCTTGAAGACTACTGCATCAAGATGCAGTTCAAGAAAGACTTCTCGGAAGTGGAGAGCGTGGTGGGAGGGGGCATCCAGATACAACAGGGCGAGCAGAATAATTATGTGAGTCTATATGTCTTATACTATTCATATTCATTAATGTAACACATTTTTGTATAACTAATATATGTCCTGTATTGTTGATTTCTGGTGGTGGCTTTTATAATATTTTGCAA
Source organism: Melinaea menophilus ssp. n. AW-2005 (assembly GCA_918358695.1). Lineage (NCBI taxonomy): Eukaryota > Metazoa > Arthropoda > Insecta > Lepidoptera > Nymphalidae > Melinaea > Melinaea menophilus. The sequence goes on from OU911049.1 coordinate 14,552,046, forward strand.
GCTTCACAGATAACAGATAAGAAAAATCGAGATTTCGCTTAAATATGTTCTTACATGTCCATTAATCTTCATTAAAATAGGTTCCAAAGATCTCATTTATGACACTTTGTCGAGCAAAAATTGAAAATGATGACGTCACCATAAGTTATGTTTTGTGTGTCTATGGCAGAATATAAAAATATTTAAAAATTATGTGTGTGTGCAAGGATTGTGTTTATATTGATGTGCGTGTATGCAGGTATTCGCGGAGACAGTGTGGCGTCCGCCCCCGTCCCGTCACCTGCGTCTCCGCGTCCGTGGAGCGTTGTCTCCCGTGGTGTCGCCCGTGGAGCTGGCGCTGCAGTACTCTGAGGAGGCGGAGGATGGTGGAATACACTCGCTGCGCGGTGACCTCACCTCGTCCGCGGGGTACTACTCGCTCACCGCCGACACCAGACCGGCCTCGCTCAGTGTAGCGCTCGCCACGCCGCATGACGGCTGCAGGTAACGCACACACGTACACACATGAACAAACACCGACACAGTTCAGACATACACACACAAACACACACACACACACGCACAAACACAGACATACCCACACACCAAATTGCGTAGACTTCAGATACACGTATCCAACATAAATACAGTATTAAAGTTACGTATCACATCATCTCGTATCAACAGGACGGTGAAAATAATCGGTGAATTCTCTGGAGACGACATCAAAGGAACATATGTCACCGACGCCGCCGAGTACAGCGTCTCCGGGAAGATCATCAATAGAGACCCACTAGAGGTATTACAATTATTATTAGATGAAAATGGCTTAGTTTTCAACGTTCCTTACCGAAGGTTAAAAATATGCGGGTCCGATAATTATATTTTTTTTATCCCCAGCTATCCCTCGTCCTGGTCCCCAAAGGTCAGGGTCAGCAGATTTCCATCCGCGTCAAGTACGAGAGGTCCCCCACCGTGTACGCGCTGACCGCGCACGTCGTGGGTCCCATGGAGGCCACCGTGAGGGCCAAAGCAGAGATCGAGAAGAACTTTACGGATATATATTTTAAGGTTAGATACATTTTATCATGTCAGTCTAATATAGATTTTATGGTTTGAATGTAAGGTTTAAATTCCTTTGTATCAAAGAAAAAAAATCTGAGCAAATTTCTATATTGTGAGATTTACAAAAGGGTATATAATATATGATATTTTAAATCTTTGCTGATATTACAATAGAAGTAATATTAATATTGTGAGTAATATTAACATATGTATATATATGTATATTATTAAAGTGGAGAAATACCCACGTTTATCTCACAAAGTTCTCACTCCCGTACAACCCTCAGGTGGACCTCCCCAGGGTGAAGAGCAAGGAGATATTCCTCAAATCCCGCGTGGAATCTCACCCCGGGCTGCGGCGGGTGGTGCGACTGCAGGCCTCCTCGCCGCTACAGAAGATCAGCTACGTCAAGGGGGACGCGGACTTTATGTAACTATTAGTTTAAATTCATATTATACATATGGTGCTAGGTACGGTGGTGGAGGGAGGCACGGGTAGGGGACGAGAAGATTACAAGTAGTAGGAGAATATGGAAGGAAAAAACATATTGCGCTGACCACAATATTGGGATAAGGGCAAGAAGATAACGATTTATTTTTTATTTTTTAAAGAGATTTGTAATGTGTAAATATTTTTTATTATATTGGAAATAATATTTATTTTTATGTAATTTTTTGTTTGCAGTTTCGGACCGAAAACCGGCTACTTACTCTGTAATTACGAGCTACCAGACATGAAAGGTGATGGAGATCTCAAATGGAGCTTTTTACTCGGAGACTTGTATATAAGGGTAAATATTTACACTATAAAGGTTTTTACAAAAGTTTTCCTAATAAAAAACCAACCTTATCTCGTAGGCAATAGGTCAGCAACTCGTGAAGCAAATACAGAAGAGCATAGATTTAGATATACACTTCGGTAACAACACGGACGACGGACTGCAGAAGACCAACGCGGGCTTCAGGATGGACTTGGACCACATCTGGCAGTGAGTTTTTAATCACGGCATATAAATAAAACGCAATTAATTTACACAGATTATATAAAATAGTTTGATTACAATAGAATCGGAGCGAATGTATCCTTCGGCTTCATAATGGAGCAGCGACTGAGTTTGCTGATCAACGCCGTGCTGCCGCGGCCCAGCGTAGACGTGCACTCGCTGCTCATCGACGCGCACCTCGCCGCCCCCTCCACCCTCCACGCCCTCTACTACACCGACGTCACCGCCGTCAAGGCCGGCCTCAAAGGACAGGTGGGCTCTTTAGGAATAATGTTATATAACCACTTGGTGTATTGGTTTAGGCGTCTGACTGTTATTCGTAAGTCATCCACGGTGTCTGTGAGACTAGCTATGCCTACGACTCTGCATACAAAAGTTTCATTGACCGATTTAGATAAAACTACCAATGCATACGTGAAAAACGCAATGAAATTGAATAAGCCGTTCTCGAGAATAGCGTGCGCAAAACAACAGACAAAAATAAAAATTATTATTTATTATATTTAGGTTCTTTTCGTTATTAAAGAAAAAAGCAATGAATTCCCTCAACTATTCTTGTATGTACAGACAGAGATCAGACATGAAATTATTATGTATATTAATTCTCAGATTATTATTTACGTTAATTGGGTACTCGATACACAAATTTTTACATATACGGAAAAAAAATCAAGATAGCTTATGGTCTATTGATTTCAAACCGTCTTTGAATGGAATGTCCTGGATTCGATTCCCACAAATATGTGATGAATTAAAGTTATAAGAATATCCTTATTGATGGTATTCTTCGTTTTTGTTGTTTGTTTCAAAGTTTGATTGAGGGTGATCCAACGTGAAATCTTAAAAAAAAAATTCATAGTTTTAAATGCAGAGTCAGCATACAAATCTGTATTATTATGTAGTCTTATAAGCAAGTAATAGTTAGAATTATATTTGACACTAGTCCCATACACCAACGAACCAGTAACACGATATTTAATAAAATAAATCTATGAAATACATTTATTATATAATAATAACTTAAATTCAGATACAAAACCTCGAGGAGAGTTTCGACGCGAACGCCACGGTGATATGGACGGCCAACTCGCAGTACAAGAACATAGACAATGTGGTGTCGTACAAGTGGGACGTGAACGGCTCCAGGCACGTGGACTACGCGCTCAGCACGCCGCTCTACGACGACCAGCCCACCCTCACCCTCCGGGGCTCCTACCAGAAGGACTTCGTGCACGGCTACCAAGTGCTCAAGTGGGTGTTATTGTATTTATACTGTATAATTTAATAATGGCAACATTTTAATTTATATATATATATATGTATATGTGCTCTCATAAAAAATATATTATGTATGAGCTTATTTCTATATAGAAAACAAAAGTTATAGCGAATTGACTGCAGCTTATATCTATTAAGTGTTAATAATTATATGGAATAGCAAAAAAACCACTTCCCGAATCTTATAGCTGATATTTATTGTATCGGTGAAAATAACTTACAGGCACTCACAACAAACCATTCAAAATAAATATATTACACTATATAAACAATGATGAACAATTTTTACACCGCGCGGTAGAGTTTTATTAATTTGACAAACGCCCTCTATTATCATTTTCATGAATAGTCATGAAAAGGGGCTTTATAGCCAAGTCTGATGACTTTCAAACTCTATTAGTATTATTATTATTTAGAAATATACATACACACATACATACATATTTATATGTTGTCGTTTGTACCCAGGGGTCACATGCACCGCCCGGGGTCGTGTCAGATCGGTGAGATGGACGTCACGTATGGCGGAGTGACGCACACGGACGGACACTTCAACGTGTCCACTCCCTTCAGCACTCTGCCGTGGCTCAAGAGTATATTCAATGTGAGTATTTGTAATTCAATAATATATTATTTAAATATTAGATAATTATAAATACTAAAGATTGATAAAAGGCATTAAAATATTTTTTTTTAATATTCAAAAGCAAACACTCAAGGTATCGTTTTTCTCGTTTCTTTATAACATACTAACTTTTACCAGCAGCTTCGCCCGCCTTATGTCTCGTCTCATATATGGTCTAACGTTTGCATCGTCCCATTTATTAATATATGTTATTTTTTATCCATCTTGTCCTAATTATTCCAGTGTTAAAGACAGACAGTCAAAATGAAAACAATAATAGAATTTAATTTGTCAATAGTAGAATTATTGCAAGATAAAACAATTATTTATGATGTACAGACAGAACTGATATGTATATTTTAGTATATAAAATACATATATTTATTTTGTTTTAAAGATCAACAACGCGGAAGAAACTTCAGATAACAAAATAGACGTATTCTGGCCGAACAAGACCGCCTCACTCAACACCACGCACGACTTCACCAAACTAGACAACGGACTGGAGCAGACGGGGAAGATATCGCTCTCGATACCACTGAGCACGCAGCACTTGGTCAGCACCAACTACTACTACGTAGAGGAAGATAAGACGAGCAACGGGAACGCCACCATTGACTTCGACCACGAGAGATTTGTCAAGGGATCCTTCAATAAGGTATTGAGTAAGAGTGAAAGGAATTTGGACCTTGAGACTATCAAGATAGAGGTGGAAAACGTACACACGCCCGTTGGTGTTAAATACGTGCACGAATACGATGATACAGGGAATATTGTGAGTATATATATTTTTTTTATTTATTTCTTTTGTACAATAATAATTGTATATTTGGCGAAATTAATGCTAAAGCATTCTCTCCGAGTCATTTTGCAACTGTATTAAAAATGGGGTAAAATACGGAAGATAAATTATTAATTTTCAACCTTATCAAATATGACATAAGAGTAAATTTCCCAGGACGTGAAACAAGCAACAGTCTTCCACCTACACAACGCAACAAAGTTCAACGTAACCGGTAAACTAGACACGCACACATACAGCACCGGGAAAGATCTCAAGTTCACAGCCATGCACGGGAATCGAACCTGGATCTTCGAGAACCAGTACGAGGCCGTGGAGAAGGAACTCAAACAGGGCAGCAAGGTCACCTGGGCGGACGACGTCTGGATACATTACGACATACACGTCACTAACATGAGTGCGGTATGTATTACACACTAGTTTTAGCAGTGTTCTATATTTAAATTCAATGATGAATGAATGGATTATTATATTTTTATTCAAAATGAATGATGATGATAAACGAAATGATTTAGACATCAAAATAATGGAACTGTGGAATTAGAAACAAATGACTCCACATCTTTTCATTCATCCCTGCCACTTTTTACCATTTATAAAAAAAAATTACGTCTCTTTTTACTAATTGGTTAATAATTGCCTATTATATTACAAAAATCCACTATTCACAGGCGGACACAGAATCCCAGAGCATAATCTTGAACGTCCTGTATCCCCGTCGGTCGTTCCGTGCGGACGCTGTGTACCGCCTGCAGGACGCCCTGCTGGACGGACGGGTGTTACTGCAGTGGGACGTGCGCGGGGACAACAAGAGCGCCACCCTCACCGGACGGTGGGAGAACCCTCCCACTGAGGTGGGGAACCTGCACGATGTGTACCTGGCCTTGGCGCATCCTTCCTTCAGAAAGGTAAGTGTAAATTTACTGCGGGTCGAGAAAACCGAAATTTTGTGTAACTGGACTTAATGTCCGACAAACTTCCACAATGTGTACCTGACCTTAGCGCATCTTTCGTTCAAAGCTTACACAGTGTGTAACTGACTTTACGGCCATTTTTCATTCATAAAGCTGGTACCGGAGATCTCTTAGTAGGACTTTTCACAACTACTCATCGTATACGGAGAAAAATCACCAGTATCTCCATTTATCCTATTATTAACTAATTATTTATCTCTTTTCTCATCTATATTATTTATAATTTTGACGGCGATCTTTATTTGTGTGTATAATATCTTTATATTCTAGGACGTAACAGTCAAAGGGCAGTATCTAACAACACCGTCCGTGATGTCAAATCTGTCGATAGAACTACAATATTCCGACTACGAAAAGGAGTATTTGAGACTCCAGTCCGTACTAACGGACAACTCGAACGGACCCATCAGGGACTACAAGTACTCGCTGAAGTGCTCCCATCCCTCCACAAACCTGGATTTGAACATGAAATCCGATATTAACATATACAGCCGGTGGTACTACTTCAACAACTATTACAGATTCCAGAAGTCCATGTTCTATGAGAAGTTGAGGAATAACAAGTTGTTGATAGATTTGAACAATAGTGCTGTTAATTGGGAGGTGAGTTAGTTTGTACATTTCCACATTTCTGCCACATTTTTTTTAGTTTTCATTTGTATTAAAGTTACACTCAAAATAATACACTTTTGTCGAATTTAATTTAAAATTATTGAAATGCCCAAACTTTCAGTTACATTTTGATATAATTTAAAATCAAATAAATCAAGTAATAACATTAAACATTAACTCTCCTTTGGGGTAACTTTACATCGCTCTACCAAATTATCAATTTACACTTACCCTTTGATAAATTCAATATTATAATGTAACCTTTACATCGGGAAGTGATCGTATTCTTAAATTCGAAATTTCCTCTTTTAACATTTTCATTGAAACGTCCATAGTTTCCCTAAGCCATAATACTAATCCCACGGGGTACTTTCATACCCCAGCGCGCCAACGAGACGTACTACTACAAGTTGAACGGCACGTGGTCCCTCGTGTACCCCAAGTACTCCATGGGCGGGGTCGTGCAGCGCCCCTCCGCCAACGACACGGTGTACGCCGTACTCTCCATGATAGACAAGGCGCTCGTAGCACATTATAACAGCACAGACGGTGAGTTTATCATATATGTTACGCAAAAATCAAGGAAGAAAAAAAAAATTGTCTTTGCTCTACATTAATCGAAAATTTATGTTAATAACTTCAATGTTATTCTACAAGGAGATGTATGAACGTGACGACGCCTCGGTCTTGACTACCAGCGTAATGCTGAGTCAAGATGTAGCCGATGGTGAAATCAGTTTGGAAGAAGTAGAGAGCGTGATTCGAAGTCTGAAATGTGGTAAGGCTGCGGGAGCAGATGAAGTTACTGCCGAGATGATCAAATATGGTGGGCCACGGCGTCTGGGACTTTTTCTGGTTTTTGTGCAATTTATGCTGGAAATCGGGGGAGGTCCCAGACGATTGGCGAAGTGCAGTCATCGTACCTTTGTATAAAGGCAAAGGTTCACAGATAGACTGTGCAAGCTATAGGGCTATCAGTTTTATTAGCTCGGGCGGTAAAGTTTATGTTAAAATATTAGCGAGCAGAATGCAAGAGAGATCTGAAAGGCTGTTGTGGGAGGTCCAAGGAAGTTTTAGACCTGGAAGAGGGTGCATAGATCAGATCTTTTCCCTCCGCAAGATCACGGAAAAATTTTTGGCCCTAAACCAAAAGGTTTTCTGTGCTCTTGTGGATTTGGAAAAGGCGTTTGACAGGGTTGTGAGAAAGAAGTTATGGGAGATACTGCCCCGATACAATGTGAACGGACCCTTGCTACAGGCGGTAAAGTCTCTTTACCGAGAACACTCAGCCTGTGTGCAAGTAGGAGCTGGCATGTCGCCCTGGTTTGACATCCAATCGGGTGTTAAGCAAAGTTGCGTTATGTCAGCTTGGTTGTTCAATTTGTATTTGGATAGTTGTCTCCAAGGCGTGAAAGACAGTGACATGGGAGTGAAAGTAGGTGACCTTAAGGTCAATTGCTTGCTATATGCAGAGAATGCAGTGCTCATTGCATCATCAGAATGCAATTTGCAGGCATTGGTCAGCACTCTGAAAGATGGGTGTAAAAATAATGGTCTAAACCTGAATGTAGATAAGACGAAGGTTCTGATATTTGAAAGAAATGAAGAAAGAACAGAATGTAAGATCAACGTGAATGGTAAGATAATGGAACAATGAATGAATGAAGTGGTATATTTGGAAAGTATGTTTAGTAGAGACGGAAGATACGAAATGGATGTGGAAAGGCGTATTGCTGCCGGTAATAGAGTCAACGATGCTTTGGCTGCATTGTTGAGACGGCGAAACGTCAGCATAGCTGCACGTTTGGCTGTACACAATGCGGTTTTGCTACCGACGCTGTTATACGGCAGCCTAACGTGGGTAACACAGAAGAAGAATGTAAGAAAGTTGAATGCTGTGGAGATGCGATCTCTTCGCAGAATATGCGGAGTCAGTCTAGCTGACCGAATCCGCAATGAAGAGAGCCACAGAATGGCAGGTACTAGCGAAGATGTCACGGTGAGAATGGAGAAGAACGCGCTCAGGTGGTTTGGGCACATCGAACGAATGAGTGATGAAAGAATGGTAAAAAAGATTTATACAGGAAAAGTGAGCGGTAAGATAGAAAGGGGGAGACCTCGAGTGACCTTCGAAAACACTGTATCCATGATACTGGAGGAAGGTCACGTAAAAAGCATGAGGACCCCCCGGAGGGCATGTATGAAGAGGTTGATGTCTGTGGCCGAGGCGAAAGAGGTATGCAGGGACCGTAGCATTTGGCACTCCGTCGTCTCTGGCTACCCCGTAAGGGATATGGCGTGAAGCTAAATAATAATATATAATAACTTCAATGTACATGAATACAACCTTTATATTATCATTGTCTATCTCTATCAATACACTTTCTGCCGGTTCTGTATATTTATTTCATTCATTTACAGTACTTATAGTTTACTACTTTTTGTCTAAAAGATTCTTCCTCCTCTATTTACATCAATTTAATAAAAAAAAGAGTTTAACAAAAATTTTACTGAACTCATATTTTGACTGAACTTTAAACTGAAGTTTAATTATCTTTCAGATATTTCATACCACTTGATAGGAAAAATAGTGGATGCCAGATCCGCTAAGTTAGACATGTGGCGGAACTACGATGACGTCACTACCGTCGATCTGGCGTCCTACATCCGGTTGAACCACTCCCGACTACTGACCAGCGCTGTGAAGTGGCGCCCTCAAATATTCGCTGAAATTAAATCGCAAGCGCTATTTACTTTAAAGATTTTATACGAACAAATCAATGAAACGTTACTAGTCCTTAAAGAAGCCCCAATGGAAGCTCATCTCGCCTTACGGAATATTTGGAGCGATGCGAAGCCGAGGGTCAGAGAATTTCTGGATGATTTGAACGATTTGCACGTAATTAAGGACGATTTGGACGAATTCGAGCGTTTCTTGAAGGAATCGTACGACGAAAATGACTTTTACGTGAAGGATATTGTCGAATTTACGTATTACGTGCTGGATGAGATGGCGATCAGAAACCATTTGGAGAGTCTGCCAGGGTTTGTAAATGATATGTGGGGTATGATGGGCAACACCAGTCAATCGATCAAGCAGAGTCTGACGTACGTGGTGGATTCGATAAAGATGGCGTATGCAAACTTCTTGGAGTCCATGAACAAAATCCTGGAAGCCGATCTGATGGAACTGGTATCGGATAAGCTGGAATCCATGATATTACAATACGACAACTTTGTTCGGGACTTGCATATGAAGTTCCTGGACTATTGGGAGGAAACTTGGGTGAATGCTACATCCAGAATGTCTAAATATTGGCACGATTTGCTAAAATCAATTGAGCCGCTGTTTTTCAAAGTTGTGCATTACACTGAAGCCTTCGTCGTTACTATCTGGCGGGGAGTGATGGACTTCTTCCATGAAAGGACACACGAGCTCACAGACACGCCATACTTCAATTATGTTTCCACTTTTGGACACGAAATGGATCGGTAAGTATTACTAGGGTACTTAATAAAACAATTATTTGTGGGCCAATTAAGTAATGGAATAACGAATAGTTTAATCGTTTAATTTGCACCATATAGACCTTAATATGTATGATTTTATGTCTCTTTCTCTCTCCCTTTCTCTCTACCTCCCCCCTCCTGTCTTTTTGTCATATATTTAATTCTGATACATATCTCACTTGTATTGTTTATAATATATCAGTCTCGACTCTGACCCCTTGTTCCAAATATCTCTTAGCTCTTTATGATACCCTGGTACTTTGTGATGTTCACACAATGTGGTTAAGAATAAAAAGTATTAAAAATATTCAAAACGATTACATATAATAAACCTTATCTTGTGATGTTTCAGCATTTATAAAGACCTCATGCACAACGACTTGATAACCAATATAAAGAAATACTCCAAGAAGTTGGTGGACGTGATATGGGCGAAGATAGAGAAGTACATCCCCTTCACGGACGAGCTGAAACAGCTCTACAACGAGTTCAGGAACGCCTGGGAGAACTTCATGAAGACGCCGCAGGTGGTCTATGTCAAAGACAAGGTACCTACGTATTTTATATTTATAAAGTAATCAAGTAAACAACTATTTTCAGATTCAGATTCAGATTTTTTTTTATCAAGCTAACTACAATTATGGCCACCAAAATGAAAATCCATACAATGTTATATACACTAAATCTAAATAAATGATATAATAATGTTGCATTTACAATAGTGTCTACGCCAGAATATTTCAAAATGAGATAAAGAGAATTATGTAATAGCAAAAAAACTAAGTAAATATTTAAAAGATAGACAAGTACATATATGTATAGGAATATGTTTATATTAGACATTTTATTCAGTGCTCGTTATTTGTACCAATATTTATTAATATTCCTATAATAAATAATATGTATAATCTAAAATTTTTGATAAATTTTAATGTCGACTGGATGACGAGAAAATTATTAAAAAACTTGACAAAACATATTCACATTTCACATAGCAGGGATAAAAATATTTACATTACCAAATATTATTCGCAAAAAAAAATAAAAAATTATAGTCCAACGTCTCCCAATTATAATCAGTTCGTGTTTGTTTCGTCAGTATAAGGAGGCGTACACACGACTCCGGTGGTGGTACGACTACTTCCTGCTGGGCGAGGCGGCGCAGCACATGTGGGACGTGCTGTACGCTAAGGTCACCGACTTTGCAAAAACAGCACTGCAGTACGAGGAATTGTGAGTATAGAAATTTGAGTCACCATCTGTTATATGCCTTATGGGATAATTCGTTAATAATTAGAAGTTTTTAAAAAATATGTTGGATACCTTACTTGATTCTTAGGTCTATAATACAATACATTTGATAACGAAAAACTATTTACAATAATATATTTTTTGTATTTGTCTGTCTGTAATCGTCACATTATTTCCAGACACCGCACTCCCAAAACAAACTTCATATTCGATCCACAAAAGGGTGAAATAATTCTGGAACAAAAGTTACCCATGTCGTGGCACGCCTTCAATAGAACACCAGACTTTAGCGAGATATCCGAGTACAAAGCCGTCCGAGACTTCATGGACCAATGGCTGATCAGCAACAGGAGCGTGTGGGCGTACTACTACGATATCAGACCTTATATGGACTTCAACAATGTGCTGCCTCCGTTCGCGGGTGAGTCTGTTACAAATAGAGTAACTGATTTATATATAACTCAATAAAATTAAAATTGCTAGTCAGTCAAAAAATATACTTTCAATTTAATTATCTTTTATATTGCAATCTTATTATTAACCGCCATCTATTAGAAAATTTAAAAACTTTGTGAACTAACCCTTTATCTACAAAAATCTTAAATAATAAAATGAATTAATCTAGATAAAAATTATATTGAAATCGGTTCAGTGGTTTCAAAGATTGAATTCAAATTCAAACTAACATCGTGAAATTTTTATATATGTAGAGATGATATATATATTTAATTTTGTCCTGGAAGTGTGTTCTTGACATCCGATCCCTAAAAAGGTGATAGCTTTGACTCCGCTAACTACAGATCTATTGCCATCACTTCTCTTCTCTCCAAAGTAATGGAGAGCATCATCAATCAATATGATCCGTACCTCGAGGATCACCAGTTGATCAATGACCGACAATATAGGTTTCATCGTGGTCGATGGGCTGGTGATCTGTTATATCTTTCGTACCGTTGGGCAGCGTTCAGCTCACGCGCCTAGAACCACGTTCAGTTTAATCCCTAAAAGACAAGTTTGCACGTTTGCTGCTGAGAAACCCCTTTTGTTCATTTGTCATATCACCGCTCTTCGAGAGCATTTGTTAATTAGGTCTCCTGGGCCTCGACATTTCGAGCGACTGTCAGTGTCGTGGTCATCTGTTAAGTAATTATATATCTTTGGCTTCTTTATCTTTAAGGTGTGGCTATGATGACGGCTCAGGGTACACTGGTGACCTTCGACAAGCAGGTGTTGACGGTCAGAGAACCCGGGACCTTCCTCCTCACCAGGGACTATCGACAGAACAACTTCACGGTGCTGATGGAGACCAACGACCAGGGACGATACGACTTGGTCATATTGACAAAGAAGAATCTGATCTTTATCGACCTTTACAGAGAGGTGAGAATTGATTATGCCTAATGGAATGTAAGATATTACATATGATGGATTCAAACCTAACTTTCATTAAACTAATTCTTAAATGTGATTATTATTTATTTTGACATAATTTATCTTATTTTAATAACGTTATTAACAAATGTAAATTAGGCAACAACTTATTTATTCACAATATTTATCAAAACACAATCCATTTATAAAAATAAAAGGATAGCGGGTAGTCTTATATCTACGTTATAATATATATTTCACAAACAATTTGTAAATATGTAACAAATAGTTAATATAATAATGAGGCCTTTAAGACTCAGCGGCGACATGTGTATGTTTTTCAATGTATGTTAAGTTCTAAATATGTCCCAAATTAAACTGTAACTATAATAAATAACTGTTTTTAATTGTGTCGTGTTAATGTTGGCGACGAGAAATTGTAACGAATACAAATATATATATAATTATTGATATTCCAGCAAGTATCCCTAGGTCGATCAAGTCCATTGAACCTGCCCGCAGTAGTCGACGAGCTCACAGTTGACAGACAGACAGACACCCTCACGGTGGAGGGGCAGACCGGTCTGCAGATTCAGTGTAACCTACTGTTCCATACCTGCAAGTTGGAAGTTACAGGTAATTAAGTGTTATAGGAATGTTAGATGATATAATAAATAAACTTGAAATTAATTAAATATTTGAATTAGACGATGCTTTGTATATCATCATATTCTTATCCTTATCTCAATTTTCAGACTGCAACATTGAATTTTTTTTTTCTTTACTTATCTGCAAGCCGGTTTAATTATAATAAGAGTAATGTAGTTAAGTGCATACGTAGATTTTTTTGCCGACCTCTTGGTTTAGTGGTTAGTTGGTCTGAATGCTGGAATAAAAGGACGCGGGTTCGATACTCAAACGAAAATTGTTAATGTTATCCAAAGGTTGTGATTTAGTCTGGGTGTACATTGTGACCGTTGTTTCTCTTCTTTACATAGAGAATATTTCATTAATGGAAGCTTATATTTATATATATATATATATATATAGTATTTAATAAAATCTTTCATACAGGGTGGTTCTACGCCAGCCTGGGAGGTCTCCTCGGTACGTACAACAACGAACAGTACGACGAGCAGCAGCTTCCTTCGGGCGGGATAGAGAAGGACGAGCGCGCCCTCTCCCTCTCGTGGGCGGTTCGGCACTCGACAGGAACCGTGGCTCCTCCCACCAACAACACCGCCTGCGACAAGTTCTTTAGGAATAAAGTATCGCCGCTGCATCCCTGCTTCTCCCTGGTGGGTGTTTGGTATTAGTGTTAGGGTGTGAACACGTTGAGTCGATCAACAGTTTGATGTGTATGTATGTATGTATGTAAAAAAAGTACTGTCTGTTATTTCACCGCAATGTATTGTTCTTTAATTTGTCTAAAGAAACACAAATGATTGCTTTTCAAAAACTTTATTCGGACTTTAGGCAATGTATACGAATAATATAATTTTAAATTAAACAGTAAAAAGTTTATATGCTAATTTAAATCACCCAAAACAAACATAAAACAATAATTACAGTAGAGCTTACTTAGTCCAACTATAAATTTAACTGCGACTCGTTTTTGAGAGACAAGACAACACAGCGATATATATAAATTATAAATGATCTATATTACCCCCCCCCCTCGTTTCTGCACCTATTTTATTTCATTTAATTTTGCTTTAATTATGTTATTATGTATAAGATTAATTGTACTATCCTTAAAATAGGACATCTACTTTATTCTAAATCAACCTCTCGTAGATCGACGCTGTTCCGTTCCACGCGCAGTGCGTGTCTGGAGCGGACGCGTGCGGTCTGGCGGCCGCCTACCTGCAGCTGTGCGAGCGGCAACACGTGCCCGCACACATACCAGATCACTGCGTGCAGTGAGTATTTATGCCTTTCTTATTTTTTTATTCAGCCACCTGTGGCAAATGTTAATGCCAATTCGATTTGTTGTTTTTCGTCCTAAGACCATTGAATCATACAGTCTCTTCCACGATATCAGCTTTTTTTTTATATTGAGCCAGTATTTTTTAAATTAATTTATACCCTAATTTATATTTATTCAGCTAACGATGTAGACGTCAATTCAATATAATATATACCTTGTCGTACTTTTGCCAGATGCATAACCCCAACCGGTGACGTTATAGAGGAGGGTTCGTTCCTCCAGCTGCAGAGCGTGCCGACCTCCATGGACGTAGTGTTCGTGGTGGAGGCGCAGTACTGCAATAAGAACATACGGAAGGCCAAGAACATCGACTTGTTCGTCGAGACCTTGGACAGCAAGCTGCAGGGGAATGGTTTCTCCGATAATAGGTAAGATTAAGGTGTAGCACTGAATTTAAATTGTCTTTGTTCTAAAAAACCATAGATAACAATATTTTTTTTACTTTAATACAATGTCTTTTAAAAAATGCTTGCTATATAACTAGTATATCTACTATAGTAATATTTTTCCATACTTTTTTCAAAATGTAATATTAATTAATTCATATAATAGATACATAGTCTGTACGCATTGTATTGTCATCAGGTACGCGGTGGTGGTGTACGGGGGTCGCGGCGTGTACGGGCGCGCTCGGGCGCTGTACGTCAACAACAAGCTGTTCACCGACGCCGTGGACGTGCCGAGACACTTCGAGGCCTTCCAGATAGGTGAGGACGATATACTAACAGACATTAACATTTCAATAGACTTCTAACAAAACTGTTACACACCATTGGATATGCTTTTAATCATAGATTTATCAAGGATAACAGGTAGAGTAGGTAAGTATAGGAACTTTCTTTTTAATCTCTAATTCTCCTTTTTAGTCTCTTACTTTTTAGCTCGCGTATACTGGTTATGTTTTTTATTTTTATCGGATGCTTTGCAGTCGCATTAACGGAAAGACATGACTTAAATCCCCATCAGTTAATCGGTTATTTGGCCATCCACCTCTGAACAACTTGTCAATTTGCAGGGTTAGCCTCAACAGCTTCACGATTTCCTAAAGGGTTTTATGAGTAGCCCCATTTACCGTAAAGATGTCTACAAGACTGTCTAACTCGAAGAACGTAGACTTAGCGGCGGATATCAAATTACTATTAGAGAGCCAGCAGGGTGACACAAAAAAGCGCTTTTTTTCGTCTCTTTCAAAAATTCCAACTTATTCAATCCAACACACATAATACCACTCGCAGAAATACCTATCCCATAAAATATTCAAGATTATGGCGATTTTAATTTTTCTTGGTCGTTATTTAGTCGAGACAATGGCATTCCTTCGAATTGTATTTGCATAATTTGCCCTGATTTTAAGTTGGGTTACGATCCGTGTTTTTGGTACATCACGGAAAGTTTCTTCCCGGAATTACGAAATTCTCCCATATTCAATCGATTTGAAAAGAGGTAAAATAAACGTTAGCTCTCTTCTCTTTTACACTGCGTTATCAATCGTTAATTTTTGTTTCCCAACTATCAGTAAATCTATAAGTAATGTTATGGCTTTCCAAAATATATTGGCATAATCTCTCTTCTTTCTCCGTCACAGGTCTATCAATGTCATGTTGTATATACATGTTCAACAATTGTTAACTACTACTACCATTTTCCAGATAAGGCATCCCTCACCCGCAGCAACACAACAGTCAACGGTGATGCGTTGCGTGCGTTGCGCTTCGCGAGCACTCTGCCGCTGAGGGCGGGAGTGCCGCGAGCAGCCATACTAATGCCATGCACCCGGTGCGACGCGGCGGAAGACTCGGTGAGACGTGTTCAATGTATTTAGAGGAGTCCATGGACTAAATATTTAGTATTTTTTTTATATACTTCAAAACCACCGATTCTTACTAGAGTAGTTTTATCAACGACAAGAAACTTGAAGAATATTATAAATATATTTTTAACTTGAAATGTGATTTAAATATAATCTCCCCCCCCCCCTCCCAGTTGGACTACTCCACCATCTACCACAATCTGATGGAGAACTCCATCACCCTCCACATCCTCATGGACGACGATTTCTTGTTCTCAAAGAAAAGAGTCGCCAAATACTTATTTGGTAAGACAATTTGAACTTTTAATTCATACGTCGAATTCATTAGTAAAATACATTTTGTACAAAGCAAGAAATTATTGATAGTTCAATTCCAGTTAATGAAATCCATTGATCACAGATTAAAAATTACTTTTGATGAAACTTTGTCACGTGTTGTATTATCAGGTATGGACAGTTCAGTTGCGTACACCAACAAGGACTACGAGCGGCTGACGGGCGACGCCGGGTTGAAGAAGCAAGTGAGGTTGCCCAAGGACAAGCTGGGTCTTTGTAGCTCGCTGGCGCTCGAAACCAACGGTAAGGAAATAATTGTTATAACGTAAACATTTTATATAAACTGTGTGTATGTGATGGAACATTGATGATGATGGATGACAAATTTCGTTGATGTTTCCCTTTCGAAAAAGACTATAAAAGAATATTAAATTTAAATTTATCATGTCTAGTAATGACACGGTAGTTTATGATAAATTTTTCACTCTATGGTTACTAAAAAAATTTAATTGCTATATTTTCGCCCTGTTTTGTTGCCTGATATAATTTTGTTAATAACGATTTGTGTGATCTGATGTCCATAGGTACAATCTGGGCGGGTGCTAAGCTGGAGGCGGAGCGCGCGGCCGCGCGTCGCTTCGCCACGGTGTGCGGAGGACGAGTGGCGCGAGTCACGCCGTGCGTGTCCCCGCGTTGCGAGTGCAGGAGCGGAGTGCTGCACTGCCGGCCGTGCGCCAATCACGACCCGGTGAGTGCGAAACGACCAATCAGGAGACAGCTCTAATCATAACCCACCGAGAGGGGGACGACTTGACAGAAATTTGATCTGACTCAAATATTAATCGAAATAATCTGATCTATAGTTACTGTCGTAGACAGTAAATCTACGAAAAATCCAAGTCTGAGTGTTATCAATACGTTAATAATGTTTCACTCAAAAAAATATATTGATATTAAAATAATATTTGATAGTATAATACAATAAAACTCCTTATATTTGGTCACAGTTGGAGCTGTCCTTCTGGAACTCTGACGACATCGACGAGCTTATCGACATGGCGATGGACCCGCCCTCGCTGCCCTCATTCAGATAACACTTAGCTTAAATTAATTGTACATTTAATATTATGTATTGCATCGGCAATAAACTATTTTTGTAATTTCATTGTAACTATACTTTAATGACTTATAATAAAATAACAAATTACTTTCATCAGTCTTTTATTTATTAAATCTTAAATACTACTATTTTTCTACTATACAATAATGTAATGTTTAATTATCAATGTCACTTAAATCATTGCAATATTAACCCTCAACACTTGAGGTTCCATCTGCCCCAAACTGCAACTCGAAGTGTGTTCTTACAATGTTATGCATTAGCAGAACGTATGGAACAAGATCAGACCAACAAATCACCACATTCTTCACAACCAAAATATCAATTTTATTTCTTGGTATATTGAATCAATTCCTCAGACTTATTTAATAGAAAACACAAAAATAAGTACACATGCAAACTTTTTTGTGTAACTATAGCATATATTTTTACAAAGCAAAGTTTGAAATGATACCGACTATAAATAAATAAAGATACTACTGAAGCTGATAAAATTGAGTTTTAATAAAATCTAGATATTTTTGAGTTAATCTATCAGAAGTGATATGAAGAAAAGGTATATTTTTATTACATAGTATTTGGAAATATATTAATTAATCACATAACTTTGGTCCACAAAGCAAGATAAGCAATAACCGATGTATGTGTTACAGAAGAATTTAAGTAAGATTTAAATATTTACATGACTACGGAAAAGTGGATTACATGTTACTTGTTTATCTTACCATTTTATATGCTATTATAACACCAACAATAAAAAGAACTACAAACGATGATTTAATCAAAATATTGTTGATAATTTTGCTCTGTCCTTCGATAGAGTTAACCACTAAGTTGTTCATCAAGAACACGTGATTACTCTCTTCGAGTAATTCAAGCTTTTCTTCCTCTGTCATATTTTCGGCTATTTCGTTCATGGCTTGTTTTAATTTCTTTTTGAGTTCCCCGAGTTCCATTGTACCGAATGAAGTCACTTTGTCATGATATTTTCTAGGTGTTTCTTGATCTGCTGAGTATATACAGTCCAATTAAAATAAAAAAGTATTATTTTTTAAACCGATTTTTCTTTGAGCATCTTTAATATTCTCTGGGATGACAACTAAACTTAGGAACATGTGATGATATACTATGTTCTAAGTAATATAAACAATATAACATGTTATAATACCTTCTCCAAAGAGTTCTCTTTTCTTGGCCAAGATCTGACCACCACTTAGCATACCCAAGTACAGGTGATAAACATAAGCCAATAATAAGATAGGTTTGTCTCTCTCCAGGTTCTTCAAGTGTTGTAAGTAATTCTCTAGCTCCGGAGATTTAGGAAGCAGACGCCAGTCCTCGCCCAGATATTCAGTTAAATCGAGTTCGAATGCGCGTTTTCTGGAATGAAAAGAAATATTTAATTATAATATAATCACACTGATTAATTGAAACACGCTATCGATTTAACTTTTTTCTAATAGCCATACCTCTCCATAACAGTGTCTACGTATAGTTTTTTAAGTTCCGGTACATTTAATCTATCTTTGGCGTCTTCAAGATATGCAAAAATGTGGTAAAATACGAACAAGCCACCACCCCACACAGTATTATCTTTTAACGCTAAAATAAATAAACAAATATTGCCGTTATTATACTTTTTATTATAAAACAATACATTTCTTTGTTTATAATACTCACAAAGTGCAAACTTCGCATTTACTAACGCATCGCTAACAGAATGTATTTTTCTCGTCTCGTATCGCATTCTTAGGGTGAATGATTCTTGTTTGCCGAACATTTTTTTTTTATTTTAGAATTTATTAAAACACTAACACCATACGAGTTACGAAGCACGTAAATAATGATATTGATTTTAATTATTCTGTTTAGTAAGTCGAGTTATGACATATGACTGTCGGTATTTTTGACAGTAATCTTAGCTTTTATCTGACGTTTCTTTAAGTATTATTAGTACTCTGTGTTTATTAGTAGCAAAAATATTGAATATTCATATTTTTATATTAATTTTGTTTTGGTGGCAGCGAAGATTGAATGAAAATAAATTCAAAAGTTGTATAATAGAAATATATACGTTAATAGCGATTATTAAAAATAAAAGAGTTAGTTAGTGCTTTTGATTATTCCTAAACATTTATCATATGATTTTAAATATTAAAAGTATTAAAACAATAATTGTTATTAAGCAAGGTAAGCGCTTGACCCAAGAATGCCTGTAGTGCCAGTAGTTTCTAGCTCGTTTCCCACTGATCATTGCAAAGCGGGCAGTGTCGTCTTCATTTCTCATGAAGGTGCTGTGTCAGTATTTTAATATTCTGCACTTATCGTGAGAATTGATTTGGTCTTTAATGTATGAATTTGCCCTGGCTATGCTTTCGTAACATATTTTATTGAAGACTTGTATCAAATGTATCGAGTAAAAATATAAAGTGTGTTGTCATTTACACCAGTCTTAGTTATTATGTTATTTACTATGCATATATTATGTCTATTTACTATGCGTAAAGGACGTAAACAAGGTTGTTTTTGGAAAACAAGCTTTATTATTGTTAATTGTCATTATTTAGTTATTTTGTTGTTTAATGGCGGGGTAAGGTTAATTCGTACAAAAAAGGGATGTTTTATGATTTTTGTGACAACAGATAAAATCACTTCTATACATAATTTTCACGAAGAAATATTTAAAAATAAGGCAATAGCAGCAATAATTCGGACGTATTTCTGAAAAAAGTAAAATTGCGTTGCCCAACTTAACTGCGTGCTGGGTGCATTTCAAAACAAAAAATCAAAGTTTATTTGTAAGACAATACTTTTCTGTGGGTAACGTTGGGAGCGTTTTCAAAATTTTGATTTTCACCTTTTAGAGGGAGAAACGCGATTTAAAAAAAAACAGCTAATTTGTTGTGAAATAAATACTATTACGTTTACGAAATTTACAAAAAAAACCCCTCCAGTGTTACCTCATAAATTATAAGCAGAAATAGTGTTTCAAAATTTCAAAAGTGTTGACGTTATGAGGGGGCTTCGACTTTAAAACTTCAGTTGTGGGGAAACGCTTAAAAGTTTTAAACACAAAAAAAAATCTGGTATAAAACGTTAATAACCGAATTTTTATCGGCTTACTGAATCATCAATGCCAGATCCATAAAGGATGTTGTTGCTATCATGCATAATGTCTAAAGCAAGTTTTTTTTCCTGTCTACGACGAATCTTGGCTTAGTTTATCTTTAGATTACTACATTGGCTTATTTATTCAATTGATAGCGCCCAGTGGTGAGCAATTGATCCACTATTGATTTATATATCTCGCATAAAAATTAGTAAAGCAAAAGAACGTTCAGGCTTTCCTGAACGTTCTTCCATCGACACTGGCTGCCATATGAGCTGCAATTTCGACGATAGAGAGTTTCCATTCACGGGCTTGGTGAGATTTTCTAAATACGTTCGTTCAAACTCTCATTGTTGTTCTGCGTGAAGCCTCCGACTAATCGTTTCCGGAGAGCATCTTCGCTTAGATCAACATAAATAGGCTTGAAGACATCCAATACACCCTCAAGAAGAATACCGTACGTGTGTTGAATGAATCCAATGCATTAGTTTTTTTTTTTTTTAGCTGACGTGTTACTTGTTGAAATGCTTTCGCGCTTACGTTTTTGTGGAGGTACAATTTTTCCAGCTCGATATAATCTCGAATCTGTTGATTGTTTATGAGATCTTTGAATCTTTTTTCAGGCATTTAAGTAATAATTTAACACAAAATGTATGATATAAATCTAAAATTATGCGAAGGTATAAAACTAAATAATACATTACACCGCATTTTAAAATTTATATTTAAAAATCTATCATCATAAATACAATACAACACCATGAAGTATTTGAAAAGGTCATCCGAAAATATTATTTATTATCTATGACTGTGTAAATAAAATTGTTTTTCGGCGTTTATATATTTTCATACTCCCGGTAACTGATAACAACAAGTGGCAATATATTTTTCAACTAAACTAAACCATTCTAACTTAACAGTTTACAGTTAACAGCGAGGAATTACAGCTAATGCTGAATGTTTCTGTTGTCTTGACATTTGACTTCTAATATTTGTTAAGGCTTCATTAATTAAAATATTGCGATGGCTGGGAAAATAAATGTCAAGGTAACAATTTTATAAATTCTTTCGATTTTAATCCACTCCTTTTTATGAAATATTTACTATTCTTGCTATCCACATTGATAAATTAAACAAAATTAAGAGTTGTTTAATCAACCTTTGTTGATTCGTGATAAGACTTATCAATTTGACATTTCACCCTATTGGTTTGGTTTCGGGTATCGTATTATCTAACCTCATAGTAATTCCATTATATTAAATAATAACAATGTCTTATGACCTTAAAAGAGAAGAAGAAGTTAAAGAATATGTAGAGAATCTCGGTATTGAGTATCGATTCGGGTGTTACAAAGAAAAAAAACCAGAGGTTTGTCATCTTTTGGCAGACTATTTGGAAGCTATCAAGAAAGACTTCGCCAAAGCTGCTACAGTGTACAAAAGCAATTGTAACGATTTTAAATATGGAAAGTCATGTTTAAAATACGGGAATTACGCGTTGCTAGGAAAAGGGCGGGACAAAAGTGACTCGCAAGAAGCCTTATCGTATTTTGAAAAAGGTTGCGAATTAAATGAACCGACATCATGTTTACATGCAGGAGTGCTTCTTACGGCCACAGGACCCGCGGTCACTGTCCAGCGAGATGTGCCCAAAGGTAGGTTGTGTGTAATTTTGTTACTATTTCAATCTCAATATTCCATAGTGGTGGTAAAAAATTATATGTAGATATTGATCATATAATGTCTGTTTGTTTGTTTTATAATATTATCCCTAATATTATATATTCTTTGCTTATTTTTAGATTTAAGTACATAATATTGACATAACCTCTTTTTGTAGGATACAACTATCTCAAGAAAAGCTGTGATCTCAATGATCCGATGGCATGCCACTACTTAGCTGGCATGTATCTAACTGGAGTGCCGAGGAATCCTAAAGAGTTCAACCCGCATAATCCAGAGAAAAACCAAAATCTTGATTACCTTATAAAACGTGACCCAAAACAGGCTTTTCAGTTTGCGAGAAAAGCTTGTGAATTAGGAAATATATTTGCGTGTGCAAACGTCAGCTTAATGTACAAAAAAGGTGATGGTGTCGAGAAAAACGTGGAAGAATCAAAGAAATATTTTGAAATTGCACAGAGTCTACAAAAAGCAGACGAAACTACTAAGGAAGTTAAATTTCAACAAGGTCTCAACAAATAGTTTGAATGCGAAATAAAGAATAATTGTGGATTGTTTGTTGTTTGCTGTGTAGATTAATAAATTATGTTATTATATTATATTTTGTTTTATTAAATAACATTACTGGAATTGTAGTTTGAGACAGTACAAAATGTACATATCTTATATGCAATAACTCAATAATATTATATGCTATAAGTGAATAGGCTTTGTTTGCTTCCAAAGTTTCATATTAATAAATTAGTAAAGTAAAAAAAATCTTTATTAAATGAAAATAATACGATTTATAATTTTATAATAATTTACCTACTTCAGGTATAATATTTCCAATTAAATATTCAGATCGGCATTATCGGTGGGTCAGGGTTCGATGACCCCAACCTATTCGAAAAACCAGTGCCTCGAGATGTAAACACGCCTTTCGGAAAACCTTCAGATGTGCTTCTAGAGGGTTCTATTAACGGCGTCTCTTGCGTTCTACTGGCGAGGCACGGAAGAAAACATCAATATCAACCGAGGTAATAGAAAAAAAGTAATCTAGTTAAAAGTAAGTAGTTAAAATGTATTTATTTTTAATTTCTAGCGATGTTAATTATCGAGCTAACATCTGGGCGCTGAAACAGGCGGGATGCACTCATATTCTCGCCACTACGGCCACCGGCTCGCTTGTGGAACAGTACCGCCCGGGTGACCTTGTGGTGTTAGACGACTTTATAGACAGGTAGATTAGATTTAGATTTCTAACACTGTAGTATATGCACTGTCTACTGAGACACCCGGCGGTAGATAGTCTGCAGCTGAACTACGGGTCAGCTGCTAAGATCAGGGTACTACGGGACCCCGGTACCTAAGCCCTCCGGCAGCGACGCATGCGCTTACGCGTGTAAACTGCCGGGTAACGGTTTTGGTGTTGGATTCGTAGTGGTAATGTGGTTAGCTTTAGAGGTTCGCCGCTGTTCGTCTGGGTTCCCACAGTTGTCGGGGGCCCGCTGATCTCGTGCGCAGCGAGAGGTAATTGACCTGCCTAAGGCGAAGGGCTGCTGCGTTCTTTTACTTCGGGGCTTGGAACGGTCCATAAGCAGAGAACCCTTCGGGGGTCACTGCAGTTCGGGTAGCCGCCTGCTTAGAGGTTAGATGGATGAGCTAGCATCTATCCGGTCACCCGACTGTAGTGTAGGGTAGGCTTGCGGCCTGACCGCCTGTCGGGAAGTGAGCGTGCCTTACAGCTCCGGCACCAGCTGGAAACTGGTAGATAGCCTCTCTGACGTTCTCAGCAAGTTTTGCTAGTGTGAGAAATCACACGGGAAGTGAGCGTGCCTTACAGCTCCGGAACCTTTCATGGAGAAAAGGTAGCAGGGTGGTCGCGATTGGACTTGTCTATGACCGATAGCCTTGCGAGCTTACTAGGCTTAATATTGCCGTTGTCGGATGACTTCGAAGGTCAGATCTGCCGTACCAAGGATCCATGTGACCGGGGTAAACCTGGATCACATGTATAGCGGCTCAACTTATATGCCCAAGGGGTAGGTGGGGTTGAGCTGCTTTATATATAAACAATAGGACAATAGAAAGGCAAAGGGAAGTGTAGTATATGCAGGATAATATAAAAACCAAGAAATTTAGAAAAACATTAAAAAATATATCATCGAAGTCTTCCAACATAATCATAGATTTGAGGGCTATTTTTTTTTAACAGTTGAAGGTCTTTAATTGATACAGACGTTATGGACATAATAATGTATTATCAGTAACAATAATATATTATATTATAAAATAAAATAATTCTAAACTTCATCCTTGTCATTAATTTTTAAATTGTAATTAGAACATGGGATCGTAAATGCACATTCTTCGATCGGACGGAGGGAGGTCCGAAGGGGGTGTGTCACCTGCCAATGCGTCCTGCGTTTTGTGACAAGGCGCGACAAGCACTCCTGGAGGCAGCTCGTGGTAGAGGTCATGTGTGTCATGAAACTGGTACCGCTGTCACTATACAAGGACCAAGGTGAGTTTGATGGTATTAAGCTCCATCTATTCCATTATCCGATTTTAGGGGAGATGTAAGTATTTAGCTATCGCCTAAGCGAGAATGTAAAAAATGGAAACATATTAATCAACTATTTATTGCTCTGTTCTTATTATAAATTTCACTTTCGTAACTCAATTGAGATCAACTTTCATTACTTTGGTTTATTAATTTTGATACAATAAAAATTAAAAAAAGTTTAATCACCATTGTCGACATTTGTTTGCAATCAGGAAGTTGGCAATGGTGACCAACACATATCGCACATAATTGTGCGCAAAGTTATTTTGTGACTTTTCTGATTTAATAACTCGGAAAATTATGTGAAAATAACACTAAAGCGAGTAAATAACGTTCGTGCACGAGAATGACATAATGTTAGCCTGTAGGTATATTAGCATTACTTAATCGCGTTGGATTTTTGTGAATTCGAGGAGATCACCATCGTCGACTGACTCCCAATACCTACATCTGCCCTCAATGGCACATTTGACCCTTAAATTAGCGAGTAATGCAGCCATCTCATTATCCAATCTATCAATTACTGGGTCAAACGTAAATCATTTTTAAAATCAACTCGTAGGATCTATGTTTAGAGAACGTACGACTTTTCAGTGATTACAACGTTTTTGGAGCTCCCACTCCGTTTTATTCACATTTTAGTTTTGCCTTATTTCCCTAGTAGTAATATCATGTAAAGATTACGTTATTTTCCAACTAAAAACGATAAGTTTGAAAGCAAGACTTATAGAATCATATTGTAAATATTACTCATTAATCTTTTAGATTTTCAAGCCGAGCAGAGAGCTTGATGCATAAGCAGTGGGGCGCGCACGTCGTTAACATGACCACCGTGCCAGAGGTACTATAGACACACAACTTACAATTATAAAATAAATTAATATTGATAAAAAGGAAAGAAGAAAATTGAACTCAAATACCACGAAATTCCAATTATCATGGGGTTAAATCGTTAAAGGAGTGAAATAATTTTGTTTTAAAAGTAAAATTACAATCCTTTTACCGCCAAAAACCTTATGTCAAATAAAAAAATTAAATTCTTTTGTATGATTGTATTGTGAACACAGGTGGTGCTGGCGAAGGAGGCGGGGCTGAGTTACGCCGCCGTCGCGCTTGTAACGGATTACGACTGTTGGAGGGAAAACGAAAAACCGGTAAAATACAAATTAAATGTGTCTAGAATATTCCAAGTTTACATCAACATTTTTTTTATTTAACTAATTTAATTAATTTATTCACAACAGTATCAAACATCAAACATATGGGGTTATTGACCAAGGGAAAATTTAAATTAAATTACAAAGAACGAGATTAGACTCCACAGGTAGAAATACATTTACTTTATTGCTATGAAGACTATAGCTACTTTGGGGACTAAATTAAAAAAAAATCGTTTTCAACTAATCAAATTATGATATAATAAATTGATCACACATTTTTTTCTGAAAACTTGAAATCTTAAAATACTAATAAATAAAAAATGTAAAGTATTAAAGTACTTGAAAGAAAATATTTTTATTTAAATAGCTGATCACTACAGATTTTGATGAATTTTTACTTGTGTTTAGAAGCAGTCTTATTACATACGGTTTTTGTTACTCTAATAGTTTCAATATTAAATTGTTCTTATCTTATTACACTAGTAATATTTTAATGGAAGGTTAACGTTCTACTTATGATAAGAACAAGGCCTATAAAAATTTGAATTTTTTATCGCTTACCAAACATTATTTTTTATTACTTTTTTCATCTATGATCTACTTCGATATTTCTCTGACAAATTACATTGTTTTTAATCAGACTTTGAGAAAGGAAATTTTTTCAATATAGTATTATAATATACAACAAACCAACAGGTGTCGGTAAGCGAAGTGCTGGAGATGTTCGCTCGCAACATTAAGAAGGCCATCGAGGTGATCGTGGACGCCGTCGGCATACTCGCTAA
This sequence comes from Melinaea menophilus ssp. n. AW-2005, assembly GCA_918358695.1. Taxonomy (NCBI): domain Eukaryota; kingdom Metazoa; phylum Arthropoda; class Insecta; order Lepidoptera; family Nymphalidae; genus Melinaea; species Melinaea menophilus. The sequence continues at coordinate 14,578,998 of OU911049.1, forward strand.
GGATACTGACTTCGCTTACCTGGATTTACATAAAGTGAGTTGTTCGTCAAACACACGACTTATTTTCTCATTTTTAACTTTAATTTTTAATCTTTCTTCATTTTTAATTATAACATTTTTATTTCAGGATCTGGTGACGTCCGCTGTGATGTTAAAAGAGTAAATTACAAGTGAAATTAACCAAATCATGTGAATGCGAAATAAAACTATATACTTGTGTACAATATTTATTGAAGTACTTATAAATTCACATATAAAACCAAATTACTCTTACGCTCTACACACCGACTCCTTATATCAAAACATCTAAATTTACGTATTTCTTGTGCTTTTAATTATATAATTAATAATGAGATAATCTAATCGATACATCTAGCATTCTGTAACCAAACCTACGGAACAGCTCGTCCTGATGCAGTACGTCCTACGCGCCTCTTAACTATACTTAGTGTAGGTGTAAAATAACGTTAATGCTAACACTTCATTTGCGTCTCTCAGTTATATTTACTTTTCACTCGAACCTGAGAAAATACAATCATATATTGAATTAATTGTTAATATTAATGATTAATCGATTTGCACCACACACATTATATATTCAAGTCAAGTCTTTAAGTAATAATGTACATGTGTGTTATTTTATAATTAATTGGTAGGAGATAATGAGTATGATAAATAATAATAATAATCTTTATTAGATCCAAAAAAACAAGAAGTACATAGAAATAAATGCTTGCATTAATTATAACAGTGTCGCGTCCATTAACGCACTTCCAAGAATACCTTGTTCCAGAGAACAAACAACATAAACAAAATGATATGAATAAAAGCAAAAAAAACAAACATTTTTTTATCCAAAAGTAAGATTTTCTAGGTATGTACGTCCGTGCGTGTGTGTGTGCGCGCGTGCGTGTGTGTGTGTGCGTGCGTGTGTTGAGTGTGTACCTCAGTTCTTGGTCCACGGGTTCCGTGCGTGTTGTCCGGGTATCATGTCTAGGAGGTACTGTCTCTGCGCCTCCGCCACGCGTTGCATCTCGGCCGCCATGGCCGCGTTGCTGGAGCCCTTGCCGGCTGAGGGGACACGTCAGCGGATTACTTGTTCATTTTAGACATACTTATACACTGGACCATAATTAACAGTATTAAGAATTTAAAGTAAGAAAAGTAAAGAAATACATATATTTCCACTTGTCTAGTGGTAGGTCATTGTATTTATCATCAGTATATCTTTTTTAACTTGTATGTCACACTGAAGTATGAAAAAAAAAGCATTTAATCGATCAAGTTACATCCGACGAGAACAAGTACCATAGCTACCCCCCCCCCTCCCCTCATTACCCTACATCTATTATCTATATACAATGAATAAGTGTGTCGTATACGTACATCTCTTACCTAGCGCGCTGGCCTGAGCCATGGCTAGTTGGTAAGTGTACAGCAGCGGAGAGAACTGCATCATGGCCGCCGCCGCCGCCGCCTGCGACACGCCGCCGCTGCTGCCCGCGCCGCTCAGACCTGCCGGTGTCGTAGCGATTTTAGGATTTCTCAATATATTAACAATTTTTATATTACTAGTTGTACTCTCATATTCGCCAGGAATATGTTTTTTAAAATTTTAAAACTAGACCTTTCACAGATTAGCGGGAACAAACCGACAGACAGAGATAAATTATAAAAATAGTTTTTTTTATGTAAGTAACATATACTTTCATACGCATTTAATGAAAATCTATTTATTTGGAATTACAAACAGACAATTAAATTTTATTGATATGTATAGATTAACTATATATAGTGACATAGTGAATTGCCCGGTAGTATTATACATTCCTTATTATACTCAAAATTTATATAAAAAAAAGAAAACTTTGTATGAAATCAAGTAACACTAATTGTTTGAAGTATATTTGTAATATGACTTTTAGGTTACAGTAATTAGAATAATAATTATTAAAGTGTTACCTCTCAGCAGCTGGTGCTGCAGAGCCTGCATGGCGGCGGCGCTCTGCTGCTCGAAGGCCATCTGCGCCGCGGCCGCAGCGGCCAGCTGAGAGACACGGAGGGTTTTACATTCACTATTACGCTTAGGGGTCAACTTATAATGGTCTAATCATTACGAGGATTTTGACCTCTATAGAGACACGTCAGGACATGTAGTAACATACATACATGTAGTAAGTCAGACTTTAATAATACATGTATATATATTAAGTGTCACCTGATGCTGTTTGCTGCTTCCTTGGCTGCTGGTGCTGGACGAAGACCCTGGAAAACGTTACCTATTAGTATTTTTAAACAACTAAGAGACAAAACAAATAAGTGTTTTTCTCTTTAATAATGAGAGAAGTTTTACAAAAGTGCTACAAAATAATACAGGAACCTTTAGTACTATGACTGGTACCTTTCTTGTTGTTGGCGTCCGTGTCGCGAGAGCGCTCCGAGTGGTGACTGCGAGACTCCGGCGTGTTCAGACTGCGACTGCTGCAATGTACACTACTGTTATATATGTATATATATTATATAATAATAAGATATAACAATTGCTACAACTAAAAACGATGTTTCAACAAAGGAATGTACAAACTAACATTAACTAAAAGAAAGCTTCTTTTTTTTTATTATTCACAATTATACAATTGAACTGTAAATCACTATGAATTTAAATATCAGACTGTTAAATATATAATATATTATTATATAATATATTATTAAGATAGAAGTGACAACGAGCAAACAATCCATCTGATGGTGAGTGGAACTAGCAAAAATGGAAGCAACCGGTTCACACTCCTCATAGGAAACTATAATAGATACTTAACACTGCGTTTCAATGAGAGGGTGTTATATTAATAAGTGAGTAGCACCTGGGCGGGGGCGGCTGCGGCTTGGCGGAGGGCGACGCGCTCGAGGACACGCTTCCGCGAGTACTGGACCGAGACACCGACATCTGCTATTGGAAAATACCATATTAGGGGTAACTACATATAAGTAATTCACACGTGTCTGTGTGTGTACACGTACCTGCTGCGTGCGGTGGTGGTGTGCGTGCGCAGGGGGCGGCGCGGGAGAGGGGGCGGCGGCCTGCGCAGGCGGGGAGGGGGGCGCCGCTAGCCGCCGCTCGATCTCCTGCTCCTGCTGCAGGGCGCGCACGAAGGCGGTCTTCAGTCGCGCGGTGTGCTCCGCTTTGAGCGCACGCTTCACGTTCCCGGAGACGCACAGCTCGCAGAGGCGCCGCGGCGTGTGAGTGCTGTGCGTGTGCGGGAAGGTGGCGTCCTGGCGGCGGGAGGGCGCGCGCTCCCAGCGCCACACGGCGGTGAAGTCGCAGCCACACTGGGCGCACACGGCGGGCACGGTGGAGCGCGGCATGCTGGAGGACGAAGGAAGCATTATGTATACACATTGTAGAAATCATAATTTACTACTACATTTCGCCTAAAATCCTCAAAGTTCAATTGGCAGAGCGACAGGAGCGAGTTCCCAGCGGTCACGGGTTCGAGACCCGCTCGTGTTTATGAATTTATGATTGTATATTCATTACAAATATAAATCATTATTAAACAATAGTGTACCGGTCTTCGTTGGTGAGGTAGTCGACGACGTGCTCGAGTCCCACGAGGTACACGAAGTCCGTGTTGCTCGGGGACGGGATGAAGTTCATCTCCGGTGGGGGAGGTTTGGGTGGGGGGATCTACAAATACAAAGGACGTGTACACATAAGCAATTATTATTTTAACATTCTCTATATTACTTCTCTGGAACTTTTAACTTCTTTCAAGGACATATCGTATATTATCGCAGAACAATATATATATATATTTTTTTTTTACCATTAAATTGAATATTTTTTTCCTTATTTAACCAACCATAAGATTTTTAATATGCAATGTATCGTCACCTGCAGCAGTGTCTTCTCGAGCTGCTTCCTGAGAGCCAGTTTAGCGGCGGCCTGGCGCTGAGCTGGAGTCTGCGTATCTTCGGAACTTCGGGAACTCGCCTGGTATTATAGTATATTATTATTAACAATAAAAGATTTCAAGTCTAGGGACCTATAGGTCTAGTGGTCGAACTAAAGATCGTGGATTCGATTCCCACAGAAAAAAATCTTTGGTTTATCCAGATTTTTAATTCTCTAATAAGGAAGATCACGTCTGTCTGTTCTCATATTTTGCATATATGTAACATATATATATTTATATATGTATATATATAATGTAGGTATATGTAAGAAGGTGACATCACATTCCCATACTCACTGCGTCGCTGGTGCTGCTGGTCACCGAAGAGCTATCCTGAGTCGGCTTGCGAGTACAAACACAATTTACTAATCAACTAAAATTTCAACGACCTTGCATTACATTTATATAATACATAGACCGGTTTCAAATAGTATTGTGGGCAAAAAAATAAGGTTATTATTACTAGTTAGTTGTTAATGTAACTTTTTTTTAGCTTTTGTTGAAACAGTCGGCCGTGCGCTGTTTGATGGTCCTAATAATATTAAAAAAAATTACAAACTGACTTTTCAAAGAAAGGATTTTTTTAGAAAAGTATATACGGAACTTGCATAAAATAAAATTATGATGTTGTAAGTAACTCGGGCTACTTGGAACGAAGTCGCGTTCAAAACTAGTATACATATAATACCTTGTTAGTGTGCGGTGCGTGCGGGGCGTGCGGGGCGGGAGGCGGCGCGGGAGTGATGGTCACCGACGGGGTGATACTGGCGCCACCGCCCGACGACTGGGGAAAGAGAGGGCGAGTATATATCTTATTACATACTTCAATGGAAATAACTATAACTGTGTCTAGGTCCTGATCATATTTTAAATGAAGCAACCGCATTATATATAACTTGTATTTCTTTTTTATCCTTACTTGAGTGCGGTAAGGTCCCGGCGTGAGAGTTGCGCCGCCGGGCAGGCTGGCGGTGCGCCGCGAGCTGCTGTTGGCGCCAGAGGCCAGGCTGCCGGCAGCACTGTTTGTGCGCTGTAAAGGCAACCAATTATTGGTCTGGGCAAATAATTACCATAATTTTATGACAAATTAGCTTGGAAGTAACCCCAGTGACAGAAAAAAATTGAGGAGAGATCAAAGGTATGTAATCAAAAGAGCGCTAGGTATGGTAGTGGAGGGAGGCACGGGTAGATAGATGGATTGGATTGGATGAAACACGAGATATGGAGAGAGAGAGATTGGAGTATGTGTAGAGATGACGAGTAACAGGACAATAAGGAAAAAACATACTGCGCCGACCACAAAATTTTGATAAGGACAAGATGATAATACCCAGCAATTTCACATTTATGGTAGCAGAGAAGGTTCAAGAGTAATTGTATATACCTTAGCATGTTGGTGAGCGGGGGGAGGCGCAGGCGTGACGGTGACCCCGGGCGGCACCACGCAGCCGCTGCCCGCTAGAGCGGTCCCAGCGCTCGAGTTACTGGCGTCCTGCACATACATGGATTGTTTATGAACCAATCATTAAGCCGGCTTATCGAATTGATTGCGATGGTTCTAGTTGTTGGTACATTGTTCACTAAATATATTGACATTTGTGAAACAGTGCTCACAGTATAAAAAAATAAACCCGGCTGAGTTTGTATTGTGGTTTTTTCAGAGCGTGTTTGGAACACTGGTAGACTTATAAGTTGGAGAATGTCTACAGAAGGGCTAATTTCGATAAGTACGGTGTCAAAACAGGCCCTCCTCTTGATTGTTGATTAAAAATAATTATATTAATATTATGCTTTAAGTGGTAATCCCGTTATCAACTCACCTTCACCGGAGGTAGCGTGGCCTGTTGGGACTGTCTCAGCTTCCTCAGCAACACCAGCCGAGTCTCCTCAGCGCGAAGCTTCTCTCTGAACGAGCGCAGGCTGCGTTCTCGTTCCCATATCTCAGCACTTGACAGCTCCTTTAAGATAATTGTAGTTTTTAGTTATAATACAATTCATTATTATTCTATTAATACAGAATAAACTATGTTATAACTTCAGGAGATAGAATTTTTTCATTAAAGAGTAAATAAACAAAACAACTGTTTCAGAAACGTTTCTTTCAACTTTGGCAATGTTTAATTTTTCTTTTAAAAATTGTTGCCATATAACTTTAGCAAAAATACATTTTCCATAACATAGGTATAAGTTTCTCTAGATTAAAAATGTATAGATAAAATATAAATAATCTAAAACATGTATCATCTCTCATAGGTAGTTGGATAAGTAGGTATAAATGATGGTACATAAGTAGATGTACATAGCTATGTACCCTGTGAGCTGGTACGGGTAGTGGTGGATCGTTCTCATCATCCGACTCCTCGTCGTCCAGTGGGTCCCGTACACACTCACTGGCAGTGATGGATACATTCACATTTGTATTCAACTTGCTGCTTACATCTGTAATTAGAGTTACATACATTTTTTTTGTTGATTGATTGATTGATTTTACAAACTTAAAATGTGTGGTGCTTTTAAATTTTCATATGGTTATAAAGAAAATCCTAAATAGGATATAATATATTTTGTTATTGCTTTTAAAGTGTTAACATATTTTATAATAAAAAACTTCTAGACAACTATAAGTACATACCGGTGAATGGAGCTGGTGCAGACAGAGTTGGCTTGCGATGAGGAGGGGCAGCCGGCAGAAGCACGATGTCTGGACTCTCTGCGTAGCTCCGCTGATCAGCGCGAGGGCGAAGCACCCGCTTGCCGGTGGAGCCCTGGTCATATACCATCATTATCATTACTGAGAAATTATATACAATATATAACAATACAATAAAATTACATTACGTAAATAAGAACAAGATAGATCCATATTAAGATACAAATCTGTGTTATATTATAATTACAATGTGAAATGAATTAACAAAACAAGGTCACATAGTTGAGATTATTTTTACATATTTGTCCGCCGCTGATAATAATAAAAGTTACTCACCCTATCAATCTTGTGGATAGCAAACAAACATTTATCAAATTATATTATATAATTATTAGATCATTATTCACTAAATCTAGTTCATCCTAATAAAGAAATGATTTATTCGATAACCTTATTTAAATAGAACAAAAAACATGTTTTAAAATGTCCAATTGAGATAAAATTAAAGATAAGTATTTCAAGTGTTTTGAAACAAGAATAAGAAGATACTCTTCTTTCTTTATTTATTCTTACCAAGACATTTTATCATATATTATAATTATCCTATTTCGCTAACGACTCCGGTCTTGATACAAATAAATTAAAACAGTTATATACTTAATAATTAATTTCTATTTAAATTCTTAATTAAGTTTATTTTATTATAACTCCAATACATATTTTATTATCATTGTTGTTGGTACATCATAAATTATTAAATATTTTTAGAATAAAATGAAATATTAACAGGAAAACTATAATTGTACTAATTTATATGATGACACTGAATCATTCAATTGCAATAAAGTAGCATACATACATACATATATAATATTATATAAATGTTTATATGTTATTAGACTTACATGGGGTGGGGGTTGTGCTGGGGTTATCGTCAACCCACTGGCTGTCAGGGCCCGTAATTCACTCAGCTCCGGAGGCAGAGACCTGCTATAATATAAAATATGTTTAAATAATAGAAAAAGACACAAAGAACTATAATTAAATCATCATTTATTGTGTAATGTTAAGAAAAAATTATATTATGATTAATTTATTATACAATAGTACATAACAAAATATTATTTTTTGTAATGTTCCTCAAACACAGATTTAGATTTAAATAATATCCAGTAATACGGCACAAAATTACATTTATTTTCTAATTACACTAACATACTCTACTGAAATTATATTTACTAAAAAGTTGAGAAAATAATACTCTTTTTACACCTTAGTAAAACAATACTTATAAATAGTATTTTATTTTATTTTGTTTGTTATGCTATTTAATGTTGGAAAAAAAACATAATAAAGTATAAGGAATTATTTAACAAATAAATATGTTTTATAGCAAAATGTTACTGTCAGTTATAAATTGGAAATTTCTTTATAAAATACAAATTTTACTTCATTCATTCATTCAGGTTTTGTAAATTAGAAATTATTTATATTAAAACATTTAAATACATTCTTAACTATATTTGCATTATATAGAAATAATCTATTTTCATTATTAGCGACGTATTAAACATTTTTATAATCAATTAAAAACGTATCGATCTATATACCTCACGCTAAGATCCACCGCCGAATCGTCAACGTCCATTGTGGTTCACTGCACAAATAATTAGGCAATTATACAATCACTCCAAAAATCAATACAACACAAAAAATTATCACGATGTTAATGTTTACCTTATAATGTAATTGATGCCACTTTGTAACGTGTTTTAAAGTTTTATTTGATAATATTATTATATTTAATAAAGCGATAGCATTATTTAATAATTAGTTTACACTACACTACGCTAGTCGCTACGCTGAGGTGTAGGTAATTGTGACATCTATAATCTGACAATGGCCAGATATCAGAAGTAACTTATTAAGATTTAAGAGGCAAGGTTCACTGTATACAATGATTTATACTATATTTTAAATATTAATCCGAAGGCGAAAGTGGTATTTACCTCTTAAATATAGGATAATTCTTATTTATTTTCTTTCATTATATTTAAAGTCATAACTCGGGGAGTTCAAAACGACACGACAAATTATTTAAGTAGTAATAGACTAAACAAGATAGATTATATTCTAAAGATTAAAATAAGTATTTAACCTCACAGATTACCAAATAATTGTATTTGTATGCTAGTAACTGATCAATCAGTCAAAAGATCCTAAATTCTACATTATGGTTGATAATACTGAAAAAAACAAACACATTGATTAATTGAAGCAAAATGTGATTTTAACTTATGGATGTGAATAAATAACCGTGAATAATTGGGCAGTACATTATCCATTCGTAAGCGCACTGTTTGACCTCAAAAATAACGAGTTACAAGTATTTACATTTCCATTATGCGATGTAAATAAGCAAGTTGACTTAGTAGATTTTATAATGAAATATTTGCATTACGTGAAGAGGATTAACGGAATTTCTTTTCAGTTTCAGTACTTAGACAAAAGTTAATGAACTTTGGCATTATTTGTAGTAGATATATTTACGAAGTTAAACAAGGTTGTCTAACTACGTTAAATATATTTTAGTAAATATCATCGTCTTACATCTTAAGCAATTATTTCATTATTTCACTTGGAACCAAATAGTAGCTAACAATTGGATAATAAAATGGGCCTGTTTGTATACTTTTTAAACTTTATTATTGTATTGTTTAATCCAAAAATCGTATAATTTCTTTGCATTCGTGGTTATCAGATAGATTAAATAAAATCACAATAGACTTGTCAAATTGTACAGAATATTTATCATTGTCTATTGTTAATGGTCATAATATTTATTATTGTGATATTAGAAATGTCACAAGAAGATGCCCATACTGTTACTAACATTTATTGTCCATTTTAAGGTTATAATTTAAAAAGTAGAGATTATTGAGTCGTTTTAAGTTGAGTTAGAAAATCTTACATAAAAATACATAAAAAATTTACTTTACGTAATTAGCGCTAAAATATTATTATGACTAAATAAAGTATATAAAATAATTGTTTAATATGCCTGGACCTGATCTACTTTCAAGCCAAGGTCTTCGTCTAGATGGACGAAGGCCTAATGAGTTACGTCGTATCAGGTGTAAGTTAGGTGTATTTACACAACCTGACGGCAGCGCGTATTTAGAACAAGGAAATACTAAAGTTTTGGCCGCTGTATACGGTCCCCATCAGGTATGTTTCGACATTACAAAACAGTTAATTTTAATATGTAATATTAATAATATGTACTATTTCATTTTCTTGTCTTTGCATTGTAGGCATCAAAGTCAAAGAGTTCCACTGAAGGGGTAGTTGTGAATTGTCAGTACAGTATGGCAACGTTTTCAACAGGTATGTACTAATACAAACTATTATTTAGTGATATTTTTTTTATTTATTTTTTGAACTATAACTGTGAAAGGTGAAAGAAAAAACCGTCCCCGCGGAGATCGTAAGTCTCAAGAAGTGTCCATGCAACTTCGACAAGCTCTAACTTCTGCTATCGAAACAAAAATGTATCCTAGATCACAGATTGATATTTATATAGAAGTGTTACAGGTAATTGATTGTATGGAAACTATTAAAACCTTACCTCATAAGTATATTTGTTACATATTGGGCTTCAATTTTATAATAAATAGGCAGACGGAGGAGCATACTGTGCAAGTGTAAATGCAGCAACCTTAGCCCTAATTGATGCCGGGATTCCCCTAAAGGCATATGTGTGCTCTTGCACTGCATCCATGGCATGGAAGGACGGCAAACCGGAGCCCTTGGTGGATGTAGGACATGTTGAGGAGGCAGCTGGTGGAGTTGTGTTAACTGTTGCTAGTTTACCAAGCACTGGTAAGTACAATGAGCTTTTAATCTGATAGCTGATTAATCAGAGTTAAATAATTGTTTATAAGTGTCTTAACATTAAGAAAAACTATTATTATACATGTGAAAAGTGCCAGCAGCACTTTAGCAATGTATGATACATGACATTAAAAGACAGTAGATTTAAAATTAAAATTTTTATTTGCTGCTGTCATAGTATTAGCTCATAAATGAGTACTCAATTTCTGTAATTTTTATTGTAGGTAGCATAGCATTACTGGACATGTCACATAGACTACACAGTGATTACTTTGATGTGGTTCTCAGCCGAGCAATGCAAGGCTGCAGAGATATAGAAGTAAGTTATTTTATTAATTTGTAAGTTATTCACTTAGTAAATTATTGATATATTCTTATTGTACAATGTTCCTAACTTTGTCATGTTAATTTACCTGTATTGAGATGAGCGTAAGCGAAGCTCTTAACCATTAGGGAGACCTTTTTTTCTGTTTAGTTGTCTCCAGAATGCGACGAGATAATTACCTAAAAATTTTCTCATGTATGTTTTTGCCGAACACGGATATTATCGCGAAAACAGATTGAAAAAATTCGTTTTCAATGCAAGTTTAGAAATTTTAAAAAAGGAGAGGAGGGCTCAGCTCAACCGCCGCCGCGCACGGTTGGCGGATCCTAGTATATAATAATTCCAAGCTGTAATGTTCATTTGTGTTAAGGGGGTATTCTAGTCTAGAGGTCCGAATTTTGAGCGTTTTTTGGCAATTAATATAAAAGAAGCAGTTAATATTTTTACTATCCAATTTTATATGATTGGTTTATTGATATTTCAAGAATATAAAAAAATACATTTAATAAAAAAAAAAAAATTTTTCAAAAAGATATAAGTCCCTTGAAGTAGAGAAAAAAAAAAAAGGCCGTGTCCTCGTGAAAAGGATTTCTCCCCTTGTATCCATCTGAAAAAAAAAAAATGCCTAATTATTGATCAGTACAAATGTCATTATCGCGCAAACCAACAAAACTTAAAAAAAAAATTTTTTTCACAAAATGGCGGCTGTTTGAAAATAGTGGTCGATTTTTTTACTCATTTTTCAACTTCCTCCAATTTTTTAAAAATATTACAAATTAAAAATTTTTAATTTTTATTGGTTAGTGCAAAAGCGAGATAATTGAAGAATATTCATGGTAAATTTCAAGTAAATCGGCTAATTAGACCCTGAGATATCTGCATCACCGTATCAAAAAAAGTAGTTTCGAGAAAAACACGTTTAAAGTTTTACGTTAAAGTTTCTGGCAGCATAACTGATAGAATAGTACATATAACTTACGTTCTGTTAATCTGCTATCCCAGCTTCATACATTAGACCTTCCTCTACTTCATATTGACTGTTTTCAGCAGTTCTCTCCTCATAACGAGCATAAATCTTCTTCCAGAATATGTTGATTTCCAGTAAACCTCCGTTTTCTTGATCTGTCTGGACGATATTTGCTGTTTCTACTACTTTTTCGATCCATATTAAAAACACTAACAAAATACTCACTTGAAATTTAAATTAAAAGAGTTCACAAAGAATTTTTCACTTTTTCGTACGTCTTAACAGCTTCGAGGTTAACATGAAACTAACTCAAACTAAAAGCAAATTAAATAAAGATATTTTTAGAAAGGGGCTAAATGTACTATAATGGGAAATATCATTTCTAAGAAAAAGGGAGAGTTAGTCATACTCAGGTAGCCCGAGCGTGTACTTGCCTATTGTTATAGTCGTCCGCTCAAACCAGTCTAGCTGTCGCGCCACTAAAATAGTTGTAACTTCGAAAATAATTCGAATTTTGAAAAATCCTTTTAGGGAGATATTTTTGAATACTTAAACTATCGAGTTTTGAAAAAAAAAAATTTTAGATTTTTTCAAATTTCTAGACTAGAATACCCCCTTAATCTCCAAAACAACTGATTTCAATAACATTTTGTATATATATATATATATATATATATATATATATATATATATATATATATATATATATATATATATGATTTAGTCAAACTTAAAATATAAGATAGTTTTTATCTCAACTAATAATCTTGATTTTTTTTTATTGCGAATTTGAAGTTTTGTATACATAGAGAGATTCACTACTAAGTGATATAAGTTTCAAATAGATGTTTTTAATAAAAAAAAATATTGATGTGAAATAATTTAGGCAAATCAAATGGATTCTCTGGTTACAGCTATTCCACATATAAAAGCAATAATTGTTTATCTTGTGTTTGACTACACCATTAATCTGATTGCAACAAAACAAAAGTTGTTCAGTTTCCTGCAAGAACTCTTTCACACAACTGTTCCACAATATATAATTTTTTTTTAATTAATTTATTTATTTAGCTTCACGTCATATCCCTTGCGGGGTAGCCAGAAACGACGGAGCGCAAAATGCTACGGTCCCTGCATACCTCTTTCGCCTCGGCCACATACATTAACCTCTTCATACATGCTCCTCTCCGGGGGGTCCTTATGCTTTTAATAGATAAAAAGTTTATAGATAGTCATATTACTATTTCTTTCAATAAATAAATCATTCTCTACTTCTCAATTCAATACAGAGTAGCAGTAATAAGATGTATTTTTAATTTCAGATTGTTCTAGATGCCGCTGTGAGAGAGCATTTAGCGGAAGGTTGGACGAAGCAAGATGTCGTAACAATATGAAATATATACATTTTTTATAACAAATCTCTTATTTGTATCCAATAAGCAATTATATTTCAATGCATATTATTTCCAGTGGGCATACAATGTACTTTTGATAATACATAATTGCCTAGAGGAAAAGTATAAAAATGCTTTTTATTCATTTTTTTAACTATGCATGCGGGGTTATCTAATGTTTCGTAAAAGGTTTTCCTTATTTTATTTTACGTTGGGAACCGCCAACCAACACGCCATGTTCCGAACGGTGGAAGGTGGAGGACGGAGCTACAAATAGCTATGTGATGATGATGATGAAGATGAATGAATTATTAGATGTGATGGATTTCAAAGATCTGGATGTTATTTGTGTGTCTGAGACCAAGCGAAAAGGCAATGATACGATCGATTTGCCTGGCAACCGGGTCGCTTTCTGGGCTGGTGTTCCAGAGGGTGAGCAAGGTTGCCAAGGTGTAGGCGTATTATTGTCCTCTCGAATGGTATGAAGAGGTTGATATCTGTGGCCGAGGCGTAAGAGGTATGCAGGGACCGTAGCTTTTGGCGTTCCGTCGTCTCTGGCTACCCCGCAAGGGATATAGCGTGAAGCTAAATAAATAAATAATCATTAATCTCGATATTATTGACATGTTATGCCACATATTAGGAATTTGTTCACATTATTCAGGAATTAATAAAAAAACAGAATAGACTTACATATTTATTAGAGATCTGAACAAAATAAGAAATTAAATTATATGTACAGTCTATGTTAAAACTAACTAAATTATAAGTAAGTTAATAGGTACACACTGTTCCTCTATGCATAGATTACTGTTAAGAAAACTTAACCTTCCAGGGTCCAAACAAACAAGTGACATGCGACAGCTCATTAGTATAGCGAAATGCACAAAATACTCATCCAGACTAAATATTGTGAAAAGTATAAATATAAAAATATTGGATGTCGAAATCAGTCCATCCGTGCGATTGCACACATTAAAAAAATAAATAATATCCCTTTTAAAATAAATAAAACAGTACCACGTATTGTACTTTGCGATTATTATAGACTGTTCTGTAACAAATAAATACTCTTCCGATGTACACGTTGTATAAACACGCTCCGGCCGTCACAGACGGCGCCAAGTGTAACGACTATGTAAAAAAAACAACAAAAGTTGTCAGGCTTATTACACAAAAGTGTGAATAATATTAAACACTGAGTTGCTAAGGCACTCATCTACGTTACACTCTAATGTATATATAAACTTTATTCAAGCAATTAAACAAAATTAAACAACGAAACAATCATGTGTAAACTCGTTCACCGATGCATGCAAAACAAACAATTCCAACGGAGACCTAGTGTGTATATAATATAATGTATAATACGAATAAATGTTTGTCACATGCTATGGTTGTACGGTACTAGACGATAGTATGTGATCGATAAGCGTTGGGTTAACTCTTTGTTAGTTATCCGCCCCTGGGGCTGGACTCGACTCTGCCGGAGCCTCTGGAACAATTATACATAATACATACTTAATGCATTTTTATCAAAATAGTCAATAACAATTTAATACTTCCATCGCAAGAGTAACACTGACATTGCTAGAACAATGATAGGACCATCAAACTTTTATATAAATAAATAACTAGGGGCGCCAACAAACCCTTAATTTCGACTCGCTGCGCTCGTGAAATCTCGAGTGCCGTTTGCATATTGAGCGAAGCGAGCCCAGTTTATTGACTCATCGTTTCACATCGACTTCAATGGGATATCAGTTTTTTGACATGATATAAAAAAAATTTTTTTTTGAGGACATTTTTCAAAAATTTTTTTTTAAAACCATCACCTAAGGTGTGTCTTTTTGATTGCAAAGTTTCATAATTTTCCGTCAAGTAGTTTTTTAGCCAATGCGTGACAAAGAATGCAAAAAATCTCCAGTAAAACGCTCCGCTTACTTCGTTCGCTTCGCTCAATAAATATTTTAAATACGTGGAAAACTGACGCTCTACCGATTTAACTACTATGAAATTTTAATTTTTAAAACGTTTTTCAAAATATTCATCTCTTCTAAAATATATTTTAACATATAGGATAAAATGAAATATGGAAAATATTCATAATTAGAGAATATTATTAA
Organism: Melinaea menophilus ssp. n. AW-2005; assembly: GCA_918358695.1. Classification (NCBI taxonomy): domain Eukaryota; kingdom Metazoa; phylum Arthropoda; class Insecta; order Lepidoptera; family Nymphalidae; genus Melinaea; species Melinaea menophilus. The sequence goes on from OU911049.1 coordinate 14,594,310, forward strand.
AACTATTGGTTTAAATAACAATTACCGTTATTAGTTTTGTTGGGTGAGCTCTGTAGAGATGTCTTTTGTGACTCGCTTGAACTGCCTTCAGCGTCACCCGTCTCTCCCGCTGATGAAGAATTCTGGAAGATTTACATTTTTACATTATTAGACCCTCAAATATTGGGTATTATACATTTGTTAGAATTATTATTAAATGGAATGTCACTTATTTCATAAAACATTTAACATACCCTAGTTTTATGTGAGGGTTGGGGTCTGGGTGCCTTGGGCTCCTTGGCGGGGTCAAAGTGGCAGTCAAAGATCTCAATGAGCTCCTTAATATCGTTCTCATTGGCCGACACTGTTAGTGATGATAACTGCTTTTCTAGACCTGATTCGTAAAACATAGGAAAAGATTATATAAAAAACATATTTTGTACTTCTGCTAAATAACACAATTGAGTGCCAAAATGAATTTATTTCGATCCAATTTCTTGTACTGATTTATGTCATCTTAATTTTGATTTTTTCTGCCTTTGCTAATTGATTTTGGACGCAAGTTTTTATATTAGCAATTACTGAAAAAGATTATACTACACTTATTGCTACTGATACTAACTACCCAGGGGTATAATTGTAACTGTTGATTTTTGTATTTTTTTATTAATACAGTTATAATATAGTTACAGTTTTCAATACTCCATACCCACTGTTATGTATATGACATGACTGCTTTTCACATTTTATTACTAATAAGATTGACTAAGCAGAGGGTATATAAATAATATATATTCAGTGTGTCTGTCATCTTTTTGCTACCAAGCACAATACATTCAATGAAGTTAATACTGTCTTTTATTGAACATAATACCCACTAACTGGTATTGTTAGCAATCAATATGTATAATTGACTAATGAAACAGAACATACAACACTTATTGCTATAGATCTATCCAGAGCTATATAGTAGGTGTTGAGTTTAGTATTATTGTATAGTGATAATGGTAGTGGATGGTGTGTACCCGCTAGTTGATGCTGCTGCCAGGCGTCCCTGAGCTGGTCGTACAGCAGCCCCGCGTCCGCCAGCAGACGCCGCAGCTGCGTCACGCGCTTGCGCTCCGGGTGCGCCAGCCGGAGCAGCGGAGCGAAGACGGGCCGGAACGTGTTTTGTCTGGAGTTACATTGCTTGTTATATACAGAGAATCAACAGCATATTATATATATTTTTGTTGGATAATTAAATTGTACCAGGTCCAACATTGTCATGCCTATATCAGAGACTCAAAAAGTAATTAGTGTATATGTTGGACTTGTTCACTTAATTTTAAATTTTATTTCAGAAGAGCAATTATTGAGTTTCTGCTCTTCTCCACCAGCTGTTCTCAACAGAGCAGTATTCTGAGCCGATGGTAGCTTACTCATGAACTGACTACACTGACCTTTTTTATATAATAGTTAATGATTCAAAGTGTGTAAAAAAGCCTACTTAAATAAAGATAATTTTAATTTAATTTATACTATGCCTAATATAAAGTCCAGACATGCAGTAATATATGTAAGTAGTGATACTCATATGACAAACAACAACAGCAATAACAATAGTAAGAGTAATATTAAATTTCATGGATTTTATTCCATAGATCACCTCTCCAACAGCTTCTTCAAGTTTGCTAGAGCCTCAAGCTCAGTGTGCACTGGCCGAGCCCACAATCTGGCCGTTTCTACCATGTCCTTGCTAGTTGTGCCTTCCCCACCGGCTCCCACCTCCTGTTGCTCTCCTGGAGAATAAGAAAGACTTTAATGAACATACACATCATATAAGATATGTTTACAATAAACCACAAAAAAAAATACTGTTGCATAGATTCTATATTCTATGCAACCCTTTTTTATGCCTTTCTAAAAAGGTACTTTGTAAAAAATTTTAATACTCCTTTTAAATTAACATACCTTGTGCTAAATGCTCCACAATCCTATATGCAGCAGTTGCTCTATCGAGGGCACTATCAACTGACAGAGAGTCTGCATCTAGCAATACCCTTGCAAGCACTCGTAATGAGACTGACTTTACAGTTGCCTTACATTTATCAGCAGCTAGAGCATAACTGTCTGCAAATCCGGCAACTATTGTCTTGAACCTATCGAGTAACTTGTAACTGTGAAGGAATAATATTGTGTTAGAAACGATGTTCACAGATTTATTATTTCTTTCAAAAATAATATTTAAAAAAAATGTTTTCTTACCGAGTTAAAGCCTCCAAAAGCATTGTAGGGCTGAGTCGTCTGGGTTCATGGTAAATTAAAATAACGCTGCCATCACCCTTTTCCTTCTCTAGCCAGTCTAAGAAGTCGGTTAATGCCGATATTTCTGACTTTGTTTTCAATATCTGAAAATCACATTATTAATGCAATTATTAGTCTTCAGTTATTTGAAAGAAAACAGTACTAATAATTGGAAAGGATGGAAGGAACAATATATAAACTGTCAAAGGAATGGAAATATCAAGGAGATACTTATACTCAGCAGAAATAACTGGACAAATTGGTGACTTGCTGCAGGGGGAAATAAAAAAAACTACCCATAACTAACATACATATGATTATTGAATGTGGAAGAAGCAAGAGATGTGTATGGACTAAGGCTTCAAACATTCCACTCTCTGCTTAACCCAGTGGGTAACCGACATCATGGTACATATACAAACTTTATATTGTCACAAAAAAATCTTTCAATTCCTATATTATATATCTGCCCAAATGGAAGTTATTCCAACTTATCTGAACATAAACAATTTGGAACAAACCTTATGAGTAACAGTATCTTTTAACATTCTATATCTTCCGACAGTAACAACACGAACATTATGACGTCGTCTGGCCCCGGGGTTTAAATCTCCATATGGCATTATATACTGAGAGTATGTTTCCTTTGGAGTGTAAGCTGCAATTTGACAAATCTGAAACAACATCCATGTTTAGTTTTGATTTGATTTTTTGTACAAATTCATATTATATTATTTCTGTAATTTGTTTTTATTCGGACTGTCAACACACAAAGTCAATATTTAGTTTAAAGTTTATTTGTATAATGGAATGGAAGCATTCACTGGACAAGATTTTCTGATAGCTTTATCTTATTTAAAAAAAAACCTGATGCAAGTGTATGCAGCTAGTATAAGAACCAAGGTCAACTAAGACCAAGGAAATCTTATAAGATAGCTATAAATACATATATAATAGAATCGGTTTGAAATAGGAAAGTTATAGCATAAAAACATTTCGTCTATAATATTTATGTCTAAGCCTTTCATGTCAATTTCTTATAAAGCATTTCTGAAGTCTTGCTAAAAAAAATAGGTACATTATGTGCAATATCTATTCTTATCATTGCATTTATCAGTTTACCGATACTCATGCACTTATGCCACTTAAATTAATTGTTAATTATTAATTACCTACTCACTTATAACTGCTGGAACTAAATATGTTAATTCAATCTTATCAATCAAAACATACAAATGATATGCACAAGGGAATAACAATTATATTATAATGCAATTCAATTACAAGTAATTTCTATGTATAACTTTTAGTACCAAATGTTAATGTTAAAAGTCATACCATAACAACTTTTTTTTAATATATTTCAGACAAGTAATGTTAAACTCAAAATATTTATAGTATTTACTTCATCAATAAGTCTGCGTCCAGTGGTGTCCATGTCCCAACCGACCAAGGCGTACTTGCCTGGAGGCAGGCCGGCGGGATGCTCCGCTAACGCCGGCAGTAGCTCCGTGGGGACCCCGGCCACATTGCCGTTCACCTTCGCTTCTGACACCATTGCCATATACGCTGATTACCTCTGGATCAAATATTGTGCTTCTTTAATTTTTTTGTTATTTATCTAATTAACTGGAACACTATAATTAAAATCATTAAAGACAAAGTTAACCACGTTGGTAGGTGTCAAAAAATATATTTAATTCAATTGCTACGAACTGTATTAGTGAAGAAGAAAAAGTATAATCTAATATAATATTGTATATATTGTCTTGCTATAAAAGTTATTACAACCTTAAAATGATGTCACGCCGCTTCGGAGGAAAACAAGCGCCGAAAATAAATCGATGAGAAGTAATAAAAATACACCTACCTACAATGCTTATTACTTTATAACAAATTGCAATTAAACGGTTAGTAGCACTTATTATCTTATTTTTTGCATTTTATGAATAAATAATAACGACAGCAGAATTAGTAAAAAAATAAAAATACGACACGTGGCTTACTTTTCCTTGTCGCTAGCCCCACCCTTAATCTTAAAAATAAACCAAAATAAACTCACTAGGTCAATTATGATGAAGCTTGAATATTCTTAACTTGTTTTCTAATTAGAAAGAAGGAAGAAAGTTTAAAATACTTGCAAAGTAGAAATAATATAAATGAAAATATCACAAATCTCGGCACGTGTGCGGCAATCGAAAAAACGCATTAGTGGTTGGAACTTGTTGTTTCGATAAATCGATATTCTAATATCGATAAAGATGTTTAGTACCGGTTAATATGATGATGATGATAAGCTTTTAAATTGAATATTATAAAAAAAGCTTCAAATCATCGCACATATTATTAACGTATATGTTAAAATATTTTCAAAATTTATTTAAATTAAGTTTGATTGAATTAGATTAATGTCATCTGCAAAAACACAATTATTTTTAAAACCTACAAAGTGGCCAAATAATATTTTTTTAAGTTAATTAATAATTGTTTCTAGTTCACACAATAATATGAAATACGATAGTAATAAATTTCAAAGGTATGACGATGGATTCCAAATAGTTGCTTCTACTTGCATATCTGGACATTCATATTAATTGGAACAATAAATTGATAACTAGGGACGCCAAGAGACCCTCAATTTCGACTCGCTGCGCTGCTGAAATCTCGGGTATCGTTCGCATATTGAGCGCAAAGAGGCCAGTGTAATGACTCATTGTTTCCCATTGACTTCAATGGGATATTAGTTGTTTGACAATTATTCCTCAACGACATGACATTGTTCAATTTTTTTTAAAAAAACCATCACCTAATTAATGTGTCTTTTTGATTGCAAAATTTCATAATTTTCCTTCAAGTAGTTTTCGAGGCTCTTCGTGACAAAAAATGTGAAAAAGCCTCCAGTAGAACGCTCCGCTCGCTTCGCCCAATTAACAATAGAAGAACGATGCTTATTGCCGGTAAGTAACTTAGGGACAGTAATTTATAATTAGTTATTTTGGTGTATTTGCCATGAACACTTCACTCATCTATATGATATATTTTAGTGCAAAAAATTATCGCTATTTGTATCAAATTCCTACTTTTCTTTAACCATTTTAAGTGATTGAACAAAAACTGAAATCGCTGCGCCATGCACGCATACTTGCAGAATATTTAGTTAACTAAAAGTTTACATCCTTTACATATTGAACCGTGTTTCACAACTAAAACTTATTTTATATTTATTAACAGTTTGATTTTACGCTTCGGAATGCTATTAGTATTTTCTGCGATTTCTCTAAAGCTTTGGCTGCGCTGAATCAAATCGCACATGGCCTTATTTCTATCATTAAAGAATTATAAATCCCATAATTACAAAATTCGTATAATATTGCAAAAATAGTGATCGTATATCGGAAGACAAAAAGAAAGCGTAAGCGGTATGGTTTCCTCGGGATAATTTTCCATTGTAAAAATGGATACGTCAACTCTTAGCCCTTTTTTGTTCACATCAATGATTTTTCTCATAATGTGATATGTAACATATATTTTCGTTTTATCTACTTATTTTTGAGGTTAATATAAACTTATCAATTCAAACTTATCTTCCAAGTTTTCTCTTACGAATACGTATGAAATAAAATTTGTCATTGTTAATGAAGCAATGCCTATGAAACATCGTTTTATATATTATATTACACGGGGCCCTTAACTCACTAGCTAAAGTAAGGAGTCACAAGCATTAAGTTAGGAAATTTGGACGGCTTATTGAAATTAGCATAGTTGTAGCCCAAATTGATTTCCAATAATTTTTATCATAAAATAAAAAGCTTTACGGCCTATCTTTCACATGGATCCTCTTGAAAATAATTCTTAAAGACGTTAAAATACATAAATTTTGTCACTTCATTTATTAAAAAAATGTGTCTTTCGTTCCTTATTCCATGTAGCTTACCTAATAATATCAGTTTTTCTTTCAAACTTTTTAAAGTAACACAACTTGTGATTGAGCGGCTGAATAAAGATAGACTATGTAATTCCTTATGAAATGCTAAACAAGATGAAGAGAAGTATATAGTAAATAATTTGTATTTTTTTAAATATTTAAAACAATTTTTTCCTTACCTTTTAACCTAATAGATATTCGAAATACTAAAATTAACTTCACATAACATTGAACAGAAATCAACCAAATTTAAATAATATACTGAGAAAATTGTTATTAGTTGTCATTTACTAAAATATTATTGTTGTTGTCAAAAATAATTCCATTTATGAATTCTTAATGACATTAGGATTAAACGTTTTCTAATATTTATTGAAATCTTTTTGCAATAGCAATCTTTGTAAGCATTGGGTTGAACTCATACATATTACTGTAGGTTTTGTAACAGTAAAAAGAATATCTCTACGCTTTAACATTAATAATTGTACTAATAATGTTTCAAAATGGTCAATACTTTGGAAAGTTTAAAGGAGGAGAATCTTAAAGTTACTATTTGAAAATAGATGCTAAGAAAAGAGTTTGTAAACTGTAACAAAACTTTTTTATGTCAAATATAGTTATTTATGCAATTGCTTACAGTCATATATTTTCCACGGAATAAGTCTTTTTTGAACCTGTTGTGTTTTATTTTTACATTATTTAGCAATCGTCTTAGATGAATTAATCTAAAAAGCTTGGTATTTTTTTAAAAATCGGTACATTTTTATTCACAGTTGAAAGCAACATTTTCGTTGTCTGTTATATATTTTTTATCTGTTTTTTTTTAGTAATTGAAGAATCGTATAATAATAATAAATACAAATAAGCCTAATATTAAGTATTTAGTATTGTATGCAATAGTAATAATGTCGTTTTGCATGTTCTAATTACAGGAAATATGTGAATTTATTTATTGAAACGTGATGTGACATATATCACCTTAATTTTAATAGAAAAACTTAATAGCGTTAAACTTTCACGATTCGTTCATATATAAATTATCAGATAACATTTTAAATTATCAGATATATACTCTAATATAAAATAAAAGAATATTTATAATGACAGAAAATATTGCATTTTATCAAAATCAGATAGCTGTGGCTAGAACTGAAATAAGAAATTTGAGGTACTATTGGTTGATGTTTGACAATTAAGTTGTCCCCAAAGACTTACAACGTAAAACACTCATTGTATTTACAGGCAGCGTATTTCTGCACTTAAAAATGAGCACCAAAAGGAAATAGCACATATAAAGTCTACTCTCAACGACCTCCGCTGTTCCAACTGTGCCGCAGAAGGTATTTAAGTAAAGCGTTAGTTTCTCAGTATAATAATACAATATGTCATTAAGAATATAAATATACATTTATAATTTAGCAACAACATTGGTACCTAAGTATAATAATGATGAAGAAGTGCAATCTGTATCAAAGATTTCCTACCAGCCCATTGGACATATTGAAACATCATTTAGCAATAAACGAGGGGTGCCACGACAACCTTCGGTCATGACAAATGCTACAGGAGTTCTTACCATTGATACAAGTGTTTATAACAACCCTGAACATGCTCTCAGCGGTTTAGAAGAATTTTCTCATATATGGTTTGTATGTTTGTTATTAAAAGTATTAGTTATAATAATGTATATATCTTAATACAAATAGTTTAATTGAAAATTAAACTCCCCCATGACATTTAGTCATGATTTAAAAGTAAATGTTATCTTGCTCACATTCTGCTGTCAAAACAGTGTTTGAAAGTCTGATGGTGTTTTTATCAATTTCCAGGATAATATTCCATTTCCACATGACAGAGAGTACAAGTACACCAGCAAAGGTGTCACCTCCACGGCTAGTCGGAGAGAGGAAGGGAGTGTTTTCAACCAGATCTCCTCACCGACCCTGTCCTATTGGACTATCACTTGTTAAAATACATAGTATAGAAGGTATTTTTTTATTAAACTATTCAAGTTTATTATTGGTTGTAGTAAAATTATAGATTTCTTTTCTGTGAATTGACATAAGAGCCAATATTGAAAAAAGTACTAATTGTATAAATTCAAATTCAAAATATCTTTGTTCAAGTAGGCATTTACATGCACTTTTGAATTGTCAATTATTACAATAAAAAAAAGGTCAGTGTAGTTAGTCCGGCTCGGAATGCTGCTCTGTTGAGAAAAGCCGGCCAGAAACTCAACAGTTGTTCTTTTTAAAAAAAATATAACAATCTTAGATGATATACATTATAATATAAATCCTGCAAATTAATCAACAACTTAAGTTCCATATATTTCGATCCACTAAACAACTCTTGAATGTTATAATAAGATTTATTTATTTAAACTTTATATTTTAGATTTAAAACTAAGAATAGGAAGGTTTAAGATATCTTGTGGAACTTTATTATATATGCATATACTCAAACCCATGAAGGATTTATTAACTTTTTGAAGATGATATTTTGGCGTTACGAGTTTGTTTTTATTTCTCATATTTATCGCGTTATTTTATTAAAATTTTGGTATATATAATATGTTATTAAATATGTATTGCGAAGCGACTGTAAGAACACCTATTTTTTTTTTTAATATCTCTCAGAGAATCTCTAGCTTTTAAGTTATAAATAACCCACACAGCTCTTTTTTGTAAAATAAATATAGAATTAATTTCGGCAACACTGCCCCATAATAAAATACCGTAAGATAAAATACTATAAAAATAACTAAAATAAGTCGAGCCGTATTAAAGTCCGTTAATTGTCTAACTTTTCTAATTGCAAAGACGGCGGAGCTGAGTTTGGCTGCGAGTGTTGAGAGTTGGGCGTTCCACTGGAGCTTTTTATCTAAAGTTATACCTAAGAAATTTGTTGAGTCAATCAGATCTAACACTTCATTGTTAAGGAGCAAGTTAAAATATTTACTTTTTACATTAGGAAGTTTAAACTCAAGCATTAAACTCAAACATTAAAGCATTTAGTTTTCTTAGCATTTAAGACTAAATTATTAATTGCGAACCAATGAAGGATTCGTGACAAAGTACTTTTTACTTCGTCATAATTAATCCTATCACGCTCAACTTTAAATATAAGCGAGATGTCATCAGCAAAAAGTACAATGTCACACAGATCCTCAACAAAAAAGGGCAAGTCATTACTATAAAGTAAGAACAAAAAGGGGCCTAGAATAGTTCCCTGTGGAACACCCATCTTTAGGTAAGAACCAGACGATTTAGAATTATTTACTTAAACTGTCTGGACTCTTTGATTCAGGAGGTAATAAGATCAAACGCAGCGCTACGTAAACCATAGTAGTTAAGTTTGCATAGCAACCTCCGATGGTGCACGCAATCAAAGGCTTTGGACAAATCGCAAAACACCCCAATTGCATACTGCGACCCACCCACCCATGCGTCTTAAATGTGCTTAAGAAGCGCGGCACCCGCATCAGTCGTTGATTTGCCTTTGGTGAAATCATATTGTTCACTATGCATGATCTTACTGCTAAACAAACTCCGTCACCTGATTTAGAATAAATTTCTCGAAGATCTTACTTAAGGTCGGTAAAACCGAGACAGGCCTATAATTTTTGGGATCAAATCTATCGCCACTTTTAAACAAAGGAACTACTTTATTGTTTTTCATCAAATCAGGGAATATACCGGTTTCGGTACATGTGTTGAAAATGTGGGATAATTATTAAAAATATACATTATTAAAAAAAAAATTGAAATTATGTTTTTGTATAATTAAAAATGTATTTATTATGTATAGAAAAATAGAATGTTGTCGAAATTTCGCTTTTTTCGCTTCTTTTCAAGGTAACAAAATACATTTCTACGGGGTTGACATGGTGAATGGCACTCCCGTTCTAGATATCAAGCCGTATATACCTCAGTATGATTATCCAACAACTCTTGGTGACGGTCCTAACATATGTGATCGTCCTCCAACTGAAGGTATCGGTGACGGCATGGACTTGGAAAACTTGCAAATCGAAGATTCCGCTTTAACGAGGTGAGGTTTTAATTAAAATAAAGATTATGTTATAATATTGTAATAAATTATTTTTTTAAATACAATAGTGTTTATAAATATTTCTGTGTACATAACGTGCCTGCTTTAGCCAATCTTATAAGAATAAGATACGAAAATCTTATTCTTATAAGATTTTCTAAGCAGCCATAGTAATAATTCATATTCAGAATGTCTATTCGCTATCAAGCCCAATTTCATTCTAGCCTAAGTTCCCATATAGAGCAAGCCATAGACACGAGCTGTGCGTCTCCAACCATGACTCCAGTTTCTCCGTCCGACGACTTGGATGGACCATTAAGATCCATACAAAGAGGCGATCCCGATGGCCAAGAACTCGCTCCACAGACTTCCTCAAGCACACACGGGGACGGAGTAACCGTAGCTCCTTGGGTCATAAATCCACCGTCAAAGACCTATCAAGTGGTGTTCACTGAAGATGTTATTGAGAGATTGAACAACCTGATCGGTGATCGTGCTGAGACGTTCAAAGCTAATATCGGGAGTCTCCTGTCTCAAGACCCTAGGTCTGTGTATGTGAGGACGCGGTACCCGGAGCACGAGTACAGTTGTGTGTTTGAAGATTTATCAATTAGTTGTGTGTTCGTTGAAACGTTGTCTCTTTGTAAGATTATAGCTGTAAGGAGTGCCGAAGAATTGCAGAATTGATGTTGTTTTTTTTTGTATTAATATTTAATTAAATTGAATCTTAAAATAAATATTCTTTGAATTAATTATTTTTGTCGTTTCTTATAAAATAAGACAGCCGCTTCCGTTCCCAAATCTCTCCCTCTTGATAAAACAATCTGAATAAATCTGAATTTAATACCATTTAACGATATAGTTTTAACATTTTTGTCGTTAATTATTTGAGTTGATGCTGAAAATGTACTCCAACTTTTATTATCCATGGAACATCTATATTTAATTTCAGTAAAATCTCCATTATCGCTTTGAGGTAGGTATTCTATTCTATCTATATAATAAACTCCTCCTAAATCATAATTCAACTGCTGAGTTCTTATCTCAGTACATGTTTCCAAGTTATCACGAGTTTGAATATTATCTGTATTTTTAAGATACGTTAAGTTACTTTTAACCCCCATAACTATGTATTTAAAAGGATCTTCTGATATCCTAATATTAATTTTTTCACTCCATTCCGAAGCCATGTCACCAAAAACTGAACGTATTCTGAACTCGTGGTCACTGTTTGAAGTTAAATCTTGGAATGTAAAGGAATTATTTCTTATATTAGTAAAAATAATGCCATCCCTTTCTATTTCATAATAATCTGCATCAGCTATCTCCTTCCATTTAAGACCGATGTCTGAAGATGTCTGGAGATGAATTTGTCTCATTCTCGATGGTATTTCTAATGATTTTTCTATATAGAGCTTTCCAATTATATTTCCTTTGTTAGAAAAATCTTTCAATTTGATTATAACTTCATTTGTCGTGACATCCAACGTCTCTAATTTGATTAATATAAACTTTTGTTTTGTGTCATATTTTTTAAGAAATGGATTAATAAAGAAATCTTCTTCAAAATAGAAACAATTATCATATTTAACAAATTCATCAGCATTATTAACTTTTTTTAATATCATAGATTTATCATTGATAGTAACTTTTACGTGTTCGACGGCTTTGGAGGCCATTACTTGAATTAACGTGTGTCTCTTCTTTACCATATTCCTGTAATGTCCCTTGGTTTTATATATTTTAATAACCAAATCGCCATTACCGTTAGAGATAGGAGCGCTTGCATGAATTTTAGTTGTAGCAAAGTGCCCTTTCAAATACTGTGAAGACTTTCCATCGTCTTCGTAAAGCAGAAAACTAGATGTAGCTTTTGGGTAAATGGTAAAAATTCTAAGATCTCTTTTTATTTCATATGGATTATTATTCGGGTTGGTCATGGGTAAAATTGAACCATCTTTTATAAAAACGGGTAATTTCCATAATGGTGTTGCAATGTTATTATAAATTTTACCACCCTGATACTTTTCACCAGTTATAAAATCTATCCAAACTTGATTAGAATCTGGCAAATAAATTCCGTTTCTAATAGAGTTATTATCTATCTTTTCGTCGTTATAAATTGGTGCTACTAAAATATTTGGACCCCACATGTATTGATATTGAGAGTCTAGAGTGAAAGCGGAAGTTTCTGCTGGAAATTCTAGGAACATAGCTCTTATCATTGGTAAGCCGTGAATCGATTCGTACCCAATGCTGTAATTATAAGGCATTAACATGGATTTCAATTTCAAATAACCTCTATTTATATATGTGGCTTCGTCGTCGAAACTGAATGGCGTTTTCGGAGTATTTCCCCATCCATCCATATTCAGTTGTAATGGCGTAAACGCTTTCCATTGATAATCACGTATATTTATTTCTTTGCACCCTCCGGTATAAATACCGTCCATGTCTGAACCTACAACAGGCATTCCTGATAGACTCGCTCCAATATAAGTTGGAATATGGAATCTTATATACTCCCACTCCCCTCCTTTTTGGTCACCACTCCAAATACCTGCGTAGCGCTGGGTTCCAGCCCAGCCATCGACCATTACGATAAAGGGTCTAACACTATCTTTGGTGCTTTCCATAAAAATATTCGTTGCGTTTTCGACAGCTGTGAGAGCAAACGAATAACCACTGCCTATCCATGCCACATCACATTTAAGAGCCATAATATTTGCCACACTAACTTCTTTGGCCAAATCTCGTTCTCCCTTTTTTGGATGTAAAGGATCTTCCGGAGCTAAATTGCACTCCGTCCATAGAGCACATTCCACGCCATGTTTCAAAGAATAATCGGCGAACTGTTTTAAATTTTGAATATCGCCGTCTAAAGAATCAGTCTGGCCATATCCTGAACCGTAACCGTCATTCGGCACAAACCAACCCAACGGAACATCGTGTTTTTTATAACGATCAACCATAGCTCGGGCGGAGAACTGATAGTTGTTATTTTCTCCATTCAATGACTCCAAAATCCCTTTTTTATCCCCTATTTCATCAGGCTGATAGCTTTTATAATATTTACCATCCTCATATAAGATGGCCCCGCGCGTGTCCGGTGTAACCTCAACCCAATAATCACGATTGAAAGCATTTAAATGGGATTCGTAATACGCGTACTCCGGTAATAATATCGGTTGTCCCGTTAATTCGTAATAATCATTTAAAATATCTTTCGGGAATTCGTTGATAAAGAAGTATGCATCGAAATCTTCACCTTTATGATTGGCGATTGTGTAATCTTCTGACGTTTCTCCAAAATCATAACAACCCGGTTGCCACGTGTTTCTTAATACACCATAGCCATAAGAAGACCAATAGAATGGACAAGGTGAAGTAACATCCCCATCGTTCCAATTATTAGTGTTAACAATATCTATAGACCTTCCTTTATGAGTGAATCTACCATTCTGCATTCCACCTCCAAATAAATATTCATCCTTCCTTTGATGCAATGTTTGAATCGATTCGCAATTAATATACGATAAGGGATCTGATTCACTGAATATTTCTTTGTCTCTTCTAATATCGTGAACCTTTATAGTTCCTCGTATCTTATCAAATATTATCTGTATATCTTTTGTGTTTACGATGTAATGTGAACCGATGTCTTTAAGTGAGGATTCTTCGTGTGCTTCGAAACCATACGCGTCTGCATCTTTTACGATAATCCTGGCTACATCTTCTGGATTAATAGGTTCTGGATAATCCAAAAATGTTCTTTTGGGTGACATGTAATATCTAAAAACATGGTTGTTCAAAATATACAATCTCGCCGCTTCTCCAGTTACGAAATCAATCGCGTAATATTTATCGGTTTTCTTAATACACTCAACGCCACCCACTGTATTCTCTGGATCACTCATATTCGAAGTATTTGACGTTTTCAATTCTGAAACAAAAAAATATATTGTTAAATACTTTATTTTCAGAGAGACTACGACTAACAGTGTCACATAAACTTAATAAATATTATATATATTTCACCGACAGTACTCAGGTTTATTATATAGTTATTTCCCCGTCTTTTTTGACTCCGACCCATATGAGATCCCCGTTAACGACGCGGTGGTGACTGGACCCCGGATGGATTTGAACTAATCGGGCAACTTCCGATAAAATTAACGTGAACACCGGTTAAATATATATATATAATAATAATTATGAGTCACGAAAGTTTAAATGGAATAAATGTTGTTAATATTTTATATATATATATATATATATATATACACATATATATATATATATATATATATATATATATATATATATATATACACATATATATATATTTTATTTAATTTAAATAACTTTATTGCATACATGTAAGATAACAAACAGAAAAAAAAAAATGATAAAAAATAATACTAGCAAAGGGCGACCTTATCACTAAAGTGATTTCTTCCAGGCAACCCACACTTACGGACTTAAGTACTAATAGACGAGCTATTGCAATAAAAATACAAGTACATAAATAAATTTATGTATACATATAAATATATATATACATATACATATAACAAATAAACTTACAAACATATATCTATAACACATTACATACATACATACATAATATATAACAATATCTTCTACAAAAGTGTCTATAATACATAAATATAAATAATAGAACTAAACTTTATATACGTAAATATATTACAGTGACAGATAGTGTTTTTTGACACGGTCTTTAAAAACTGCTATGGATTGAGATTGTCTTATCTCAATAGGCAGTACGTTCCACAGCGCAGCGGCTTTTACGGTGAAGGAATCCATGTATTTTTTAGAATTACACGCAGTCGTGCGTAGTACGTAGTGTCTAGAAGGACGCAAGGTGCAATCATGCTTAAAGGAGCGAATGAAATTGAAGCGATCCTTGAGATAGGATGGAGACCAAGGATGGAAGAGAATAGCAAAAAGGATAGATAGGATATGTAGGTTTCGTCGATATCTTATAGGAAGCCAGTTGAGTTTTTTGCGGTATTGAGAAATGTGATCAAATTTCCTTAGGCCAAAGACGAAACGAATGCAGAGATTTTGCAGACGCTCCAGCTTATTTAAAAGATCTTCATTTATGTCGAGGTAGCAAACGTCAGCATAATCTAAAATTGGCATAAGGAGAGCATTAGCAAGCAGGGTTTTCGTCTTAACAGGCAAGAGATTTTTCCACCTTTTCAGCGATCCAAAAGCCAGAAAAACTTTCCTACTAAGGGCTGATACCTGTGGTTTCCATGACAGGTTGCTGTCCATGATAATTCCAAGGTTTTTAACAGTTTGACAATAGGGCAGAATAGTGGAATTAAAAACAATAGGAGGGAGTGAGGAATAATTTACTTTGGAAGTTTGTCGGGAGTTACCAATAATAATAACCTGCGACTTATTACAATTTATCACTAAACCATGTGAATTACTCCAATCACATACGACATTGAGGTTATGGTTTAGGCACTTGATTGCTTCAGAAACATGTTCAACAGGAGTAGATACATAAAGCTGGAGGTCATCAGCATACAAATGGTAAGGTACAGATAGTAAGCTAGTAAGAGTATTTATGAAGATCGAAAAAAGAAGAGGAGATAAGACCCCACCTTGGGGAACACCAGCTTTGAGACGGCAATACAACGACGTATTTTCTTTGATTCGGGTACATTGCATACGATCAAACAAGTAAGACCGGAACCAATGAATAGCAGCTGATGAGATATTAATGGAATCTAGGATAGCTAAGAGAATATCAAAATCAACTGTGTTGAAAGCGTTGGAAAAATCAAGGAGTGCCAAGATAGTTACTTGTTTATTATCAATGGCGAAACGAACATCATCACATACTTTTGTTAACGCCGTAACAGTGCTGTGACCTCTGCGAAAACCGGATTGAAATGGACTAAGTATGTTATTTTTAACGACAAACAGCGAGAGTTGAGAATGTACAATACGCTCAAGAACTTTAGACAAGAATGGAAGGATAGAAATTGGGCGATAATGTGAGACTAGCTTAGGATTAGAGTTTTTAGGAATAGGAATGACTTGCGCCATACGCCAAGCACTAGGGAAAGTATTACAAGAAAGGGATATATAACATATGAAGATGGAAAATAAATAACAAATCAAAATTATTGTATTATATTTTTGTATATCGAAAGCAAATACATCTTTATAGCCTATTTAAAAACCAAAAAAGTTTGTGTTACAAAAACGCGATGATATTCAGTACTTTGTTTTTGTCACGTTAAAAATATTAAAATAAATAATTTTTATATCAAGATATTAAACAATTTTTTTAATAAAACATCGTATTTAAAAAATATATACATATATAGAGTATCCTCTGGTCGCAGGTTCTGCTTGTTTGAAGAAATAATATATACATATATATATATATATATATATATATATATATATATATATATTTATAAACACATTGACATTTATTTTTATATAGATATTAATATTTTTTTTATAATTTTCCTGTCCGTTTTTGAATTCTTTTAACAAGTCAAACCGGCTTTAAGTGAGTTTTGTTAAATTTAATAAGGCATACAAAAACTAAAGGATAAAAAGTATTTCATAGGGTAAATCCAGCGATTATTTCATATCATCTGACACTAGCTGTTGTCTGCGACTCCGTTCGTGTTGACATAAGGTAGCGACCGCATTTATAATTAGTCTTCATGTAAAAGTATTTTGATTTAACAGTAGGATATATCCTGTAGCGTATTTTTGACGGACACTGTTCTCAATCCCGAGAGATAAAAATATGGTTACGAAATTCATTTATACATACATACATACATACAATCCACCCTTAATCTATTCTAATCTAATCTAACTACGCTATGTGATTTAGAGTCGATGAAAAATAGTCCCTTCTTTAAATTCAGATTAATAATAAACAAACGTTAATAAACTTATTTTATACAATAGATAAATTAGGACAAAAAGAAAAAAACATATAACTTACTTTTAAGTGAAAAAAACTTTAATGAAATGGTGAATTTTTTTTAATCCAGGTATTGCAATTACTATCTGATTACGCTAAAAATATTTTGAATATTACCTTTAAAAGCTAGGCCAAACAACTTCTTCATAAGCAACTAATGAAATAATTATTTTATATATCATAAATAAAGCAATTAATTTTGAATATATATAAAATAAAGAAAATAATACCTATAAGTTTAGTAAGTAAAAACATTAACAGATTTAAAATAATTAAAATAAGGATATAACAATTCATTAAAATAATAGTACTTACGTATTTAAATATAATATATTTCTTCCATTTAATATGGATACACTGCGAATTTTAATAAATCGATGTTTTTTCCGCTTACGTAATCATTCTCTTCAATGTTTTTCCGACACGTCAAACACCCATTCAAGTGTGACTTCAACTAAACTACCACGACAACAAATAAAGCTTATATATACATCGCAATCCTTTATCTGATTGTCCTCTTAACACATAAATATTTCCCATTTATATTAAGGTTAATGATCTGTGTGTTTCTATTATTGTTTAACAATTAAGGTAATTAGAATAAATTGTACAAGGTTTACATATGTTAGGAAATAATATAAATATTATTTTATTATCCAATTAGTGCGCTAGTTTAACTTGAATATAACATCGTGTAGTGTAAAGGCTGCTAGGGAGCTGTCAGTGAGTGTATGGTTGGTGTTCAAAATGACTTCTTTAAATTTCGCTAGGTATTTTGGAGGCTAATTTGACGCTCTCCCCCCCCTACGTACCTATAAAAAAAATAGCAAAATATAGAATATTATATATTTATTTCATATTTAATCATTGCAATTTTGAAAGGGATTTGAATTATAATCAAGCGATTAATTTAAAAAAGTACAAGTACAAGTTGTAAGGTTTGAGTCTTAAAGCTAATATAAATCCCAGTTACCGCTGGCCCTCTCCACTAAACCATCGATACGATTTCGTCTTGGGAGATTTTTGAATTAATCTTAAAGTTTAATTGCTATGGAATAGAATACTTGTTTTCACTATTCATTAAGTTTTGGCATATCAAATATAAATTTACTAAAATATGAAAGTTATTTATTCATCGATAAAGTATTAAAATAATTGCAAATATTCTATTGTAAAGAAAAAAGGAATATATATTCTAAAGATATTTTATTTATTTAAATAATTATAAATAATATTATTATAAAAACTTTTCTTCTGAGAATTACACTATTATTACGATAATTCTTCATAAATATTCATGTCTAATTTAGTGTGGGATAAAAATACCACAAGTGCAATATAAAATGTTTGGATTAAAATAACTGCACATTAAAAAAAAATATATGTTGCTCTGAAAAATCGCTTGTCTGTGGTAAAAAAAACAACAAGTCTATGTTGCAAATAATAAAGACTTGTCCTGTCATTCTTCTTGACGTTAAATTTTTGATTACTCACGAAGCTAGATTTAATTTTGGTTTTTTCTTAATAATTATCAGAGTTTTTCATTCTATCTTTACTCGTAAATATTTAACTTCATTGCAAGGTTTGTCATAATTAAGTTATATTACTGGAAATATATATTATATTCTTGTAGCTAACCAACGAAACCGGCATGTATTTTTTGTTCTTTTTAGATGTTTCTCACCCGTTCGGAGTATGACCGTGGCGTCAACACTTTCAGCCCTGAAGGAAGACTGTTCCAAGTCGAATATGCCATAGAAGCTATTAAATTAGGGTCTACTGCTATCGGTATTGGAACCTCCGAAGGTGTTGTTTTAGCAGTAGAAAAGAGAATAACATCTCCTTTGATGGAGCCAACCACCATTGAGAAAATCGTCGAAGTGGATCGACATGTTGCCTGCGCTGTCTCCGGGCTGATGGCAGATTCCAGGTAGATCTTACAGCTTTGTTTAAAAAATATCATAAATAGTCATGTTATGCTTTTAGTATTGAATTTAGCCCACAATATTAATCTCGCTCTGTGCCAAAGCTATTTATCTATTTCTCTACCACTATATTTCTAACTTTACAGAACACTGATAGAGCGAGCTCGTGTTGAATGCCAAAACCACTGGTTTGTTTACAATGAGCGTATGAGTGTGGAGTCCTGTGCTCAGGCTGTGTCTAACCTGGCAATACAGTTTGGTGATAGCGATGATGATAGCCGTACTGCCATGTCTAGACCTTTTGGGGTCGCAGTAATGTTTGCAGGTGAGTACTTTGGTCAATAAACTTACAGGCTTATATTTGATTCATTACATGACTGCAATGCAAGCAGAGAACTCAAACTACCTAAATTATTATAGATCTTTATACATAAGTCCAAACTAGTTTTAATAAAACTTGAGCCCTAACAAATACTTAATATTTTATTATGCCCTAATTGATACTATTACAGTAGTAAACTGTTATAAACCAATAGGTTATTAATAAATGAAGTAAAATATTGTCATAATACTATAAAAGGATACTTTTATTTCAAGGTATTGATGAGAAAGGTCCTCAATTGTTCCACATGGACCCCAGTGGCACATTTGTGCAATATGATGCTAAGGCGATTGGATCAGGCAGTGAAGGTGCTCAGCAAAGCTTGAAGGTATGAAGAAGTATAATTAATTTTGACTCGGGTGAAATAATAATTGATGAAGAAATCTATTTTTAGTATTTAAAAAATATAGATTAATTGGATCATACTAGTAACATGACATGTAATTAGACATTAAATTCTTACTAGCATTGATGGGGAATACAGAATAACTAGTTAAAAAGAAGTCATCTATATAAAAAATAAAAAAATATATGAGAATCAAATTTATTTTTGAAAAATAATCCAATCCAATTCATTCAAGTAAACATAAAATTAAACTTTTTCTATTATTAATAGAACAAAATATTACATACATGCAGCATAATAAATACTTTCCCTTACAGGAGATATATCACAAGTCGATGACCCTGAAAGAAGCTATCAAGTCTGCATTAACTATCCTGAAGCAAGTGATGGAAGAAAAGTTATCCGAGAACAATGTGGAAGTTGTGACGATGACTCCGGGCTCCTTATTCCACATGTTCACAAGGGAGCAGCTTGCCGAGGTTATCAAGGACATACCCTAATTAATATATAATAGTTTGGTAGAAAGTTTCAGTGAATATTGTCTTGTAACAATTTGAGCTGACTTATTCATGCCAAGACAGACGTCTGTAGAGTGACAAAGTAATATTTTGAATAAATTGTATTGTATTGTAAAAATATGTATTTTTCCATAATTAAGTATTTTTGTTCACATTTTCCATTATATAGTCTAGTTGCAATGTATTTTGTAATAATCAAAAGTAATAGACAAAAAATCTCCCCATAGATTATGTATTATAGGAGTACGGTTTGTTTAAAATATTCCTTTGGTGAAGGAGTTTGCTAAGAATCTTAAAGTAAGTATTCAAAGTTTAATAAAATCTTCTTTTATGTACTGTGTAGTTATTTATATACCTGATTCATCTTATATACATACACCATTTTTATTTCATTCTTTAGTTATTCATATTTGATTGGATATTTAGTTATTTCTGTTATTTAGAATAGAAGTAGAAGAAAGTACAAATCATGCCAATAAGGATTATATATAGAATAGTATATTCATAGAGCGAAGCGGTAGCTCAGTTGACAGAACGACGGAATGGCTTCAGAAAGGTCTCAAGTTCGAGGTCTGATTTGTTGCCCGTAACAAAAAATATTTATTAAAAAATTATACAACAATACAAATTATATAATCAATTAAATACAATTATACAATCTATACCAAAATTTATTCTTTTACATTTTTATTGTCAATATTAAAAGGTTGTGTTAATAATTTTTATTCATAACTATTTATGTTCAGTTGTTACTTTATGTATCTGAATATAATTTTTATTTTTGTTTAAATGTTAGATATTGAATAATGAATGTCTGATGAAAAGTTTCCTATAGATGATAGCGGCCATCCCCGAGCTGCAATGGAGCGAGTCCAGCTCAAGGAACACGCTGCAAGATCTATCAAAACTGACACTTGGAAGACAAACTGTCTAATAAGCGAAGTTTATTCAATATATATTATAATATTTGACTATTCAACATATTTTTTTTTATTATAAATACAAGTAAATAATAAAAAAACTTTAAAAAGATATAAAATTTAATAAACTCTGTTCAAGTAACATGAAATAAAAAACTTACAAATTAATTGTAATAATATTTTCTCTTAATTCTAACAATCTGTACTATTATTATTATTTTGTTAATTTTGTTAAAAATCTTAATTAATTACATATTAAATTTCTACCAATATTTAGCCAAGTGCGGTTCCAAATCTATGGGGTTTACGTTTGGTCCGAACCTCTCGACGGGGACACCGTTCTTATCAACTATGAATTTAGAGAAATTCCACTTTATGAAATCACCAAACATACCGCTCTGTACCTGTTTCAGGAATTTGAACAGTGGGTGTGCGTTTTCACCGTTGACTTCAATCTTCTCGAAAACATCGAACTTAACGTTCCTCTCCTTGGTGAATTTCATAATATCTTTAGGGGAGCCCGGCTCCTGTCCTCCGAACTGGTTGCAGGGGAACGCTAGGATTCTAAAGTTCCTGCTCTTAGAATATTTTTCATGTAATTCGTTTAATTGATTGTAGTTATTGTCAGTGAGCCCGCACTGGGACGCCACGTTGACGATGAGGAGCGCGTGTCCTTTATATTTGTCCAGTTTAACCTCTCTGCCGTTGATGTCTCTGACGGTGAAGTCGTATATAGTCTGTGCTGTTTCATGGTTCCCTTGGCTGATGGTTTCTTGTGGTTTGCTGTTAACAATCATTAATTTGTTATTAGTTGTAAACTTAATAAATGGGGCAAGCAAGTGGTACTAAAGGAAGGACATCCTGGAGTAAGACGGAGAGACATCTAACCTTGGAACAATACTATTAATTTTAAGCCTATAAATTTTATACTACAATTGGATTTATAGCCAATAAATGACTTTATTATATTACTTGAGTTTTTATGTAATTGGTGGTATAACACACACACACACATATATATATATATATATATATATATATATATATATATATACAAAATAGAATATACTGGTATACTGAATGCAACAAACTATTTATTCAAATATATAGTTTACTAGCAGGTTACCTGTGCTTCGCGATAGGAATAAACAAAAAAAAACTGACTTTCGTGAGTATTGAACCCATGACCCTACCCTTCACACATACACGCTCTATCCTCCAACCCATCATTACTCGCTATCAGTGCGAGAAAGCTTTGAGTTTGATAACTACATTCCTATCGGGTTATAGGTACACTTTTGTTTCTCACATCGCAGCGTGTTGAGAATAAACATAGTGACTGGCCAAATAAGTTTAATTTCTACTGCAATGCGATGGGAGAAGAGAGGGAAGGTGGGGTAAACTTTGTAGTTTTTAGCTGTAATTTTGGAGCGGTTTGGACCTTTACAAAATCCTTTCTTATTGCACCTATTCTACGTGTCAGGAGTCTTGTGTCCAAATTTCTGCTTTCTAGGTATTACGGTTTGGGCTGTAGAGCGATGAATGAGTCAGTGAGTGTCTTTGTGATTTATATATTAAGATATTATTTACCTTATTTTAACTACTTTACACAATGTTACAAAATATATTCATAATTATTGTAATAAAAACTATAAGAACTGTATTAAAGGTTGCCTTGTTGGTTATAACAATCTCTTATAGATTTGATGAAAAATTACAAACAGCAGACA
The DNA here is from genome assembly GCA_918358695.1 of Melinaea menophilus ssp. n. AW-2005. NCBI lineage: Eukaryota > Metazoa > Arthropoda > Insecta > Lepidoptera > Nymphalidae > Melinaea > Melinaea menophilus. The sequence continues at coordinate 14,617,365 of OU911049.1, forward strand.
GCACACACACACACACATATATATATATATATATATATATATATATATATATATACAAAATAGATATGCAACAAATTGTAATCTATAGATACATCTATTAAACATAACATATAGATAAATAATTTGTTTATGTAATAATATAGTTTTTTTAGGGTCACTCACTCCTGTGTAATATAGAGATACCAGTGAAAGAACTGTTGATGTCTGTTTAAGTTAATCAATGAACTCATACACTCACTCACAAAAATCATAAAGAAGATACACAATAAAGCCGGGAAGGCTAGTTAATATCTTGTACCCACCCTCCAACGTGGAAGTGTCTGAACTCCTCCACAGCCTCAAACACATCAGTGGCCATGATATCCGGGTGCTCCAGGGCTGCAAAGTGTCCTCCGTCCTCGATCACAGTGCTGTGGAGGTAGTTGGTGTACTTCAGTTTGATCACACAGTCCGGCTGGAAGAGTAGCTCGTGCCTGAACTTGATCCCCCACGTCGGTACTTCTGTTGGTATTCTGGAAGGATTTTCAATACATCACTACCCAGGTTTAAGTGAATGGATTATCAGACCCTTATATGTTAATTATATGTAAATTTATATTAAATTCATATATGCAATATATTTTTTTACAGTATCAATAAGCATATACTAATCTCCCTATAACACTGTATTCTTATAACGCGATGTTAGTCCGTCGTATAACACGTGTTTTCCCCCATATAACGCGGGGATTTAACACGTTATTTTTCTATACTTATTTGTAACAAATTTTACAGTTAATATTTAATTTCGCTTATCTTTGCAAATTGTGGTATAAAATTAAATAAAATTAAGTAAAAATTAAATTTAATTAAGTTCTTTCTTAATATTTAATTTAAACCGTCTTTAACGAGAAAAGTTAAACGTGAATTATTTGTAGATGACGCGTCATATGTGCGGTACGATATGTGCGAGTTGATTTAGAAATATTGTGTCAAAAAGTCTTTGTGTTGAAAATATGAAATATGACTTTATTTAAAATATAATAATATCTTTTGATTATTTTGGAATATATTTCAACCGTATTTATTTATTGTTTTATTCAAGATAGAAAATAATTTAGATTACGTTATAACCGGTAGTCAGAGGTGGGGTAGGATAGGGTGGGGTTGTTTACGATCCATTATAAAAGAGCTATCGCGGCCACAAATCGTCGCTAGAGATCGCCCGCCCTCCGAAGAGGAAACATCTCCCCGGTACGAATTAAGACCTTGCTAGTTCCAGCTACCTCAAGAAATTAACTAAGTTATTGAAAAATAACTTAAACCTTATTTCGCCTACGCGCTCTCGGTTGAATCTGGGGCGTCTTTTTGAAGACGCAGCCCCTCTCGAAGATCTCCACGGTCGGCGGCTTAGCGGGGTCGTATGATTGCCGGGAGTGGGTACCTAAAACCTAGGCCCAAATATGAGCGGCTGTAGTAACGCACAACGGGAGCGATCTCGTTCCCGTTTTCGCACCTCCAGGTTGGCTGGCTCCTGGCCCCCTACGGCCGGTCCGGTCCGGTCTGCCCCCCCCTCCCCCGGCCTTCCCGCACCCTCGACGTCCGCACCCAGCCCTTCCACAATGAAGACCCCCTCGGGTGGCTACCTAGACCCGCCGCTACTACGCAGACCCTACCTAGAGCCAAGCATTCGCCCGCAGCGCCCTCAAGGATAGTCTCCGAGCTGACGTCGAGTTCGCAGCTGATATGATTCTTGTGGCCGAGCTGCAGCAGCACGGGGCCCTGTCTCGGTCGTTATTAACATTTTGCATTGTTCTTGCAAAAAGAGCAGGGAACTCTGGAGCGGCTGGCGCCAACTAGAATTCCCCTATGGGCCTGGGCGTGACCCGTTTGTCGACCCCCGATCGAAGACCCAGAACTTCAGATGAACATTCAGAAGATATAACTCCGAAGAGACCATGTCTGTAAGGTGCACCGCTACCCCAGCGTTACCCACGACCCCGCAAACGCGACGCTGCCGGGCTGACCGCCCAGGCCATCCCGGATCCAGCTACCAGCGGAATCAAGTACCCCATACGTGGCCCCGTCTCCTTCGCTGAAGCAGTAATGTTTGCGTCGCGTAACCAGGCACCTCAGCACGCAGCCTCAAATTTCAGCTTCACAACCAGTCGATATACATTCATCAGCACCGACGCCCAAGCCACGCTTACCGCCTCTGATCGTAGAAACATTTCCCAACTGGGTGACTCACTTTCGGTCGGCCAAGGAGAGGTTGGGGCACCCCCCGAACACAAGCTTTTTGGTCAGGGGGGTCTGTTTTACGCCAAGCTCTGAGACTGAGTATCGCATCGTCCAGCGATACCTCTCCGACTTGGAAAAAATTAATCCAGCGCTCTCACGTTTCACCTACGCCCTGCCAAAAAATCAGCGAAAAGGTAGCAATCAGGGGGCTACCTGCAACGACTATTCCCGAAGTCAGAATACGTCTCCCCAATGAGGGCTCGTATGGGACGGCCGACAGACTCTTAGCAGACATAAGAAGGCTTAATGCAGCCATTATAGAACTGCGTTCAGTCCTTATTAGATGTCGCCACCGAAGCCTGGGATGATCGGATAAGGGAGGCTAGCGAGGAACAGCCCTTGCTAACCCGTCTCTGCAGGCAACTCACCAGAAAGAAACCCCCAAATCCTACCCATGTACCATAAGGATGGGATACTTCGCTATTCAGCGGAGGAAAAGGCCGAAAAGACGACAAGGCCGAAATCTTGGCCGATATTTTATCAAACAAATTCACGCCCAACCCCAGCGAGAGACCGGAGTACCACATGGGCCTGCGTGAGGAAGTGATTGGAACCCTTTCTAATCCCCCCTACATCCTACCCAACATGAGTTCTGAGCTTGGTCGCTGGTCGTCTAAGCCGGGCCTTCCCCACGGGTCTCACCCGGCTAGGCTGACCGGCTAGGTGGCACACGCTCATACCGTTTTTCTCAACATATGAGGCCAAGCCAATGGCTCATCCATAGTAATGAACGACGTGCGCAACCACGGTCACAGGACTTAGGCCTGAAACCATTTCCTTGTTTGAGTAACAAGAGGAAGTGAAGTGAACTCGTCTCTTGCAGCCATGGAAGGGATCACTACTCTGCCTACTCTGATAACCTACTGTATAAATTTGCTATATTGTTAGTTATGTTATATTATATAGATATAATTACTTTAGTTCTCTTATTATTGTGTTACAATAATAAAAGTAATTAATTTATTATGAAATATCTGTTTTTTATTTTTTATACTTAGAATCTACTTCTGATTAGCGCGTTATACAACAATATTTCTAAAACTCGTTTTCCTATAACGCGGAACGAATCTATAACAATAGGGGGATTACTATAATACCATTGTATTTGGATATCTACTTTCAAATTACGAAATGTGTGTTTGTGTGTACTTAATTTACTACATTCTTCTTAACGAACGGCTACATGCAAAATAGTTTGTAAACAAACTTACAGGTCGATATTCATAGCGAGGTACCGTCTGCTCATGCTCTCCGCGTACAGTCTCATGGAGGTAGTGATGCTGTTGGTGCTCCAGTACACCATCACGTTGTCTAGTAAGTGGGTCAGAGAGAACTTCGACAGGAGGTTTCCATCTGAGGCCTTTTTGTATTCATTGTTGGTCCAGGTTGAGAATTTTTCTAGTATATAGGCTGCTAAGCCCGCTGGAGAGTCTGATAAGGCAATACCTGGAATTGATATTAAAATCAAAATATATAGTTCTTGTAACAACAGTTACTTAATACCGCTATAAGAAATAAAATAGTAATAATATATATTAAAGAAATTACAATAAATCTTATTGTCAACAGAGCCATCTGTTGTCCATTATTAATAACTTTTATTTTATTAATATACTAGTTGTTGACAGCGACTTCGTGTGCTGTTTCATAAACTATGTAACATTAATAAAAATTTTATTAATAACACCGCCATCTATTTCAAACTCATAAAACATAGAAGTGCTTACGCACTTTAGATATAAACTACCGCAGTATCTCAATAAAAAATTGAAGATCATTAAATAAAGGTAGAAACTGTCTTTAAAGTTGGAACATTCATTGAAATTGAGTGGTTTCAAAATTTAGCGCAAACCAACACATCGTGACAAGGGATTATGTATAAAGATTAAATAGCATAACATTTACATGTCAATATACTAAGTAGAAAACATTTGTGTTTCAACACTAATCCCTGAAACTATCAGACATTAATATACAGAGTATAAAAAATATGATAAAACATAACCCGCTGACAGATAAGTTACCAATAGTATCAGGTTTGGTTGCTTGTATATGGAAGTAGCCAGATTCTTCTATCAGTCTCATTGCATGCTCGCGTAAGGGATACAGACGATCTTGTAACTCCGGCTCCACTATTAGACTTGGCCATAGTGATCCTAGAAATTATACAAAATGGGTAATTTGGTATATAAAGTTTATCAGAGACAGTCAATATATTTTTTTATATAACTGTTAATTTACAAAAGGTAAACTACATTGATTAATATCACTTTAAGGACCTATATATGATATTGGGTGTTTGTCACCAAAAAACTTATTTCAATATTGTTATTGTAAAAAAAATGGTCTTATGAAGATTATATTAAAAACAAACATTTTTAATATAATCTTCATAAGACTTATTTATTCACATACAAAAGGAGTTTTTTGGTGAAAATTTTAAATATTTTATAATATTCAAGCCAAATATGTTAATAATTTTTGTAACTTAAGGGTTGTTCATAAATTTGTGGGGGGTGTACAATAAATATTATAATTTCTTACTAACTTTTTATTTCTTATACAAACTGTGATTAATAAAGAATAATCTGTGATGAAATATTTCATTTTGTAGATAAATAAGTTAATTCCTTACAATAGTTTCTTATCAAGGGGAGGGTAGGGTGTCATAGTATCTTATGAAATATTAAAATAGGGGGTAGTGGGTCAAATTAACATCCAAAAAATCTTATGTAATTTATAAATTTCAAAATACTTACCAAGCATGGTGTAAATATTTGCCAATGGATGGAAGAGTACACCTGGATTGTTTGTGTGGAAACCTAGAACTTGGTCTGGCATCAGCGTGGATAATATTGAACCCAACAAGTGACCAAAATCACCGCCTTGGATGTAGTATTTGTTGTGACCAATTCTCTTCATTAAATTTGATATAACAATTGCCATTTCTGTTGGCCCAAACCCTGGTCTTGTAGGAGCCTTAAAAATATATATAAAAAATGAAATTAATTTTATCAATTATCTTTCATTAAGGCTAAATTAAATTGATTGTGACAGGTCTAGTTGTTTGTAAATTTCTCACTAAATATTGTCAAAAGAGAGATCATAATAAAGATATAACCAGATGAGTTTGTTGTGTGGTTCTTCTTAGACCAAGGCACTGTTTAAAATTTCGTTAACCTAATATTAAGTTAGTATCTAGAGGAAAGCTTAAGTATAGTATCAAACTACCTCCTGACACTCCCATTTGATGTACACAAGTGATCATTGGAATTGATTCAAAGTGGAAAATATATAAATAAATAAAATTAAAATATATTATGATGTTCACAATATTATACAATTAATCAGACCTGAGAGAATCCAAATCCAGGTAGACTAGGTGCAATAATTTCAAACACAAAGTTATAGTTTGGGCGAGGAGTAATCAACTTGGGTATCATTTCATAGAACTCTCTGATAGACCCCGGCCAGCCGTGTAATAGTAATAAAGGCACTACCTGGAAAATAGAATATTAGTTACTCCAAATTATATATAATTTTGAATTTTTAAGTTTATATTATGTATGTTTGTTTATTATCTCTTAATTTAAAAAGGACATTAAAGTATAATAAGTTATACTTTAATTAAGAAAATTTAATCATCGGGAATATTTCCATAAGTTTTAAAAGCTAGTATTAAAATTACTCACTTGAATATCTTGAGAAACTTCTGGTTTCACATGCATATAATGTACATCTAAACCTTGCACATTAGTGATATAATGCTCATATTTATTAAAGAACTGTTCCCGATCTTTAAAATTGTATTTATTTTGCCAATAATCCAACACTTTCGTGAGGAAATTTGAATTAAAGCCATAAGTGAAACCAGTGTTATCAAGAGGAGGTACAAATGGATGTCGATGAAGTAATCTTTCTCTCAAATCATTTATCATCTGTAAAAAAACAAACAAAGCTAGTTAAATACTTTATTTAATGGTAGTTAAAGTTAACACACAAGCCATATGACTATAGATTTTTTGTTTTGATAGATTCAATCTTCAGTTAATTGTGTTAATTTATTCCAAAAATTATATTTACACATGTTTTTCAGCTTACCACTTCTGAAAACTCAACCTCGTAAGACCTTATTGTGAGGTCTTGGTCCATTTTCATTGGATATGTTCCCCAGTACTCATTAAAGTCTAATTTTGGTGGTTCCGGCGACGTTGTTAGTGCTTTGTAAAAATAATACGATACTAAACCAGCCAATAAAGCGGAAATAAATAAGATTTTACCATACTGAAAAATATATTGAAAGTTAAAGTTCTAATTTTAAAAGTTAAAGTTCTAATTTTAAAAGTTTTGGGGTAAAATGATAATTAGTAAATACCGAGTAACCAGACGATTGTTTCTTTTTTCTCTCATCTTGTGGAGTTTTTTTCTTTTGGTCTTTCTTGGATTGTTTAGCTTTATTGTTCATTTTAAGGCACTTAGTTAAATAATAAATAAATAGAAATTGCCGGCATAAACAAACTTACGAACCGCCGGATAATGAAGTCTAGACTTTTGACTTTAGTTTGACACTTTGTTACTTACATTGTCCAACTAAGTGTTATCAGCCGTCAATAATTTTTATAACATGGGTAAATGTTAAAAATAAACTGTAATATGAAAAAGTAATAAAATAATAATAAGTCAGTATTAAAAAAATTGTTTAATTTATAAATCAATATATAATTACGATATATGTAACTAAGTATAACGGCAATGAGTAATACTGTGGTGGTGGTGGTGCGTGGTGCCTTAACTCAATTCGGTTTGACAAGTTCCAAGATTCAAGTTAAATCATAATCTTGTAATAGAATGATTCATTTAGGGTTCAGTAGAAAAAACATTTAATTATCAAACGAATTACGATCAGGAACTTCAATAATTAAGTCTTAATTGGTGATATATTGTACGGAGTGATGTGTAAATTAGTTGTAGGGCATAAGTTTAATGATTCTCGAATCGAATAACTCGGTTTATGAGGAAATTATGCCGTTCAGCTATCAAATATCAATTTACAATTTGTAGAACAATATTATGGTCCAGAAAACCAACACATCGGTTTGTTTGTACAAATTTGTACAACTAACTCACCCCGAGTGAGTACTGGTTATACAAATATGTTACGTAGCAAGTACGCTACTTGTACTCATTAACTCATTAACCGCAAGTGGAAAGCTCAATCAAAGTTGCCAAGTTTGATGCGCCGTGAGCTTAATACAAATTGAGTTAGTTAAAAGCCGCATTGGTCTGTTTCTGAGCTTCTGTGCCGGCGTAGTTTTCGAGCCTATTCGTGACAAAGAATGTGAAAAAGTCTTCATTAGATCGCTCCGCTCGCTTCGCTCAATAAATGTGTATTAAAGAAGTCTGAAGAGAGTGTTATCCGTTAACTATTGAATATCCCTATATTTTGAAATATGTCGAAAATCGAGGAAAGAATCAAATCTGGCAACTCTGGTCTCACCTTGAACTTAGGTGACCTTTTTTTATTATCGACGGTAATTATGGCATTGGATATAATCTTAAAATCTATTATAAGTATATAAAGTCTATATATGTCGTTATAATAAGTATAGTATAGAATCAATGAGATATTTTTAGAGTAAATTATAAAATGTTTGTCCAAAATGATAACTATTTTGCTATAAGAAATGTACACAGCAATTTTTATTGCTGTTTGTCAAATTGATTAAGAAGAATAAGGCACAAAAAGTTGTTACACATATAATATTTTGAGAGATTTTTGTTTTTGTCAATAAACCTTCGCCATATTGTCGGATAATGATTATTTTATCTATTTATTAACTTAATTAAATGTAATATTTACTATACTTTTAGTGAACGGCGTCCCATACTGACATAAGGGACAGTTCCTGTGCTTGTGTCTATGTTATAGTGAAAACTGACCACTATTTTTACTTAAAAGAATTAATTGTGACTCTAAGTGTATTGTGTTCACTACACATTTAATTAACCGACAATAAAATGCTGGTAATAGGAGTGTGAACATGTATGTGTGTGTGTGTGTGTGAGCTCTAAAGGTTGAACCACTACCACTGTTCTGTTTCATCTTCACTATATGGCACACGGCCCATAACCTCGCAGAGACCTAGAATGCCTGACAAAATATATTTAAATATATTAAATCTACTGAGTGTTCTTTATTAAAAAAAAAACAAACAATTTTTTTTATTTATCTATTTATTTATTTTATTATCCTGATGGGCCCAGGGCCTCTAATATTTCAAAGATGGCACTGAGTGTTCCTACTGCTTCCCGTTACTTAGATGAACGTTGTAGAAGAGTTGCTCAGGCGCTTACATCAGGCGAGTCCTTAACACATAGTAAAAAGGGCGGTAGTGAAATGTTAGGATGTTGTGATGGAGAACCTTTAACCCGCTATCTTTAGGGTCAAATAGGCGCTTAAAATTGGATGATGAAATTTGCCCATAAAGCTGACCGACTAACATTTGCCGCTACCACTCGATCTCGAAGCATGTAATTTTGCGTGACTTTTGTGTCGTAAAGTACCTGCCAAGATGGGATTTCGTCAAATCACTCCTTAAGGGCATAGAGTTTAAGGGAATGAAATAAGTTGTAAAAGTTTGTATATACTTTAAATATTTTCATCATTTATGTGAAATTAATACTCTAATATACATATGAACAAATTATGCGTGATTCCCTGTTTATTTAATTCAATTATTTGAATCTTATAATTGGACGGAATAAGGGATGAAGTAGATGACATTTCCTTATTATTTTGTTACAATGCAATGGTTGGAGAACTAATGTTTTTAAAACATCTACTTGTACACATTTTGAACTACATATCGGATCTGTTTGGTTATGTAAATTTAAGGTAGGTAAAGGTTGGACAACCTGGAGAAGGATATCCTGATGGATGGTGGGTATTGTCTGCCATCATCATGCAATCCAGATTTGATCAAGCACTATTCGCAGCGATTGAAACCGTCTGTGTAAATATCGTCTCTGTTGAAGTAGCCTCAATTCAGATCACAACAGAATAAAAAATAATGAACCCAAGCCAAGAATACCGAGAAGACGACGCTCAACTGACGATTATCCGTAAACTGGTAAAAACCGGACAAAACTTCTTGAAACAAAAAAGTATCAACCTTAAATTTGTAAAAAATGTTTTGAAATAGTTCGAAAAGGTCATAAGCTAGTTTTAAATTTAAACTATTATTATATTTTTCCTCGTTTTCTGCTCCTTGCGTGATATTAGAATATAAATTACAACAATTAATATAAAATATAGTAACGATTTCTCAAATCCCACTTATAGTATCACAACGCGTTCAAAGCAACAAAGTACAATATTACCAATACATAAGATTTTAATTGGTTTATATTATTTTAAGAAGTTTTATTAGTTTCCATCTTAATGTATAAAACACAAAGTCACTCACTCCCTCACTGACTCATTCATCGCTCTACAGCCCAAACCGTTATACCTAGAAAGCTGAAATTTGGAAACAAGACTCCTGACATTTTGAATAGGTGCAATAAGAAAGGATTTTGCAAAGGTCCAAACCGTTCCAAAGTTACAGCTAAAAAACTGCAAAAAAATCGGTGCCCGCAGGGGGACACGCGTGGGTAGACCTCGTGTGTAACTCGTTTATATCAAAAATGTTCAAGCAAAAAGCGGTTTTTATTTTATTTCTCGGTAAAGATATCTTTTTTGGAAATACTTTTGGTACTTAAATTTAGAGTAAAAAATAACCTTTCTACTAAAAATATTTGCGAGGAGGGAATGTTTACCAGAAAAAAGTTGCCGTGGTTTTACCTACCTTAAATTTTCAAGCTAAAAGTGGTTTTTATTTTTTTCTCGAAAACGGTACCTTTTACGGAAAAACTTTTGGTACCTAAATGTAGAGTAAAAAATAACCTTTCTATTAAAAATACTTGTGATGTAAGAATGTTTACCAGAAAAAAGTTATGATTTTTTTTCCAAAAATTTTCGGTTTTTTTACCCCCACCCCTAAGTTATTGAAGTTAGGTTTTCGGTTTACCTACATTAGTTATAGGTATTCATTAAAGACATCAAATAATATGAACGCGATTGATCTTCTTTGCATAGGGAAAAAGTTATGGTCGAAAAACTGAAATCAGAAAAAAGTGAGGCCCTAGCGCCCCCCGTGACCGGATTTCTCTGGTTAACGAACTTGACCTTCATTTTTGGATGGTTGATTTTTGTGCAAAGTTTGAAAGCGATCCTAGTGAAACTGCGGCCGCTATCGTGCTGACAAAAGTCGAATCTGGACGCACGCACGCATATATATATATATATATATATATATATATATATATATATATATATATATACACATATATATATATATATATAAACTTTTTGACCAATGGTCATTTCGGACTCAGGGGGTCATAAGAAGACATCCTGTGAAGAAATTTTTCCAAAATTCGAAATTTGAGTACAAATGAATGGGCAGACCGAATTCTTCGAGGTCTACCCAAAATATAACGCGCCTGTTTGATACCTAATATATAATAATAGGTGGTGTGGAAATTCAAACAAAATGTTTGATCACTTTCGCCTTCTGTTGCGAAGCGTAGGTAACCTGCTAGTAAAAAAATCCGTGCCCGCAGGGGGACAAGCGTGGGTAGACCTCGTATGTAACTCATTTAAAATATAACTCACTATATTTATTTATACTCACCTAAGAATAATACATGATGCCGTTGTTGACATCAAAAATTTTCAAGCAAAAAGCGGTTTTAATGTTTTTTCTCGGAAAAGGTATCTTTTTTGGAAATACTTTTGGTACTTAAATTTAGAGTAAAAAATAACCTTTCTATTAAAAATATTTGCGAGGAGGGAATGTTTACCAGAAAAAAGTTGCGTGGTTTTACCTACCTAAAATTTACAAGCTAAAAGTGGTTTTTATTTTTTTTCTCGGAAACGGTACCTTTTACGTAAAAACTTTTAGTACCTAAATTTAAAGTAAAAAATAACCTTTCTATTAAAAATACTTGTGATGTAAGAATGCTTACTAGAAAAAAGTTATGAATTTTTTTCCAAAAAATTTCGGTTTTTTTACCCCCACCCCTAAGTTATTGAAGTTAGGTTTTCGGTTTATCGACATTAGTTATAGGTATTCATCAAAGACATCATATAATATGAACGCGATTGATCTACTTCGTATAGGGAAAAAGTTATGGTCGAAAAACTGAAATCAGAAAAAGTGAGGCCCTAGCGCCCCCTGTAGCCGGATTTCTCTGGTTAACGAACTTGACCTTCATTTTTGGATGGTTGATTTTTATGCAGAGTTTGAAAGCGATCCGAGCGAAACTGCGGCCGCTATCGTGCTGACAAAAGTCGACTGGACGCACGCACGCATATATATATATATATATATATATAAACTTTTTGACCAATGGTCATTTCGGACTCAGGTGGTCATAAGAAAACCTCCTGTGAAGAAATTTTTCCAAAATTCGAAAGTAGGGGACAAATGAATGGGCAGACCGAATTCTTCGAGGTCTACCCAAAATAAACAAATATTATCTTCATTTAAATAATAATTATTAATGATAATCTGTCTATAATAATTGTAATTGTTAAATATTATTTCAAATCTGGTGTTGCCGACATCGTCTGTTACCCCGCCACCTTTGTCGGTTAAAATCATAAAACATTTATCATATGCATTTTTGAAACGCCATCTTGGTTCCACGTTTCAAAATTAGGTTCTTGAGAAGAACCGGGAAGAAATTTCATGTATACTCTGGACTTATTATTAATATACAATTTTTGATAGTTTTCACCATTTTTATTGTCGAAAATAAATACATCTTTGTCTAACTTAAGTTATATTATCAGAGTATATGTTGTGTGGATTCGGTCCTTCTCCCGTACTGAAATAATAAACCATCAATCGCTTAACATTAATTCATAGATTTTAGGTTTATTGTAATTATAGACCAAAGCATTTTTCCCGAAAATCAGGGAAATATTGAGAAAAAAATGATTCCATATATATGTTGTAATATATCAAATAGGTTTTTGTATTTTCGTGTGTCAAACAGATAAATAATAAAATTATTATTTTTAGATGTCATAGACGGAACATGTCACATTATGTTATATTGATTGCACAGCTTTTCGTACATTACTATTTTATTTGCAAACGTCTATAAGCTTATTGAGGTGAGCGTAAGCGAAGCTCTTAACCGTTTGGGAGACCTTTTTTATGTTTAGTTGTATCCAGAATGCGACGGGATATTTAGCTAAAAAAATTCTGATGTATGTTTGAGCCGAATGCGGATGTAATAGCGAAAACAGATTGAAAAACTGTTTAGCCATTCAAAAGTTATGAAGAAAAGAAGAAAGGAGAGGGGCTCAGCTCAACACCCGCAGCGCACGGTTGGCGGATCCTAGTTTAATATTGTAATAAAATATGTAATTAAAAATTCACCGGTACGAACAGGATTCGAACTTTATCTTATCAATATAGCAATTATTAATATATTTTTAACACTAAATCTACCAAGTACCGGTCAAATTGCGGTCAATCTTAAACTTTTGTAAAAGTTACACATTTTTAAACGTTATAATATCGTTATCAAACTACATGATAATTCTGAGAATATGCATATAATATTTTCTACACTCTTTACTTTTAGTTATTTCCATTATTACCTGCGTTATATAATAAAATAACTTTTAATTACCGGTCAATTTGACGACGTGCGGTAGAAACAGGTATACAAGAATTGTCGGTAGGTTTAATGTTAACAGCATCGCCTTATTAAGTGAAGCGTACAAAAATCACAACAGCGATTCAATATCAAGCTTAGGAGATTATCAGAGATAGACAAACAGATGGTTTATTATATATATACCATTGTACGCGTTAGAATGATATATATATATATATATATATATATATATATATATCATTCTAACGCGTACAATTTATAATGTCAATGCATATCATATATAAACTCAATACTTCTAGCCTTAATAAACTACACCTATTATAAAAAAATATTATAATTGTTGTCTATGGTTTCTGATATATATATATAGTATTTTAATCTTATATATATATAAAAGATTAAAATACTTTCTTCTTCATTAATATTATATAGAATAATTAACTTAATATTACTATATTACTATATTTACTAGGATCCGCCAACCGTGCGCGGCGGGTGTTGAGCTGAGCCCCTCGCCTTTCTTCTTTTCTAGATAACTTTTGAATGGCTAAACATTTTTTCAATCTGTTTTCGCTATAACATTCGCGTTCGGCTTAAACATACATGAGAAAATTTTTAGCTAATTATCTCGTCGCATTCTGGAGACAAAAAAGACAAAAAAAGGTCTCCCAAACGGTTAAGAGCGTTGCTTACGCTCAGCTCAATAAAATATATGAAATATCTTAATATAACCAAAGACATATAATTAAAAATATATATAAATGACATAGTAATAAGTAATATGAAATAATCGAGCCGGTGGTGTGAAACGGATGGACAAATAAAGTCAGTTGGAGCGTCTGTCGCCACAATCCCTCCGTTAATTGAACGTGAGGGTCCAATGTGGACTTTTTTAATTTTTACACCCAACCCCTGCCCCAGATAACCACAGGGGTGGCAGAACTAAAAAATATTTTTATACATTTTTTTTTACTTAATTGTTACTTAATAAAAAATATTGTAATTTTAGTTTTATTTTTAGTTATTTAATTTTTGTGTTTAAATTCTAATCATGAGAAAAAGGATTTTTTTTTTCAATATCTTCAAGATAATTTTTAAATATAAAAAAAAGAATGTATTTTTTTTTAAATTATTTTTCGGTTTAAATTTTAATTATATTTATTTTGGACTAGATAATATTAAAAGATATAACCTAATAAAAATATTTTTATGAGATTAAATAAATAAAAATCGACACTGACAACCCTATTAAACACCCACAGCGCTTCAACGCTATCACGGCTCTCAGCGCGCAACGTTTTCCATTTTTCCCGCCCATACAATATCACAAATGAATTTTACTCAAAACTCACCCAACGGATATTGAACCATATTGACAATTAAAACAATAATAATAAATAAAAAATCCCTTGAAGTATAATACTTTTTAATACATTCAGATATATCCGGCTTAATATTGCGGTTTTTCATATAAATCCTCTCTGGCGGCTTTGACGTTCCAATATTATATTGGTTTTAGTTTCAGTAATGAATTATTTATTCTGTATTTCCGATAATTGGTCTGTCGGAAATGAGATAAAATTTCAATAATTACAGCGCTTTAAGCGATGTCACATTCCAGATCATTATTTAAAAAGCGCTTAAAGTTTTATTTTGTGTAAGATTTTTTTATTGAAGTTTATTAAAAGAGGTTTGTTATATGCGGTAGAGATTAAAAATAGTTATATAATACAAAATGGCCGCCCTCCAGGGAGTCGCCAGGGTGACAAGTTTATCAGACAGGCGCACTCGTCTTATGGTTTAGTTCGCTCCATGAAATTAAATAGCTTAATGTTCAGCAAGTTTGGTTTTGATTTATTAAGATTATCATTTTCAAAATTACTTTTTTTTATTATATCTATCTCTTATACTTTGATGTCATAAATATGATTAAAATAAACATCCTATATAAATTTTAACATTAAAAAATCAATATATAAAACCTTATTAAAATAAAAAAACAACACTCTGTATTATATGTAAGTAGATTATCCAATTTTAAGTGCACTATTCGACCAAAGAAACAACCAATCCATTCAAGGCTCTATACGATGTAGTGTGCTAGTTGATCTAGCCTGTGGTGGATTGGATCGGATAATGAAAACGTATTAAGCACCCTGTACATAGTCGTATACTCGTATATAACGGCGAGGCGAGGGTGCTCTTAAGTGGCGATAACTTGACAGTTCGGCTTAGAGGTTACGAGTCTCGCTTGGCGCAAATGGGGATTTAGATATATAGGGTTGGCACATACCATTTATTTATATAATTAATTTTAATTTATTTATAATAAATATATTTTTTTGTGTCTTATGAGTGTTTATTAATTGTTTAATATGTAGAGTTGGCACGTGAAATTTATTTATAATAAATATTATCTGAGATTTCTATGGATATTTTCCGGTAAATACGATTGATTGCCTTCAAAACGTAGAGGTTAAATAGAAATTAATATATTCAGCAAAAATACTAAAAAATCCGTTAAAAATACATTTATTTCAATAATTGTAACTTATCTGTAAAAACAATTTGTTTAATAAAAAACAAATTAGTATTATTATGAAATGAAAAAAATCATTATTATATACATATAACTGAAATATTTAGTATGTATTTTCAATATACATTCTAAATGTGAATGTCATTTGTAGGTCACACCCAGGTCAGCCCTACGAGATCTCGTTACGTAGCTGCGAAGTGATCAGATAAGGGCGGGCTCAAGTTTAATTGAATCCTAAAGTTTCCACCCCAGCTCAGCCGTGATTGGCTCGCACAAGACATTGTTAACTACCCTACACTCTATTCAAAACTACCGCTTTCAGATTATCTACTGTTTTTTATTACTGAAAATCTTTCGCTGTAACAGAGTAAGCTTATGATATATAACAAAAAACATAGTAATAAATTACTTGACATATATATATATATAAATATATATATATATATATATATATAAATATATATATATATATATATATATATATTCCCTTCAGAATCACTGTATATAGGATTTAATTTAATTTAAATTTAAAAATATATTGATATATTATTTTTGTAAATTTATAATTTTCATTATAAAATAAAGTATTAATAATGTACATTTAACTTTGATAAAATAATTATACTTTTACGTAATAAACATGGTACTGTTTTAAGAAAAAAAAAGATACATAAATGCAATTTCTAAACGAAATTTTTAAAGAGATTAAAAAATACTATTACGATTTATGAACCGTCACAAAAGTATGGCGGATTTGGCAACTACTTTCATTTTTATATATATATATATATATATATTAATATGAATTCTCTTAATCTGTAATTATTGTAGTGCGTGTCTGCGAAAGAATTTCCTTTACATAATAATTAATATTACAATCGAAAATATACTTTAAAATAATATTAATAGAGTTTACATTCGAGATATAAATCTCAAGGTTGTTCTGACGCCATCAAATTAGTTCCAAAGACGCAACTGGAGCGGATGTTAGTAGATGATACGCGTAATGTATAATTTGGATGAAATTTTGATATTATCTGTGTCATTGCAATGATTGTGCACACACACACACACACACGCACACACACGCACACACACACACACACACACACACATGTATTATAAAGAAAGGTGTAAGAAATTTTTTAAAAGACAGATATATCTTTTGTCCGTTTCTTTTCGCGCCACGGATTTTAAATGACAGTTGTTTTTTTTTAAATTGTGAATATTTCTTTTCATGTTCCAACTGACAGGTTTCATATATTTTTGTGTTTAATCAATACATATAAATAAAATTAAAGTGTTTGTTATTCTAACAGCTTTTCACTAAATGGATATATAAGTATATACGGCCTTATATAAAAAAAAAATCTCTCTCTGTCTATTTGTTCCGGCTAATCTCTGAAACGTCTGGGTCGATTTTAAGAGAACTTTCACTGGCGGATAGCTTATGTTATAGGGAGTAACTTAAGTTACTATCATTTTAAAAAACATATACCGTGTACGAAGTCGTGGGCACAGCTAGTATATAATAAATTAAGCCACTATACTACCGGGTTATATATATATGTTTATAATTATCCTTATATACAAAAACGATCTTAAGCTGATCAATCGCTTAAAGCTGGACATGTTTTACTTAAGCAAAATAAAAAAAAATCACAAAGCGCTTTAAGCGATTTATTAAATAATACATACGTTTATAATGATCCTTAGATACAAAGACGATTTTAAGCTGATCAATCGCTTAAAGCTGGACATACTTTGCTTAATGCAAAACTTAAAAATTTCATAAAGCACTTAAAGCGATTTATTATATAATATAAAATGCTCCATATAATTCCCGTATTCTACTTTCATTGTCCGTATGTATGTATTATTGTATTATTGTATCAATGTCTCACGAGTGCTCTATTTTATGAGATTTATTCAGTGAAAGTTGTAATACAATCTTTTGTTCTCCTACTGTCACTGCGAGACGATGATTTCTTT
Organism: Melinaea menophilus ssp. n. AW-2005; assembly: GCA_918358695.1. Lineage (NCBI taxonomy): Eukaryota > Metazoa > Arthropoda > Insecta > Lepidoptera > Nymphalidae > Melinaea > Melinaea menophilus. Next base: position 14,634,913 of record OU911049.1, read on the forward strand.
ATGGTAATACTATTTATCTTTATCTATCTTTATCTTTTATAAAGATATCCGCTTTTACTGTATTTACGTTCCGTGAAGCAATTGATTTGACATTTTTTTTTTAATGATATATAACTATATTTACCTTTATAACATATATTATTAATTTTTAGAGGTAAGAAATTTTGATTATATTTTGATAGCAAGAAACAATAAATATGTATTATTTTTTTATTTCCAGTCTAAGTTGGTTAAATATAGTATGAAAGTTTAGACGCTAATATAGTTCGGATATGCAACTATTTACATACATACATACATATTTTTTAGAATTTGTGCATCAGACGAAGTCGGGACAATAAAGTAGTCCCGAAATAAATATGACTTATATATACACAATATATTCTACCGACTCGCATTGAAGTCAAGTAATTAGGTATTAAGTTATCTTATTAGTAATACCTACATGTAATAATGACTAAAACACACACACACACACACACACACACACACACACACACACACACACACACACACACACACACACAGAGAGAGAGAGAGAGAGAGAGAGAGAGAGAGAGAGAGAGAGAGAGAGAGAGAGAGAGAGAGAGAGAGAGAGAGAGAGAGAGAGAGAGAGAGACAGTAAAAAGAAGAATGAAAGAGAAAGTTATAACATAATATTTATATAAATGTATAGTAAATAGTACATATATCTTTCTTTTACACTATTTTAACCTATTTTCTCGTGTTGATTTCATGATAATGTCTTTACGATATTGTAATTAACATCGCAATACATGCAATAGTAATAAGAAATGGTTACGTTGTATCAGAAGAAAAGAGATAGCTCCATCATATTAAATGTAGGGAAGTCATTAACAACCTTCTCAGTTCTTCAATTGGATTGTCAAAGTCTTGCCGCCATTTTTTTTTGTGTCACGTTAAGTCGAAGATTTTCTTTGTCAGTGACAATAATATATTATTTTAAATAGTATAAAAAATTTGTTTAATAGAGTAAAACCTGTCCTTAAATAAGATGTGTTGAAGGAATTTAATTAATTCAACGCCATATACTATTTTTTTACCATGTTCTTGATTTAGTATATAATCTTTATAGATTACAGTGATAGATTGCAATATTTGTACCATATTTAAAGTATATATATATATAATAAAAAATATATTTAGAAAATTATTTTATATATATATAAAATAATTTTCTACGTATATTTTTTATTAAGACATAATTTAAGCTGTATATTTTAAACTTTAGCTTTGTTGCTATGGTTATGAAAAAAAAAGAAAATCTTATATTATACAACTGTCACCTGTCAATTATATAATAATATAACCATCAGTGCACTATTAATATTGAATCGTTTCGTAAAACGAAATTAAACTTGATTTTTTTTGAATATCATACAAAATTTAAAAGAATTAAATACAAAGGTCGTCCATTCTGACCTTGTGTATTGATTTCCCTCATTATTATTACTTTATTATACGTAATAAGTTATTATGTTTCTAATGATCCGTTTCACGCATTATGACTTAAGGATATCTACAATACAAGCATTTTTATATATATATATATATAAATAAAGTGTTTGTTTGTAATTCCAAATTTCCAGCTGTTACTATGAAAGTATGTATGGTACATACATAAACGAAACATTTTTTTTTCTGTCTGTCTGTCAGTTTGTTACGGCTAATGACTGAACGGATGGATCGATTTTACTAGGACTTTCACTGACCGGAGAGTTGAGTTGTAAAAAATAACTTAAATTATTTTTATATTAAAAACATATTCGGCGCGAACGAAGTCGTACACAAATAAAACTATTATCCGTCTGTCCATCTTTAAATCAAGTAAAATTAAAATTGCGACATAATAAACATTATTTACTAGGGGCGCCAACAAACCCTCAATTTCGACTCGCTGTGCTCGCGAAATCTCCGGTGCCCCGTGTACTCATCGTTTCCCATTGACTTCAATCGGATATCAGTTTATTGACATGACATAAAAAAATAAAAATTTTTTGAGGACTTAATAATTTTTTTTTAAACCATCATTGTTTGTCTTTTTGTTTGCAAACTTTCATAATTTTCCGTCAAGTAGTTTTCAGGCCAATTCGTGACAAAGAATGTAAAAAGTCTAGAGTAAAACGCTCCGCTCACTTCGTTCGCTTCGTTCAATTAACATACGTATAAAAATAATATTTTTTTTCATGAAATAATATATAATTGTAATATATACAGACAAACTAACATATATATGTAGGTTATATTACGTATGTATTATACAATGGTAATTAACTTTTTAATATGCTGTTATTAATTATACCAATTTGCTATTAATTAACTAATTATTAGCACGCAGCTATAACCAGTGTATAATGATCCGGCGCTAATATAAAAATATTTTATATGAGAGATCATTTATAATGGTTGTTTGTAGAACTGGAATTTATGGATACCGCGATCGTAACCAGTGTGAGATGATCTTGCGGTTGTAGAAAAATAATTTACATGAGAGATCATTTAAAATAGTCGCATTGGAAGGATTTTGGAGGTATTGTGGTAACCAGTGTAAAATGATCTGGCGTTAATATAAAAATATTTTATATGAAAGATCAATTGTAATGGCTATTTGTAGAATTGTGAATTTTGTTTCATTTTACATCTTTAATTTAATTCAATCATGAGATCGGATATTGGCGCTGATAATTTAAAAAACGGATCGTTTTATCAACATTGGGCCTTTAATAGCCTTATAGTTGTAATATTAAAAATAGTATGTGATAAATTATTTTTTATGTATAACATTTTTTTTATTTCTACGATTTTTAAATTATATTATAAATAAATCATAAGTTAAAAAGAATTTTTTGCTAATTCTTCTCACTGTACCAACCCTTTCAAAACGATTAATAAATGCAATGTATGTGTAGAAATAAAAAACTTTAACATTGACGATAGGAAGAGAGAAGGTAGGTCATATTTTTTAATGTTACCCACCAAACTAAAGTAGAACAGCAGGGCAGGTTCATAGGATTTTTTTATGAATGTAGAAGTATTCGCTCGTGTTATTTTATGTTTCAAATTGTATGTTTACATAGTTTGTAAAATTTCACCAAATCTCACGTTAATTCATGCTCGGAATATAATCGAGTTTCTTTTCTATTTACATTTCAAATAAATCTACGTTTACTCTAAATAACTATATAAATAAGTCTGTATCTACTAATATTATAAATATTTGTTTGTTTGTAATATACTCAACTACGATTGAAGTAACATAGACTTTTCAATCCCGATATTTCACGGGAGTTACGGGAAGACAACATTTGTTGAGATTACATTACGATAATAGTACAAATGTAGTAAAATGAGAGATACTTTAATACTTAGCACAGGACCAAGTCACGGGAAACAGCTAGTATATCACATAATTTATATCATTGAAAAATAAACTTTAATCATAAATAGATTAACATTTGTAAGCAATGTAAATATATTTACGTATTTATCCTTAAATAATGTTTGTTTAGTTAAACACATACGTGACTTGCGGTCATTATTTATTGAAGTTTCACATTCACTGGGTTTCAATATAACATTTTAGATACCATCATCTATGAATTCAATTATAACCAAAAAAAAAAAAAACGTTTTTAAATAAATATTATTGCACAAGTTACAATGACCACCCACGTATCATTTACATAATATTATTCAAATAATTAAAAATGTTAAAAAACTACTCAATACCATTCAAAATGCTGAGATTAAATTTACTTTTATTTAAAGAAGGTCGATAATCAATCAGCTGGCACCAACGGCTCCGCCCGCTTATATTTCTATACTTACCTATTGTATAACTGATTTCTAACTGTTCCACACCACATTCACCGCGTATTAACTCAAATATCACTTTAATAACCACAGGCTTATATTAAAAACGAAGATAGGTTTTAAAATTTTTAAAATTCTCATAAAAACATCACAGAATGACGATAAAAATGTAAGTTTTAAAATGACAGCGCCATCTATTGAATTAAAAATTATTAAGAAAATAATATGTAAATGAGGCTAAAACGAGCAGCGCCATCTATTATTTTTATGGGAACTATATCGACAATTATTTACGAACTAAAAGTTGACATTAAATGTCGTGTTTGTTTTGAAAATAAAAGATTGACATTCAAAAACAAAACATTCGGGTTAAAATTTTACCGATTCCCAACATTCCAGACATGTATCTTAGTGTTATGTTACTATTCTTAATTATCTTCGATACCGACAGATCATTTACTTTCATAACAGAGTGAAGCCCGTCTTTGTGCAGTTGTTTGAAGCTATGTAATTATCAAGTTATGTACCATAATTATCCCGAACACGTTACGTGTTTGATGTGTCCGATAATTTTACATATAACACGTCGAGGAACGTTTAACTGATAAAATATGTATTTGATTCATGAACACCATTTAAAACACTTTTATATTCACATAAAAAAATACTTGATCACTTAAATTATTTGTCCAATATGTAAAGTTAAATAATGACATGTAAGAGTTGTAATGTCAGAATTATACGTATTTTGCATTTCATTTTGGCGGGAAGTTACGTTCAGGATTCGACGAACACAAATTATATTCTTTAAATAAAGTAAAGTAATTATATAATATCAGTTGTATGTAATTCTAAACAGCTTTATTGAGCCATAAATAATATGTAACTGTCATTGTGAAAGTATTGAGCATTGGGGATATGAATATCATAAAAATATAATATTGTATCTCTGTTCATATTATCAAAGTATTAAACATATAATATAATAGTAATGTGTATTTTATATATTAAATAATTATTAAATAAGTGTTATATGTTTAATATGTGAAAAATACAGACTTGAAAAAAAAAATTGTTTTTATAATTTCATGAACTTTGATTTGGTTCATGTATATTGTTCCAGTTAATATGTATACAGTTCAATGCAGACGATTTCTTTTATTTCCATGTTAATAAAAAAAACAATAAAAAACGGAGTATGTGGTAGCTTATAACCTGATTTAACATAAAAGATAATAATTATTTAAAAAATTATCCCAGCTAAGTCTTAATATTCTATATTAACACAGAAGGAGTCGCGGTACAACTATTTATCAAAGAAGATAACTTATATATATGACAAAAAGCTTAAAGATGGTTTTTCTAGTATTTATTAGGCCATCAAGTTCTTATCGTAAGATCGACTTGCGTAGAGACTAAGACCTTTGAATAATCGCATAGTAGGTATTTCTAGGGGCCCCCTACCCCCCCTAATAACCCCTTCGCTTTCTAACCAACGTCACTTTTAGCCCTAATCAGAGCCTCAACTGACGTGCTTTTAGAACGTAGAGTGTCTTGGGATTGATTATTCCTCCTCCCTCCTCCCTTTTCTAAGCTGCATCTCAAAATTGAACCACACAGTGATGCTGTCATTGTTAGCATAGAAATCACAAAGTTTCATTTCAGGTTATAACCTATTTACAAATGAGTAATAATATAATATGAATTTATTAGTTTTTATTGTTAATGTATATACATTATAATTATCTGATGTAATATTAATGTTGCAATGATGTGCGTACTCGTATGTTTTAGGCCTCGTTTTAGATGTATTCGTGTTACGTAACACTATCTCATTATCAATGATATAACAGATTACATTATGTGTACTGTAACGAATTAAAACCACATACTTTGATAAATCAAGTAATTTAATAATACAATATTCTTGGATGGTTCTAGAATAGAATCTTCTTGGATGCTTCTAGAGTACAATATGCTTGGATGATTCTAGAGTACAATCTTCTTGGATGGTTCTAGAATACAATCTTCTTGGATGCTTCTAGAATACAATATTCTTGGATGGTTCTAGAATACAATCTTCTTGGATGCTTCTAGAATAGAATCTTCTTGGATGATTCTAGAATACAATCTTCTTGGATGGTGCTAGAATACAATCTTCTTGGATGGTTTTAGAATACAATCTTCTTGGATGCTTCTAGAATACAATATTCTTGGATGGTGCTAGAATACAATATTCTTGGATGGTGCTAGAATACAATCTTCTTGGATACTTCTAGAGTACAATCTTCTTGGATTCTTCTAGAACGTTTTAAAATAATTAAGTGACGATTGCAGCGTTGTTATTTGACGAAAAGATCTTGCAAATAAAATGTAGTTATGTATTCCGTATGTAATGTGTTTTTAAATGAACATCGATTATTTTTTTATATGTATTTATTTAACGATGTTTGTTTGTTGTTATTTAGTTCTTGACATGTTTTTAAACAAAACTTAAAGGCTTTTTTATAATATATTACTTAATATCATCAAATTATTTAATTTTTTTTGATAAGTATGAACGGAGAATAAAATAGTGTCGAAATATATTTATAAAGAATCATTGGTGGTTTGGTTTGTTCTCTCAGTATTATCCTATTTTGAAATTACAGATAAACTACTAGGGGCGCCAACAGACCCTCAATTTCGACTCGCTGCGCTCGCGAAATCTCGGGTGCCGTTTGCATATTGAGCGAAGCGAGCCCAGTGTAATGACTCATCGTTTCCCATTGACTTCAATCGGATATCAGTTTTTTGACATGACATGATTTTTTTTTTATGACCACAATTGAAAATTTTTTTACAACCTTCACCTAATGTGTATCTTTTTGATTTCAAAATTTCATAATTTTCCGTCAAGTAGTTTTCGAGTCTCCAGTAAAACGCTCCGCTCACTTCGTTCGCTTCGCTCAATAAGATACAAACTAAATAACTTTGATATTACATAAAAAAAATAAACGTAATTTTATTTTCGCCAAATAAATGAAATATATGGACCAAAAAGATTACAACATGGAGATAAAATAAAATCATATAGTTAAAGTTAAGTTAAGTTAAGTAACTTAGGAGTAAGCGGTTGTACATTGCCAAATTAACACCTTTACTGAACTGATTTTGATTTGTAATGAAAGAAATGAAGGCCGTGTGTGAATTTAACAATTTCTATTTATATATTTTGTAATATTTAGCAATGTTTTGTTCATTACAACACTCACACGTATACACACACACACATATATACTTTTGTATTATATTTAGTCCAATTATTATGTAAAAATGGTCTAAATGTAGTTTTTATGTCAATCTTTACACCATTTTTTACTTAACTTTGTCTTTTTTCGTTAGCTTAAATAAAACATTAAAATAATATCATCTAAGTTATTTATTTACAGTTTGTAATATTTATTATTTAACTTCTGAAATGTATAATTGTACTAGACAGGTTTTGATCAAACTAAAAAATACACCTCAATACAAAGAGTACAATACAAGGAGGTAGTATAATAAAATTAATAGTATATATGTAAGAGTGAATCGTTCATACACAGTATAAAGTACCAAAGCACACATATTATTTCTGATTTGTGAAGGTAATTAAACTAAACCTACTTAGTAAAGGGGGGGGAGAACGGAATGGCAATTTGATTATTTATTCCATTATACAATCTATCAAACCCTAGATCAAGATATAGCGATAAATAGTGCTCTTACAATTGGATATTGAAATGAGCTTAATATGAGCATTTACACTTTTAGAATTAAGAAATAATAATAAATAAGTATATAAGAGGTTTATATTATATAAAAATAACACATATATATATATGTGTGTTATTTTTATATATATTATAGCCTTACTTTTTATTTTATTACGTTATTAGTATATATCTGTTTTGAATTCTGTTAGTTATAATCTATTCTGCGTTAAATTATTGAGCTGAGCGTAAGGGAAGCTTTTTTTTTGAAGCAACACCACATAAAAACTACTGAACCGATTTGAATGAAAATTGGCTGAGCTGTAGAGCTTGGGAATGAGTATTTTTTGAAAAAAACGGAAAAAAATATTTCATTCCGTTCAGAAATGATAGTAAAAACACTGTTTTTTCCATTGACTTAACGTTATCAGAACCTGCGTGCGTTTGCGGATCGTCAACCTATATATATATAATATTATATTTTATTTAAAAAGGGAGGGGGCTCAGCTCAACTCCTGCAGCGCACGGCGGCGGATCCTAGTTTATTTGACTTTGAAAAGTATGGTAGTACGTGTAATATTTTTATTAATTGAATTTATTTCTAATGCCTTATTATATAAAAATACCCTGTGACAATTCGCAGTGGCGCATGGACCAGAAATAGTTGTCGTTGCTAGTATCATAAACACCAAAACAAAAAAAAAAAACAAAATTAATAAAAGACAAAACGTTCGAATTTCAAAATTGTTGTCCCGCATTCCAAATATGTTCCATTTTTAAACTCTTCATCAGAACGCCTTTGAGAGGGAAATGTGCATTGAATCTGTTATAATTACAAAATAGATAAAAATATAACATTTAATAACATTATCAAACTTACTTTCAGATTATAATCTGACATTTAAGTAACTGGAATTAAAATCCAATTGTATCGCAATATTAAATATCAGACGAAACAAGTCCCACATAGACACACCTTGTTAATTATAAGATGATATTCAATGTATAATATCTTGATGAGTTTCAAAATAATAATTGACCAAGGACGAAGTATGTAGGGTTCAGTATTGATTGATAGACAGACATCGGGGATTTTTTGTATATATTTTTAATATATACAACTATATGTACATTATTTTAATTAATTTTAAGATTCAGCCATATTTAAAATCAGGGACTGTCAGTTGTAAACTTGTACAGCTTACTTAATTTAGATATTTTTTCTTTTAAATTAATTCTTTAACGAATTCCTCAATCGATTTTTTTTCGCCATTTTAAAAAAGGATTACACAGAAAATGTCAGACAAACTATGAACAGACGATATAATATGTATCAAAGGAAAATAAGAATTAAAAAATTATATATGATAGATCGAAAAATATGGATTCATTTTGAAAAGTATTAAAAAATTGGGCTTATATTCCTTTTTATCTTTTTGTCATACTCTCTCTATTTCGCCCTATAAAAATAGATAAAATAGTAGGAACTAATCTGGATCTAAAATACTAAGGGGGGGCAATCCTGTATCATACAAAAATTATCCCGAGCGGTAATCGCACCCAGGATCTTTGAACACTCAGTAACCACTATCAATAGGCCGGCAATGAATAATAAATTTACTACCTTTTGCCCGCGGTGTCTCTCGGCAGATAATTCGTTTTTTAGTAATAGGTTAATATATAAGCTATATTATTATAAACTTTTATCGAAATCTGTTTAGTAATTTTATTCATATCGCTAACAAACATATATACATCCTCACAAACTTCCACGTTTATATTACTAGTAGAATTCTAATATAAATTAAGAATATCCGATATTTTGAAAACTATAGAAAAGTAAATCAAAACATATAACTTAAATAATATAGCTGTCAATTAAATATAGTAATATGATAACTGTCAATCCGTCTATCCGTCCATTACATGCAGACATCACACCTCAGTAACCACGATTGCAATAACTTGAGACTGTTATCCGATCTCGCAGTGTCCCAATACACTGATCCAAAGTTATCTTACGTAGTTATATAATTGACTTCCTATGTATAGATTCGTTAGTAAAAACCTCAAAACGCAATAGATGTCTTTTTTATTATTCACCAGTTTTGAGTATGTTAACATACAGACAAAGACATATATATATATATTTAATTATTGATAGAGTTACTGTATTTCTTAATCTTCTATTTTTATAATACCTTTATATTTATATATATTTTAAGGATTGTTTATTTATAAAATATTGATTTATTTAATTTTTTTTATATTTCTTTAGATTTTTGTTTTTACTTTTGGCACGTATTTATCTCTTGTACATTTTAAGGTTAGCTGTTAGCATTAAACTCGCCTTTTTAATTTTTAATTTTAAATTTTATTATATAACTAAGTAAATAAATTAAATAAATAAACGTGTGTATTGTGGATACATTTGTTCTTTATCTGTGAAGTCATGTCTCGCTTTAAGCCTATTGCACTAAAGAAAATATATGGTTATTGCATCTAAAAAGAAAAGTTGAGCAATTAATAAAAACTTTCTAAAAGAAAATAACAATTGTTTTGATTTTTTTTTACTTTTTTACTGTTGTATGAAAAGTAGTCTTATATAAAAAATGATTTGACTGACTTATTATATACAAAAGCGCAGATTTTTTTACAGAAGTGCAGATTTTTTTTACAAAAGCTCAGATTTTTTTACTAACGGTATTCTTTTTAAGTTGAGGAAGTGGCTGTCAGTAGTGGAACAGTTTGAATCTATTTTTTTTACCAGTACATATAGGACTGTGATAAGTTGGGAGAAGGTCTTAGACATTGCCTAAATTAGTTTTTAAGGGATTCTTTTTTGCTGAATTCCGCGGATAACTGTAGCGTTTTATTCGTGGTCCCCCTTTCTATGAGTTCTTTTGGTCCTGTGGGGCCCTGAACTGTTTTCCCCCCCCCAATTCGTTTTGGAGGCCTGAGCGGTGGTTTCCTCTAGATAAAATGGTTCCTGGCGGTGCCGCCCCTGAAAGCTGAAGGGGTCAGAGAATTGGAATTATAGATGACTTGGGCGGCTTCCAGAACTTTATGGATTGGATGGGTTTTCTTCCACTTAAACACGTTCTATTCCTGAATTTGAATGAAGGGCAGTAGAAAAAGATTTTATTCTCCTTTTAACAAACATTTTAGAGGATAAAAAATATTATATACGTAGTAGATTTAATAGTATCAACAAAATTAAATGACTGTAACAAAATTATATATTATCCTTGATATTTAATATGATATATATGTACCAGTCTGTCTGTAGAATGTAGTTTTAAATGATTAGTGATCATCTCTTACACAACTCTCACGGACTATAACCAATATAAGTTCATCCGTATTTCGAGGGTGATGTAAGATTTTGGGGGTCAGTGTAAAATGGTCATTTGGTAACATTTGTATGCATGTATTATCAAACAACTGAATATAATTGAAAGTATTTATTTATTTTTATGTTATAATAAATATGGTTTTATATATATATATATATATATATATATATATATATATATATATATATATATATATATATATATATATAATTACGTATATATATATATTAGTACGTGTTTATTGAATGACATGGATCTCAAAACAATATATTTTTGTCTGTGCGTCACGGGCGGATACATTAAGGACGGATTTTGATAAAATTTTGGCAATCTGTAGAGTTCTTTGCGGAATGTTTACTTATTTCATAGAGAAAACCATAAATTGGTTTTGGTATAATTATAATTAAGTTACTGTACTGATTTTGCTGAAATTTGGTGTGGGGTTATCTTAATATCTAGGTCAACTTATAGCATAATTTTTTTCTTTAAAAATACAAAACAAGTGTGAATTATAATTGCATTAAATTAAAAAAATATATGAATTTGTGTACTTCAATAAATGATTTATACTTTTACAGGGAGGGAGGAGTGGTGGGTAAAGACAGACGAAGTCGTTGGAAACCGCTTGTAAACTATGTTGCAGTAACTTGCAAAATCTTATGATTTATTACTCGCAGACATGTGATTAGAGATTTGGTTAACACAATTACAATTATAAACCAACACATAAGTAACATTTTTTTTATTGATATATATGTAAAGTAAATTGTTAAAATGTGGTTAATTACATAACTAGTTTAACTGCAACTTTAACTAAAATATTCTCTGAGACGAAACAGTGTGATTTTTAGAGCCTAAACGGGCCTAGTGTTATCCAACACAACCTCTCCTTCCTAGTGATGAGGGTAAGTCAAGCAAGGTTATCCAGGCCGTACAAACCAGTAGTAGCTGAGGGTATAGTGGGATGAGCTTAATTGCTGGGATGTTACAAAATTCAATACGGTTTTAGAGCTGTTAGAGTAACTGAGGTAATTTGATAGTCCCTCTTGATGGTGATAGCTAAGAGTGCTAAAAGAGCAAGATGCAAAATCCTTCTTTCTCGCTCTAACGTTCTTCTCCTCTTTACGTTAGTACACGCTGTTTATCTCATTATCCAATTTGTAGTAGTGTTTAACGTCAAAATAGCGTTAAACGTTCACTAATCACAAGCACACAACAACCTTTAACACTAAACCTACCAAGTACCGGTCAAATTGACCGTTCTTAAACTTTTGTAAAACTAACACATTTTTAAACGTTATAATATCGTTATCAAATTACATGACAATTCTTAGAATATACATATAATATTGTCTTCACTCTTCACTTTTAGTTATTTCCATTATTACCTGCGCTATATAATAAAATAACTTTTAATTACCGGTCAATTTGACGGCGTGCGGTAGGAACAGGTATACAAGAATTGTCGGTAGGTTTAGTGTTAATATAGTATGTTAGTGTGCTAAAGATAAAAGAAAGATAAAGTGTACTCACAGCTTTATATCATAGTTTATGTAACGGACGGACTGTTCTAAATATAATCCTGATTAAATATTAATATAAAATTCAATGAAAGATTTTACATAATGAATCTAGGTGTAGATTTATAATTATAGAGAGTTCTGCATTTTAAATGTTACTATTTTTAGCCTGTTTTATTGTAATTTATATGTAAATATTTATATATATATTATTAAAAATAACATATCCGATTATTACACGCTATCAGCAAATTTAATATTTCTTCTAGAATTTATTTAGTATTTTGTTGTATTAGCTCTAATCTTGTCAAACGAGTATTTACTATTTACTTTGAAACCAACATTAATTTTATGTTTTGCCTGAATGTGACGTCACATTTCTAGTAAAAGGGTGAAATACCACATATTACATATGGTAAATAACATTATTGATATTAATAGTCTATAACTTACAAGTTCATTTAATAAATTATCACGGGAATATTGAATTAGGTTATACGACCATTATTAAATTAATTTTCAAAAATAACATAAAAAATTAAAATGAATAAATAACGTGGTAAATCTATCGCAAAATTTGTCAATATGTACCTAAATACAATAAACAGCACTTTTTTGCCTGATCGTGACGTCACAAACGTAATGTGTGTTGGTTTCAAAGTGTTTTCGTTACTCCGTCTCTAGTAGTTATAGTAGTGATGTTTCAAGATAATCATAAAAGTAGTGTCATCTCGTAATGTTACATACAAAGTGATAGAGAGGGAATTCTATCAAACAAAAAGCATTCTCCTTCTAAGACGTCATCTTTCAAATGAAAAAAGTCTTTTCACAGCGACAATGACCTTACAAAAAGTCAATTTGTGTTTGAAAATAAATTAAATTATTTAGTGTTTGGATATTTGAAAACTAGAAAAATAAATTAATGTAATTCCTCATCCTTATCCCAATTATTAGGGATTGGCTCAACATGTATTCCTTCCACGCTCTCCTTTCACGCAACTCCATTTATGACGTCTTCTGTCTTCCTCTCTCCTATAATCCAGTCATACTTAAGACTTGTCCTTATATTATTTATTATTGTTTATTTAGCGTCACGCCATATCCTTTATGGGGTAGCCAGAGACGACGGAGCGGCAAACGCTACGGTCCCTGCATACCTCTTTCGCCTCGGCCACAGACATCAACCTCTTCATACATGCCCTCCGAGGGGTCCTCATGCTTTTTACGTGACCTTCCTCCAGTATCATGGATACAGTGTTTTCTTCTTATATGCTTTAAGATAATTACTATTAATTTGTTTTTGGTATAAATGTTAAGTTTTTATAAAAAAAATATTGATATTATTTAATACTTTTTCTTTGCTTGTCTATATACTACTATATATATAACAAAAATACATATAAACATATATATATATATGTTTATTGAAAAGAATAACTAATATAACTATTGTCGTTAATTTTTATGTCTGTTTAAAAATTATTTCTTATTTTATCAATAATCATAATGAAGCAATTCTAAATATCGGATTAACTACTATTATATGGTAAATACTAATCGCTGTACAAGTGAAGTCGCGATTAACAGCTAGTTAATTAATCAAGCTAATAGTTTTATGAGGCATAATATGAGTGCATATTATATAAACACATTTCACTGTCTTAAATAGAAATAAAAAAAATACCCAGTGTTACTTATATAATTAAGAGGAATCTGAAGAACTTCTAAGGGTTTTTTATTTTTTATTTTTTTGACTTAATGACCATAGACATTTGTCCATGCCTTTCATTGTAATTTTAAAACAATTTTGTTATGATTTTAATTGCGATGGTAACTTCGCAGGAAATTGTACACCTGCACAAGTTTTCGAAAGCTATTTTAGAAATTAATAGTAATAATAAAAAAGTAAATACATCTCAAAGTTAAATCCATCAACTAGTTAGGCTAGAACTCAGGCTATGCTAGTTAGCTTACAAATAAATGAGGCTAGATAGTGTATGTATTTCTTACATTTGTAAAACATCAACCCTTCTGTGTAATCGAGTGATAAGTATGTCTAATACAACTATCATAATTATGATTGAATTGCTTATAATATATATATGTTTGGAAACCACAAAAATGCAATTTTATTAAAAAAAACGTAGACTGACATGTTAATTTTTTTCCTGATATCGACGGGACAAAAACTATCATACGTACAAAATTATAATAATACCACAAATGTATGGATTTGTAATAAGTGGTTTATTGTTTAAAGTACAGGGAAGGAGGAGCCACATGAAGTAACTGGTATGTGATACAACTAGTATGTTACAAATATATCTTTGTATGAGTTTCTTTCTGTGTACCTTTTTCCAGTAATGGCTACCGTTCTCAATAATGTACACTATTTAATGTGAATGTGTATTAGGAGTAGATATTTCATTTGATAAGTGATGCTGTTAGTTATGAATAGACTCCTTTGGGGAAATATGAAAATTTTCAAATTTTTAACCATCCAGGAAGAGAATGAGAAGAAATGTAAGACACCAGGAGCAGGAGAAAAGAAACGGTTTGGAAATCTAGCTTTTATTTCTATGACACATATTTCTGTGAACTTTTCTTTGAGAGTCCGTATATAAGGATTAATAATTACAGCTCATTCATACCTACATCCTGACTGAGTCTAATTTCATTTAATACGTAAAACCAGACTATAAGTTACTATTGTATACTAAATCATCACCACCCACGTTCTCTTACAGCACGAGGAAACAAGAGCGTTGCTGGTTCCTTACTTTTTGACTTATTTTTATCTCTATCAAAGCTAATATAAATATATAAAATTAGGACAATAAGTACTGTTTTAACATTATTAAATATTGTTATGATAATTTAAATATATTATTATAATAAATAGAAAAACATAATTAGTTAAGAATAATAATTTTGTTACAAGAAAGAATTATACGAACAAATTATGTAAGTGAATAAGAGAAAACACAAAGTATTAATTATACTCAAATTAAAAACTTAAAAATAACTGTTTCAAAATATCAAGATTGTTTCTGAAGGTCGTGTACATTGAACTAATTGAGATAACTAATATAGAGAGTACATAATAATATTGTTATAACAAAATAAATATAAACTTTTATAGAAAACAACTTGTGTTATACATACACACACACACACACACACACACACACACACACACACACACAAACTGTTACATATGTATAAATATATTGTTTGTAAATAAAACCTTTTTATATTTAAATGAATATTTTTGATTGACTTAATTTTTTTTTAAATATGAATATTTAAAAAAAATATTTTTTTTATATTAAGTAATATTTTTTAAAGCAATTAAGTTGTGTTTAATTAGAACACTCTTTTAACGTGTGAGTTAAAAAGTTAGTAAAAATATACAAAATCATTCCCCGTTTCGTCTGTAACAAACCAAGATTAAATCTCATTTCAAATTATAGCAATATGTAATTATAACACAATATAAAAACAGTTTAAATTAACAGATCATTAAAAATGTTAATTTCTTACATTTACTTTAATCTTATTTATCTTTTAACTTAATTCTGATCGATTATTAATCGTTCATTCAGTGTATACTAACACTATAACATTGTTTCGGTTGACATGTATTTGCCGCCATTTGTATTTTTGAACAATAATAAATAAATAATCTATGCAACATCAATAAGGATAGTGAATTATATTTAAAACAAACATCCATAAAACAAATGCACATTAAAGATTGCTCTAGTTAATAAAATACATGTAAAAATTACCACGTTCACCCTTCTTTGGTGATCAGAAGTGGGAGGGACTGTATATAACGTGGAGGAGCCACAACAGAGACAACAGACAACCAGTCTTCGGCGAAGACTAGCTGCCAACATGAAATTATCGGTGAGTTACTGTGAAGTGTCAGTGTCAGTGGTCATTTAGAGCGTTCGGTTTGACAGGATGCGTTTAGAAATATACTTTTGTTTTTTTTTTTAATTAAAATTAATATTATAATATGTCAAAATATAAAAACTTTTTTATCTCAAAAAACGTATTAGGTTTTTTGTTGGATATAAAATAAAAGTAATAATCGTTATTTTTTCTATTAAAATTAATATTATAATATATATGTCAAAATATAAAAACTTTTTTATCTTAAAAAATGTAGTAGATTTCTTTGTAAAAAAACTAATAATCGTTTTGTATATAAATTCAAGAATTTAATTCGATTTTTTTTTAGAATTGATAATTTAAAAACAGGAAGCAATAATCGGTTTGTAAATCAATTTTTACATAATTTATAAACGTGTAATATACAATGTATAACGTTATAATGGTTATCAAATTAATGATAATTATCTAAAATTCGTTTACGCAACGCTACAGCTATATGGCTGCGGTTTCCGTAATAAGTGAACCGTTTAGCTAATTTTCTCATCCTCCATAGCAATTTTCTTTTGACTTTCACGTTCATACAATTTATAAATGATGAGTACGTTAGATAACATTCGGCCATTTTTAAATTAAAAAAAATTAATTATACGATTAAATTAAAATAAAACAAACATGAATAAATTTAATAAATTAACGACAATATGCAATATTGTTATATAATTATTATAATAACCATTTAATATGCATGAGACAACGCAACAACGTACAAACTAACTATGATTATTAATATGTATATTTACATCAAAACTAAAATAATCAAATGCAATAAAATAATCCATTTATCATTTTAATTTATTTTATCTTTTTTGTTTTAGAACGTATATCTTTTATTTCTTAAATATATTTTAAATAAAATACATTGGCTTTAATCTTAAATTATAACGTGAATAAGGTAAAATAACGAAAAATCAATATAGACTATAAATTTTAATAAATAAATCATTAATTTTCGCAATTCCTTTATAATTCTAACATACTATATTCATATAAAAACATGGCGGCGATACATTTATAATGATTTCCTGATAATTTTCACTTTCCTCTTGATGTATTCAGCAAGCAACACTTGGTAATTTTATTACCTTTTTCATTTATATTAATATTTTACCGATTTTATCTAAAAAGGAAACTATTTTACTTATGTAAGGTACGCGAATTTCTCTAATTTGTGTTAAAAATAATAAAATCTAAAATTACTATAATATTGTTGAGATAAAAAAAACATCACCTGACGTTTAAAACATACTTTTGTAATATTAAAAAATAGACCACAAATGTTGTCCATAACAATATAAATATATATCTAATATAATAAAATAATAAGTTTCTAATACATAATTGTTATGTAATATTATATAACAGCAATAAATATTATATTCATTATTATTATGGAGAGATTTAGTTTTAATTTCCGTGTATAACTTTTGAAATATAAGGCATCGTACACTAATGTTTAATAAAAAATGCCGCCATCTTTCCTGTCACTATAAAATCAGTAAATATTTTTTTAAACCTCAACATAGTAAATATAAAAACTTTTTATTCAAACCTTTGTGGGATTTGTATGTAAAATTAAAAAAAAACTCTGCCAATACAGCTTTACAATCAATTCTCATAACAGGTTCTGTTCTAAGCTTTTGTAATGCAATTCTAATGTAACCTGTTTAACGATTGATTTTAAATCTCCGATTTACTTTCGTTATATATTGTGTAATAATAGCGAAAGTATAAGGAAATAAACAATAATCAGAATTTTTACATATTAATTTTCACTTATACGATTAAAAAAAAAAGTCGCCATTTTGTTTTCATTTTATAAATGCTAGATATAGTTTTACGGTTATAATTCCATCTAAAGATATATCAAATAGTTTCTTATAACGGAAATAATACAAAATGTAGTGTAGGCGTCTTTAACGGTCGTTTTAGTATTGTTGCGACTCATGCGCGAGAAACAAGTGAGATAAGTTAAGAAAGTGATTTCGTAATCGTGACTTGGATTATAATGTGTGACCTCTTTGTTCGGTTTGTGTCTATTAAATAATATTACCATTAAAACTCATTTGCTATTACACAGATAATATAAATTTATTGCAAGTCATTTTCGTTTTATAAATTAAAAAAGTAATCGTTTTGTTTATGGATTTTTACCGTAATATAGCATTTGAAAAATTATAGCATTTGAATACTTGATTATAATTGTCTTAAAAATATAAAAATTACTATTTTTTATCTATATCTATTGTTAAAAATATTACACGAAAACATGATATAACATTATTAACTTTCGCTTTTGTTTTTGAGAGAAATTATATTAATTTATAACGACTGTATTATACTTGAATTTAAAAAACTTAAAACTTTGTAAACAAATTTAAGGAGAGCGTTTATTTCGATTGAATCCAAATACGGATTAGAAAGTAGTTTAAATCCGTAAAAAGGCTTTCGCTCTTTAGAATTCCTAACGCAAGTAATCTCGATTCAAATCGAATTGTATATATTATTAACTTTAAAATTATTCCCAGGTTGTGTTAGCGGTGTCTCTGGCCGTGGTGGCCTTTGCCAGCGAGGAGAAAGGCACACAGAAACAGGCAGCTGCCGAAGAGAAGAAGCAGGACAAACGAGGAATATACGACACTGGCTCATATGGGGGCGGTTATGAGAGCGGCGGCTATGGAGGTTATGGTGGTGAAGGTCTGAGCGGTGGTGACTATGGTGGCCACGAAGGTTTGAGTCTTGGACATGGACAGTCTTATGGCGGTGAGAGCTACGGCCACGGCGGAGAATTCGGTGGTTCATCGGATTCCTGGAAACCAATCCAGAGCGATCATGGTCATCACCACGTCAAAACCGTGGAAGTTATCAAGAAAGTTCCAGTCCCATACACCGTTGAGAAGCACGTACCCTATACCGTAGAGAAGAAAGTGCCCTATGAGGTCAAAGTGCCCTATCCCCAACCCTACACCGTCGAAAAGAGAGTTCCAGTGAACGTTAAGGAGTACGTGAAATACCCAGTCCATGTGCCCCAGCCCTACGTTGTCGAAAAGAAAGTACCCTATGAAGTCAAGGTCCCCGTCGACAGGCCCTTCGAAGTCAAAGTAAAAGTACCCACCCCATACACTGTTGAAAAGAAGGTGCCCTATGAAGTCAAGGTTCCCGTGCCCCAACCCTACACCGTTGAAAAGAAGGTCCCATATGAAGTGAAATACGAAGTCAAGGTACCCCAGCCCTACGAGGTCGTTAAGAAAGTGCCTTATGAGGTCAAAGTACCCGTCGACAAGCCCTACAACGTGTATGTCCCCAAACCATACCCAGTCACAGTAGAAAAACCTTACCCGGTAACAGTACACAAGCCAGTGCCCTATGAGGTTAAGGTCCCAGTAGACAGGCCCTACAAGGTCGAAGTGGAGAAACCATACCCAGTACACATTAAGGTCCCCGTACCGAAACCTTATGACGTGTACAAGAAGATCCCGTACACAGTCGAGAAGAAAGTGCCCTATGAGGTCAAAGTACCCATCGACAAGCCCTACCCCGTGTACAAGGAGGTCCAAGTGCCCCTAGTCAAAGAGGTGCCCTACCCCGTGAAGGTCCACGTACCTATTTACTTTAAGAAGGAGCAAGAGCACCACGAGGAGAGCCACGGACATGGTTGGAATTAATTTCATCGTAATCCATACTTCACACCAGTACCTTATAGGATAAGTTCGAAATGTGATCAATTAGTATTTGTAGTATAATTTGAAGCACAACAGACCGTGGTGCAAATTAAATTAATATGTCTCGCATTTTATGCTGACTGTAATCTAAATCTGTTATTATTTTTATATCGTACGCTGTTTTGAGGTTAACGACCTGTGTTGAGGCTGAATATAAATGTTATAAATGTATGCTATTTTTTATTGCACCCCGTATATAATAATACTCTCTATATCGTAATCAGATATAAAGTGGAGCGTTTGAAATTAGTCAAGATTTGATCCGAATTTAAATTTAAACAAAGAACTTTTTCACTTTAAGTAAAATATTTATTTTACTTAATGTCAGTTATTATTACCCACCATTCATTAATGATTGATTACCCAATGTAACGTAATTGGTGCATCACATAATCAGATATGGGGAGGCGGGTTACGCTCTGGTGGTTAAACGCAACACTAATTCAAGGTAACACCATTCTTATAAATTCTTTGTTAGTCAACGTAAATTATAATTTATTTCAATTATTTCTTCATTTATTTCATTTACATTCATAAAAAAAATTACATTAATAATAAATAAACTTTATTGCTCAAAAATGTTGTTACAAATACAATAATTTGGTAATCAAAAATGGCGGATGTACAAGTAAAAGCGCAAAATATAAACTATTATACATAGAAACATATATATATATTATTGTAGAATCCATTTCAACAAGATTAATGAAAGATTAATAATAAATAGGTTACAATTGGTAATCATTGTATTTCATAACCTTCATTTAAACGCAATGATACTTTATAAATGTAAATATTTCATTTAACGCGTTGTCATTATGTTTCTTTAATCTGTGGTTTGCACAATATTACATAAACTATATGTAGATGTAGCAGATGTTGAAAGTGAATGGACTATCAGTTTTCATTTTCCTTTCGATTGAAACATAGAACTATAATGTTTAACATACTAGCTGTTATTAACGACTTCGTCTGCTGATTTACATCAATTTTATTCTTAACACCGCCATCTATTGGAAAGTTATAGAACTAATAATAAAACCTATATGTGTAAAACTAATAATATTAGTCTATATAAAAACTATCCTATCATTGACATCGGTTCAGTGGTCTCAGAGATTGTTGCAACGAATATCACAACACGGGATTTTAATATATAAAGATGTAATGTAAGAATTAGAATGTTAGAAACGGTAATATTGTGAAAATGTTTTGTTTTTAGAATAAATTTGAATATATTTTATATAAATAAATATATTATATAACTTCTAATGTTAAATCAAGTCATTAGATAAGATATTTGGGAGAAGAGGGGGTCATAAGTAATAAATGGAATCCAAAATAATGTTTTTTAGATTTTTTGTCTGTATTTCTGTGAGTTCGTGCGCTTTATACTCTGGAACAGCTTATATGATTTGAACGCAGTGTTGATAGATATATTGTGGTCAATAAAAAAAGGTGTAATTAAAAAATGCGGCTTTATTTTGTTTTCGATGACAATATTATTAAGATTTAAGTTTGTGGAAGTACTTGAAAATTTTGCAAACAAATAACTGTTTGTAAAACAATGATGGTTGAAAGTAAGCCTCCGAAGTTAAGTAATATTGATAAATCCAGACGGGATAGAGCTTTGTCCTTGGAGGTAGAAAGGCGGTGTTTACATCACTCGATACATTATCGTGTACTAGATATGCAAATATAGTAATTTAGTATCATCACCCGACCTAGTTACTTATATACAAACACTTATATAATAATACTATTAAATGTTGAAGCGTTAATTACGAAATACATCACGTAAGAAGAAGTCTTTTTACGACGGAGCGGTTATTGGTTATTTGTTTTGTTAACATTATAGTTTTTCTGATTACGGGTTTACCCGACTGTTTAAAATTAAAGTCGGTTAATGTGTTTGGTTAAAGGAAACCCATTAGACATTATAATAAAGAATTATCTGAGATTTCATGTGTTTGCAAAATACTTCTTCAGTGTTTATACCGACGAATGATTTTGATTTTCCATAAAAACACACTTCATTTGGTTATAAGTGAAAATATATTTGAAAATATATTTTGTAACAGTTAAATATTATAATTAATTTACATTACGATGTAAAACATAATGTGGTCACAGTATGTCTGTTGTGAAATAACTGAATGACTCGCTAAAGTCACCATTTTGAAGATACTTGAGTTTGTGTATTTAAAATTAATATGTATTTATGTTCATGTTTATATTATATAATACAATATTTATATAATGAAATAATTTAAAAGTATACACATCTTTTAATACATGTATGTGTGTGTATGTAAAATTATTTTGTAAATAACAGCTATTATCAAATGAAGGTAAAAGTGAACGTCTTTAAGTTCGTTAGACTTCATATTGTTTAATAATACTTCATTTATAATTTGCAAACTTCATTTAAATCGGTAATACGTTACGTTACAAATGGGAATAAATCAAAATGACAAGACAACACTGAGTACATTCTAATTTATAACCATTTTGATTGTTTACTCAAAACAAATATATATATCTATATATATATATAATTAAAGTGTCTGTTTGTAATTCCAAATTAACAGCAATTCACTAAATGCCTGTCAAAGTATATACGATATTTAAATAAAAAATAATTTTTAACACTGTCTGTCTAATCCGGCTAATCTTTGAAACGGCTAAACCGATTTTAAAAGAACTTTCACTGGCATATAGCTGATATTATATAAAATAACTTAACTTATTTAAAAAAAACAAGAAGAAGACACGGGCAGAGCTAGGCAATATATAAATCGAACTTTCTATACACAACATAACAATTATATGATCTATTAATTTAATAAACAGACCGACGGATTAACATTAATTATATATATAATAACGTGATGCAAGTTATAATGTAGGAAGTGGTTTATTGGGTTGGCCGAAGTATCGTAGAATAAGGCCACTGGCCACTGGCTCATTGGACGACACTCTCAGACTATTTTGTCGCGTTAAAATATTATTCAAGACATTTTTGTCTGTTATAATAAATATAACTTAATTTAATATGGACAATAAATTTCCGTATATTTTATTATTTTCTCTTTTCTATATTGTAGTGTTATATGTGTATATATTTGATAAACTTAAGATATATAATAAATATATAGTTATATAAGATTAAAATATATTTAAATATATTAATTTTAATGTTTGGTAACAGAAAACTAATCTATAATATACTATAACACTCATTATATTTTACTGGCGACTTCGTCTACTTTATAAACTATTTTACATCAATTAATGTTATTATCAACAGCGCCATCTATAGGAAACTTAGAGAACTTAGAATTAAATCAAACCTTTTAAAAACTTCAAACTTAAAAAAGATAAACACTAATTCACCTTTTAATATTCAAACAAAATTATATCGAAATCGGTTCAGTGATTTTTAAATCGTGTCACTGGATTCTTTATATAATATATTATTATGAAATTCATACTTTAATATTATGTTAAAAAAAATGTAAATAAATGTAAATGAATGGAATCCATTATCGCTCACTTCCACCTATTACGAGATCATTGTGAAACACACGCACACACACAATATGTATATGTATATATACACATACATACATATATATTACTTTTAATAATTTAACAATACATCGATTATCTGTAATAATTACGTAATAAAATATTCAATAGATCTTTGTTGTTAATAGTTTAAATTTAACTAATAAGATATTGATAATATCATCTAAATAGGGTCTGATAAATGAGTTGTGATAAGATATAATTCGTTCGTTCGTTCACTTTAAAGGTGTGTAGTGTTTTTTTTACATAATATAAGTGAATGGATTGAGATGATTGAAATAAATGTTGTGTAGGAATGAATGAATGAAAAAATATTACAAAATATTCATCTATAAACTTAATATTTGAACTAAATGTGATACGTTTTATGTTTGAAACAAATTATCGAATTAATTATTATTACTTTGTTAATAGAAATATTTATTTAACGTTAATTGATTAAAAATAGTCAATCATATGATTCACACACACACACACACACACGGCTTTCAAATGAAAGTAAAACTCATGGATACAGTTACTTTGTTATATCGTCATTCAAATGATCCAATTTCATAATCCAACTTTAAGCGCACTGTTTGATAACAAAAATATCGTAAAAGATGTCCAATTACAAGCACGCTAACAACCTTTACACTAGGTAGTGTGCTAGTTAGCGTCAAGTCAATTGGGCTATAAAATGTTGTATTAGTTTTAAATCGATTTAAGATATCAATCCAAAATAAACCTTAACATAAAGTGTAAAAGTTCAAAATGGTTTAATTTAATAATAAATTAAATACTATAAATAAACAAGGTAAAGTCTAATTGGTATATTAATAACATCTTAGTAATAAAAACCAACAAACGACATTAAATTATTTGTTAAGGGCAGGTGATTTCTTTATAACCGCTAAACGGTTCACCCCCAAACCACCCTGGGCGAGATTGATATTACAGATAAGAATACTTACGATGTATGGGACGGGACGTAAATGTTAACTTTTTGACTATTTGTGTCAATAGAAAATGAATTTAAGTATTTTGGTTGATTAAAATGATCGCTTAAATACTTTTATGATATATTATTAATGAAATAGTTATAAATTATGTTAAAATATATTTCAAATTTATGTCAAGATATATTTTTGTATTTTTACGTCATAATTGAATGACTTTATTTTTTTTTAATTTCAATCTGACACGACGTCTTCGTTTAGAAATTTCATTTAACAATTTAACAATAATTCGTCCAGGAATGACAATTGTGTATAAAATGTATAAATATTGTTAAATAAGAGTTTAGAGGTGACATTACTACAATATGATACAATCTACAGCTACCCACGATCATTCTGTGCACCTGTGCAGTTTCTACACTGTGTTAGGAATAATTAGACATGACATTTTTATTTATTTATAAATATATTTAAGAGTAATGTGAATATAGCTTCAACCAGCGCCATCTTTCTGTGTTTAGTAAATTCTACTCCATTTCTTAATGTCAGTAACAAATTTGAAGCTTTTAATTACGAAATAAATGTACCAAAAACAGTTCAATCCCATATCGTTTCTTCTTTTATCTTTCTCTTGATAGTAACAAAAGTATTTTTTACTAATTTCACACAATACTTTTCTTACGACTTTAAGGTAATTAAATAATTAAAATAGTTCACGTGAACATTTTAGTAAAAAATTAAATAATGATCGTCACTTCTATTATTTAGTATATCTACACAAATTGTCGAGTACATTCTTGGGTTGTGAATGTATTAGACAGAATTGTATCGAGATAACATCTCTGTGTAAACGCTCACCCACTCTCTGAATATAATTTATATGGACAGACATTTATATATATATATATAAATATCAAATAAAAGTAGACTTTCTTACTATATCCTTTTATTACATAATATCTTTAATATCTATTCTTTATTTAATCAAACATTTATAATAACTTATCTATAATGTATGTAATAAAAATAAATTAAAATATATAAATGTTTTTTTATTGTTATTAATCGGTAGATATAAACGGTACTTCTCGATGCAGTAATACTTATCATGCGATCACGAAGCTATTAATTTCAATGAAGTAATAACTTGTATCAAAATGCTTGTGTGTCGTGTCTAATTATATTTATGTCTATGACATGTCTATTGAGTGACGAGTCTTTAATGAAAAATAACCTATTAACGGTGGTGTGTTAAATAAAGTTAATAATACTAACTGAATATATAACATTAGATTGTTTTTTTTATAACTATTTTCCCAAAATAATACAAAAAGAGAGAGCGGGAATTTTACGTATTTCGAAAAAAAAATCCGTTTTTAACCATTTTATTAAGAAGTAAATTCACATCCAAAATTAATTAAACGTTTAGTTCTTCACCATTTGTAATTACATTATAGGAGTACATTTAAATATTCTTAAAAAAGAAACGTATTCAATATAAGTTAATATCTTATAAAAAACCATACAAGCAATACGTATCAAACATGCATTGCAGATTAAAAATAACAGGATTTTCAATCATTGTAATTTTTTTTTATTTCGAAAAAATCACAAGAAAAGTAACAAAGAACATAAATGTTAGGTTATATATAACATATATAGTAATAAAATATTTTATCAATATTATTTTACATTAAGTAACATATATTTTTATTCATTACGGTTAAATAGTTAATAATTGTAATATCAAAATGCATATTATAAGTAAACCTTGAACTCAAAGCAAAACATTTTTTTTCAAAGATGTCGGCCGACAGATGTCAGATGTGCAGAGACAGAGGAATCTGAACGAAAGTGTTTTGTATATAAATAAATATTCAACAGATTAAATATTCTGTTAACAGATCACTGGTTATGGTATTTCGATAAAATCTGTGACATCAAAAAGTTATCAGCGCTTATAAATTCATGGTTCTGTTCGCTTGAATTATTAATTATTAATTAGTTTGATCGTAAGAAGTATAAACTTGAAATTATTTGTTTTGTTGACTTTTAATTTAATTAATAATGTATTTTAATGTTTTAGAGTTCATTATCTGACAATTTCTAATATAGTAGAAGTAACTGACCTCAAATTCTAGTCTAACATGTATGAATTTAGTTTTAATTTAGTAGTTATAATTTAGTAAATTTTTTTGTCAAAATTTTGTTTTTGATGCACAAAGTTACTTATTATCTATTTTTTAATTTAATTTTAATGAATAAATTTAATTAGTTTTTTAGTTTTTGTTTTTAAATCTAGTTAGTTTTTATACCTGTTATTCAATCACGCATGTATCAATTGAATGATTTGGACCAAATTTGTCAAACAGATAAAACATCACCAGAGTTGACATGCCATAGTTTTTTTTGTCAAAACGATCAAAGAAGGATATAGTGTGTTATAAAATCACTTTAAAATGATGATTATGAAGTAAAATTAGTAACATTGTTCTAAATATAGAAAAAATTATAATTTAAATTAAAAATGAAATAATTTTCAATAGACAGTAAAAATATAATACATATTTATTATTATTTTTTTTAATTATTAAAAAGCACAAAGTTAGTCTAAATTGAGCGGTAAATTTTTGACAGTCCCTTGTCTTTGTTATCAGCGGAGGGTCGTATAATATTTCGTATTTTAGGTAATAAAGGCGGCGCCTCTTAGCGATGATGTTACAGATAACGACTGATCTTAAAAGGATGCGGTCGTTATAGTTTTTTATTTGAAATTCATTTAGTGTTTTCAAATGATACGAAGATATACTAGGGGCGCCAACAAACCCTCAATTTCGACTGCTACGCTTGCGAAATCTTGGGTGCCGTTTGCATATTGAGCGAAGCGAGCCCAGTGTATTAACTCCTCGTTTCCCATTGACTTCAACGGGATATCAGTTTTTTGATATGAAATTTTAAAAAAAAATATTTTTTTTTTTGAGGACATTTTTCATTTTTTTTTAAACCATCACCCAATTAATGTGTGTCTTTTTTATTACAAAGGTTCATAATTTTCCATCAAGCAGCTTTCGAGGGAATTCGTGACAAAGAATGCAAAAGTCTCCAGTAAAACGCTCCGCTCACTTCGCTCAAAAATACTATATATGCACTCGCAATTTTTTTTAACAGTGATATTGCAATTATTTTTTTTCCAGGCGTTAATATTAATATATGTTAATTCGATATAAAAAAGAATATTACATCACTAAATACCGATAAAACTAAGGTAGCTGAGGGATGTACGATAAAATCTTTAACAGAGATGTGACGACTTTTTAATATCACCAAACCACTTCCCGCTGTTTGTTAAATAAAAAAAGTTTATACAATTTTAGTCTGTATTACGTTATAATAAGAACTATTTGAGAATCAATTAATATGTAACAAAAGATCAGGTTGTAAGTAAATCATTGTAACGATTTTGATTTTTATTAGCGTATAGGAATATAGCATTTATGCAGTTGAAATAAGGGTGATTTTTGTTTGGTTTATTTTTATTTTTTGTGTTGCCCGGTGTACTACCCCGCTGTTTTTGACGACAAGTTCTGCAAGGAATTAAGACAGAATGCCCTC
Organism: Melinaea menophilus ssp. n. AW-2005; assembly: GCA_918358695.1. Taxonomy (NCBI): domain Eukaryota; kingdom Metazoa; phylum Arthropoda; class Insecta; order Lepidoptera; family Nymphalidae; genus Melinaea; species Melinaea menophilus. The sequence continues at coordinate 14,663,180 of OU911049.1, forward strand.
AACTTGGGGGTTCCATGTTTTATCGCACAGACGGACTGAGATATTGTGATAGTTAGTTTTATATTATTAGTTAGTTTCACATTATTATAGTTAGTTTTATATAATTAACTATAGTTGGTATAATTTACAATTTTTTTTTAATTAGGTTTTTTTTTTTTTTTTTAAGCAATTACAAACTTAATTTTATTATATTTTTTTTTATTAAAAACAAATATTGTATTATAGATTTGTCAAGAAAATTTTAAGTTTATTATAATTAAGACAACGCTGCCTCGGTCGTTCATCTCTCTGGTAGTTTTTATCCCGAGTCGTTCCCGGCAGGGGGCGCTACCAATTTAAGGACCCATATAATTCAGTTAAACGCTCACCGATATACTAAAGTTTATTAGTTTTTTTTTTATTAAAACTTCCTAAATTGATAACTAACTAATTGTATTTGTTTTGTATTGAGAGTTTAGGATTTTTGTATTTATTATTTGGTATTTTTGTACTTATTTTAATTTTACAATAGGTCCTGTTGTAATATTGGGATAAAAAGTTGTGTAATTCCCTGATAGTATTGAATCAAATCCCGTTTTTGATATTAACTAAAAATACAGACATACATTCTTCCCTTTTTCTTTATAGTATTAATATACATCTAACGCATAGTTGCGATATGAGTATAAAATGGTAATTCCACACCATAAGTTTCTGAGATCACCCCAAACAAACGTACATACAAACGTTTTTCTTGTAACAGTAGTGATCTAAATTAAATAACAATAATAGTCCATACGACCCCATTATCCCATTATCCCGTTATCCCATTCAAGTAACCCCGCGGTTAACCGCGCCATGTTTTGATGGTATATTGTAATGTCGGCAAACATTCACTATTATCATCTATTTATGGGGAAATATGGATAAGATTTTTTTAAATTTTAATCTATTTAAAAATGATACAAAACAATTTTATAAGGTCATTTGAACATCAGTTAAATGAAGTATAAATGACTTATAGTAATAACATTTTTTTATACTGTTAAAATATAAACAAAAATGTATGTAACATATTTTCATTATATTTATAAATAAATAATTACAAAATATGTTGTCACGTATTAGAAGAGAATCTTTAGGTCATGGAAGGTCATATATAGATCAGTGCAGTGACGTATCCACACTAGTGCGCCGGTCCTCGTAATGTCCGCGGGGAGCTCTCACCGCAATTATATCATTATTTATCGTGTTCTGTTAATCAATGTCTCGTCTGTTAGCGACTTTGCTCAGATTTTGCGAACAGGGTGTAAAAATAACGTTTAAATGAAAACACTTTTTTCTTTTGAATTTAGAACGATTAAAAAATGAATAACTTTTTAAATATATATAAATTCTAGAACAGTTTTTCAAACATAATCTTGGTTATTTTATAACAAAATATCCGAAATTTAAAAATTAATGTATTGCACATATTATTTAACTATATTATTTTCAAATTTAGAATGAAATAATAATAACACCTAATAACTTTTTAAATATAAACTAAGAGATATTCTACTAAACATTTAAAAATAATCTTATTCATTCCATAACAACATTCGAAATTAAAAAAATTGTCTACTCTAATTACACATTTTCAAATTTAGAAAAGAAACAATAACTCTCGAATATAATCTAATAGATGTTCTAGAACATATTTAAATGTAATTCTAAATGTAAATGTAACGCCATTGTGTCCCCGTAATACGTAATGCGTGTTGAATGAAGTGAGTAGTGAGTGCAGATGCGGTGACAGCCGACAGACAGGTCCGGTATTAACTTTATTTGATTCACAAATGTCCGTGTAATCATTTAACTGTTTGATTTATTTGTTATTGTTATAATTATATTATTATTATATCTATGTATATAAATTTGCAAATATTGTTTTAAATATTGGTATATCTATATTTATAAAATTAAAATTAGGTTGATTTTTTATTTAACATCATTGATATAGACGCGTATAACATTTTGACAAACCAATTTTAATATTCGGTATGTTTATACTTTTTTCTTTTATATTTTGTTATTTTTTACAATATCTTACTTATAAAAACAGAAAGGACTTTGTAGCGGCAACGTGCCAATATCCCATTGGTCGATTCAACCACGTGCTTTACTCTTTGGTCTCTTTGGTGGCAAGTTCAAGCTCTTCTCTTTTCATTTCACTGTGCATTGAACAACGTTGCACCGAAAGAGGAAAACAAACAACAAAACAAAACGAGTGCACAGCTGTACTCAAGCCTGCTATGCTAGCTGCTCATCCTTTCAATTTTTTTCCCTTCTTTACTCTGCTATCAGTTGTCATACAATCAAATCAAAATCAAAGTGTCTGCCATCAAAATCTTAAAAAGTTAATTTTACTGTGTTTATTCGTGGTTTTGGTTCTAAACTAATCATTATTGAAGCCTTTGGCTTCAACGGGCTTACCTTGTATTTATATATATAACAAATATAACATTCATATTTTACACATACTATTTTTCTATTAGTATCTCTTAAAATCAGATGCCTGACTATAATTTGAAATGAAATATCTACAGACAGACATTTGATATATATATATATATGTATATGTACCAATTATAATTGGACCTCTGCCTGTTGTATCTTATCACATTCAATAAACTAAGTCAAACCAAACCACCCTTGATTGATGTAAAAAATGTAGATTGGGGTTGAAAGCTGGCACGTGATCGAATTAACTTTGTAATCACGCCGCGATACCCCGATACCCTGATAGCCCTCACAGAACTGATAGCCCTGATAACCCTTATCTGAGGGTGCACAAATGAGGGTCCAGTGAGTTTGGTGTTCAAAATTAATTTTATTAATTTTATATCATTTTAATTTTTTATTGTCGTGATTTTTGTTATTTATAATATTTTTTTTTATTGTCATATAAATCGATGAATTAAGATTTTTGATATTATTTAAAAATATTTAAAATGGTATGTACATATTATTTTCATTATAATTAATTATATATATGTATTTATATTAATATATATATATATATATATATATTATTAATAGACCAGATTGTCTAATTCCTTGGTGTCATCGTCATGGGACGAGAGTCCCGTGGGTGGTCGAGGGTGACACCCTGTTAACTTTAGCTTTATAGGATTCGCCCTTTACAGTTTATCAAACTCAACATAGAGCCATTGATAGAGAAATATTATATTATTTAATTAACAAACTACAAGACATTGTATTTTAATGTTAAACTTTACATAGTTTTTAAACACATTGTCAAATGAAGTGTACCTAAGGATATACAATTATTTTTATTAACCCGTAGTCCTCGTTGAATTGTAACAATGTTATAAACCTGTATGTGCCGTGATGAAGCAAAAATTTTATTTAAACCGGCAATTGTATCGAGACATCCGCCGCTTGAGGGTTTACAGTTTTTTTTAAGAATTGACATAATATATAACCTTCTAAGTTTATAACCTTATTACTAAGTTAAGAACAACCTGTACACAAATCACATACTAAGTGGCATTGTTAATTCATTCACAATTCGAGATTCGCCCGAAGACAGGCGGCAGAGTAGCTATAATAAAATTAAGAAATAACCCCTCATCACCAGTTACCTTCTTTGATGTTAAGATGCCGGTTAGCGCAATACTAATAAAATTAACATACTCGTAGAATTATATTTCATATTTTTGATGTGTAATTATATATTGTTACAGTTTAATTTTATTGATGTTATTTTTGTTGTGTATATACCTATAGCTTGACACGAGCTTTATATATATGTTGAAAGTTCCGGTTTTGTCTGCATTTTGTTCGGTGTACGATATTTTTCTTCTATCAAACTTATTTTTCCATTATTCTACCGTATTTTCAAATAAATCTGTTATTTAACAGTCAGTAACCGTTATTTAAACTGAATTATATTTTCTATCATTCTAACTTTGTAAAGTATATTTCAACTGGTGGTAAAGATGGATTTGTTATGAAGTAAGTAATAATTTATCGTTTTAATTGAAAATTTTAGCAAAAATTTGTATAGAAATAATTCTAATTACAGATTTATTTGTTCTAAATATTGAATACTATAATATGTTAATCAGTTGCTATTCATATTTACTTATAGCATACGTATTTTTAATTTAATAACGTTTAAACTGAACAAAAATAAAATTATTTTGTTATTAATATTATAATAATGTAAAATTATAAATAAAAGAACACGCTGTGTATCAATTACCTAAATAAAAGCAGTAAATCAATCGGAAGCAGCATCTCCTTACCGCGGTGTAATCAGCTCGGCGCGCAAATTAGAGACGAGGCTGACGCCCCGAGGTACTACTTACAAGGTAAATGAATTATGCGACAATGTTATTGTTTGATACCTACCAAATTATACACTTTGGAAATAGTATAAACTAAATTGTACACTTTGAAAATAGTATAAACCAAATTGTACACTTTGGAAATAGTATAAACCAAATTGTACACTTTGAAAATAGTATGAACCAAATTGTACACTTTGGAAATAGTATAAACCAAATTGTACACTTTGAAAATAGTATGAACCAAATTGTACACTTTGGAAATAGTATAAACCAAATTGTACACTTTGGAAATAGTATAAACCAAATTGTACACTTTGGAAATAGTATAAACCAAATTATACACTTTGAAAATAAATAAAATAGATATATACAAAGTTTTCGTACACATTTAATTAAAACTGTATCATTTAACACGAGTTTAATGTAAAATATTTTTAATTAATACAATACCTCTTTATATGTTTGTGTGTAAAACAAAAATGTCATACATTCATAAAATGTCCGTCGTCAATTAAAACCACCAACGGAGTACTTAGAATTACAATTAACGAAACGAGATTCATTAAAAGAAACGCACATGTGGTATTCAATAAAAATTGTATTTATCTATTTGGCATACAGGTCGTGTTTTAGTTTTTTATTTGTGCAATTAGTTAGTTATTTTTGAAATCTTACAATGAGATGTCAATTTCATGAGAAACGTGGTGTGGCGCCCGCGGCGGTACGCGGAACTAATTCTTAATGTGACTCCGCTGGAGGACCTGGTGATTGCTAAAAATGCTGTCAGCACTTCACCACCAAAAAATGCGCTTCATCATTGTATCCTTATGGTCAGACGGGATAATTGGGCGTATTATAATATTATGTTTGTATGAAATTTGGCGTTTTCACTGCCTTTAGCGCTTGGATTTGTCTGTGAGAATAAAGTTTACGTTTTTCTTTACTACTTTCGTTATTGCTGTTATGTGTAATACAATTTGGTTTGGATATACATATTTTGGTAGATTTTATTCTAAAATACCTTAAATTATAATAATATATGATTTTAAATGATAAACTAAATGATTATTGCCGCCATTTAATGCTGTAAAAATTATTATAACATCTAATATGAACTTTAATAATGGTTAACTTCTTAGGTGTAATATAAAACCCATGGAACCGAACACCAATCAAAATCGACTTCAATACTAAAAGTTTTTACTCACAGCCCGAGATGAGACTTCATACATTTTTCATGCGCTCGATGCGACCAGACTACCTCGACAAACTTAACTAAAACATCATCTAGGTTGAAATGGTCTTTATTGTTGTAGATATAAAGGCTGTAAGGTTGTTGAATTAAGTTTGTTTGTCTGTTTGATCGCAATTAAAGCGCAGAAACGCACGTCATTAGCGCACACGGCAATATTCCACGCTGTTTCTTGTTCATAAACCGGTGACTACATCCTGCGGCACTCGGTGGTAAACAATGACCGAATCTGTCAAACGAATTTGACATTTATACACTTAAGTTACAGCATATTATTGTATAACGTATTATAAGTAGAAATTATAGTGATGTTGGATCCTATGAACGTGGAAGTCATTTTCATCGAGATACCGTAACCATTGTAATATGATCCGCTGATTGGTATTTTGATGAGATCCTAGCAATTTTATTATTACTTCATATTTGGTAAGTTGTTTATAATTGATAAGTGTAAGAGATAAGACCCGATGACCGAGGCTCTCACATTACTGGATGGATGAGAGGTTTATGATAGGAAAAAATAGGAGACGTCAATGAAACACGATTTTAGATCAAAGATAGCGCTAATGAACCTTGTTCTCTTGTTAATAATATATTATATATATATCCACTGCCGCCACCGTTTGCGATATGTCATAAATCTTTAGTAGAAATGAATTTAGTTGTTAAGCTTCACACAACTAATGCGAGAAGTGTTCCTTTATAATGTTATTTATAAGAAAATATTATCAACAATAAAAAATATCTTTGAATCCAAATAACATAATACCCACCCGCTGTTTCCACGCTTAAGACGCATGTATTCATGAAGAACGAATATGACTTTTTAATAAAATACATAAGAATGCGCGACAATCTATGATCAAACGTCTCCAGAACAATGGGCGGTTCAAAGCACTTTTTCTAGAATAATAATCGACTCGTACAGACGCCGCTCCAAATCGTACAGCGATATGTATGAGACGGGTAAGACGCCAAATTAAATACAATACAATACTCCTTACCTTTTTACGTCTTCCTCCCGTCTCGCATTTTTCTGACAAAAGTGATTGTTTAGGGGAAAAAATTACGACTGTTAGTCGAAACGGTGGGCATAAATAAAAGATGTAGCGATCGGAGAATTTGGATTCGGTTGTTTTTGTTAAAGAATACCGAGTGAGGGACGCGACAAAAACACAAACGACGTACGATTGAGAAAGGAACGTGGTGTCAATAGTGCCTCCGAGATTTATGTGAGACTCTTTATAGTGTGCGATTGTAAAAGGTAAAGACTGATAAGGGAAGATAGAACCTTTAAAGAATTCATTACGGTGCAACACTTGAAGTATTTAATTAATAACATCGAAACATATTACAATGAAAAATCTTTTGTATATACGATATATCGTATCCGATATATCGTGTGATGAAAGAAGTTACTCTCGATTATATTATATGTGATATTTGAAGTGTTTTAATAAGCGGTAAATTTATTTATACCATCTGTATATGGAATAATTAATAGGCTGATGGACGGCTAACAGTGGAACAGGGAAACCGCGATCTATTGATATATAATGTCTTTAGACGAGTCCGTGATGTGAATTAATCTTAAACTAAGTTGCCTCTTACGTGTCACTTATATGGATGTATATATAGCTTAATTTTCAGTATTTATTTTACTCCTACCAATGTAATAAATGTTTGTTTGTATGTGTAAAGTAATGAACAGATTTTGATGAAACTTTATAATTATATAGCTTATACATCAGAATAATTATATTAAATTTATTCTATCACTCAAAAACTGTCAATAACTGTCAAAAACTGACAGTAATTTAGGTTGTACATAATACGAGTACAATTTTGTTGCATACCGATGTACCATAGAGATGAAGCCACGTGTAAAAGCTAGTGTAAAACTTATAGATAATTGTATTGCGTGTGGAGATTGTTTAAAATCTAAACCGTGACAGCAGCAGGTGTGGAGACGACCGCAGCCAACGCAGCCGACGCCGAGGATGAAGAGAATATTAAAAATCATACAAAACACATAATCTTAACGAATTAGAGCAAAATGTTGCGTGATCGGGAATCGTTACACACATGCTCCCGAGTTCAGGTTTTGGTAATGGGAGCGTTTCTAACAGACATTATATATATATATATGTATATATATCACGTGTCACGATGTCCGTCTGTGCTAATTTTTAAAACCACTGAGTTTCAATGAAATTTTGTGTACATCCAGTTTGGTTGAAGTCAAAAAATTTAACAGTTTATATTAGATTTTTTTTTATTTTTGAGGTTTTTTATATATACGTAAGGATTAATTAACTTCTAAGTTCTATAAGTTTCTAATAGATGGCGGTGTTGATAATACAAATTTAAATAATAAAATAATTTATGAAGCAAGTGACGTCGATGACAACAACTAGTGTATATATATATATATATATATATATATATATATATTTTACCAGCTCACTTTAAAATATAATTATTATTGTTATTATTATATATAAATATAATGTGTAACTTGTATGTGTGTTTGTAAAAATCTTATATATTTATAACAGAAATATCATTTATTTTGATTGTTATATTTATAAATCGCTCCCGTCATCTGATGTCTAAATATTTAACAAATTTAGGAATGCACCAACCATTTGTACTTCTCGGAATGTCCTGCATTGTCTTGTTCAATTTAATCAGTTTCTTTTCCGTTTCAACATATTCCAATAATGCAGAAATCTAACATTTACTACATTTGATGTTTATGAAATATCGATATTTAATTATTCTAAAAAAGATTTCAAAATCTATTTATTATTAGATTTTTTTATTCTTTTGTCAATGTAATAATTTTTAATATAATATTTACTGTTAAAATAGGCTTTGAATTTTATATTATCTATTCTTTTATATATTTTTTTTAATTATTTCTTTTATATATATTTTTCTTGCAATAAATTGTCATAAATAGATAAATGGAATTCTTTTATGATTACATTAAGTGTAATAAATGTAAATATAATAGTATATGACCACAGCACTGACCACCGAGGCGATGTATTGAAGGCTGAGTGTGTAATTGTGTGAAGCCTCAGGCCTGCCAACACAAATTACCATACGGGCTGCCAACACTACAATAAATGATAGCAATGGCAGCTTATGTCTAATTATTTGAAATGTGTTAGTTATAACACTTTTAGCACAGCCCCTATATCATTTATACATACTATATTTTTTTCTGAAAAAGATATCTGTTTATTTATTATTGTCGTTATCTTTCTCTATATATATTAAGAGTTTTATTATTAATTATAATTTTTATCCTTTTTTCTAATACACAAAAAACTCGTTTTAAATAAAAATATACGAAAATTTATGCAATGTACAAACATATATTCTATCAAGAAAAAATGAAAGGTTGAACTGTTAATTAATTAATTATATATATACATTTATATATTTTATTTATTTTAACATATTAAAAAAATTTAAAATATTAATTATTTATTTTTCCATTTATATAGTAGATATTAAAGTGAAATATACAAACATACATTTTATACAAATTATACACAAATTTGATGATAATCGAGATGAATTGATGAAGCACCTTGCTTTTATACACGATTGAATCAGGGGCAGGTCACGCGTACGTCATAATGACGTCACGTCCAATTTAGATTAACTTGAAAACAAACAAAATTATAAAATCAGCATAATTTGTATTTCATGAAGATTTTATTGGTTATTACTTCATTTGCATCGTGTTATCGGGATGTTATTTCTTCATACACATGTCTGTCGCGTATTTAATATTTTTTCATACAACTTTCAATCTTGATGGTCGGTTTTTATGTTAATTTTGTATATTCTAATCTTCGTAATTTTAAGATTTTTCACCTGGCTTCGTTAAATTTTATGATATTTATGATCTAAAATATGTACTTTTTAAGAAAAGTCAGTGTCACATAATAAAATCTAATTAAAGTATTAGGTATATAAAAATAGATAGAAAATCCTTTATTGTACACCACACAGAGAAAAAATTTTTTTTTTTTTTAGTTTTTTTTTATTATTTAACATTACTATTAAGTACATGAAAATATTGAACTATGTCTGTAAATATATTGTATATGCAATTATTTATTATATCCACAAATATATCGTAAGTGGGAGTCGAACTGGCAATATATTTTTTTAAACAATCTGTATTAAAAAATAATTTAACATTTCTGCCAAGTGTATATAATTGTCAATTTTACTTAATTACTTGTTTTATTCAAAATAATAAAATAGTTTTTATATATTTAGACCTAATTTTATTTATTTTACAAAGGTATTAAATCATAATAATTAATGAATCCTAAATAAATATCAAGTAAATTAAATCTGTGTAATCGTATTAGCGATGTTCTGACAGCGTCACTCGGCGGCGCGTGCCGGGAGTGCCGGGAGCGCCGGGAGCGCCGGGAGTGGCTGGAGTGGTGACGTCGTGCGAACTGTCAGGGATTTTGTGGCTGAATAGCTTACAACAAAGTATTACTTATGTTATTTTTTAATGTGAGGGGTGAGTGGGAATTAGATCTCGATCGTCTTTTGCGTTCCTATTTTGATTTTTTTTTATGTTTATTCGGATATAAAATCTTTTTGGTTAGAACTTTTTGTTAGATTTAATTTGTGTAATTGAAAACAATAAATACTTTTTGTGTTTTTTTTGTTACATTTTGTTTTTATTTTTCTTATGTTTTATCATTTCTATGTTTGTAATTAGGACTACCTAGCTTTATACCTTTAATTAAAAGGATTATTTTTTACTGTTTTTTTTTTATCTTTTATTCATATTTATCTCAGATTAAAATGTGTAAATGAAAACAATGTATTTACGCTTCAGTCAACATAAAAACAAATAAATACAAAATCACGCCATCTTTAAAATACTATGTTAATTGTTATTTTCACCTTTATAACCTAATTAGTATAATCGATTGATAATTAAAACGCCTTAAACGTTAAGGACGCCATGTGTAAGACAATTTATTTATCGTTATTTTGTCAACGCGTGCCGGGCAGGTGTTCGGGTGTGCGGCCGGTACTGTGTTGCGAATTATTTAATACATTTCAAATATTAACATACATTGCCGAGTTGTAACATTATGTTTATTATTTTAACGAACAAAACCAGTAATGTATATGAAAACATTTTGATATATTATATTTATGTTTCCAAAAGATTTTATTTTATTTATGTTTAAAAATAGTTCACAAGTGAAATTATATTATTATCTTTATTTTTATACATACATATAAATAAAATTGAAGTGTCCGTTTGTAACAAATTAATAGCTTTCTCTAAATGCGTATGAGAGTATATACGGTATTAAAAAAAAACAATTCTCAATATTTGTCTCTGTCTGTCTGTTAACAGTACTTTAACACTAAACCTACCCAGTACCGGTCAAATTGATCGTTCTTAAACTTCTGTAAAACTTACACATTTTTAAACGTTATAATATCGTTATCAAACTACATGACAATTCTTAGAATATGCATATAATATTTTCTTCACTCTTTACTTTTAGTTATTTCCATTATTACCTGCGTTATATAATAAAATAACTTTTAATTACCGGTCAATTTGACGGCGTGCGGTAGGAACAGGTATACAAGAATTGTCGGTAAGTTTAGTGTTACCTAGGGTATAGATGTTACGAACTTAGGCTACTTAAACATAGCCGGGGCCACAGCTTGTATATAACAATAATTATCAAGATATGAGTAATATAATGTAGTTTATAAAATAATATTTTTTATTACCACCGCTGTGTGAGGTGGTAGGTCATTAGATAATTAAGGTAATATCGGAATGCATAATTACCTGACAGTAGGTGCCCTGCACGCACGTGACCACCTGATCGCATAGGGGCCTCAGACCAATACCTGTTCTATTTCACCCATATTCATTTGACACTTTAAATAATTTACATTTTATTATTTGTACAGAAATATCATTATTTAAAATTTATTTAACTTTCTTTTTTCGAATTTTTTCTTTATTATTTAAGAAACAGATGCTTTTAATTTGTTATTTGTACTAGATATTAAAATTTCCTAACATGTGGACAGTGTGGAGTGACAGAACTAGTCTTATTAGAATTTTATATATATTTAATACATTAATTATGTTATAAAAATAACATTATACCTGGTATATCATTGGTTTACCAGTAATGAAAGTACTATGAATAATTACAAAGTGTTAGAAGATAGATTATATTATTAGATAGATATTATTAGATAAAAGATAGATAGATAGTGTAAAAGTACCAAAAGGACTACTGACCCCTGAGTGAAAGGAGCTATTTGGCCCTCTGTCTCTAAAAAACCACTGCATATTTTTTATCGTTAAAAATATCGGTGGTAATTTTAGAATAGAGTATTTTTTGGCACAAAGTAATTACCCCTCTCCCTCCCCCTAGATATCAGTAAGCGCATATCCAGGTTATAAAAAAATCTATTTTTAATAATATTATTAGCGTCTATGTGGACCTTCAGGAGCAAGGTTTTTTAATTTTTTTCATTTTTATTCAAAATGTATGTTTTAATTGAAATTATTAAAATAATTTAACCCAAAAGAATTATGAATTGATTACAGTTAAGAGTTTTTTTTACTATTTTTTTGTCTTTTTATTTTTCTGGTGAGGCATTTTTTCTCCACTAAAAAAAGTAGCTACCGAATTAAATAATCTTTTAAATCGGTATTGTTTCCTGCGGGAGCAGCGGGTGAACTGCTCGGACTCAAACAAATCCCCTAATTTGAGATCGTAAAGTTTTTGATTCAATTGTTGTGTAACCACACGTCTGAGTGTATTAAGAGACAATTACTTATACCATTTTTAGAATATTTCTTTGTGTGAAGTTAAGAATCGGGATTCAAATACTTTAAATTTGAAATAGTTATATTTTGATGTTCAATTCGATCTTGAAAATCTTAGAAAACAGGTTGAGAACAATGTTCTAGATTTACATGTTTTGTGCAACTAATAATATAATGGTAAGACCCTTAAGGAAGAGAGTGTGAGTGTCTGATCTCCTCATGAAAACAAAAGGTACCTCTAATATTCAACACCGATGTACTTTGGCATTCACTTCTTCTTTTTTCTTATCTTTTCTTTTAATATAGTATGAGCGTTAAAAGAGTACCACTCTATTATCTAAATGGAGTCTAAGAAATGATTATAGATTTATTATTTTGTTATAAACAAAATAATAACAATAAGAAAACAATACTATTTTCCCGATGAAATGATTTTATTCTTAGTATGACAGCCATTGACAAATAGCTAAAGTCCTGCAGCAAAATTAAACCTCCAACTGCCTGGTTTAAAATTAATTATCCAAATAAAGCTATTTCAAGTGTTAGCACACATACACATTGGTGACGGTTTGGCAACGCCGCAAATTTGGAAGTGCAGCAGCAACCCGACCGTGTACTCGTCAAATCTAACTTTATAGCGAAATATCAAACGACTAATACGTTTTTAATTCAAATGTATAGCGAAACTAATATAACTTGATTTTATATAAATTCTCTACATTTTTCATTATAATCATCTAGTTTTATTGTCACTTGTCAAGTAGTCTGGATTTTCATGCGAGCTGGCAACGTCGCAAATAAAATGTACATGTAAGTAGCACTAACTGACTCAATAATGGAGTTGCCGCCATTTTGGAGACTTACTTTAATATAACACTATTGTTAATTTGGCGTTGTTCGAAATGTTTATGAAAAAGAAATATGAATTTTAACAATGTCAACAATTTTGACACAATCTTTTTAAAATGAAAACTTACATAACATTTGGTTTCTCTTTTATTTCAATTATCCCATTACTAATTATAATGTTAGGTGTATTTTGGTAGTCTATAATCAAAAGAAGATAATAAATCCATATTTGATAAGAGATATCATTACACGAAATATATATATATATATATATATATATATATATAGGTATATGGAATTTTATCTGCACTTGATCGTAGAAGATCAATTTGTCAGCAATAAAAATAACCAACACTATCAGTTATTCACTAAACGCTATAATTATAATAATATTTATAATTCCAATAATAAATCAATTATTTTAATATGTATAAAATATTTGGGAGCGATTAGAAGGGGCAGGTGACGAGCACTCGCTAAACTCCACACAAACTCGTCAATTTTGCTTTTAATTTCTCCTTTTTATAAATAACTCTGTGATATTTTATACACTAATTTGTCCGTCCTTAAATTTTATAATTTGACGTTATCCGACTCGTAAATTCTTATCGTTTTTGGCTCAGGTTCATTTAATATGGATAAGACGGAAAAATAAATTTTATATATTATTTTATTATTATTAAGACGTAAATCTATACTATTTTGTAAAGAGAAAATGCCTGTTTGTGTTTGTATGTATTGGGTTATCTCAAAAACTATTGAACAGATTTTAAAAATTCTTTCGTTTGTCGAAAGCTACATTATCAGCGGAAAACATAGGATACTTTTTATCCCAATTTTGCAATGGGATGGGGATCTAATCAAATACAATCTGAGCAAGTACAAAAAAGCACAGCCAAAAGAATCCTAAACAATATTATAAATATTGAAATATCCAGTTATTTATATATAAAATAATAATTATATACTGATAAAGTAATGTCCCGCGGGTCCGCGCGCGTGCCGAGCCTCAAACAGCTTTGTACCGCCGCCATTAATATAACTGATAACATTACTGATAATCACATATTTAACAAGATTGAGATGTCCCAATATCTTTATCCTTGAAAGTGGTAAAGACGGTAGAGTTTAACTCTAGTTTGACTTTTATACAAACTCTACCAAGGCATCCCTTTCACATATTCAGAGTCGCTCTTTTAGCTAATTTCATAGTGTTTTGGAGGTCAATGAACCCCTACTCCTAATGAAAATTTATTTTAAAATATAATAGTATGTTGTTATCATCATATGTTATATAAAATATATTATTTACAAATAATAGAAACAATAAAAACAAAATACTCTGTAACAACTGTACAATATAAAACAGTACATTTTTTATTAAGTTAAAATAAAAATATAATTATATATCTTAATATATAAAGCACAAAGACACTCACTGACTCACTGACTCATTCATCGCTCTACATCCCAAACCGTTATACCTAGAAAGCTGAAACTTGGACACAAGACTCCTGACATATTGAATAGGTGCAATAAGAAAGGATTTCGCAAAGGTCCAAACCGTTCCAAAGTTACATCTAAAAAACTGCAAAAAATATAACGCGCCTGTTTGATTCCTAATAGGTGGTGTGGAAATTCAAACAAAATGTTTGATCACTTTCGCCTTCCGTTGCGAAGGACGGGTAACCTGCTAGTATATATCTATATATATAAATAATAAAATCCCTAAAATGTATTTTAGATATCAAAATTTTTATTATTTTATATATATTATATTATATTTCTGTATTATTTGTAAATAAATTAATAAAATGTATATTATCATCATCTGTCCTAATAATTGTAATTGTAATTGTATTAAATGGCAGTTCTTTGAACTTGTGTTAAATGCTCGGGTTTAATGTATTTGATGATTGCATTATTACGTAACAGGTGCGCATTTTACAGGGTCTAAGCTAATTTTGATGATGTTTCGACAATAATATAGGAATTCGATGAATATCAGTAGGTATGGAATGAGGAAATGCGATCTTAACATTGCGTTGTAATGTAATTCTTTCGTTTCTGTTAATCTCCAAAACCGCTGAAGCGATTTTAATTATATTTTGTAAATCTATCGTTTGGTTAAATTTAAAAAATAGTTTTTATAATTTGCTTTTTTATTGCGTAATTGATATATGTTTTTTATACATAGGGTTTAATTCTCTAAGTTCCCGATAGATGGCGGTGTTAATAATGAAATAATGTATGAAGCAGCAGACGAAGTCACTGGCAATAATATATATATAAATAATTAACCCGGTAATTAGTTAATGTAACTTAATATAGAATATGAAATATATACAAAAATCAATACATTTTAGCTTTTAATAAGCCACCCCCCTAAGAGTGAAGTGTAGAGATACTAATGGGGGGTGGCTATTAGAGATTAAGGGGTTGCTATTACATATATAGATATTACAGATTAATTTATTAATTATAAATATCAAAGTATATAGTTATTGTTAATTTATTACATACTAGATAGTTCCACTACTTCGTTTGTGGAGTTTTTTTTTCAAAATAAATGTAGCTTAAGTTAGTCCCATAATATCAGCTATGATTCGTAAAAGTCCTGTCAAAATTGATCCAGCCGTTTTAGAGATTATACGAATAAAACAGAAAGAGAAAAATGTTAAAAAATATTTTTTATATGTATTTAGTAAAAAATTGTTAATTTGGAATTACAAACGGACACTTAGATTTTATTTTTATATAGATAACATGTCTTTCATAGTTTTATATAAAATGATACAATTATTAGAGATTTTTGATTGCCATATTAGATGATTTACCGTTTTTAGATGAAAAAATATTGGTAATTAATTTATTGATTTTAGTTATTTAATATGGATATATTAACTATGGGATCTAGTCATCTTTAATATATATATATCTAAGTGTATATATATGTGTATATAGATAGATCGATCAATAGAACCTACTTCATATCTATCACAAAAGGCACTCTTGACGCTACCATTTGATACACAAGTGATCGTTCGTATGGGTTTAAAGTAGAAAAGATATAAATATCTATCTATCTATCTATCTATCTATTAATCTATCTATCTATGCTATTTTTATAAGTACTTGTAATATAACGCCTAATAACATGACGTCCGTCACTTCATTACTCTATCCGGGGCTAGTTGAACACGTCATTTATAATCAATTAGTAACACCCGGTAACACTCGGTAACACTCGGTAACACCCGGTAACAAAGGTGGAACTTAATGTCCTTTTTAATAGAGAAAATGCTTTAAAAAATGTAAGAATGATAAATTACTATCGTTATTTATATTATGATTAATGTTACCTCAATATATTTATTCTATTTTTGCTACTTTCATATATGTATGGATTTTATATATATACATATATATATTCTCTATCTGTCTGTGTATTTGTTTCAGCTAATCTCTGAAATGGCTGGATCGATTTTAAGATGACTCTTTTGCTGATAGCAAATGTTATAAGTAACTTAGGATGCTTTTAATAAAAAAATATATATTCTGCGCGAAGTCGTAGGCATAGCTAGTATATAATAATATGTTAATATGAATTATAAAAATTATATTACAAAAAATCGAACCTACGATTTTGTGTATGTTGTTTTTTTTCTCTAGAGACTGAGCTACTCTATGTCAGTTCTATAATTTGATATGATAAATATTAAATATAGCAAAATATATGTATCTTGGGTAAGTATCTAAATTAATATATTCATTGCTTATAGAGCTCTGTATATTTCACATTCCAAATATATAAATAACACAAAATTAATAACTATTTTTTATAACAAACATTTATAAAATACAAACTACTAAAATGTTTAACCTTATTTGTGCTACAAAATACCTTTAATTAAATATTTTCACATAATAATTACAATAATTAATAACCGTATTGAATTATTGAATTTATTCTTTATATAATAACTCAATAGATGAAAGAATTCAGCCAATTAAGATACCTTTTTTTCATTCAGAAAAACCAAATGGGATGAGAATTGGAAACGTCAAGTTGTCTATTTGTTGACGCCCACTTAAAAGCCGTATTCACTAATATATATCCGTCCCTCTCTCTCTTGTGTATTCTGTATCTGCCGTCTATATTACTAGGATGCGAGATGAAAAACGTCTAGATTACTAAGGTTCTTTATAGAGTTGAGATTGTTGATATAATTGAATTGTTGTAATAAAAGGTTCTTTATAGTGTTGATGTTATATATTTATTTATAATTTATTGACAGGTGATAAATATTAATTGTCACATTAGTCGGCCATTTTGGGTACGATTGCGCCAAAAGTTTTGAAAATCGTAAGTTATTGGTGTAATTTGTTTGAAGTTAATTCCGTTTTTAAAATGGCTATATTTTTGTTATTTCCTCGTGTAATTGGTAGTTGCGTCGAGACGGAAGGCAGATGTGTGGGACGGTTTTTTCAAATTTTACATGTACAATTAGAGCGACCACTGACACTGTGGAGTCAGGAACTTGATTTGATCATTATATATTATATTTAATATGTATGTGAGAGAAGTCTATTTTTTTTTCTGTTTTTATTTAAGGGCTTTTGTTTATTGAAACATGCCAGCCCTATCGTATCGTATCGTATTTATTTTAAAGCATCTTAATGTATTATATATAACCTTTTGATTTTCATGTAATTTTTATGTTAACTTTTTAATATCATTTTAGATTTTTTTTTAATTAAAAAAAAATAAATAATTTTTATTTAACTGAAATATTCATTAAAAAAATTAAACCTAATTTTTGATAGTTTAACAAAAAAATAATAATTCTATTATAATGAGATACTTGTTATTAAAAACTAACTAACTAATATATGTGACAAATATCTTACAACAGGTCCCAAGTCCACAGTCCCAGTGGGGGGTCCAGTAATTCCCCATAATTCGAGGGTGCTCGGGTGCAAACGATTGAAGATAGCTTTGACATTTTATATGCGAATTTAGATTTTTTCGCAATAATTACAACCAAAATACTTCTGAAGGTAACAACGCGCTATCTCCAGGCACATCTAAATAATACTACACCGCACTGAGACACTCGGGGACATTCACGAAATGAGGTAATTATCAATAATTATGTGAACAACATAAAATAACATAAAAGATAAAGATAAAAGATATAGGAAATATATTTTAAATTAAATTGTTCAATAAAGAAATAATTAGTAATAAAACTTCGTATAACAAATATTTTGTTTAGACACTTTGATAAAAAAACTGTATTTTTTTTTATAATTCTATAATATTTTCAATACTGTAGATAATTGATATATAATATTATTAATTAATATTAATATTATAATATAATATACTATTCAGCTATCTAGTAATAAAGTGTTAATTTTTTTAACTAGAGCAGAGATAACGTTCCCAAGTGTTACTATATGTTACTATGTTACTTTTTGTTACCATTTAGTTTAAAAGTAACCTTATAACTTATATCTTGTTTTCACAGCTGTGTTTATGTATATTAAAGTAAATGGTATAATTATTATAAGTATTCTCCTAAAACCAAACGCAATACGAACAGACACCCATGACGGTTCTTTGATACTTTGTAACACGTGATAATTAAGAGTTATAAAATATTATAATCAAATAATAAATGTGCGTACTAAAGTAGTTTACTTTTAGAGTTGCATTTGTAGAGCTTTTACTAAAACATTTTTTGTACACACACACACACACACACACACACACACACGCCCACACACACACACACACACACACACACACACACACACACGCACACACGTCCATATACATACACGCACACACACGCACACATACACACACACACACACACATACGCACACGTACACACGTCCATATACATACACAGTAATACACATTCAAACACACACACACACACACACATATACGTATATATCTTATATTATCTTACATTACATTTTCATCTCCAAAGTATATATTTATATTTGTTATGTAGAGACGGCTCCGGGTTCCTTTTCATTTACTTGTTATTTATTTGATAAAAATCGATTTAGTATTAAAATATGTATTTATATTTAAGTTCACATAATAAATATCATGTTTACGTAAAAAATATATATTATTTGTAATAAGTATTCAACATTTTTTTTTTGCAAACCAATTTTTTTTTCTTAAAATAAATATTTTTTTAATATCTTTTTTTCATAATAACTAACTAATATAACATCATAATAAGTAATTTTATCTTAATAAGTAAGTAAGTAGTATGTAGATATATTCGTTTATGAACAGACAACATGATAACACTTACTAAACTGTAAGTCCTCAAGAACATAATAGGACCCTCCTAATAGAATATCTATTCATACCTACTGCTATTAAATTTTATAAACGTTTATCTTCCCGCCCAGATGTACTAGATACCGATATACCACTTTACACCTTATTACAGTGGAATAAAACTCAATTTGATTTGACGAAATATATTCGAAACGTATGAATGATAACCAAAAAAGGTTGACCCATGAAAAGCTTATAAAACCCCCGCGGGGCTATGAAATGTATTACACGGCGAGGGGAGGTGAAGGTCATCCACGCCGGTCGGGCTCGGTGTGAAGAAGCTAAGAGGTGTATCGGTCCCCTCCGTTCCGTTCCGTGGTAGGCGGGGCCCATTGACACGCTTCACCGTTACAAGTGCTCCACGCACCGTCACGAGCGCACATGCCGGGGACGGTCTACAAATTACGAGATTCTATTTTCAAAATTCATTCGCATTGCATTCATTGACTTTGTTTTTTTTTTTTTTTTTAACATTCTTTACGTGCCAGTGTTGTGACTGTATGTGCAAAGTTCGAATTATTTATAAATATAATATATATAAACTTTGTGGAGTTTTTATTTTGAAATTGTTTTTTTTTATTGATATCTTTCGTATGATGTAAATGTTTTTTTTAATGTCAAAGCTGTAAGCGGCCGTCGTTCTGCAAAAGGAAGTGAGTGGTTTAAAAAATTTTATTATTTATTTTCTAATTATCTATTATTATAGTTTAAATAAATTATATATATATGTATATATATATTAAATATATAATAATATATCAATGATACATAGGGTTGTCTGTTTTATCTTTCTGAAAAAGACATCAACGCGGGCGAGTGTCTTAAGACGGAGGAGTTTTTGTTATTTAAATATTTAAAAGTATTTTTTATAGAAAAGTTAAATAATTATCTCATTTAATAATCAACTGAATATTATTTTGAGAAATCCCTTATTTTCTAATATTATGTAGAAAATTATTAAAATCAATGAGAAATATTACTGCAATTATTTTTTAAATAAATATTTAGTAAAATTTAATACTTATGTTTTATATATAATATAAAATAGAATTTCATACAATTTACCAACACAAACAAAATAGTTTTTTTATACTATTCTATACTATAATTTTTTATACAGAATTATTTTTAGATATCAGAAAAAAAAAATGACTCAGTTATTAAATATAATATTTATAAAATCTGAAATAAATGAAATAAACAGCCGATAATATTGTATTAAAATAAATACATTGAAACATAAATAATCAAAATTTCAGACAAATAATATTAAATTAAAATTTAAATTAATTTAAAATATGTTTTTAACTGATTTAATATTTACCATAGAGCTAGTAACATGAGGAAGGTACTTATATTATTAACACAGCGCCGTGTCTGTGCTATGTTATGTACTATATCAATTATCTAAAGAATTATAAGAATTTTTCATATATTTTATACTTTTCGATACTTATAAGATTTTAAAAATAACTATTACTTTAATCTTCAATATCTGTTAACACACGTAAAGACGGAGAACGGATAATATTATATATATATATTAGGTAAGAAGTGAAGGAAAAGTTAAATGGTGGAACTAGTTTCATTTTATTTCATATTCTAATATTTTCTGAGTCCCAAAGAACTATGTTTTTCTTCTTACTATTAATGACTTTGAAATAATTTTGTAACCATAATAAATATAGTTTCGGATATAAGTGCAAACAAACAACACAACAAACTCATACTATATTATATATATATTTATTTAATTACAAAGAAGCTAAGAATATTATAGAATATATATAACATATTGTAAAATATATTGAATTAATATACATTTAATATATATTTATTTATTAATTAAAAGTATATTTCTTATATTGTTATTAATGGAGTCTAATATAAAAATAAAAATAAATTAAAAGATAAATGACTAGCCCACTTGAATATTAAATGCATTTTTCAACTCAAATACTTTGAAATGTACCTATTTTTGAATGTAGTTGCATTGTTACTATCTTTTAAGATAAAAGAAGGAAGTGATTCAATTTTTGAACCAATAACCTGGTATCATGTACTGGGATGATGATGAGAATCGTGTAAAGAAGAGTTACGTATGAGTGTTTATTATAAGAGAAACAAGAGATGGATGTAAAATACGAGAAAGAAGGCTCCAGATATGTAGTATGATGGAAGAGAGAAATATATTAGTCATTAGTTTGATAAATAGTTATTATTAATATTATATATAATGAATATACACACACAGACACTCAAAAACAAGACCTATATATATTATAAATAAATAATTTATTATTGTTTGTTCTAAGTAAATATTAAAAATATCTAAATATGTAAAAACCAAGGTACAATTTAAGTTATAATTTATTAAGTACTTAAACTTTAACAAGGTTTATATATTTAAAGTAATGATAAATATTTAATTTAAATTTACATAAAACACACATTTTTTTAAATTTATTTTTACTTATTAAGTGTATATTAGTTACCAATACATTACAATTGACAAACTTACACAAGATTTGGAAGTGAAACAATATATATATATAAAACTTAAGTGTCCATTTATAATTAAAAATGTATAACTTTTATTAAATGATTATGAAACTATATACGGTATATAAATAGAAAAACAATTAAAAATATTTATGTTCTCTCGTCTGTGTGTTTGTTTGTTGATCTTTGAAACAGCTGAACGGATTTCCACTGAATAGATGAAGTTGTAAGGAATAACTTAGGCTAGTAATATAAATAAAATCTTAACGAAGTCGTGAGCACATCTTGTATATAAATCCTACGATTTTTACATCATATTAAACTAAAACACAAAGAACACTAAAAGAACGAATATAAATTTCAATCATTCATTCATTCACTCCATTGAATTGTGACCGTCGATAATACACACAGTGGGAACGTCATAACGAAAATACGTTGATTGATTTATTTATTATTTATTTAGCTTCACGCCATATCCCTTGCGGGGTAGCCAGAGACGACGGAGCGCCAAACGCTACGATCCTTGAATACCTTTTTCGCCTCAGCCTCAACATCAACCTCTTCATGCATGCCCTCCGGGGGTCCTCATGCTTTTTACGTGACCTTCCTCCAGTATCATAGATATTGTGTTTTCGAAGGTCACTCGGGGCCTCCCCCTGTCTCTCTTATCGCTCACTTAAATACGTAGATACCAACATAAATCATGTTTGTGACGTCACATTCAGGCGAAAAACCAAAAAAGGCTATTTATATTATATAAAAATATGAAGTATAATCGTTATTTAACTTGAATGGAATAAATTTATATTAATGCAATTTCAATTTCCTTTGACCGAGTATATATTAACCCCCAACCCCCAACCCCCAATCCTTTCATGTTAGTGTGAAATAAATAACCTGTAAGTTAAAATTCAAACCTCTTACGCTCGGGACACTTAGGACTACTTACTTACTTACTATTGGGGTTTGTTCACTTATTATAATGTATGGGTTAGGATATTATTATTATATATATTAATATTTAATTTCTTTATACTAAATATACAATGAAAGTATTTTAAGGACCGTTTCTCAGGGGTCGCAGGTTTGAGTCCTGTTAAAGAAATAGTTAATTTCATATCATATAGTTTCGTTTATTTTCATTTCATTTATAGTTGTTTAAATAGCAACATGTCCAAACTTGTACACATTTTGAAATAATTTATTATTTATACATATATATTTTTTGTATTATTATACTTATATATGTGACATTGTCTGTCTGTCTGTCCTCAATAAAACTATATATATGTTAAATAAATAATTAAAATATTTTTTATATAAAAAAGTCGTAAAATAATATTTTAAATAAAATTAATCATTTATTTAAAATTATTTAAATATGTCATATATAAATTTATTTTAATATATTTGTCAAAATGGTGTTTAACATAACAATGATATACAGAATATATTATTTAATTTATTAATTAAATTATTTTATAATATAATGTGAGATATTTGAAGTATGTCTGATAGTACTCGATTAAATATGTTTGTTATAATATTATATATATATATATATATTTCTTATCATTTTTCTATTATTGATATTATTACAATAAAATATTTCCAATCATTTTTTTACCAAAATAATTCAGATTTTATTATTGCAATTAATTAAAAAATACAATTTCAATGTCTCTAAAAATATCTTTTATACAATAATTTGTATTGCAATATTAAAAAGCTTAACATGAAGTTAGGGACAGAGATACTATCAATCCTCCTAATTAACGTTAATTGTTGAGTTTTATTGATAATCTCTTATCACCATAGACCACCCGCGAGGCAGAATGGGATTTTTTATCAGATATTACTTAAATATTTCGAAAATGACATTTTTGTCTCTATAATTAAAATCATCGCTCTCAAAACATTTACTATAATTTAAAAAAATATTTTAAACTAAGAAGATATAGTAAGGTTACCAAAATATTAATATAATTTTTGTCTCTATACTTAAAACCATAGCACTTAAAACATTTATTAATATAAAAAAAAAAAAGATTTTAAACCAATCGGATAAAGTGTCAATTTTTCAAAATATAAATATTTTGGATTATTTACTTAAAACCATGGCACTCGAAACATGTATTAAATTTAAAAAAAAAAGGTCTTAAACCATTCAGAATAAATTAAATATAAATGTCATTTTTGTCTCTATACTAAAACCATCGCACTCAAACCATTTTCTTAAATTAAAAAAAAAACAAAATGATGTCGTCCCATTCAATCACGACTTAAGTAAATGTGTCATTTACGTCTTGCACTCAAACATCAAATTAAAAAAAAAACTTGTCACTTTGACGTTCATTTTCCAAAAAGGTGATATTAAAAAAAAATAAAGACATTTTATAACATTTAAATATGACAGATCACAACATAAATGTCCCTTTTGACTTGCATTCGAAACTTAGACTTAAAATTAAAAAAAAAAATTGTCACGCGACGAAAAGAGAGGTTTAAAATAAAAATCCAGCCATGTCAGTAGGTTTATGGAGCGATATTAATATTAAATAATATTAAACCTCACAGCCGGAGCGGGGGTGTTAAACTCTGGGGCCTCGCGTGCTTAACAACTATATAATGAGATGCTGATTTGATGTTACGTTTTAAAATTTTCGCACCTTCCACCATCCCTGTAATTAGCTGGTAATAAAGCGACGGATTGAATTTTTTTGTCACTTTCGCTCTCGTCGAATTATTGATGTGTGCAAATGGGATGGCATTTGGGAAGTGTCATAATCGAATTTGCAATTTTTATGCCCATTTTATTCGATTTTATATCGTATTAATATGTAAATAGAGTCCTCAATGGCTCGGTGGTTGAAATGAACTGATTTGCTTAAATATATTTTCGCGCCGTCGTATGTCAATGGAAGTGGTGTTAATTTGAATAAATGAGAAACTGAAGAGGTGTTAAAGTGGGTACTTAAGGTCTTTTGAGTGGTTAATTGTGGAAAAAAATGTAGCAACACAACAGGTCCGATGCCACGAGCGTTTACAGCTGCTTAAGAATTTTCCACGAAAGACTGTGCTTTGCAAATTAGTGTTGCCATTAATAAGGGGCCATTTATATAATAGGGAGATATTATTGTGGTAATAATGAAAAATTAGTTCAATTTGTTAACGCGTTTTATATTTTAAAGTAATAGTTCAATTTTCTCAGGACTTTAGAATGTATTTAGTTTCATAATGGGTTGTAATTGTAGTCATTATTAGGTGTTACCAGGATAGACCTGGTTATTTGTAGATATTTCTTTATTTTATTATATTATTACACAAAGCAACAGAACAAGAAATGTAAGAATACAATGGAACATTATATTATTATTTATATAAAATCAGAAGTTAAATGGCCGTAGTCGAAATTAAAAACAAGTGTCAATTTTGGCGCGTCATTACTGTCACTAAAATTAAAATGGCCGTCGTGTATTAAACATGATATTATAATTTTATTATGTATCATTACATTGACCACATATAATTATATCAACGGCATACTTTACAGTAAATTTATGCTTTTATTAATGAAAAAAATATGTAATGGCCGCTTAAGACAGATGTGCATTTCAAGTTTGGTGAGATATTTATAGCTTAACATTAATATTGTATTAATAGTTGTATAATTGTTTTATTTAAGCGTCTTGAATTATGGAAGTATACATTTTAGAATTACGGAATGTAATCCATTACCAGGTATCATTGTTCCGGAAATAAACCGGAAAATAAACGAACGAATTCGTATAACATTTATTAATATTTTTTATTGAATTTATCTTTTTTTTTATTTGACAATGTTAAATAACTTTAAAATATATTCGTTTTGTTAATATACGTCAAAATATTAGAAAATAATTAAAA
The DNA here is from genome assembly GCA_918358695.1 of Melinaea menophilus ssp. n. AW-2005. Classification (NCBI taxonomy): domain Eukaryota; kingdom Metazoa; phylum Arthropoda; class Insecta; order Lepidoptera; family Nymphalidae; genus Melinaea; species Melinaea menophilus. The sequence goes on from OU911049.1 coordinate 14,689,270, forward strand.
AGATTTTTTTTTATTTGAAGTTCTAAAAGCACTTCATAGCGAATTATTAGGCGTTACAAAATATTTTTAATAATAAATAAAAATGATAAATATTAAATAAAAATTATCCCAGAATTCAGCTTTAAATTTTATAATTTAAAAATATAAAGTAAACATTATAAATTATAATAAATAATAAATTAAAACAGTCGTGTGTTATCACGACACGCGAGACGGTATGCAAATACTATGGAACTGCACTTTTTGTATCAACTACTACTGTTACACTTAATTGGGTTTTTATTCCTTAACACTAAACCTACCGACAATTCTTGTGTACCTGTTCCTACCGCACGCCGTCAAATTGACCGGTAATTAAAAGTTATTTTATTATATAACCCAGGTAATAATGGAAATAACTAAAAGTAAAGAGTGTAGAAATTATTATATGCATATTCTAAGAATTATCATTTAGTTTGATAACGATATTATAACGTTTAAAAATGTGTAAGTTTTACAAAAGTTTAAGAACGGTCAATTTGACCGGTACTTGGTAGGTTTAGTGTTAAATTAATTATACTTGGACTTTACTGTTCACAACAATTCACTTGACAACTGTTCATGGTACTTACAGCTGTCAAAACAATACTGACCTCTGATTGGTTGATCGCTTGATGTCGTGATAGACAACCAATCACAGCTTTTTATTTTTAGAACAGGTATAATATTTTTGAATTTCGAATGTAATATGCGAATTATTGACTACTTTGGACTTATTACTTATACTTTACTGCTTACAACAATACTCTTAACAACTGTTTATGGTACTTACAGCTGTCAAAATACTGACCTGTGATTGGTTGATTGCTTGATGTCGTGATAGACAACCAATCACAGCTTTTTATGTTTAACGGGCATAATATTTTTGAATTTCGAATGTAATATGCGAATTATTGACTATTTCTATTAGTTATCCAATGCAGCTCGTACGACTTAACCAAGAACTGCCATAGTAGATTAAATAGCTGGTATAGATTGCTTTTGCTGATACAAGAGAGAGATCCGGAAACTAAAGTATCTTATCTTAATCTTTTTACCTTACTTATCTTTTATCTCTTATCTGATGATTTATATCTTTACTTTGAATAAATACCAGTGGTTACTTGTGTATCGAATGGGAGTGTCAGTCCTTCTATAGACACTCTCCAACTCAACTAAGTCTACGAGTATACCAAACGCGCCCTCATCTAAGAATCCCACAACAACATTCCTCCCTACATTACCATATTGTACCTATTAATATAATCTGTCCGATAAAAATGAAATAAATTCTAGAATGCTCCAATTAAGTAAGTTATAATTAAGTTACAGTGTAAGTAATCGATTAACTTAAATCATTTTCCTTCACAAATATGTTTACAAATTTATGATAGTAATCACTAGTTAGGGCGAATAATCCATAGACAAGATGAAGAAAATCAACCGCTAGGTGGCGTTTTTGTCGAAACATTACAATTATAATTACTTAAAATAGAAAAAAAAACTATTTAATCAAATCATAATTATAACACCAATTTACTTATTATTATTATTACTGAAAATTTTATAAATTAGGGGTCGTTTAATGCAACTTTTAACCCCTCAAAACCCCTACTTAATATTTTTCACACAAAGTATATTAATAGTATAATATACTTAAATACAGTGTATTTTAATACTAAATACAATTTCTCCGTTATCTCTCCTGAAACATTATACACGGTACCGTAGGAGTAGATACCGCTACCCGGCTGTATCGAGTCTGGGTAGCGGTAGCGAACGGTCCGGTATTTCATAGATATAATATTATTATAGTCATTTAGTTTAATAGCTTGTGTATTTTGTTATTGTTACTGTCGAAGCGATACAATTATTCCATGTAATAATCATAACATTACAGGGAAATTTAAAAAGAAAAGAAATGTCCTAATTAGATTATTTGTTTATAAAAAATAAACAAATATCGCGTGTTCATATTTTTAATTTTAAAGCGATTTAAATTCCGAACAAAAATTTCTAAAGTGTTCCATTTTTGAAAATCTCAAAACACAACATCGACTGCGAAATAGCTAGATATTATTTATATTCAAATAAGTTGAGAATTGTTCCATTTTTAAAACTTTGAAGGTTAAGGTTTTAATAAAAATAAAATAGTTAAGCGCAGTTTGTTTTTTCCCGCGCCCGTGGGCGGAGGGTGGTCTCTGTGGTCTCTGTGTGTGGCGATGCAAATGCCTCGCCACTTCTCGCTGCTATCTACATCTGAATACACTTACACCGAACTGTAACACGTACGAATAATTGCATTGACTTTTAACTAGTATATTAGCTTCGATTTAATTGACTATATTATATTAAATATATATATTTTAGTTTCACAATGTTTAACTTTTTTTAGGATTTACTTTTTGAGAAATAATTTTAAAACGAGCTTGCAAAAGTGTTTAGGAGAAAAAAGAATGGATGTGTGTCTGTCCGTCTGTATATAGTGATAAAAATATATTAATATTTCTGGGAATAATTAATATGAATATTTCTTATTTTTTAATATTTTTCATACTCGCTACTCGGATGTATGTAAGTTATGTAAAATTTACCAATATCATTAAATAAATATATAATAATAATGAAATATAATATTCGCAAATTACAGTTCGGTGTGATATCGGTCGCCATTACTTTGATACAAGCAAGAAAATGAAGATATATCCACCCGTTAATGTGTTGAAACGGTTCTGCGGAACCCGTTATCGACGACATTATTAACACAACTTATTAAATAAACCATTAAATTAACGTTAATGCGAATTTAAAATATCTCTATAATTCACTATATCTTGTAATTTGTATCTGTTGTGTTCGCTTTTTAAAATTATTTATTTGTAATTCTTAAATGGTTTAATTTATTTCAAAAATCGAATTCGAAATTTAAATTGTAGAATAGTTTCCACTACTAGGACTTATAATTTATTTATATAATAATGTCTATTTCGAAAATCGAATTCGAAATTCAAATTTTGCAATTTAGTTGGACCGTCTAGGATGATGTCTGTCTGATTTAGAATAATCTATATGTCAAATTCGATTTGTCTCAAAAATCGAGTTCGAAATTTAAATTATAGAATTATTTCGATTGTCTAAATTTTGGATTTATAATAATTTATTTATCAAACTGTATTTATTTTGAAAATCGAATTCGAAATTCAAATTGTGCGAATTAGTTGGATATTACAAATACTAGGGCGTGGTTTTAAGAATGCTAATATCCCGCCTCCATAAAGACAGACAAGGTCAATTTATTAAATAAATGTCACAATGCTTATTTTTATTGCTTATTTTATTATGAATATAAATGATATTGAAGGATGAATTGGATATAAAATAAATACTTGGTTTATTGTTAATTTTAATTCTTTAGTTAGATGAATTAAATGTTGATACTATATTATATAACTCAAGTTTATAATATAAATTTTAACAATAAAAAAAAACAAAATGGCGTCATCAGAATATCAAATCTGATTGTGTCACTTTAAAATAAATATGACGATATGAATTATCAAATTATTTTCATACTACATACATGCAAGTAAAATAATTAATTAGTAATAAAAAAATTGCAAAACAAAATGGCGCCGTAAAATAAAGTCACCCACGCGATCGAGATAGCGCGTCCGGACAGACAAGTGGTTTAATTGCGGGGGGTCCCGTCCCGAGGTGTTTATGCTAATCAATTCGGTAGTGTTCCTCCCGTAATCCCATCGGGACGTTTTTTAGAACTCGTCCCGTTCCATTTTTTGTTTTGACCCGTTTCTGTTTGTGGGTGATATATATATATATATATAAAATTTACTTTTTTATTATATAATATTGTATAAACACTTTTAGAAGATCAAATATATATACATTTAAAATTATTACCAGATTGAAAATTCGTCCAATAAAATATTTTTATTATTTTTTAATAAATTATTCTGGTCCTTAAAACACGGAACCCCCAAACAGTAAAGGGATCGCCACTGACTATTTTAAGACCCCACCGTATAATTTAGAGCTCCCGTAACGTGAAGATATCTTAATGTGTTCTCCGGATACTCTGTTTTAGTTGTTTCTTTACGGAGCCTTCGTTTAATGTCTCATTATTAATATATTATTAAATAAAGAAATGTAAAATATAATTATGCAATACTTCATATAACTGTTTAAATGTAGTTTCATTTGGTAATTTATTTGCATTTGATTTAAAACTAATAAACTTAAAATTATTAATATTACTATATTTTAATATAAATATAGAAAATCGTTAAACTTAATTACCTACCTAGAATATTTTATAGTTATTTTTGTTGTTACAAAATCATAAGAAAAGCCACGGTATATTACTAGTGTTACTAACACCTAATACTATCAAAATATAAACCTTTTTTTCTAGTATAAAATCTAAGGAGTTTGATTAAAAAATACAAATGTTAAATATTATACATATGTCTATATACTCGATGGGATTTCCACATACAATATATATAATAAAAATAAATGATTTATCTTCATATTAAAGTTAATAAGCGGACATTACAGTATCACCTTATCAGATAATGATAACAATCAATTAACCCTTGACTTGGCATAACACAAACACCCTACTTTACGTGCGTCCACTTCTCTCAAAACAATAATTTATATATATATATATATATATATATATATATATAAATATTATTTAATGTTTTATTATTTGAAATTAATTATTTATTATTAATTTCAAATAATAAAACATTAAATAATATTTGATGTTCACGTTAATTAAATATATATTACAAAGTTAATAATTAAATATCAAAAATGCTATTATATTCCATCTTAGTTCAGATCATTATACCTTGTTAGCTTCATTGTTATATTAATAACACTGAACCTACCAGGTACCGGTCAAATTGACCGTTCTTAAACTTTTGTAAAACTTACACATTTTTAAACGTTATAATATCGTTATCAAACTACATGACAATTCTTAGAATATGCATATAATATTTTCTACACTCTTTACTTTTAGTTATTTCCATTATTACCTGTGTTATATAATAAAATAACTTTTAATTACCGGTCAATTTGACGGCGTGCGGTAGGAACAGTTATACAAGAATTGTCTACCGACACCGGTTAGTGTTAAACTTATATATATTCAATACTCTTTCATAACTTTCATTTCTTTAAACAATATATATATATAACACAATAAAAAAATAGAATCAAAAAATAATTTAAATAATTTATTTTCTGTTCTCAATATTTGATATCAATAGTACAATGTATAAAATTTGTACATTAATGGGTACAGAGAATAGTGGGACAGTGTCCCAACAGTGGGACATCACAATATACTACAAATTTTTAACATTAAAATTTAAATATCATAAATTATCATAATAACAGGGTTGCGAAGGTTAATGTTAGAATTATATTTGTTCCTTAATAAATATATATAATAAAACACCCGAGTGGTAAAATGGGGTTTAAAAATATCAGATTTATGTGTTTGTTGATAATATATTATATACCTACTAGTGATGTGTGTAGAGTATCGATTGACACACCGTGCGTGTTGTTTTACAACGTTGTTTAATATTATGTTAATATTATTATAATTTAACACCGATTCGGTCATGGACACATTTTGTTATTTATTATTTAATTATTAATAGATTTGTTAAAAAAAAATTAATATTAATTGCATTTCATTTTATTATTTTTAAGCGTGTTTTTTTTATTTAATAATTTTTTTTTTATTTAATAATATTTGTTACATAATAATATGTATGAAATGTATTATTAATAATTATTTTATTATATTGAGTGTATTTTTTCAATATTATTTTCATGATTTTGTTGTTTTTCGTAACAGTAAATTAAAAAAATATTGTTACATAATAAATAGTTTTTAGTATTATTTTATTATTAAGCTATTTTTCTTTAATATATATATATATATATATATTAAAGAAAATTATCATTATTTATTTATCGATAAATTATTATATTATATATATATATATATATATAATATAATAATTTATCGATAGTGTTATTAATTAGCGGCGCAGCACTGGAGCATCTTGATATGCAAAACAGTGTTATCAGATTGGAGACCGCGAGCACGCTGCGGTGACGGACATTGTGTTACTTACTATATATATATATATATATATATATTGAATATCTGTACGTTTGTGTGAGGTTAATATTTAGTTATGTATGTATTGCATTAGTATATTATTTAAGTACATTTTCTTTAACAAATTCTTATATATAGATATATATATATATTACTACTTAAATGGTTTATAACTATCAATAATAAATATTTATTGTTAAATTTAAATACAAAATAATAGACATTTTATCGACAACACACATCACTACGCTGACACGGTTGTGACTTAAAAGTGATATTTGCGTGACGCATTTTACTCAGTTTTATTTTCACGGTGATGGGGGGTGACCCCCCCCACGCACCACCCACTTAATATGATTTAGCACCGCATCGCACTCTGATAAGTACTTTTAATTTGAATAAATTATGTTTTAACCGTGGTTAAGGTTGATTGCGGGTTAAATAATAACCGTGGATTAATCTACAGTCACAGTTTAGGTACATTAGGCACGGAACCTCGGTATAGGGTTAGGGTCGTAAAGATCACGTGGTCTCATATTTCGGCGCCGATCGAGATATGAGATTATTTTTACGACAAAGAAATTTTTATTGTTTTTTTTACTAAAAAAAAAAAATGCTTCTGGTTTTTAAGTTTGATCGTGGCGTGCCTGGATTTATGGTGTTTTTAAAATTTTTTAAAGATTTCACGATTAGATAACGGCTTATTTGATGTTTTTTTTGTGCTTTCTCAAATCTATTTTCGTATACGATTTATTTGTAACACTTAAAATGTCATGTAATATATTTTTTATATAATATATTATAATTCACTGCGATATTCCAAAAATAGTATATATTTACATACATACATGATATATATATATATATATATATATATTTAAGTAAATTAAGCAAAATAAAATACAAAGTTTAAGTAATGTCAGTGTCACTTTATTTTTTTTAATTTGTTTCAGAAGCAGCCCAAGGATGCCACATACAGGTAATCAACTCCACCCACGCACGTCGGCGAATATAAAACGCAATATCTAATCGTAAACCCTAAAACAAAATCTTAATTAACATAAACGAAACATTAAGTAAGGTAAAACAACAGGAATTTACCTCACACATTGAAATCATAAGCGTTTCAAAGAAGCCCTATCGGCGGCCATTACGAATAATTAAGAGAATCGAGTCCAAAATCGAGATAATCCCGATCGTATCGGCCCACCCGGTCAAACGCGACTCGTTCTCTAATTCATTATATATGCCTGACTTTGGTCACTTGTTTCACTTGACACGCTAACTTCGATTCTTATATTTATTCACTGGAACGAATAATATGCTTTTGTTGTGGTAGGTATTTGATTGAAAAAAAAGTTTTTGACGTTTTTTTTTATATTTAACTACGGCTGTATGGTAAAGGTTTTTGCCTTTCTCAATGGGATTTAAAAAACTATATTTGAATATGTTATTATTTGGGTCTCAAATAATGACGTATAAATGTCAAAAAATGTTATTGGTTTGAAAAGTAATCGAAAATTAATTTTTATTTTATTTATAAAATTATATCATTTCCGATCTACATTTCATATATATATTTAATGAATTAAATAATTATACAAATATTTCTGGTAGCATTGGTACCATTATAAAATAAATGGGTCTTCATTAATATATTTTAGGTCACGTATAATGACGAGTCAACAGATTATGACAAATAAAAAAGATTACATCAAATATGTAGTGAATAAACGAATCAGAAACACTAAAGCGGTAGGTATTTTAATAATGGCCAATGATATAAAATTCTTTTCATCTCATTTATGGTTTGCGATGTTATCATATATAATAATGTTAAACAGTCGATTTGTGTGCGAATAGTTTAGTTTGAGATCACACACGACGTTTCCGGCTTAGTGCTAATTTAATTTAAGTCAGTTGACCAACTTATTTTTAATAATAATATTATTTCATAATATATTTTAGTCAATTGACCAACTTATTTTTAATAATATAATTATAATTTTAGTCAATTGACAAACTTATTTTTTTATAATATTATTTCATAATATATTTTAGTCAATTCACCAACTTATTAAACATCTTTTCACTATTATAACTATTTTATAAGTCAATTGAATGTTTATTTTTTTCAACATATCTTTTCATGGTTAAAACCATGTGAAGCATGATTTGATTTGTCAAATTTTTATAGTTTTTGTGGAAAACGGTTTAATTATCATAATAGTTTAATATCAGGTAATTTTATTTAACTTTAATTAAAGATATCACATATTTTTTATTTGATAGACTGAAATAATTAAAATAAAAATCTAGAATCAAAAATAAAATATTTTTTAACTTTTATAATATTTTAATCAAAAATAAATATAATAATAATACGTTAATATCAATAAAACTATCTGTAATTTAATTACAAAATAATCTGATATCGAGTGACGTCACGCGACATCACGCGGACGTCAGATGTATATCACACTGTGACTTTTGGACGATAATATTAAGATGATATTAACGTGGATGAGAATTATTTATTTATATTATTATTACAATGAATGATTATAATATTTCTTTTATTTTGAAATATTATTGAAATTAAATACAGTAAATTTAATTTCACATAGAGATGTTAATTATTTTTATCTTCATATAAATATTTAAAAAAAAATAAATATATATTTTTTTTATTTAACACCGAAATTCAGTAAAAAGTAAATTCATATAAAAGAATCCGTCAGTCTTATCCATATTGCCGAAACAGACGCGCCATCAATTTTAATTTTCTAGTCGGATGTTTACAGCTCTGTTACATCTATATCATAAACCTCACTTTATTATATATTAATTGTACTGACAGCGGCGGGTGCATGGCGCGAACTAACTCATTCGGATCATTATATTTTTTATTATAACATTTTTTTATTATCTATGCTTAATGACATAAAAGTTATTTGATTCACTTTCATTTATTTATGTTTATCTTCACGCCATATCCCTTGCGGGGTAACCAGAGAGGACGGAGCGCCAAACGGTCCCTGCATAACTCTTTCACCTCGGCCACAGACATCAACCTCTTCATACATGCCCTCCGGGGGGTCCTCATGCTTTTTACGTGACCTTCCTCCAGTATCATACATACTGTGTTTTCGAAGGATTTATTTATTTACTTTCATTTATTTTTTAATGAAATTCATAAAATAAATAAATAACAAATGAAACATAATTTAAGATAACTCTTTTTTAGATACTATTTTATTATTAATTTTAAAAATTAATATTATAATATGTATACAATAATAATAATAATAATAATAAAAGTTATTTTCATTTAAAACTATTAAATTACATTTATTCATTGGAAAGTTCATTTAATATTAATAGTAACAGTTAAGATTAAATCATTCATTCATTAAAAGGTTATAAAGAAAGGTTTAAAAACATTCATTCAATAAAGATAAATGAACAAGCCATGTTAGCTTATATTTATCTAAATACAGAATCAATAATTATATTAATACAACCGGGATTCGAATCTGCTACCTCTGGACTTACCGTCGCTCCACCGATAAGTTACCGTATGACTCATTCATTCTAAAGTTAAGTTAAAGTTAGTAAAGTTAAGTTATAAAGGTATCCGCTATTTCAATTAGTAAAAATTAAAAAAAAAATTGTCTGTCCGTTTGGTCAGGCTAACCTCTAAAACGGCTGGACCGATTATAACAGAACTTACAGAGATGGACCTGAAGAAGCTTAAGCTACTTTTAAAACATAAAATATTTTTTTACTTTCCACATTCGTTATTTATGCTTCTCCGACTTATATACTTAAAAGGAATCAATTAAAATTATAATATAATAATATATAATTATTCTTACAAAACTTCTATCAACTGGTAAGAAACTGACTTTAACTATAATAATAATTAGAAAAGAAAAAAAAAAGAAAAAAAAACCGTCAAAGAGAAGGATAGAATATATATATTTGTTTCATGTTAAAACATGTTTTTATAAGGGTTACATGACACAATAGAATAAAGTATTTAATTTTGTCCCCTTTATATATATACTAGCTGCTGCACAGACTTCCCCTGCTAATCACAGACTATTATAATCAATTAAAATGTAATTATTATACCGCCATCTATTGGCAACTTGTACAAGTTAGTCCATTAAAGCCTTTATGTATAAAAAACCTTAAATTCGCAATAGAAAATTGAACCTTAATAGTAATAAAAATAAAAATCTTTTAACTTATATCAAAGAAGAAATATCTACAAAATTTTATTGAAATTCATTGATAGTTCCAAAGATTAGTACAGACGGACATCGTGACATATATATATATGTATGTTTTATTAAAACATTACAAGTATGTTTTATTAAAACATTAATTAAACCTTATTTACAAAAACTTTCCAAATATAATCAGATCCGAAAACGCATCGGAACGATCAAAGGCTCACATGAAACACGTCGAGAACATTGCCAACGAGACCGCCGGCCATTAACGACACGTGAATACTAAAATAAATCGGAATTAATTATAATTATACCTTTTTAATTATAAAAAATAATATTATATATATATTATCTGTGCAACAAAATGTCATTTTTGCCGCGTTTCTCTAATCTAATGTACAATATCTTAAAGTAACTATCGCTCCATGTATTTTCGTTATGATATTGTTAGATCATGAACTTTAATAAAAAAAAGTTTAGTTAAAGTTAAAGTTTATTTTTTTCGATGTTTATATTCAATATTTTTATTTATTTTATTTGCTTAGCTTTGTACACTTTCTAGCTTTCAAAAGAGACTACCTTGACGAAAATACACCGTAAAACAAATAAAAAAAAAGAATGAATAGAAAAATTTTCAATAAAAAAAATTGAATTGTTTTTATTTTGAGGAAATCTAAATAAAAAAATGTTTTTGTCGGTAATTTTTTGTCCGGTAATCGTTTGGTTAAGTGTAAAAAAACACATGTAATGTAATTAAAATATACAAAAAAAAAATGCCTACCGTTTTACAATTTGTAATATATTTTATAAATTTACAAAAATAACATTTTATTTATAGACATAGTTAAAAAAAATTAAAATTAAAGAAAATAATGTTATTTGTTGACTGGTGTCATGTACGGGCACCACATCTGTTTAATCTTCATATATTTGGATGATTCATCTTCTTCCTGAGGTTGTATTATCCTGGTGGCTCGTGGCTTCTTGAACTTCAGGTCCACGTAGTCCACGCCGTGCGGTATCCACGTCACCGTGAAGCCAGACCCTGACAAATATTCATTGTACTGGTTACATTTCAATTTTAAATCGTCAAACGCAGCAGTCGTGTTCATCAGACAAGATGGAGGAAACTAATGACTTTGTCAGTAATTATGACGTTAAATAGTTCTTACATATACATTATTCGTAAATTCTACTAATAGTAAAGTGTTTGTTTGTTCCTTTTTCACTACAACTACTGAAGAGATTTTGATGAAACTTTATAGTAATATAGCTTATATATAAAAACATAGGATGCAATTTTGGAACTACTCAATATAGAATTTAAGGCAAGCGAAGCGACAAATTAAATAGGTTTTGTCTAGATATCTAAATATATCGATTAGTGAGAGAGGGAGAGAAAGAGAGATCTCTGTTTCATCTTGATTAAAATGTTTTCCTTTGTCCGGATGTCCGTCTCTTCTCCTCCATAGGTAACATTTCTTAACCATTACTCATGATTCGTGAAATATTACGAGAAGGTTTCTTAATTGAGTTCAGATTTAAATTGTGGATTTTTTAATATAGCAGATGTTTGAGGGATGAAAAATTAAAATAACTATTATAAAATGTCCCAAAACTGTTTTTTAACACTTATAAAGATGTATTCGTTTGTCCAAACAAGCTTTCCGTTTAATAAACTTCAAACAAAATGATTTAAAAAATTTATTAAATAAAAAAACTCAATATTCTTGTATCATATCGAATCAAGAGATCAACAGATCAGAGACATTATATAAATATCCAATTCACTTCTATCTGTCATTTTATTAATATGGAACATACTCCAATCTGTCATTTTATTAATATGAGACACATTTTCTTGTGAAAGCAAAACTAACTTTCTTGTCAGGGCGCGACCAACTTAGAGAAACGACTCCCAACATAATATACAATATATGTTAAAATAATCATTGCATTATACTTTATACATAGTATAAACTACTGTCAGTATACATACTGTTATAATTGTCAATGATATCCGGTCGTAAAGTCCCCACAGTGTAGAATCTTAGTTTCTCAACGGCTGCGGAGTATTCCTCGCAGCGGCATCTGTCCATTTTGAAATAAATAGAACATTATTAATTTGACATTGACATTGAACTGTTGTCTAGTATTTGACATTTGTAAAGAGGTTTTAATGACTTTCTTTATGGACTGTATTAGGAATTTGTAAGGAGGTTTTATTCAGTTTCTTTTTTAAAAGTATTTGACATTTGTAAAAAGGTTTTATTCAGTTTCTTTCTAGAAAGTATTTTACATTTGTAAGGATGTTTTATTCAGTTTCTTTTTGGAAAGTATTTTTACATTTGTAAGGAGGTTTTATTCAGTTTCTTTTTGAAAAATATTTGACATTTGTAAATAGGTTTTATTTATTTTCTTATTGAAAAGTATTTGACATTTGTAAGGTTTTATTCAGTTTCTTTCTGGAAAGTATTTTACATTTGTAAGGAGGTTTTATTCAGTTTCTTTCTGGAAAGTATTTTACATTTGTAAGGAGGTTTTAATCAGTTTCTTTTTGAAAAGTATTTGACATTTGTAAGGAGGTTTTATTCAGTTTCTTTTTGAAAAGTATTTGACATTTGAAAGGAAATTTTATTCAGTTTCTTTTTGAAAAGTATTTGACATTTGTAAAGAGGTTTTATTCAGTTTCTTTTTGAAAAGTATTTGACATTTGTAAATAGGTTTTATTTATTTTCTTATTGAAAAGTATTTGACATTTGTAAGGTTTTATTCAGTTTCTTTCTGGAAAGTATTTTACATTTGTAAGGAGTTTTTAATCAGTTTCAATTTGGAATATATTTGACATTTGTAACGAGGTTTTAACCATTTTTAATTTGTCGTTAATAAAGTTCGATGTAATATAAGGTTATATATATTTAATAATTATTGTAAGAAACATTTCTAATTTCTAGAATTATGTTAAATGCTAGTTTTTACTCTAATAATATCCGCCATTACTTATATTAAGTAGTCAATGAAACAACTTACTATTCTACAAATGTTATATTATTATAGATCTTTATCCATTCCATTCCATTTAGTAACATATTACTATTGTTATTAAAATTTAAATTAAATATATATATATAATGAAATCCTTACTAACATTATGAAGATAACATTTGTATGTATGTATGTGTGCATGTGTCAGGTAAACATAAAAATTATCGATTTTAAATTCTTTCACATGTGATACTTACATTATCAGAGAACAATATAAACTACTTTTTATTACGATCGAGATATACGGAATCGGGATCCGGAAGGTACTGTCAGATAATACATACATACAATGTGTCTTTGTGTGTGTGCGTGTGTGTGTGTGTGTGTGTGTGGTTCATGAAATTCTTGCTCATTTGTTAAGGAATAGAAAACCTTTTATACTAAATAAGAATATTTTTGAAGTATAGAAAATAAAAGACTTTCGGCGTAATAAGACTTCCTTAAACCGTGCGAAGTCACAGGCAAAGCTTGTATTGTAAATGTCTTTCAAATACATGTAAAATTAAATGGTATATATCTATGGCCAGCGCTTCTCAAGTGTGTATAACTTTCCAAGATGGTGGTAGCTTTCACAATGAATAATATTTTTTATAAATTATACAAAAAGGGTGAGATGATTTCGTGTTTTATAAAAAAGGATAACAATTTGTACGATTCACTCTAATAGGAAAGCCTTAACAGAGGCATCAAAATTTATAGTTTTTTTTGTTAAGAACTGACGCCGTAAATGATAAAATTGCAATAAAAGTCGTGAACGAATAAAATGTACAGCGCTATAAGATTAACGCTTCAAGGGTTCCGTGTGAAATGTATTTAAAAAATTTAATAAATAGAGATAAAAAAAAAACATAAAATAAAATAAAAATTTAACAAAAAAATATATATTAATTCGTCTTGCAATAAAGACAAATTTTTCAAACCATAAAAACATTTTATATCAAAACCTCCTTTTGTAAAGTCGGTTAAGTGCTACGTGTAGTGGAACCTTAATTCGCGGAACCAAATCTCCGCTCCCGTTCGCAATCGGTTATAAAATCGGTCAAAGACGCTAACTTAACCATAACTTGGTCGATATACGAGCGTATATAACCTTTTACGATATTGTAAAATTCAAAACTTATGGTTTTCGCGAATAATAAATTGTACAACCGTTATTGTTATGGTTATAAAGGTTATATTGTTGAATTAGTGTGAACTTTAATTATACTGATACCTCTAGACGTATTTGAAGGTTTATCTAACTGGCAAGTTAGAAAGAAGTATTTATAGTAAATATTTTTATTACGCAACCTTTTTGAATGAAAAAAAAAGACTGGCCGTAAATAATTATTTACTTTTTTTTTAATTGAAGTTGGAAAATAAAAATGTATTTATATATTGTTCAAACTTTTTGGATGACATAAAAAGTACTGGCCGTAAATAAATGTGTACTACTTTTTTAATTAATTGATGTTGGCAAATGAGAAAAAAGTATTTATGTTGTTAAAACTTTTTGTATTAAATAAAAAGTACTTGCCATTAATAAGTATTGACGTATTATTATTTTTTAAAGTTATTGATTTTTTTTAAATCAAATAAAAATACTGGCCATAAACAAGAAATATATGTACAAATTTTATATTAATTAAAGTAAACTTTATATAGCAGTGGACGCGTTCTACAAATGTATTCAGTTATTTGATTTATTTGCATTCTATTTTTAAATATAGTCAAAGACATTTAGATTGAAATGTGACTTGTAATTAATTATTTAAGATCAACTTACCTAAAAATAATATATATTATTTATCTGAATACTATAAAGGGATTTTTTAATGAACGAAATATTGAAAGTTTTTTTTTAATTATAACTCCTTAGAACATAGAGTTTCTAGAACATAGAATATAATTGTCTATGTTAATATATTTAATATGGCGGTCAACCTCTTATGAAGGTCTCTCACTTATCATTCTGATCAGAAAGACACTATTAGTACAATTCACAATAAAACTAAGTATTACTAATATATATATATATATATATTATGTAAAAAATATATTAAAATATATACTGCCAGTTTAAAAGTTTTTGACGACAATATTTTAACTTTACACAAGATGGCAGCTCTGTGTATATAATATTCGTTTTGCGAACAAAAATGGCGGTCTTAAAAATATATTTAATATTGACATTTAAATATCTATCATTTTTGGTAACTGAAGATAACTTTGTATTAATATTATAATACATAATACACTAGTTGTTGCAAGTGACTTTGTCTGTTAATAACTCACTGCTACAATAAATAACCTAAAGCTCATACTAAATGCATATATATATTTTACTTGACAACTAAGATTTTTATGGCTATTTTGTTTTAAAAAAATCGTAATTAAAAAATATATTAAGAATTATAAAGTATTGATTGATTTTGTCTTCAGCATGTCCGCCATGTTTTATACATTTTAAAAATCATCAACAGGGGTTCGAATCTGATTTATTAAAAGTGTATCAATTGACAGACAAATTAAAATATATGTTATTATATTAATATAAATATATAAATAAATATTTAAAATTAACTGAATACGTCTCTGTCAATCGTTTTGTATCGGCTTTTCTTAAAAGGAATTTTATAGAAATATTACTAATTATTAGCATTATGGCAATTTAGTTCTTATGTGTCAATATTACGGTCCAGTTTCCCTTAACGTGGTGTAGTCGTAAAGAAAAGTAATTTGCACCCGTTCGTATCTCCACTACAATAGCCGTGAAATGGACATCGGCGAAAGAAAAGTAATAAACAAAATTGCTTCAAACAAATTAGATCACTAATTTTATGGGATTAAGGTCGTAAATCGTGTGAAGTATTAATGTTTATTGACACTTAACAGTAGCTGTTAAGCAGAGATGGATCTAGAAATTGGAGAGGAAATTGATTTTTGTAAACTAATTTCACTTTAAGAAATATAATTAATAGGTTTTTTTATATTATAAAATATAATATTATTTCATCTAATATATATAAATGGCCGATTTAAAAAATATTTTTTTTGTATGGGATCACATTTTCTTAGTATAAACTTTTTAAAATAAAGAACGGAAAAACGGTTCTTGAGCTATACACACAGACAGACAAACAAAAAAAAAATAGTGAATAATGAATCATCATAAGACAATTATTATTTTGGTATGTGGGTTACAAAATGAAAAAATTAAGTGTACAGACAACAAAATATATATAGTTTATTAGAGAAATAACATTTATAACATTATAACTATATATAACTGTTATATACGGGTCCCGGGTTCAATCCTCGGGTGTAAAAATATATAACACTAGCTGTTTCCAACAACTTCGTCTGTACATTAAGTGTTTTACAATTAATTTTTATTATTAACACCGCCATCTTATGTACATTTATTGAACTAAGAAATGAATTAAATCCTTCAGGTATGAAACCTCAAATTATTATTATTACTACAGTTAAAACTACCCTATATTTTAAGTTACACCAAACAGTAGATATCTATAAAATATCATTAAAATTAGTTCAGTGATTTTAAGATTGGCACAAACGGACAACATGATTTATATATATAAACATTTATCCTGGCTAGGACCATCGGGCGTAGAAAAAGGGGTAGGCCAAGTACGCGTTGGGCAGACGATGTTGTAAAAATAGCAGGCACCCCCTGGATTCTAGTAGCAAAAGATAGAGAACAACAGTCATCTCTGGACTCCTCCAGAGTAGGAGTAGGAGTAGTAGTAGCGGAGTAAGGCGGAGGCCTTTACCTACCGCTGAGAGGGGTTCTTGTAACTATAAAATTACAACAAATATTGGCCCAGCATTGGGCCAATATTGGACCAGTATTCAACTAGTATTGGGTCAGTATTGACTCGATATAGGGACAGTAAGATTAAAGTGTATGTCTGTATGTATTGGGTAACATAAATAATATATTTCACTTTTACTATATTACGTTGTTGTTATTCGAATATTGTGAACCTGGGACCTCTTTGATACCGTTCTAACAACTGAGCTACAATGTACCATCGTAATATGGTATTTTATATATATTTTTTCTCGAGGAGGTTATTAGAAGCTAAAATATTTGAAGTCAGCCATTAAAACTAGTTATACCCAGAGGTAATAATAAAATAATGGCTATCAGGTATAAATTGGTTTCGCCAATCAAATAGGTATTAGGGGGCAGGTGGGGGGCGGCCCCTTGTCTCATTTTGACAACAAATGGACATCAATTATACTTATCTGATATTGCTAATATCATCCGTTTTGGCGTTTTTTTTTGTTTTTTATGTTGGTACATGTTTTTTTTTTGAATTTTTTGTCTCTTAGGATTTTATGTAGATCGTATTATTATTTTTTTTGTTCATTTTTGTCTTTTTTACGACATTACACAATTTTTAAATGATTTTTTTCTGTTATTGTTAAAAAAACATGAAAAAAAACATAAGAAAATACGTTTTATCCGAAAAATATTTCATGATTCAATATTTTTTGTCTCTTTTTACGATATTATATACATCGTTGTAATAATATTTTTATAACATTTATTTACAAAGAACAAATTTACAAACCCAAATAGATTTGTTTCTTTAAGAATTATTATTGTCTTTTTTTTTATTTTTGTAAATTTTTTTATATACTATTGTTATTATAAAAAAAATATTCAAAAGAGAAATAGAAATATGTTTAGACAATATATATATATATATATATATATATATATATATAATATATAACTGTATATATATATATATATATATATATATATATATATATATATATATATACAGTTATATATTATATATATATATATATATATATATATATATAACTGTATTTCTCTCCAACTGCAACTTCATAATAATTAATCCAAGTATCCCCCCAGGGCAGGCAGGCGTCAATCAATTGGGGGGGGTGTTCGTGAACGGGCGACCTCTACCAGATGTGGTGAGGAAGAGGATAGTGGAGCTGGCCATCCTCGGGGTCAGACCATGTGACATCAGCAGGCAGCTCCTCGTGTCTCACGGCTGCGTCTCCAAGATCCTCACCAGGTTCTATGAGACCGGATCCATCAGACCTGGCTCTATCGGCGGGAGTAAGACTAAGGTATCTTGAACTCTATCATTATGTATGTAGAGTTATTTATTAAATTTTTTCATACCTACATCCTAAGGTAGAGTAATAAAAATAATTTTAGACTTAAATTATACTAATTTTAATAGAAAATAGTGTGTTTGAACTAACTTTACAATAAAAGAAACTAAAATGTAGAGACACTAATTATAGGAGTACCAACTACATGTGTTTAATAAATCGTTTACTACAAACACTACATTTCAAACTCTACTATTGAAGATAATCACAGCCCCAGAGTTTATATATTTACATGAATATTAGAAATTATCGCAATTACTATTAAGTGTTATATATTAAATAATTATATGTATATGTGTGTGTCATTATATATAATACAGATGTAGAGATTTATAATATTATATTTATTATACAAATGGCGTCTTTCATTTAATAATTTACTTTGTATTTTTTTTATCACATACAATTTTCTTTATTTATATTTTTTTTATATTAAAACATTTTTTTACTAATTTCAGTAAACATTCGTGGTATATTTATTTTTAAACATGCTGTCTTATTCTTACTCGAAGGTAAAAGATAAAAAAGTATTCAAAAAATTTTCATATATAGTGTGATGGAATAAAAAAAATAATTATAAATGACAAAACACAGAATTTCTCAAATATGAATAAAATTTTTAATTAAATTATGAATTTACACAATTTTTTTAAAATATTTTTCTTTGTAAACTAAAATAAGGAGTAAACATAATTAAAATGTCACTAATGAGCTCTGACCTTTGAAAGGCATTACAATTATCGAAACGAACGCGAGAGAAACTTGAGTTTAAAAAAATCACTAAATGATGTTAAAAAAATCTGATAAATCAGAATAAAAACAAAATAAACAGTGCAACCGTGTAATAAAATGAATCGAGCGGGTCACGGCGGCAATCATATGTAATTATAAACTATAAAATCACAAGACTTTCGGCTTCTTCACGTCGGATTTCGATACGGTTGAATTGATACACCCGGGAGGGTTCGGTATGATTTTTAAATAAAAACATTTTTTTCTAATACCAAACAGTTTTTATAACAATTTTTTTTTTTTTTATTTACCGAAGAGTTTTTATTCCAAACCTTATAAGTTAAGAATTAAATTAAAAAAAAAACTTAAATGTCATTTTTCCCGCCTAAGCCTAGAAAATTCGAAATCTATTTATTTTTATTACGAAAGAGGTTTTATTTCAAAACATTATAAATTTATTATTTATAAAAAAAAACAAGTTTCTCAAGTCTTACTATATACATATATATAGTTATATATATATATATATATATATATATATAGTTTTTTTAATTACAAAAATATATCAATTACTTTTATTACAAAGGAGGTTTTATTACAAAACATAATAAATGACATTGATACCTCAATGTGATTATATTAAAAAAAAAAACAAAAATCTTTAATCTGTCACTTTTCCCGCCTAACTCCGGCGATGTGAAAATCGCTGACCAACAAAACTCATGCCTTCAAATTCGGTACGCCAATAAAAGTTCGATTTTGTGGCAAACGGACGCCGACGTCAAAAAATTGATTACAACAAAATACTTTGAATAACCGAACAGTTTTATTGTGGCTGTTACGAGAAATCTTAATTGACTACTAATCAACTGTATATTGCACCGAAATCTCAATATCTGATCTCATCCGAATATGGTCATGCTACATTTGTGGTAGCCATAAACAATGAGGTTTATGTATAGTTTTAGATCTGAATTTTGTACAGATTAAAATTTTTTTTTTGTTTTTTTTTTTATTTATACGCAGACGTAATAATACATTCTGCCAAAATATATTATATCAAAAATTTTTAAAAACAATTTATTTAATTTTCATTTCAAATCTAATACAACATGAGTAATTTTTTTAATTTTTACAGTAATAAAAAAACAATTTCAAAATTCAATACCTTCAAATTACATCAATAAAACTTGATGAGTGGTACCAACAGTAACGATTTATATAAGTTTAATTGCAACTCGAACCTTCGATTTCACGGAGAGGTTGAACACCTTGGATTATAACTTTGTGATGCATTTACTCATGTTTAACACTATTTATCGGACGCTAGATCGTATAGGGAGCTGTTAGCGAGGTTTTATTGAACACTTTTAATACTATTAGAGGTCCAAAACTGAAATAGAAATTCTTACTAGAGTAAAATAATCCAAAAATAAGATAATCTTATAAATATTTAGACAAATAGAAGTGTTTTCTTTATCTTTGACTAAATATATAAATATTTTATAAACAGACACAAGTTTTGATAAAAATATAGTAGGTATTGCAAAAATAATCTAAGATTTTTCTAGAAGTATTTTGGAAAAATATAACATTGTTGTTTAAAAATATAAGTTGAACGTATATTTTCTTTATATTTAATAATTATCTTAAAACACATTAACTACTTTTCACAATACACATAGTGCTGTGCTTTTACATACAATTATCGATAAAAAAAAAAAACCGTAACATAACAGAACTGTTTTAAACCAATTAAATATCACAAATTAATAAACGTACCTACAATCAATTATAAAAAAAATATAAAATTAACAATTAACCAGTAGACATAAAGCAAAACGAATCTCAACTGTGGGAGAGCACGCCACACAACCCATCCCATCCACAACACGACCAATTAATATTATACACGGCAATTTAGTTTTTATTGCATCCATCAAAACTATTATAATCCTTTACCCATTATATGCTTTTTATCTTACGGAAGCGTTGTACCGTCGGGCTTCTACTCGATTTTTGATATTAAATGTACTGTTTAATTATTTTTATATTGTATTATTATAATTAATTGATTGACGCTTCTCAATACATTCGGTTAATAGTATATAAATTTTGGCATCCCTAGAATTTTAATTTACACACACACACACACACACACACACACACACACACACAAACACACACACACACACACACACACATACGCTTTAAATTAAGAGTTATTTATAATTTATATTTGATGAATTTAGACGTTAAGAGAATCTGAAATGTTTGAGCTTTTAAATATTGGGACATTTCAGTATTCTGTAAGATTCTTTCATGAACAATTATAAAAAGTATTTTTGTCTGTCAATCGTCCAAAATATAATAGATTGTATGAATTTAGAACACGGATATATCTAGAAATAGACGAAGATAATGCCTTCTCTCTTTTTAACACGCGAGAAGTCACAGCCTAAGGCAGTATAAGACATAGGTGTTACATTTTGCGCTTATATTCGCTTCATCCCAGTTTTATGAGTGGTGGTATGTGTTTACGGCGCGTGGTGACGGTTTACGACTCACTGTAATTAGTACCACCACCGCTTTATGGTATTATTGAACACTCTCCTACTGATTTTTGGTCTTCTTTATCTAATTATTACTAGGGGCGCCAACAGAGTCGAATATTGAGCGAAGCGAGCCCATTGATTTCAACGGGATATCAGTTTTTTGACGACATTTTTCAAAAAAACCATTACCTAATGTGTGTCTCTTGGATGACAAAATTTCATAATTTTCCGTCAAGTAGTTTTCGAGCCTATTCGTGACAAAGAATGTGAAAAAGTCTCCAGTAGAACGCTCCGCTCGCAACGCTCGCTTCTTCAAGGGGCTCTCCAAAAGCTACTTTGACAATGCTGTGGGACACCCAAACCCGCTGGTGGTTAAGGCCACAGGATACACGGCCCGTAAGACTCCTAAAGTCAGAAAGAGAAGACCCAAGTCGGTACTTTTCGACCCGGACGACGCGATTACGTTAGGGAACGCTACGTAAAAGCGGCAAAGCGAACATAAATACTACACATACACACACACAGCGTCTTCGCCGGCGAAGACGAGGCCCCCATCCAAGCACGTTGCTCCGGCGTTCTGCCGTCGGAGGACGGTAGTGTCAAATTCTAACCCACATCCAACCCTCGCTTCCCACCTAACGGCGTCCTGAGCCGTGGTCCGAGCCTCACAGGAGGCGCCCTCAGGACGCGCGTTCCCCTGGGGCCCTTAAGGCCCCCCCTTGTCAAGGGCGGGTCTCTGCACCCGTCCATTACTCCGGTGACGCTGTCATGGCCAGTAGGGCTAACAGCAGAGACAAACAAAAAAAAAAAAAAAAAAAAAAAAAAAAAACGCTCGCTTCGCTCAATAAATATGTCTATGTATGTAGAGTTATTCCATTGGTATACCATATTCCATACAAATACCATTCTGGAGCAAAATAATAATGAAATTAATGGATTTTAGAGGAATATCATAATGGTTAATTTAATATAAAATTTACAAACACTTTTCATTGTATATTTCAATATTAAGCCTTTTATTTCCGTAGAATTATAATTTTGTTTTGTTATCAATAAAAATAATTGATTCTCCTTCATTCCATTTATATATTTATGATTTCCTTATTAAAATATAATATTTTTTTAACAAAATAAAATTGGTACCTTTTATTAATTAGTTAAAGTAGAACAAAATTCCTTTGAATAATATATTATTACACCTCTTTACTTTTCATACCAGTTGTGATCATAAAAAACAATAAAAATATAGAAAGCTACCAAATAATAGCTGCTGACTCACATCCTTATAATCAGTGGTCAGAATGACACTAGTGGATGGCAGTGGTATTATCCATGGACATCTACAAAAATAAGTGTTTGCGAATGAGAAACCTTTGAGTAATTGGTGAAAATAGAAGAGATTAAGACATATGTAGAGTTAACACTAAACCTACCAAGTACCGGTCAAATTGACCATTCTTAAACTTTTGTAAAACTTACACATTTTTAAACGCTATAATATCGTTATCAAACTACATGACAATTCTTAGAATATGCATATAATATTTTCTACACTCTTTACTTTTAGTTATTTCCATTGTTACCTGCGTTATATAATAAAATAACTATTAATTACCGGTCAATTTGACGGCGTGCGGTAGGAACAGGTATACAAGAATTGTCGGTAGGTTTAGTGTTAAAGAAGGTTTTAAGCTTTGACTCTATCACTTATTGAAGAAAACGCATCTAGCATAACCATTTTAGGATTTTCTGTGAGAGAAAGCCAGCCGGTATATGAGTATATCGTATGTTGATATTCCATGGGCTGGTGATCGAGCTAGCTCGTATACGGGGTGTAGAATGACAGCTAGGCTCTACCTCTAAAACAAGGATAACACTTAATTATATTATGACAAATAATACAACCTTCGATCGCGGTGTTCTTACTTTATGCGACGGTCATGTTTCATACATATATATATATATATATATATATATATATATATATATATATATATATATATATATATATATATATTATATATACATATATATAAGTTATATGTACGTAACTTATTGAACTGAACGTAAGAGAAGCTCTTAACCGTTTGGGAGACCTTTTTTGTGTTTAGTTGTCTCCAGAATGCGACGAGATAATTAGCTAAAAATTTTCTCATGTACGTTTGAGTCGAACGCGGATGTTATAGCGAATATATATATATATATATATATGTATATATATTTGTATATATATATTGTAATATTTCCATGAGCGTAACGAGTCAATTAGTGTGTTGTCGTGCACTTGTTAGTTCAGTCACCATGACTTGCTTCAGCACTTACGATGTGTGAACTTGTGTGAATTGACATTTTTATGTTATTTTGTGTTTAAAATTAATGGAAATATAAACATATAGTATATTTAGTTACTTATTCTAAGTATATGTTTCTATATATACAATTTATGAATATATTATTAATCTGTATGTGTTTTACTTTTAATATCATTTTTTAAAGGTTGAACATACTTTGATAGTTTTTATTTGACAATTGGACCCCTAGGTGGCGCTGGAGTCGCTTCAATGTTCTTATATTTTATATTCAGTGAATTTATCGCGATTTTCATAATAAAAACATAATCACGGAGAAAACATATACAATATTATTAAATTAAAAAAAATAAAAAACACATAATAAATATTAAATAAATACATATTTATTGACAAAACAAGTTGAAAATAATATTCACATTATATTATATATAGTACAAATAAAAACTCACCCCATATTAACCCGCCCCTCATTTCCCGAAGCCCTATCACATCATCTAAATAACATGTTAATACAAGGGTTAAGTTGTTCTGTCATTTGGTTCATTTGTTATCTTTATTGGATCTCTTTAAACTATTTAGATACAGGAAGGATGTCCGGAAAGTACGAATCAAAATGTATTTATAGGTTTTTTTTCAAATTATGCTTTTCGAAAAGATGAAACGAAAAAGTATATATAGCTTAGTTTTTTTTTAAAAGAGTTGATAGCAAAAAAGTATTTATAGTTATCTTTAAAAACATGAAATGAAAAAGTATTTACTTACAGCTTTTGTATATTTTTTTTAATTGTATTATTTTCGCCGACGGATGAATATTATTCGGTTGTATATTTTTAAATGTTCAATAATAAAAAAATTATATAAACATTCTACTGTTATTTCAGTGAAATATATAAATTTTTATATTAGCTTAATAATATTTCGAAATTATTTCGATTGTATATATTTTTTACGTGTTTCCGATCTTTTAAAATGGTTGATATTAAAATTTATTTCAATACCAATATTATAGACAAACAATTTCATTCTAAGTTAAGATCAAAACAACAATTCCACAGATAATATAAAAATATATAATCTGTTGTTAATAAAACTCAATTACACACAAAACGGTAGACAATGACAAATAGTACGATTCACATGAATTTATATTAAAATATTATTGAAAACTATGATAAGGATCGCGGCAATGACATGCCAAAGTGACATTAACAGTAATGCCAACAAAATAACATGAATAGTTAGTGTTTAATTGCGCAAGCAACACCGGGGGGCTGTTTGTATTTATGGCAATACTCGTGACCTATTATTTAGATATATAACTGTGTTCTTTATTTGAAATTTTAATTTTTAAATTTGGAATGATTCATTGGGTTTTTGTATTTAACAGTCAATACTAAGTATGTAAATAGTAAAAAATTAATGATTTCACAATACAAATGGACACTTCATGCATAACAAATTATAAAATACAGTAATAACTTTATAATGGAATTCCGATTACTTTAATACGAATTATAATATATATTATTGTTGTTTGTTTATCATTATTCATTACTTTCAAATTAACCTCTTAATATTTGAAATATTTACTGGGAATCGTACTTACTTATTTGTAGACAGATTACAGTCAAATATACTAAAGAAATAAATGAACGTATTTTGGTATGTCGTTAGAATAAAGTATTTCTTATATATAAATATTATTATTGTACATTTAAAGAAATAATTCTATTAAAACTTAATCAGTAGGTAAATTTAGTATAGAAAGAGGTTAGAATACACACATAATATAATAAGGATAAGAAATAAAGTTTCATATAAATAATATCGTTCGAAATTTGAAATAACTTTTTGAATTTCAAACAGAAGCATAGAATACAAAAAATATATAATGAATGTATAAAGATAAAATAATGTCGTTCTAAATTAGAATTAGATTTTTGAATTTCGAACACAATCGTTGTAATTTATATCAGTAATGGCGATGGTCAAGGCATGGGAGCAAGCACCTGTCAACCGTTGTCAACATTCACTGTTATCTGTTAATGCCTTAATAACCACATAGGGTTGTGACGTGGATTTAAAATTACTGTTTTTTTTTTTTATTTCATCATTATTATTGTTAATGGCCAGTATTATTTTAAAATGTGTTCCAATTTTAAAATTGTACAATTTTAAATAAATAATATAGTATATTGTATGTATTAACCAACCATAGTGACCGTAATAAAGACGACTGAGCAGTTTTACTGCGCGTCATAATTACATGACGTATCGGCTCGAGTTCCCGTAAGTCGGATTTGCTTTATTGCCCTCGTGGATTATAATGTCAATATTATTAATACGTTAAGCCGGTACATAAAACATATTGAAAATTATATTATATCTATAATATATATATTTTAACAAAATTTATCGTTTTATTTATATATTGTGATAATAACATATTTTATATGATTTCATAAATAAATCTATGATATTTATGGTTCTATCCCGATATAAATACTGGGATGGGATGTGTACCAATGTTAATATTCATTGTGATATGTTGTGTGTACAAGTCCTAAGTTGTTATTCTTATGTTAGGCTTAGTTTTGACATTTTGTATAAAACTAGCTATTGCCAGCGACTCCGTCTGCTACAGAATTAACTATTATTAACACAGGAATCTTTTGAAACTTATAGATATGAGAAATAAATTAAACTCTGCACGTAAAACTCAAAATTGCAGACAAAAATATAAGATTATTAATCGAAACATAATATACAAAAAATCATTAAAATCGGTTCAGTGGTTTCAGATTAACGCAAATTATTGGTTTTTTTTTTGCTATTTATATAAAAAAAATATTATTTTAATATACACAAATATAATTTATTTAGCATTTAAAATGAAAGAATGAATGAAAAGTTTAAATAATTTTCTAACGAAACAAACTCATATACTCTTTAAAGATACAGTTGGTTAAAAAACATAATAAAGGTCTCATCTAGGCTATGTTCAATAAATAGGCTTTTCTTATATATAAATAGAAAGCTGTGTAATATATAGCAGTTGCAAGAAAAAGATTGCTTTGAATCAATACTGATAACGTGTGTATCAAATGGGAGTGTTTTGATACCACACTTAGAGTATTTCTTAATTGTAATTATTAATATTACTAGGCGCCAACGGACTCTCAATTTCGGCTCGTTGCGCTCGCGAAATCTCGGGTGCCGTTTGTATATTGAGCGAAGCGAGCCCAGTGTAATGACTCATTGTTTCCCATTGACTTTAGTGATATATCAGTTTTTTGACGATTATTCCTCAACGACATGACATTTTTAATTTTTTAAAAAAAAAACCATCACCTAATGTGTGTCTTTTTGATTGCAAAATTTCATAATTTTCCGTCGAGTAGTTTTCGAATCTATTCGTGACAAGGAATATGAAAAAGTCTCCAGTAGAACGCTCCTCGCTACGCTCGCTTCTCTCAAAAAAGGTACATATTATCTACAAGCCATCTAAAATATATTAATATTATTAATATAACGGCGTCCTGTTAAATCGCAAGATCCCACAGCATGAAGGTCGCAAAGACCTCTGCGAACCCGGAACTCATAAAGTGTTAACAAAAAACCTAGACACCTGCATTACCATTAAGGCAATATAAATTCATATCGAATTAATATCAAATCAATGTATCATTAACGGGAGACCCGGTAAATTATCTTTCACCCCATCAGGTGGAAAGTGTAATAGAAATCGTTAATAAGAAGCTCTAATCGTGCGCGTGAGGACACTCGGGTGCCATTTTGTAGTGTAGCGGATTGTAGTGATGCGACGCCGTGTATCGGTTATTGTTAACGGTTTTTTTTATGTATATTATTTTTTATTCGATTTTTATAAGTGATACGACTTTGCAGAGGATTTAAATTCTTTTTTTAATATTATTTATTTTTATTATATTTTTTAATTTTTAGGGAATATAAAATATATTATTTTATCGGTTTTTGTTATTTTTTTAAATTTGATTCAGTGCATTTAACATAAATGATTATTCAAACAGGAGATAGATATACTTTTTTATAAATATCTTAGCCACAGAGTATACGATTTATTTTATATATAATACATTATGATTACTAAATGAAAGATGATATTATAACTGTATACTAAAAATTATACATTGCAACTCGATCTTATAATATATATATTTATACATATACGTATATTAGCAAATTTTTATATAAAATTTCTCTTAAACATTTTCACAATATCAAAAACTCAAAAGAAATGACTAATAATTAATAATATTAAAGTATAAATTTTATCTAAAATAGCAAAACAAGGCGCAGGCGCAGGCCGGGCCTACGCAAAAACCTATATTGGATGTGTCAAGATGATTGATGCGCGTCTTCCACACGGAACCCGTCACGCGCCGTTGCGTAATCGATGTCTTATCCACCGTTATGATATGTACCAGTTAATATCTCACCATTTAAATATATTTAAAAAAAAATTATTACGCAAAAAAAATTTTAAAAATCCGCTCGCTCTTAGCCATTTCACTTTCCATAAAATTATACATGGACAAGACTTTCTTAAAGCTCTCCTCAGATCTATTTCTCGTCTATTTCAGACCTATGTCCCGATTTTCCCAGACCTATGTCTCGTCTCTCTCAGATCTATATCTCGTCTATCCCAGACCTATATCTTGTCTCCCCGTAAATTCTACTTTAAAGCATTCAAAATTAATTTATTATATTTAATATATTATATATATTATAATATATTTAATTCTTAACCAGTCGAATTCATAAAAAAAGACATATACATAAGAATTTTTAAAAGTTTAGGATAATATATAGACAGATGTATGCACTATTGATACGTAGAATAAAAAACTTATCTGTTTCAACGATTTTTTATGAGATATAATAATACTAGACAGGAATATTTATCTTTAAAATATTAAACTAGACAAATTTTAGATTTTGTTTTAGAGATATTTGTGATATAAGTAAAAAAAATGCAATAACACTTTTCATATCTAAAAATGTTTTTATAATACACGATACGTAATTTGTAAATAAAAAATATTATTCAAAATCAATATCAATTAGAATTAAAAATAAGTTAATAATCTTAATATATAAAACACAAAGACTCTCTGACTCACTGACTCATTCATCGCTCTACAGCCCAAACCGATATACCTAGAAAGCTGAAATTTGGAAATGAAATGAAATAAGAAAGGATTTTGCAAAAGTCCAAACCGTTCCAAAGTTACAGTTAAAAAACTGCAAAAAATATAACGAGCCTGTTAGATACCTAATAGGTGGTGTGGAAATTCAAACAAAATGTTTGATCACTTTCGCCGTCCGTCGCAAAGCACGGGTAACCTGCTAGTTGAATATAAAAGAGAAAATACATCCAAAACCACTATATTGATAAATCTTACATTATCAAATATAAACACTTCAAACCCCAAAAAAGATATTAAAAGATAATAGTCAGTAGTTAATTTAAAGATACCACTTCAGCAGCGACTAATGAGCTAATCCCACCAAACTACCACCTGTTATTTCGCATGATACCTAACGTAATGAAAATTCCCATAAAGATAAACAAAATGGCCGATAATTATAATATCAAGAAATAGAACAAAATGGCGTCATATTATTCATATTTTACATGCAAGAGACTGAAAATGTTTATAACAACTTTATAAGCCAAAAATATTATGAAATAAAAAATATAATACGCAATTATTACTGTTCTTATCAAAAGTCAAATCTATAAATATAATATTACATTTAAGCTTTTATTGTAATCCAAAAATATGTTCATTTTAAAATATTAATTATATGGTAAAATATTAAATTTATAATTTCACTAACCGCAGAAGGCCACTAAATATTTTGACAGTTAAATATCTGAACATCACTTTAATAATAGTGTAAATCCTCGATACGGAAAAAAGATGGCGCTAAAATTGAACATTCAATAGTATATCGATGGATAATGGCGTAATTACTAGCTTCCCGCCAAAATTAACGCCTCCAGATCATTGTAGGTTCTTTATCACGCCACGAAAGCTACTATTTACACATTAATTTTGACAGGCCGTTAGGTTTTTTTAGGTGCGTGTCGAAATAAAACGTAGTAATGGATTTCCGAACATGTGGTTTTATAATCGTTGCGTTTTAGTTTTTTTGACACCGGTAGTTCAATACAAAATATTTTGAATAGATCATTTTAGTATTGATATTTACCTATTATCTACAAAGTCATTGTAAAAAATAAAAATACTTGTGTATGCCTGTAAAAAAAAAGTTATGATTATTGCAGGTTCTTTATCACGATAAGAAAGTTACTCTATATTTTCAGTTTAGTTTTCGTTACACTCACAGCTCAGTCTATTATATAATTAAAGCAAACTAATATAATTTTGATCGTGTGTTTTCTTCTTGTCATAATATTTCATAGATTATTGTGGGTGCTTTATCACGCTAACAAAACTACATTATACCTTAACTTATACAGCCTAATTTTTTTAAAGTAATTAAAAAATATTCAAACATATTTTGAGAACGCGTAATATAAATTCGTATAAATTACTATGTTTTAAAAATAAATCTGCCTCAACATTCTTTATAATAACCTTTGAAAGTTGGTGAGGTGAAGATTAAAAAACCGGGTAAATTAAGCAATACGTGAAAGGAAATAAAGGATACGTCCGTGTGGTATCTCTGGTCGGTTCATTGAAATCTTAATTGTCGGTTGACATTAAAAACAAATTACTTTTTACAACATCTTAAATAAGACGTTCGGTAAACAAACGTGCGGATTTATATTATTACAGTCATTAGCAAATGCACTCGCGAACGCCATCTGCTGTGATAATTGTAATTTTGTACGCAATTCTTGAATACCGTCCGTGAAGGATTGACTTTGATTGATATTATTTTAATCTGTTTTAATAATAAAAAAACTAAAGGTTATTCTTAATTAAGCCGTACGTTCCTTAATTATAATTATCAATTTAATTCTGTTTTCCGCGTAATTATTATCATAAGGGTACTGCAATTAAAGTATTGCTATATAAAAAAAATATTAAAAAATAATTATTTCCAGCAAGTGGCAACACCAACGGTGGTTAAGAAAATACTACGCTTGAAGCAGGAAAATCCGGGAATGTTCGCGTGGGAGATAAGAGAGAGACTGTTAAGTGCTAGAGTGTGTGAACCTCACTCAATACCATCTGTATCTTCAGTTAACAGGATACTAAGGAACAGCGGACTCGCCTGGAACGAGGACGAAACTAGACACGGTGGGTGGAATTTAATTAAATCTAGAATTATTAACTGACAACACTGAGTGTATTTAGTACAATTATTATGCAGATTTCATTATCAAAACAACCGTGCGCTAAGTCAAGTAGCGTACTAACATCGCATAGTGAAGAATGCACGAGCCCATTAATATCAATGGTACAAACATTTTGAATTTAGAACATACATTCGATTTTCAAATATTTCTTACATTGAGATGTAGTTGTATGTGGTGCAGTATTTTGAATTTAGAAAGTATATTCTATTTTCAAAAATTTCTCTATACAAATTGTGTTCTTAATATCCAAATTATTATGATTATTTGATTATTCGTTTTTCAAAATAAATAACAACATTTAATTTTAGAACGTTTTCCAAATAAAAAAAAATATTTCTATATATATATATGATATTCTTCTAACTTCTGTCGTTCTAATTTTTTTATTATTTACTCCGGACTTTAAATAACTGTGATTGTATTGATGTATTCAAATTGTGATTTGAACTGATTTGTGATTGTCTTCGTTAAGTAAATAATGTCTGAGGTCGATTTGGTGCAAACTTTAAATGTATCAAAAGTTTTTAAATAATATTAACTGTGTAATATTAACAAAGTGAAAGTCAAAAATCTTTATTAAATGTCTATGGAAGTTATTTCTCGCTGCCAAAGCTATCACCTGTCTGGAAATTATTATCAGAACTAAGAAGAGACAGCAAAGAAAAAAAATGTTTTTTTTTATATAAATTTTTGTTCTTATGTATATCACATGTGATATCAATTTTACTTTCATTTTTTTGGTTTATTTTTTTTAAGTAAATTTCTTTTACCGTCATGTCAAAATCTGCAACATAAGGGCTTCATATCCGATATAGCCCTTGAGAAGAGAGAGGAAAAATATGTTAGGGCCCATGTTATACAATTTTGAGCTCATTATTTGACCTCAAAATTAGCGTTAATGCGACCAAACACTCGCCTTCCCACAAATTATTAGTGTGCTAGATGACTTAGGGCTCGGCAAATTGGATAATAAAAGAGCGTAAGGCTCTTCACATCTCAATTAAAAATACTACGGAACATCCTTTTTATTAGAACCAATAGACGTATGAAACACACACACACACACACACACACACACACACACACACACGCATACAGCTGTTCCTTTAAATGTAGTTACAATATTACAAATAACCTACATTTCACAAATTCACCAAGTGTTTTTAATAATGTTTACATAATTTACCTTTCATAGTTGTAGTGGATCATAAAAACTTTATTACATTCTAAAAAACAAGGTAAAATAGACCTTATTTTAATAATATTTTATCATAAAATTGCTTATTTTAACAAACTGCCAGGTGATTCGAAATAGATAAATATTTTCAAAACATTCCAAATGACATATGGATATTGTTGTTTTAAATATTTATAGTGTTTATAATGGCAAAGGAAAAATTCATTCAGACGAAACTTTTCCTTACATTTAATGAAAGAAAAATATATATTAAAAAGGTAAAGGTTAAATTTATTCGGCGAAAATTTTTACGTACATTAACACTAAACCTACCGACAATTCTTGTGTACCTGTTCCTACCGCACACCGTCAAATTGACCGGTAATTAACTTATTTTATTATATAACGCAGGTAATAATGGAAATAACTAAAAGTTAGGAGTGTAGAAAATATCATATGCATATTCTAAGAATTGTCATGTAGTTTGATAACGATATTATAACGTTTAAAAATGTGTAAGTTTTACAAAAGTTTAAGAACGGTCAATTTGACCGGTACTTGGTAGGTTTAGTGTTGAATACAAAAAATAATATGAATATAAAACAAAAAGATACTCAACATAAAAGTATATGAGAAATCATCATCAAGTCTGACTAAATAAATAAATTAAATTAATTAATGATAATTATCATAATATAACACAGTCTTGCCTTACACAAACCTGGAACTAAACTGTAACCAAATACAACGAACCTTATAAAACCTCACCTGCTTTTTAATAGAAACGAATCATTATCATATAATTAATTATATATTCTTACGAATATTTAATTTATAATTATATTAATATTTAATTTATACATTATTAACACCAATAGATTAATAATTATTAACAAAGAAGTATTAATGTAATTTATTAACGGCATTATATATTTATACCTACAAGTTATAATAAAAAAAAAGAAAATGTCTGTCAAAGATATAAAAATCACTGAATCGTAAAGTGCGTGCACATTAATTGATAACGAAAATAATATTAAGTGTGTTATGACCCTTATTACTTTTTGCTTTGTGTCATATAATTTTGGCGGGAAGTCGTTTTAATTTTCAAAACGATCAACTGTCATATAATTAAGGAAGGGTATTTGCTATACGGAAGGAACGATATAAAAACTTTTCCTGCTTAAACTATATGGAGGTTTTAATTTTAGTATTACTAGTTAATATAAGATTTTAATTTACCTTTCTGACCTTCGCTAAACTAAATACGCCATCGCCTGCGTTTATCTTTGAAACCAACGTTGATTTTGTTTCGCCTGAACGTGACGTCACAGTTGAAGTAAAAAGAGCGGAATACGTATAAGATAATTGTGAAAATGTTTTGCTTGAATTTCATCAAAAAGTATCCACTACTTGAAATATAAATGCAAAGCACCCAATTTATTGTTAAAATTGTTTTTGTAATTTTCCCAGGAATCAACAGTTTTCCAAATGAAATATAATTCGGGATACTGACAATTGCAGTTGTGTTTTCAACAGAAATATTATTAAAATATTATACAAAATATTGATATAAAAAAATGTATATTTTAGTCTAGTATATTTTAATGTAGTAAACAGTCTCATTGTTGGCTTGAATATGACGTCATAAATTCCATTTATGTTGGTTTCAAAGTAATATCGTTATGGCATCTTCAGTATGTGTATGCTCCAAGTTTCGGACATATATTTTTATTATGTCATAGTGAATATTTCATTCCAATTAGTAATACATTGTATTAATTAACAATTTTGCAGTGTTGACTAACGGGACAGTTAATTGATAAGAACAAAAGTACTAAATGAAGGCTACAATAACTAGGTCATTCTATTATATTATCATATACCAAGATTTTAAAGAATTCTCACCGCACAAACACTAATTATATCTTAAAAAGTAATTGCAATTAAAGTAATTTTGTAGTAACATTTAATTATTCGTTTCAGACTCATTCCCGCCATCCGAAATACAACCCAACATGGCGGACTATATGTCAATGAAGTCACTCCCCCCAATACAACCAACAACACCATACTTCGCGCACTCAGCCGTCAGAGTGCCCCCACCAGAGCCTCCCTATGACCGGAGACTCGCCACGTCTTGGCTCATCGCAAACCAAGTCCAAGCTCAGGGACTCCTCAAGCCGTACCCGATATCCCCCTGGCAGAGAGTCATGATGCCGTATCCAGATACAAAAAACTTTTCCCCCTACGCTCTCAACCTACACAGCGAGCTGCTCAACAGAATTAATCCTGAGGAAGTGAAGTCAGAAACCTCAGAACACATATCCGTCGAAGCCAGCGACGACAGCACGGACAAACCGGACGAGGACAGAGAACCCAAAACTGAGAAAGAGAAGAAGAAAAACCCGTACTCCATAGAGGAATTACTGAAGAAACCCGACAAAATAGTCAATACAAATCCCATAGTGTTCCAGAACTTCCTTCGCCAACCCAGCGGTAGTATGATAGAGGTACAGGAGAAGAGCGACAGGAGCTCCCCCGCCAGCTCCTGCTCCATCCACAGCGGGGCATCCAACGACTTCGACTCCAGCTCAGAAATTAAAGCTGGCAATTGAAAATAATCCAAACTCATGACATTTATATTATTATTATTGCCATATTCTATCTGTATTTGACATTAGATTAATATAGTCAAAATAACTGTATTAAAAAATAAATTATTGTACATTCCGTAATATACGTAGACATAATAAATTAAAATAATTTTAATATACGCAATACATATTTATAATTTTACTAATCATTGGTTTATTAAATGAAACTGATACCGACTGAGCTACCAACTTGGTAGCCTGGTAGCCTGGTTGCTTGGTCGCCTGGTAGCTCGATTTGCATATCTGCATTATGCAGAATGCCATAAAAAATTATTAATATTATAATTTATATATAAATAATTGTTTAATTTAATGTAATGTATATGGAAAGTGATTCTGTGATATTGTACAATATTGTGAAGTTCCAACAGATTGTTGTGACATGAGATTCAACTATTGTAAATATTAAAATAATTAAGTTCATAGTTCATTAATGTCATGTTTAAATTAACATTATTTAGTATTTAGTTATTTTTAAACCGAGTTTAAATTTGTCGATTAGAATGCCATAATGTACACTAGATGTATGGAGCACAATAAACCAAATAGTAAAAGACATCTCCTTTTATTATCCCATGAAATAGTATTTTAAAAGAAAACTGTTTAAAACACACAAAATAATAGTAAGATTATATTTGTAAAGCAGTTCTACAGCACCAGAATAAGTATTTAAAAATATATTTAAAATGCCTTTTACAAGAATGTTGAAGAAGAAGAAATAGTAATTTTTAACTAATATTAACTATAAAAAAGTAGCCGCCATTGATATTAGAAACAGCTGGTATAAATTAATTGCATAATAATAAAAACAAAACCACAAAAACTATTTCTTTTGACTATTGCCTTTTGATATATTAACTATAAAGAGTCTTTCTCTTTTTAACTTCTTAAACCCTTCTATATGTTAAAAAAAAAAAAAGAAATTTTTGGAAGGATAATACCTAACATAATCATTCTAACACAATTAGTATTATGCGTCCAGAACTAACACAAGAAATAACTTTCATTACAATGTAAGTGAAATATTGATTCCAAATTTAAACAGATTTCATTTACAAACTTTCTGTAAATAAAAAAAAAGTCACATCATTGTTATAAATTGATATAATTCAGCTCGTTCAGAAATAAAAAAATAAGAAAAGTATAAAAACATATATAGAACCTTCATTACAATGTGAGTGCAATATTGATTCCGTCCTTGAGGCACGAAGGCACAGATTAAAAAAGCTATTTCAAATAATTATACATTCTCAAACTTTTATTGCTCTGTATAATTGCAAGAATGATATGCAAACACGTCGGTAATAGAAGTATTATGGTAATGTATAGAAAGCTCGGTTATTTAATGCAAAAGTTTAGCCTCATGTGCCTTAGTTACGACACGGTATGATTACGGATGAATACTAATGAGTTTTGTTTTTTTATTCTTAAGTACGAATACAAAATTGGAACGAATACTTCTTATAGAAATAACCCTGATGAAATGTTCCAATAAGTATTCGTTTTATGATGATAAGGAAATTAATATTTGGAAGAAGCGAGTTTGCAAATTAAAATAATTTATTTATGTAACTAAGTCATGTAATCTTATATAAAAGATATACTTTTAACTCTATGCATAAATTGTCATAAACTTAGTATGTTATGGTAAGTATGTTGCAATTTGGATTCTTAATTATTAAGTATTTAATGAAAGAAAGAAGTATAAAGAAGACCTAATTATGGTCATATTTTTTTATAAATTCAGAACAAATTATAAAAAAAATAGTCAAACAAAATGAAAAAATAACAAAAAATACCTTAAAGTAAAGTTTTATTTACGAGCCTTGTCTCTATTATTTTAGTTAATAAATATTAAATTTATTTAATAGATATTTCTTATTTCATTGCACGTAAAATTTCTACGTATTTGAATTTTAAGCGTGCACTATATATATCAAAAAATCAAAAAAGACAAGTCAATATAGAAAATATAAACACAAGAAATAAATCAATTACCTAAAACAACGTGTATTAATTAGCAAATAGAGCAAAACTTAGCAAAAATAACCCAAAAACAGTAAAACTGATTACCACATTTCGGCCAATTTCTTATTAATTCTTGAACGCTAAATATTTGTAATAACTGTCTGTATGACGTTGACATTTGATAATCTCAACTGACATTAAAACAAATAAAAACAGCTGTGTTGAAGACTAACACTGAGTAGTGAATAGTTAATACTCAAGAAATAATAGTAAAACTAAATAAATACATTTACTTAGGTTTGATAAAATGGACACTGACAATTTAACAAAACAGGTAACTGAATATATTACAATTCTGTTTAATCTTTTAAAAATATAAAGTTGACTGGTGGAATTAATGTTTAAATAACATAAATCAATTGTATGATGTATTTAATTTAAATAGATAGAAGAAGTGGAAGCCCTAAGTTCGATTTACGGCAGTGACTGGACTACGGACAGTGAGGAAACAAGATCATACAGCATCAAAGTGAGAGATAATAAAAATGAGGTTATTCTATATGTTACAATGACTGATGGTTATCCGAGCAAGTCTCCACCAAAATACGAGCTATCAGCGCCCTGGATGGATAGAAAGGCAAAGGAGAATTTACATTATTGTCTGGATGAAATTTATTTGTAAGAATATTTTATTTTAATATATGAATAAGACAATCATTAGATAAGCACGAATTAATCAAACATACCATTAAATCTTCTGTATACTGCCAAATGCTTCTTCTCAGAGCAGATTGTGTTTTGATCCTTCATAGTCTTAATCTTAAGTTGAAATGAAGGACTTATTTTGATAAGTACAGTATCAAAATATGTCCTGTCTGTAATATTTGACATACACATGTGATTATTCAAAGTGATATAAATGAATAAATTATAAGTAGCTTATCAACCATATATTGCTGGAACAAAACACCTCAAGCACGTCACAAATATTAATTAATTATACATTGTTATAGAGAGTGTTTAGGAGAAACCGTTATATTTCAATGGGTTGAAAAAATAAGAGAAGTTTTACAAACAATTAAACCCGTAGAAGTTAAAAAGGAAGATAACACAATAACAGACACTACAATAGATTTATCACAGGTTTGTAATTATTGTTATTAACAACTGTGGATTACTTGTCTTGTGTGTCATAAAAACTGTAACTTTTCACTCAAATTCTTAACAATATTTGGGAGATCAAGATAGACAAAAAATACATAAAACTTGAAGACAACATCAATTTTAATTACTTCAATATAAAAATAGTATTTATATTTACAGTACATTAAATGTAATATTATTTTAGTTAGATATTAAGTGTCCGGAGATAACCCACGGTGAGGTGATAATTGATAGAAAGAGTTCATTCCAAGGCCACGCTGCACAAGTACAGAGTGTTGACGATGTTAAGTAAGTTATAATTATTATTTTGTAAAATTTGATCCATTTTTTTTTTGAGACATGAAAATATATATTGTATTATATATCATTGTACTGTTTAGTAGAGAGTAAAACAAAAAATATCCTACAAGCCATACGTTTCTTATTGTATCAATTTATTTTTCAACAGTGGAAAATTCTGTTTCTTTAATTTCAGCGCAGTTTTAGCAAAACTGAAACAAAATAAGAAAATTCAGAATGCTACCCACAATATGTATGCATACAGAATAGTGAGAGGAGCAGAGAAACTGACGATACAGGACTGTGACGACGACGGAGAGAGTCACGCCGGGGGGCGGATGCTGCATCTCTTGAATATACTTGAGCAGAAGAATACACTGGTTGTTGTTTCTCGATGGTACATAATATTTATTTTTATTGTTGCAAAAATGTAACAATAATAGTATTTTTGGGTTCTCTAACAGACTTATGTCAATAGATGGCGCTTATGACAATATGTATTAAATTTCTCGTTTCGAAATTCAGACAATAGATGGCGTTTATTACAATATATATTTTTTGCTTTGCGGTTTGAAATCGTGACCATAGATGGCGCTTATGACAATATGTATTATATTTTGCGTTTCAAAATCATGTCAATAGATAGCGCTTATGACAATATGTATTATATTTTGCGTTTCAAAATTGAGACAATAGATGGCGTTTATTACAATATATATTTTTTGCTTTGCGGTTTGAAATCGTGACCATAGATGGCGCTTATGACAATATACTAATTATTATAATTATATTTTTATGATACTATTATTAATGAAACATTATACATTTATTTGCTAAAAAAGTGATGTTTGTATATGTATAAATATTTGTTCCAGGTATGGCGGTATACAGTTGGGTCCAGACAGATTTAGACACATCAACAACGCAACACGACAAGTTATACAGCAAGCGGGCCTGTTGAACAAGTGATATATATATATATATATAGTATGTCTGTCTTGTAAATAGTGTTGGAGGTGTGTATGATGTCGGATAATTTGATATTTATTTGGTGATGAAAATAATGATATTAAATGAAATGTCATTTTTTTTGTTTTGACTACTGTTTATACAAATCTTTTAAAATATATAATCTAAAACATACACATTTTAAAAAATTAAATACACACTGTAGCTTAATAAATACAAAGACAATAATATATAATATTAATACAATTTGTATTATTTGTAAATCTGATACATAGCCGACATGTTTGTAGTTTTTTGTATCATGTACCTATAATAAACACGTTCTTATAAAATATTTTATTGATTCAAAAGAAAACCATAATTATAAAACGTTCAGACGCATCAGTACAGAGACGTTTAAACTTCTTCCTTCAAGTATTCTATTCCCTTCCATCCCGTTTTTTAATATCAGTACAATATTTCCAACTATTATTGAGCTGAGCATAAGCGACGCTTTTAACCGTTTGGGAAACTTCTTTTTGAAGTAACATCACATAAAAACTACTGAACCGATTTGAATGAAAATTGGCAGAGCTGTAGAGCTTGGGAATGGACTTGTTTTAAAAAAACAGAATTAAAGTATCTCATTCCGTTCAGAGATTATGGTCAAAAAACTGAGGGGGCTCAGCTCAACTCCCACAGCGCATGGCGGCGGCTCCTAGTATTATTGTGCTGTGTTTCAGGACTCCCTACAGTATTATGTTGAAGGAATGTGTAATACCCGAAAATATTACATTTCAGATCAATTGTTATACGCAACGCGTCTGTGGAGTAAATACTGTTTTAGTAGTTACCAAATTTCTTTCAGATTATTTCATTTCTGATTCCTATTCCCGCAGCTTTGGCATTCACAGAAGGGTTTTTTCTATTATGAATTCGACATGGCGTCATGAAATAAACCGAAGTATATATTTAATAAACAATGAGCTATAATAAAGCTTACTCCAATATTAATGAAGACAAAAAAAATATAAAAAATGCAAAAGAAATATAACTTATCAAAGTTTTATTCGTCTCATAAAATACTATATTTCTTGAGACATACTGTATTTTTGTAGCTTTTCTTAAATACTATATTCATATAAACAATGTTAGCAACTCTAGTTAGAACTAACTAGCATTATGAATAAGGGATATTATAAAACATCGAGTCAAACCACTTAATAAAAAACTCAGTTTGATCTCAAATCATGACCAAAAACCTTTTGTCTTTATTTAAATTGGTTTGAAATATGTTTATTTTCCAATAAAATTTGTTTTTTTTTATTCAACCATCTTTTGTTTAAACTTGATGAACGCAGCTGGACTCGTGTTTATGTAATATTTAAACGCGTGCTGGTTATGGTATTCTTCTATCGTTGGTCTGTTGTTTCAGTGACCTTTAAATAAAACCGTATTACCTTTAGTTTTAAAAGAAATAAATTTTGCAAACTAATATACAAAATAAGACCCTAGAATCTGATTATTTAACAAACTAGAGAACATTTCTTTTGTTGTGGGAAGATCATCGCAAAAACTGGAAAACGGTTAAGTCGGACGATGTTATTTCTGATGAGCTATCAATATAATTGCACAGCCTAGTAGGCAGATTAAATAAGTACCCATTAGGCATTTAGAACGATCTCAAGATTCAGCTTTCTAAACTATATATATTATAAATATTTAATGTTTATTTAATAAATATTTACCAAAGCGGCGCAAATCCTTAACCAACAACGAAATACTCAAAGGAAAGCCTCTAAAAAAACTCTTGTTTTTGAAAAGTCTATCAAAAGAACACTGGAAATAGGACGTGTTTAAAAATGTAGATGATTTTTTTTTTCTATAATACAGATTATTACCATAATGTTGAAAAAAGTACTTGATTTTCAAAAAATATCGATGTTTTTAACCGATACATCGGAATACATCGATGCATACTTCCGATATATCACATCGAGAAAAACATCCAAGTGGACACCCATATTATGAATGTGTGACAAAATCAATAGTTTTTTATATTTGTGATTTTAGAAACAAATATAAATAATTGCATAAATTAATACATTTTATTGCAAGCAGTGTGTCAAATGTGTTGAATTATTTTATTTAAAACTTATATTTGAAATGTAGGAAAATTTATTCAGTTGTCAAAAAATAACTTAAATTTTTGACATAGTTGTCGAATATGCGTTCGGTAATCTAGTTGTTAAAATGTCATTGCAGGTTAATTATTTAGCTACATGTTATAATGGCGTAACAATAGTTTAAAATTAATATATTTATTAAACATATCGCTCCTTAAATACAAAAGCCACACATTTCAAAAAATATCAAAAATTGTTTTATTGCATAGAATGTTTCCAAAACAATGAAACTTTATTATTTTGCTAAAACACCCGTTGTTTTATGATCAAAAATACTCGCAAACGCACACACGTTAGTTTTGTTTTGTACCGTTTATGGGACTGAGTTCCGTGCAAAAGTAACACATTATCAGTTGTCAACAGTCATTCAGGACAAACAGACGTATTTTTTTG
The DNA here is from genome assembly GCA_918358695.1 of Melinaea menophilus ssp. n. AW-2005. Classification (NCBI taxonomy): domain Eukaryota; kingdom Metazoa; phylum Arthropoda; class Insecta; order Lepidoptera; family Nymphalidae; genus Melinaea; species Melinaea menophilus. The sequence goes on from OU911049.1 coordinate 14,731,655, forward strand.
TGAAAAACTACAACATTCCAAAATACTGCTAAAAGACAGATGAAGTTATTTATTCATAAGTGCCATATTCAAAAATATATTCGTATTGCAAATCACATACGGCTTAATATCTTATCATTTTTATGTGCAATAGTACAATATTTCAAAATAGGTTAGTTTTGAATTTATAAATTGATTTTTTTTTTCATTTTTATGTTCAATACTACTATATTTTAAAATAAGGTAGTTTAGAAAAAAAATATTACAATAATTTTCTTATTTCTTTATGCTAAAGTACCATATTCCGAAATCGGTTAGTTTTGCACTTATTTATCTGCTATATTCTCTCATTTTTGTATGCAATAATACTACCATATTTTAAACTAAGTTAGTTTGGAAAAAAATAATTAGAATTATTTCCCTATTCTTTATGTTAGAGTAACATATTTTGAAATATAAAATGATTTTTATAGCAAAAATTGCTAAGGCCAACAAAAGAACAAATTCATGTTAGCAATGTGACAATATGCGTCTCAAGAATTGCCGAACATCAAGAGCTCATAAGTTTCTAATAAAAGGGCACACCCAAAACGGAGGAGACTGCGTCCATTCTGTCATCCAACGTAACATTACGAGAGCATTGAAATCATCTCCAATTTACATTCCAGACCAATACATCACTTTAATTAAAACAGCAAAGAAAACTAGAAACTGTTGAAGAACTGACACATGATAATTTTTTTGACCTTAAACCTCTGTGTACAGGAAACTACAATAAAGATGACGATGGCAATAAATTTAAATGGATTGTTATAAAGGTTATGACGGTGGATAAAGTAAGCAATGGCATATTTTTCTTCAAAACATCCTACGAAAAGGAAGAGTTTAGGTTGGTATCTACGTTGAGAAAATTGAAGGCAGAACTTGATAATAATTTGACTCTCAACCAACTTTATACTGCAAAGCTAGTAGTGGTAGTAGCTAGTACCTGAAGAAAAGAAGCAAGGCATTTTAAAGCTAATCCAAAAAAACGTCGTGTATCTGTAAAGATTTTATGTATATTTTTATCCTAATCTCTAAATAAGTGCATAAGTTTCTAGTGGGAATTGATTTTCAATGTTTTAGTTTTAATTTTTTTTATACCTTTGCAAGTATTACGCTCGATATAGTTTTAAGTAATCGTTTTATAAAAATGATTTTGTGACAACACTATTTACACTACGTTCGTATATTTTATACGGTTGTGATTAGTAATGATCTACATTAAATAAATAATCTTGGAGGTTTCTTACTCCTTTAGTGCCTTATGTTATAAAAATTGTAACTGCTATTTAAAGATAAAGTTACCTCTGTGTCTTAAACGTAATGTTATGGACCAAGTTGAACAACTAAGCCTTAATATATTATTTCAATAGTAGCAAAGGAATAATGTTTTTTACGTAGCTCAGTGGCAAAACAAAGTTTTATTTAACTAGGAGACATTAATTGGATACGACTCTTTATAGATCACTAATTTCGTTTAATTGATAAATTATTTAGGAGTGTCTAAACAGATTAATATTAGGTATTTTTCGTTATTGAACTTCATTCTACACACTTCTGATAAGTAACCTAATACGGATTTTCAGTAAGTAACCTAATAGAGTATTTATGTACAAACCATATGTTTAAGTCCTATAACGAAGAAATAAGTCTAGTTTAGTTTCGTTTGTGGTAAAATCCCACCTATACTCGTAAGTCTGATTTGATCGTGATTGTAGCTTTAAAATGTTAATTATTAAAGTATACTTATTTTTTAGTTGTTATTAAATTATTATAAGTACGAGTAGGTACTACATTGTTGTAACTGAGAGCTGTTAACTTTTTCCAGATGTGTATTTATTTTTTCAACAATCTTTATGTTTGTTTTGTTAATTATGTGCAAGAAGTTTATGCGTCTATGTTTTTTTTTAGGTGAAAAGATTTGTTTGTTTTTAACCAAAATATATTACACGTACCTTTAGTAGGTAATTTTAATTTTAGACTTCATTGATGATCTCATAATAAGACTACAATATTTGTTTTCCCTTAGCAAGTTTACTAATGTAGTAAAATATTATACCATTTTTTTTTTCATAATTTGACGTTTTATGAGGTTGATTACTGAAAACAAAACTCAAAATTTCCTAATTATGGTGGTTTAGTTTTTAGAATTTTAATGTTCTCGAAGTCAAAGTTTATAAACTAAAGTAACTTATTTGCATTTTTTCAAGAGCCTATTTCAGGTATGGTTAAAATTACTTTATACAAAAAAAGTTTATTTAATTACGCATCTTTTGATACCTAAAAAGTTTACGTAATACACATCGATTACACATAAATCATAAAATAATCCAAATTATTTTTTCAAATGCCGCTCCTGTATAATTTGCATATTTTGACTTGTGGTGTTTTTGTATTTAAGGAGCGATATATAAAGGGTTCTCGTCGCAAAATAATAGAAATAAAACAAAATGTTCTCATATAACATCTATATATATCTTTAAATACTACCATGATTTATAAACTTTATTTTCTATTTTTCAAATTGTTTTCAACCGTTTTTACTGTTATGCATTTCCTGTCCATGAATTTTAGGAGATCCTGGAATGAGAAACATTGTATAAAATTTAAAAAATAACAAAAATAATCTATTATTTATTCAGGGGCGTAGGAACGAAATTTTTACTGGGTGGGCAGGTTTGAAATCTGACCCCCCCCTCCCCATAGTTTTTAATAACGTCAAAGAAAAAAAAGTTCTACAGAAAGTTCTACCTTTTTGCCTCTAAAATGGTCTTGAACAAATTTCCATTGAAACAATAAATGTTCAATTTCAAAATTTTAATCCTTTGAACAAAAAGCATGGGTGTTCAATGCCCACCCTGGGAAATTTCTGGGTGGGCAGCTGCCCACCCTGCCCACACGGTTCCTACGCCTGTATTTATTCAAGGATATAACAAAAATTACTAGACAGTCGAAATTTATGTCTATAATTATTTGACAGCACTGGGCAAATCAAGTCGCGTGCTACTGTTAGTATCTGTATACATTTACAATTTTAGCGCTAGATGTCACTGTCTAATTTTTATATATAAAAATCCCGTATCACAATTTTAGTTTGCGCTAATCTTTAAAACCACTGGAGCGATTTCAATTATATTTTGTAGATATATATTATTTAGACTAACTTGAGAGATAGGATAGTTTTTATTTTAATTAATAATTATTTTTTTTATTATTTTATAAAAGTTTTACTTCACATCTAAGTTCCAAAAGATCCAATAGATGGCGTTTTTAACAAAAATTTAATTGATGTAAAATAGTTAAAAAATGCGCAAACATATATTAATAACATACCTTAGGGTTGTATTTATGTCCGTAACTGACTAGGTCTTTGTGTATAACGTCAATGTTGACTGGTTCGTATCTTAGTATTGCTTCCCTTAACAACTGTCTACACGACACATAGTTGTGGAACGCTATATGAAGCGGCACTCTACAGGAGTGTACCTGAAACAAATTATATATATGTATATGTATCTTATTTGATATATTTTTATATTAAAAGAAAGAAAATGAAAAATCTTTATTAAGTAAATTTCTTTTTAGCTGATTTATACCTTAGCCTTCTCTCGGTTCTGGAAAACCCATTCCCTTGGATCACATTCAATATTCTTTATATCTGGTGTTTCTTTTGTAACAATAAATATGTCGTTCTCTTTATTCGCATTAGATCCAAAATTAAGACACTTTTTTGGTGACTTTGATTTCTTCTTTGGGGATGAATATTTACACCTTTTTGACGGACCCTCTTCCGGAGAACAGCTTTCTATTATTGGATGTGTCTCATTGTACACATATGTTAAAAGTTGAATTGCTGAAAAGATTAAGATAGATAAAATATACATACATCTATAGATAATTAACTAGGGGCGCCAACAGACCCTCAATTTCGACTCGCTGCGCTGGCGAAATCTCGGGTGCCGTTTGCATATTGAGCGAAGCGAGCCCACTCGTCACCTAATGTGTGTCTTTTTGATTGCAAAATTACACATTCCGTCAAGTATTTTTCGTGTCTATTCGTGACAAAGTCTCCAGTAGAACGCTCCGCTTGCTACGCTCGCTTCGCTCAAAAAAATAATAAAATAAATCTAACCTCTTTTTCTTTTGAACGGTTTAAGACCATATTTCTCCAACTCTTTGTTTCTTTCTGGTGACATCATTGCTTCGTAATCCGGCATTGGAGTGACGTCACGGGTTTTTATTATATAATCATTATTTTTGGGTGTCTGTATTATTGCATGTCTATTTGTTTTTATTGGGGTGGTTGTTTGTGATTTATTTTTCTCCTTTATTGGATTTAGAGGTTGATCTACACCCACTGTGGGTAAACAGCCTTCGCTTAGAGATCGATTGAGAACACGTCCCGTATTTTCAAAGTCAATATTAAATTTTTCGTGTATAGAATGATGTATGGAATAATTTAATTCTTTGTCAGAAATTTCGAACACTTCGGAAATATTGTCTTTTCCGCTAGAGTTGCTTTTATTTTCATCTTTTCCGCTGTTGTTACTTTTCAACGTACACTTTGATACATTTCTAGATTCTGATGCAATTTCATCAAACATTTCATCATAGTCTATTGAAACGTTATCTATTTTTCCTAATTTGCTGTTATTTTTATTTGTTATATATGAATAACCACTTGCAGTATTTCTTTCTTCAATATCAGTACCTTGTGTTAAATCTATTTTGTCATCTTCATCATTTTCTTCCACATACTCATTAACTTCTATGCTCTCATAAAAATTATTTTTATTATTTTTTTCTAATTTACCGTTATTTTTACTTCCTATATACGAGTAGCCCAATGTATTATTTCCTTCTTCAATGTCTTCAGTAACTTGTGTTAGATCTATCTTATCATTATCTTCCTCAATGGATTGAATATTGACTGATTTGTTTTCAATAGTTATAATACTATTATTTTTATCACTTGTACCAACATTACCATTGAATTTTTCTAACTTGCTGTTATTATTACAATTTACTTCATAATTTTCATCGGTTGTCTCAAACGATTTTTCCGAATCTTGTGTTAAATCAATATTTTCATCATTATTTTCAAAATCATCATCAAATGTAACACTTTTTAATGATATCGTATCACTATCCTTATCCTTATCCTTATTTAATGTATCAGAATTATGTTTTACTATTTCCGATCCACCATTTTCAAATTCGGGACAATTGAGCGAGTGACTATCGCTATGATCTGAACCTTGAGCTAAGTCTATATTTATGTCATTATAATCTTCAAATTCATAGTAATTTTCTAAATTTTCGATAACATTTTCGGAATTTCTTTCATTTTCATCATCAGATATATTATGGTTTGAATTGTTGAGTGCATTATCATATTTACTTAATTTTTTATCTTTTATATCATCTTTTAAGATACTTTCTTCGTCACAGATTACTATAGGTTCTTGTAAATCTACACTTTTATTTACTGCTCTTGTAAATACATCGTCATATATGACTGTATCATCTTCTTCCAAGGAAATATCATTTCTTGTCCGACTCTTTTCAACTACGGGCGAATCGTAATCTAAATTTGAAACTTGTGTCAAATCTATCAATTCCACATCTTTTCCTTCATCTTCTTTAGTTTCACCTGAACTTAATATTTCAATATTACTGTTATAACTTAATTTTACATCAACACATTCTGTAATATCCATGTGGTCGTTGGATTTTCTTTTAGTTACATCTATAGGAACTTTTAAATTACTATCAATATTTGCACATTCCGTTAAATCCATAAAAAATGTATTACAATTGTCAAATTTAGATATATTATCTTTTGAACTATTATTTTTGTCTTGTATTATTGAGTGTACTTCATTTATTATTGTGCTGCAATCATTTTTATCTTTTATTATTGAACATGCTTCATTTGCCTTTATTGTGCTGCAATCATTTTTACCTTTTATTAATAAGCTTACTTCATATTTTTCTATTGTGCTGCAATCATTTTTATCTTCCATTATAGTTACTTCATCATCAAATAAATCTGGTGATACACTACGAGTTTGTTTTGAATCTACATTCCATGAATCAGTTACTTTTAAAGTTTTTTGTGAACAATTTTCATTGAGACTTGTGTCATTTAGAAGATCAATGCATTCAATATTTTCTTTTTCTCCATTGTGACTATCATCTATTTGTACTTCTGTAACTTCATTGGGGTCTGAAATGATTGGAACTTTATCTTGGTTAATTTGTAAATCATTAGAACATGATGGTTTTAGTTCAATTACATGATTTGTCTCGCTATATTCATTGCTAAGATAATCTTTAGAAGTGTTGATTGTTAAACTCTGTTTCTTCTCTACATTTTGTTTGCTATTTATAATTTTTTGTGCAGCATCTACAGAACCACTAAGTATGTTATCGAGCTCATCTTGAGAACACTGTATGTTATCAAAGTTAATATCAATATGCATTGGTTTAGGGCTCACAGGACGGCCGGGGATTTCAGACCAGTCTCTCAGTAAACAAGTCTTATGTTTGGGTTTGTCAATTAAATTACTGACATAAAATGCCTCATTATTTTTTATATCATTATATGAAATATTTGTTGCTTTGTAAAATACTGTGTCCTTTAAGTAAATGCATTTTTGATTTTCATCTGATTTGCAAAAGTTACTGGCAAGGACCTCGGAATATTTTTCGTAAATTTTCTGTTGCCTTTCTTCATTAGAAATCTGAAGGAGTTTTGAATGTTTTTTATATTTTTTTCTTTTATTCGTTGATAATGATAGCAATACTTTTGTATTATTTACTTTAAAACCATATTCTTGTAAAGTTGTTCTGATCTTTGCTGATCTTTCTTGAGACGACAGTTGTCTGCTTTCAATTTCAATGGCGTCGGAAGAAGATTGACACTCATTAAGAGATTTGGATAGCGCTATTGCTAGCTGTAACTGTTCAGCGTCAACATCAACTCCACTTTGTTTGCAGATTTCATCAAAATCTTGGCTATAAGATACCAGTTCATTTTTTTTAATTAAAGATCTTATATCCTTTTGACCTTTAGAACGCTTAAGTTTCTTTGGATTAGATTTTTTGCGTTTCGGTATAGTTTTTGGACCAAGCTTTATTCTTTTATTCTCTTGAAAGTCAGCGAAACTATCATCCATTGCTGCTTCCTTTACAAAATATTTGCTAACAACTTTGCACTCACTGATGAAAAGTAAAAGAACGGTTTGTTTACTACATTATTTATTTACACAATATTTCACCACTACTTGACCCACCTATTGCTATTTATATTCATTTTACTTCTCTGGAACGTCTACTCTGTTTTCTTCTTCCAAAAGCTTTCTAATTGTATCACTAGATCTATTTGGCACTCCGAGAGCAATCAACTGTTTCCTCTCAACTTCTGCGATAGGATCCTCGTAGAAAGGTTCCAATGCTTTCCTAAAATTCTTTGTAATCCCTGAACATCTGAAAAGGTATACACTTTATAACCTAGACGTACATAACTATATAACAAAAATTTTTTTTATACTAACTGATAAAATACTCCGATCATTAAGGCAACACTGAGAACACTTGCACTTATAATATTTCCCGTCTTAGCAGCTGGAGTTCCCTTCAATGACCGAGGTTTCCATTTTGAGGAATCTACTCCAATCGCCATTATAATAACATCTGTCAAAATAAACTCCGACTTTGTCAGACACTTTTTTTTACTTGTCTTTGATAATAGGGACTATGGAACAAAAATATTTTTTACATTGCGACCAAGTTTCATATAAATATTATTTCCAATTGATGCTCGAGTAGGCGTCTCTTTAATACGGTGAAATAGTTCAGTCAAAATTCTCAGCCAACACAGAATATATTTATCTATCAAATGCTCGTTATTTTCAAACAGATATAGCTTAACGATCAACAAAGCTTGTTTATAGCTAAAATCTATGTGGTAGTCGAAAAATACTATTTCATGCACCAGGTAACCCTTATTTCGATAGATAAAATGTGTCAAGTTTAGTGCTCGAAGTAAATTTTTGCAAACTTATCAAGGAGGTAAGCACAATAAATTAAGTGAAATATTTTTCCAAACCACTACACTATATTGAATTCCTTTTAGTTACGACATTTAGTAAATTTTTTTGATCTAAAAAAAACAGCAGATCATCAAAAGCATTCTTCTAATATATTAAGTAAAAAATACTGCTCATAAACTTTTAAGGTTACTGACATCATGTGATTTTTATTTACCTTAAAAGATTTTTTTTATCATATCAAGAAAACTCTTTACTTGCTAGATATTTTTTCAAATGTTTAATTCATTGATTAAATTAATTTATTTTTGAAAGTTTGCTTACTTAATCAGAATAATATACATTATATGAACATCAAATAGTGACAAAGAAGATTTTAAAAAAAAGTGAAATATCTTGAGGTTGTTTTGTATGTAATTAGTAGCCTGAAAAATAATTGTAAATCTCACAAAACCGAATATTTAACCACAATATCTTAGTAGACTTTTTAAAAACTACTGAAACAGTATGCATCTCCAATCCAAGAATCCAAACCGCAAAAACAGCAGTGATTGAAATTGCTTACGTTTCGAATCAGACTGTCAATTATTATTTATAATAAAACTTTAATCAAAACAAAAATATTAGATTTACTATAAAATATCAGATTCATACAGCTGCAATGTCTCTATTACAAGAACTAGACTACAAAGATTACAAGGCTTTATCCTCATTTAACATAGAACACTGTCAAGTGATTGCAAATTTGGCGAATTTAAAGTAAGATTCCTATCACTTTGATCGATTCATCTTGCAAATTTGATAACTGTAACAATATTGATATTATAATTTTAGCCCACTTCATGTTTTTTATTTTGGTTTCAGTATAACTTTTAACAACACAGTAAATCCGGGACAATTGTTAGTGAAGTATCTAGATCGAAAGGGTTGCTCTGTTTCTCAATACAAAACTTACTTATACAATGCTCTTAATACAAAGACAGTTATCACATACTACAAACCTCAGGCGAAAGTGGCTATATTGTTAGCTAATAATAAATATGAACATTTAAGTAAATTGGTGACTCCGTCTATTGATTGTGACTCTTTAGCATCTAATTTGAAGAAATTAGGATTTATTTCTATTGTTGTTAAAAATACTATAAGCAAAGACTTGAAGGAAATTTTGACTGAGATATTCAAGCTTATACCAGAGGATTCTTATTGTAAGAATATAACATCTTATGTTAAGAAAATGGTGACTAAAATAAAAAAAAAATACTTAAATGACATATTTCTTTACAATATACAAATATCCAAGTAATAAAGTAACTGATCACAACTTTTTGTTTTCAGGTTTTATCTTTTACGCAGGGCATGGCTGTGAATTATGTAATACAAAATGCATCCTAAGTATAGATTGTCCGACAGAAAATATAGATTATGATCACTGTGTTACCGAGAACTGGTTGTTGAGAGAAGTTGCTATCTGTAAACCAGAGTTATGTGTATTAATAATGGATATGTGTAGGATAAATTTAGATAGGTTGGTGATTTTATTAAAGTAATAAATTTTTAAGAAATTTTTGTTTGCCAACATGGGCAAATTTTTGTTTACCAACATGGGCAAAATGGGCAATACAAAAGTAGGTACAATAAATGTACAAATTAAATTAATGTTTTTTACAGAGAAACAAATACAAAAATATACTCCAATATGTCAAATCTAGAAGAGTACACAATTCACAGTAATTTAATAATCAGCTATTCAACACAATCGTCTCAGTCTGCGTATGAAGTGTTACAAATAGAGCATTCCGAGACAATTGATAATGAAATTACATACGAATTGAAAACTGGGGATACCGACAGAATAGTTCCCTGTGCAAGTCAATATGTTAATGTTTTGTGCACGAGACTGTTTGATAATTATGACATAAGTGCATTACTGGATAAAGTGCACGGTGGTATGTTTTTAATATCCTTTCATTAAAATTATTTTTCTATAATTAAAAGATAAGCCTGGCTAAACAGTAAACTATATTATTATGTTCAATAAAACACTGTATTACATTCATCAAATGTATTGAGCTTTGTAGCAAGAAAATGATAGACACAATGAATATATATTATCTATATACCATCTTAGCCAATCTTATTAATAATAAGATGTGAGAAGCAGTCATGTTGTAAACATAACATATATGCTCAGGGTAGTCTTTATCTAGTTGTGCCCACAACTGGGGTTGTGTGGTAACCTAAATTATTCCTTATAAAATCAGCTGTTTGCCAGTGAGTCCTGTTTAAAATCAGTCCAGCCGTTTCAAACATTTGCCGGAAGAAACAGACAGACACAAAAAATTAATTTATTGAAATATCAAAACTTATTTTGATTTTATCTTAAAATATGTTAAATTAAACATATAAATATATTCAGTTACATATTGCATTAAATAGATTATATAATAAATTATTCTTATATTTTTCTATTCTATTGTAAATTATGTCACGTAATAGTGGGTTTGTTTATCACTTAGTATTTAAGTCTATGCACCATTGAAGTCATGAATTGCATTAAGCTTAACTCTGATGTACTACACTGCTTATATTATAAATTAAGTGATATTTAAATAGTTTCTTTCATATATTTAATATAGAACGAAATAAGTGTGACGATGGTTTAACACCAACATATACAATACATACAAAATAACATAATACTTAACCAATTAGCATGTGCATTTAAATTATATGTATTTAATGTCAGTTATCCAATGACTTTATTATATATTTTGCAGATGTTGAAAACTCAATAAAAAAACAAAGACCCATTAAAGTTCAATGTGGAGTTGCAAAGAGATCTCTATATGATCCCGTTAAAGGTATTTATATTTTTATGGAAAAATAATTTAAAGAAAATAATTTATATTAATTATATTCTTTTGTAGGTGACCCTAAAGAACTGCTTGAAAAGATGAAGGATGGTTTGCAAGAATATCAAAAGAATAATATATTATATTTTGTTATATAGGTACTTATTATATACAAATAAATAGTTTACGACCAGGATCCATAATAAATATATTTTGCTAAACATATTAATAATATAAAATATTATAATAAAACAACAAACAAACTTAACTGCCTTTAATTGTTCTTACACATCTGATATATATAAAAATATATATTTAAACCGATTTCTTAATAAGTGCATGTGGTTGGAAGTGGTTCACAATATTCACCCACCAGCTGTCTTCAACGCCTTTTGTAAATTCTCTTATAAATCTGTAGTTTAGGATAAAAATATTGTCTTGATACTGCGGCTGTACTCTGAAAATAAAGATTTAATATTTTAATAATTTTTCTCAATTCATAAATGTTATACAAATATTAATCAAGTCGAGTACAGTGTAGCTTCTTAAAGTTGTTAATAGATTTCAAAGTTATGCCTTTTCATGAATGTTCTTGATCTATGTAGGGATATTTGTTAACTGTGTGTTATAGTAAAATAATAATTATTATTAAATTTTGTAGTTTAAACTATATATTAATATAGCTTATTAGAATATTGAGACTTAGCAATTATTAGTTTTTTTTTTACTTGTATTTTAGTATATATTTCTTTAAAAATAGAACCATGCTATTGTGTTTAGTAATAATCAATACCCACCCTAATGATATAGGTGTGATATCTCTTGTTTCTTGCATCTGTTTCAATCCTCGTAGCACATGATAACACATTGTGATTTCAACCCAGCGTTTGTCTGCATCATCAAACATCACTCCTACCTGCAAGATTTACTACCAATTACATCATTTGTTTTGAAGCCAAAAAAACTATAGAAAGTTAGTATGCTACAAATCAACTAAGACCTAAGCTTCAAGTTAATTACTTGTATTATTAAAGAGTATCTTATATACCTGGTAAGGAAAAGCATAGAAAATATCGTCCTTATTAATAGACAGCATTTGTCTCTGTGACACTGATAATTTGGATACAGCTCCCTTCAGTTTCTCTATAGCTTCCTTATCAACTAGTCCATCTAATGATTTGAAGTCACTGTTTTGTAGGCTTTCTGAAACAACCTAATATAATGTGTTAAAAACAATAGTGGGAGAACTGATGAAATGGTGTTTATATTAAGTATAATTAAATAAAAATGTCCGATGTGAATTAAAGAAAAATGTAATGGTGTTTATTCTTAATTCTAGAAAGCTATGATTAAAATCTAAAGAACTAAAATATTGTAAAATTTAAATGTACAATACTTTTTTTAATAACAAATAGGAATACGAATAATTGCAGTATAAATGTAACAAACCTCTACAGCAAGTTTGGAAGCCTCTATAAATTCATGCAAATTGAATTCAGATTCAAAATACGGTCTAATAATAAAGTTCGAGAACACCCAGTTTTTAATGAATTTTATAAACGACGGCCATATTATTGGAGGGAATTCCATCAATTGCGGCAACTTCCTCGGCTCCGTTTTCTGTTCGCAATAGTTTCGTTGTATAACAGGACATACCGAGGTTATAGGAGTTTGTAAATATTTATACGAAACTCTGTCACATAACCTAAATGTCCTATTTGTTAAGACTGTCCTAACAACTAAATTCATGTTAGTAATTACAACAAATCAGTATGCCTTTGATTAAATTAAACTAACAAAGAAACATGGAATACTAAAAATAATTCTTAATAAATAGTATACAACATTCGCGATTCGATTCCTTCTTTTTTGATTTTTAAATGTCAATACCAATGTTGCCTTCTCTAAAATTATAGCTGATCGTAAGCGAAACTCTTAACAGTTTGGGAACCCTTTTTTGTGTTTAATTGTTTCCAGAATGCAACGAGATAATTAGCTAAAAATTTTCTCATGTTCGTTTGAGCCGAACGCGGATGTTAAAGCGAAAAGAGATTGAAAAAATGTTTAGCCATTCAAAAGTTATTAAGAAAATAAGAAAGGAAAGGGGCTCAGCTCAACACCCGCCGCGCAAGGTTGGCGCCTCCTAGTATTACTTGTTTAAATTCCTGGATTAAATAATTTTATTCACAAATAGAAAGAATAGAATTTCTATTCTATATATCAATTATTAATTATAATGATAATATTAATATTAATTACAAATTTTGTTATTTCAATTCAACGTAGTCGTACCGACATTAGAAATACTTTAAAATTGTGTTTTGTTATCCGCCATAAGCACATTTTGTAATAGTATCATGTTTTCCATTAATTTGATATTTTTGTGAATAGTTATTTTTTAAGGACACCTCCATAATACTGACTTCATCTTAGAGAAATGTCTTTAACAACGTTAGTAGTAAAACAAAACTAAATGACATTTTACGAGCCACTTCAACAAAAAGCATTTTACACCGAAATACCGAGTGCCGTTATTATTATTCGACATATCGAGCAACCCCCAAATCGTGGTTGGGGATTCCCGTGTATTTACGATTGAAAATATGCCAATAAATAAAGTCGTAGTGAAATAAAGGTCAAAACTACAGTTATAGTTTTTGTTTTGACACATATTTAGATTAAGGACTCCATTAAAATTAAAGTTTTTCCATGACCCCGTAATAATGTCGTCGAAATAAAACTAGTAATCAATTTATAAAAATATAAATTGATTATAAAAATTGTTCTGTGAAAGCTTCATTTATTTATTCAACACATATGCTTATGTCTCATAATAGATTTATTTAATAATAATATAGTATGAAAAATTGCAATGTGTGTCAAACCTTGAAGTTATGTTTTTTTAGTGACATCTATTGCAAAAACAATTTCTGGTTTTAATTAGTTGTAGGCTAGACATTTGATGTAACTTTTACTTATGGTTCAGATGGCGCTTATAACATATAATAATTTACATCACAAATTATATTTACTGCTACTTGGTCACAGATGGCGGTTTATAATTTAATAAATAACATTTAAAATTTATAACAATTGTCGAAGGCGCGGTTCTAAAATATATTCCAGGCGAAGCATTTTTTGTCAAGTTGGGCATTTATTATATGATTTGAAATGTGTGTCACAAAACTTGTGGTAAACATTAACTGCCAAATACTGCGATGCGCGTCAAAAAGTAATTGGTCAAAATGACGTGCTTGTCACCTTTTTCTGAATATACAGAGGGGGTGTTATGGCAATATCTGCCAATGGTTGCCTATTTTACCTGTAAGGTACAGGTAAGGTATTTGGTGAAATGCTTGACACTCTCATAATAATTAATAATATGCTTGTTGAATTACTGACAAATTTATTCGACGGTGGAAATTAAAAGTTCTTTGCTGTAATTATAAATTAAGAAAAAAAAAACGATTTTATTCCAACAGGGAAAACATTGATTTATGTCTTTAATTGTCTATACTATTATTTATTAATCCCACGGTACTGATTTCGAAAAAACTATAAATAATAAGACTAACATTACATAATTATTAAATATTTATGGTAATACTATCTATTGTCGGTATATAAACCTTCTTCCTCTATTAGAATCTCTTTTATATTTAATATTACGTAAATCATGTCTTATCTGTGGTATTACGTAATTATGTAAACTGTGGCATCTTGCAATGAGCGCGGGACGATTCATGGCGGACTGTGAGACGCAATGAGATAATGCTTTGTCATTTTGTAAGTTATCTGTAACTAATGCAATTTTATTATCCAATTAGTGTGCTAAATCAACGAGCATACTAACATCGTATGGTGAAAAGACTTAGTGGGCTATTCGGGAGCTTGTGAATGGTGGAGCTTGTGAGTGGTGGTGTGGATCTTTAACTTTATTTTGTGGGTCAAATTGTTCTAAATTGCGAGATTTAGAAGAAAAAATTAAACGCAAGAATGAATATTATGGCATTTTTTAAATAGCATTTCCGAAAAAACAAAGGTAAAGGCTTACGGTTAAATATTGAAATGTAAATGTAAATAAATAAAAAATAATGTGATTAATTTTATCTTTAATAAGTATCAAAATGTATTGGTTTTAGTAGTGCTTATATTTTTCAAATTAATTAAAAATCAAGATTTGTATTGAAAATAAGTTTCATACAAAACATTTTTTTATTGTCAAAGCTACCACACGCTCGGAAAAATAATTCCTACAGACCTGAGAAGAGCTGGCGACAGAAATTCAGCGGGATTTTCATGTTTTTTTTTTAATGAGAACTTAAATTCTTTACATAAATACATTACACAATACTAAGTAAATAATCTTACAGTAGCCGGCCAGTGATCGCTTCATACCCACGCTGCATTATCCTCTAAGTAAACTAAAATAAACTTTCTGTATATGTATATAATAAATAAATGTCGTGAGATAGGTTATAGTTTTTCTAAATTATCCAATTAAACCAAATATGGCATTTGAAACTAACTCCGTAATTGAGCGTCCCAAGTTAACCTTGAAATTTGATTTTGCATTATTTCGGAGGAAGTAAACGAAGGAACACACAAAAAACGTGGGAACCTTTGTTTCTAATGTCTCGGTCACGATCTTGAGAAGTTTATGGAGAATAAAAAAAATATCATTATAATTATGATTTCTTCATAATCTTTTCATACATATAAAACTACCGACTTCGTTTGCGCCAATCTTTGAAACAACTGAAATGATTTTAATGAAAATCGCACTCAAAAAATAGGATTAATTAATTAATTAATCGATTAATAATCTTTTTTTTATAGCGAATTTAAGATTTTCTTATACATTTAAATCAATGTTTTATAACTTTCCAATAGATGGCGGTGTTAATAATACAATTTTAATTGATGAAAAATAGTTTGTGAAGCAGCAGACGAAATCACTGACGACAGCTAGTATGTGATTATAATAATAAAATCTTTTACCGATAAATAATGATAATATCCAACATGGACCGTTAAATATATAATGAAATGAAATAGAACAAAGCTAAAACAAATTAATAAAACTACAAATAAGAAAAATAATTTTCACGTAAAAAGAATGAGGATCCCCCGGAGGGCATGTATGAAGAGGTTGATGTCTGTGGCCGAGGCGAAAGAGGTATGCAGGGACCGTAGCGTTTGGCGCTCCGTTGTCTCTGGCTACCCCGCAAGGGATATGGCGTGAAGATAAATAAATTTAATAATAAATATTTTTCTTTCCACTTAACTCTACTAAGTTGAAAGTAAATTGAATTGAATGAGTAATGAAAGAATGGTAAAAAAGATTTACAACTGTTTATTGCATTGCATTTATTGTATAATATAACGAAAGATAAAAGTAAAAATGGCGGCAAAATATTGATACAAAAGACAGTTTGTAATTTTAAGTTTTTAGATGAAATACAATATGCACTTCATAGAAATGTTAAAGAGCCTTCAAGATGAAGTCGCGAGCAATAGTTAGTTAAAAATGTAAGGTAAAACTAGATATTCTATTACATTGTCGATATCGAACACACATTTATAGATCACTCGATATTTCAATATAACGGATATATTTATAGCATATGTCAAGCTATTTATTAAGTACAATATATTTTACTTACATGTTCAAAAATACTGGGCAAAATTAGTCAGTCATGTGATAATTGTGACGTCACAAATTAATGAATAATATAAATAAGTAATAAGTTATTTTTCCGGTTAACTATCTATCCGTCCGTCCGTCGTTTGTCTTGGTCAAGGCTCTCAATAAGCGACCTTACATATATAGCTATAAGAGCGTTTTATTTTTTATTGTATTCGTTTTGGTTACTCAAAAATTCAAAGTTGAGAAGTTCAAACATTACTACAACCTTTAAGCACTGACGTCATTATGACATCCGACTGACATTGAGTATTGCCACGTCAAAAGTACTTATATATGACTCAATGTTATATACCTACGTAAGACTAATACTTATGATGTAATTATGACGTGCTCACAACGTCATTTATGTAGCTCTTGGTTCTTAATTTACAGAACCGTGACCCGTCTATGACCTATCTGTGATCTCATTTTAAGGTCATGTGTTAAGTTGAACAGGTTTAGTATGTCTGACTTTTTGTTTATACCAACTATATACATACTATAAGGATACTGATATACATATATATGTATATTGTGTTCAGTTTGTCATTTTGTGAGCTTGTTAGAATTTAATTACTTCACATAATTGTGTCTTATATAAGACAAAGTTGTTTTATAATAATTATAACGTTTTCTGTATTTAATGTCAACAAGGTATTTATTTCTTGTGAGTTCACGCTCGTGTTTGAGAACACACACACACACACACCTCCGCACACACACACACACACACACACACACACATAAAAAGAAAAAGAATGTTGTTCTAGCATTTTTCATGATTTTGTACTTTTATTAATTAATTAATTTATATATTATCCACTTTAAATGAATCCCAGTAATCATATGTGTATGTCAAATGGGAGCGGCAGGACTATTTTGATACAATACTTCTCGAAAGCTCTTTTTAATTTAATTGTACTTTTTAAAAGCACTATTTAAAAGGGGCTATGGATTTTGTGATTATATATATTTAATTATTAATTAATATCTCTAGTGGAAAGAGATTTGTATATTTATATAAATCCCATAAGTTTAACATCGCGCTACACAGACACTCGTGTCTACTATATAATAAATAATACTATATTATTAACTTGGTAAATAAAAGCCGTTTAAAAAATATTAGGAATTAGTATGTTTAACTCCTTTTAGATTATGAGATTTCATCATAAAATAATAGCTTATCTAGATTTTAGGGTTCCGCAGTCCGTTAGGAATCCTTATCGTTTCGACATGTCTGTTATCCGCAGTATAGTTCAAAGATTAAGTACTAGAGAGCTGTAATGACATGAACATCATACATGCAAACGATGTCCAGATCTTAGAAGATAAATAACAATAATGTATGGTACATGATAAAAGCATTGTATTTCTTAAAAAGATCTAAAAAGTAAACGAGCGTATCTATCTATCTATCTATCTACCTATCTAACTATCTATGACGGTCAACTACGCATCCTAATCCTAAATTGCAACATTACTAGCTGCATACATATACACTTTTAGAGCTTCACATGAATAAATAAATAACTGAAAGCAAATTCGCAAAGCTTAAATGTCATCTACAATTTAACATTCTATAATAAATTTAAATAATTATTTTTACAATGTCAAAAAGCGTTACGAAAGATCGCGCCCAAATCTGACGACCTAGTGTTGGGAAATTGCTATAAATTGATAAATTATTATTATTGATTGCTCAATAATACTTCGATTACCTCATATAAACGTCATATTTGTTTTGCCTTTGTAAATTATCTCGCGTGACAAACCCACTAGTTAGAAAATGACTAACATGACAATGTGTGCTATTATACTTATTATTATTATTATTATATTATAATTTTACCGGTAATAAATTCGAACTGTTACATACTCCTTAACTCTACACGTTATTTAAAGCTACTATCTTAATATTTTTTTTTACGGTAAATAAAATAGGTTTAATGTAATTGTTGTTGTTGTTGAGGAAAAATATTGTTTTAAAATCTAGTTATCTCTTCAAGTCTTAAGTATTAATCACAGTCATTAGGAAATGACTTGTTTCCATGTAAATGGAGTTGTTTTGTTATTTTATATAATAAAAAAAGAAATTAGTGAAGCGGTAACGGACAGACAATAAATGAAATAAATGTTGTATCGCACTATCGTATCATATCGTATACGATAAAATATATATAAAGGTTTTTCCAGAATATGTTGGTATTTAATATAAACATAAGATAGGTTTAATGTTAACTCATAAAGTAAGTTTATCCTTGTTATAAAATACTCAATACAATAATATATATAATTGAAGGCATTTATATACTCACCACGGACATACAGAAATAATATAACAAATAAATATCAAACATATATAAGTGGAAATTTTTATTTCCTATATAACTATGATAAATAAAAAAAAAACATAGATTATTTTGGATAATAATTTATTTATCAGTCACACAACAGAGGGTTTTGTATACACACCAGCAAGTAAAATTAAATTTGAATTTCTTTCCTTAATAAGAAATGCGAACTCTTTGTTTGCTTCGAATCTCTGTCCCAATATCCTGTCTTCCAGACCGACCACTGTGGAAGCGGCTGCCACTGTTCCTTCTTCATTTACCTCCACTTCCACCGTCTGAATCGTCTTTGATACATACAGTGGGCTATCTGATACACCAGGTAATTCTGCTTTTTTTGGATCAAAAATATTCGTTATTCCACCATACTGCAGTGGTTTAATCAAGTCAAGCTGAGATGTGATCTTGAAGCGTGGTATGTAACAGTCTATTTCGGGGAGATCTTCCGGTAACGGTAACTGGTATTCCGTCATCCAATCCAAGGGTTGTGAAGCTAAATTCTCCAGCATTTTCTTTATCGGAACACCGTCGAATGGTAAAAGGATAAGCATAGAGAACTGTTCAGTCTTACCATATGTCATTTCCAATATTTGGGCACCGATAGAGTGAGCGTCACCGAAGTTATGAGGTGCCTTGTGATACATCATATTCACGGATCCTATAGTTTTACCTTGAAAATTATAAAAGTCCTCTTCTTTTGTCTGCGTACGATCGAAGGGTTGGGTCCAGCTGGCTTTGAAATACAAAGCGTCAACCAATATTAGTCTTAAGCTCTCAAGTAGTTCAGGTCTGACTGCTTCCCGAATTTTACCTTCAGTAGCGACGCAGATATAATAATTTATGTCATCTGCCAATTTGGTGGTATTTGTCGGATCAACCGAATACACATCTGAACCATAGTATAACGCGGATTGGCAAAATTCGGGGTGAACTTTAAGTGTTTGATCCGTGAACATGGCGGCCTTTCCATTTAATTTAACATCTTTATCTTTGCTCTTTAATAAATTAATGACACTGGAGTGTAAAGCCTGTGTTGATCTCAAATCATTGGGTAATCTCAATTCTCTCATTAGTTCCAGAAACGTTTCACCGGCGGATCCTTCCGCGAGTAAAGAAAATATGCTCCATACTGATAACGGAGATATTGCTACGTTACTTTTACCGATACTGTCTTGGTATGTGAAGGCATGGTCTAGTAGTTTTAATGTGAACTGGTTGATAGGTGTAAAGTCGACGCCGGCTAAATTGTCTGTTGGAGCGGCGGTCACAATACCAACGAGAATCACGACCTTCCACATAATGCGCGCGGGCAGCTCGGAGCTCGAACCAACACTGCTATAATATGCGGCGATTCTATAAATTTCAATGGGATTTCTCACATACAATGAAGAATTAAGTAACGTTTATAGATAGCGTCGTCAGTAAAATACGCGCGGTTATGGAAAATACTGGTATTTATTGTATCAATTCTCTCGTGGGTATATGGAATCGATTTGATGCAGGCTCATCATTAACTATAAACCGATTACACTACAATTAAAACGTTTATTATAATATGCGTGGAATTTTTACATACAGGTTTCATTTTAAAATAATTTAAGCAATATAAAAAGGATAATGATAAAAAAGGTTGCCTTAAATAAAGTCATCAATCAATGCGAGATGCATTTATAAAAACATTACAAATAATTGGGTAGACATTATAAAAAATAATTATTCTTAAATATTTATTTTTAATATTGAATTGATTTTTAACATTTAAATCGATGTCAAAACTTAATATTTTTTTACATATATCTAATTATATAATTAATATAATAATCAAATATCTGCTAATGTAATACACCATACAACAAGGATTGTCAATTTCGCAAGATTTGGCCCATCTCCATTGTCTCTCAAGGCGAGGTTGGTTTCTATTCTTTCGCTTGTTTTGTATGTGCGGAAGTGAGATGGCCTTATTATATTGTCCAAATTGGGTTAGGGATTTTTTGCGATATAATAGGTCATGCGATTTTTTACAGATAATAATTATTGTACCGGTTTTTTCGACTTGAGATTTTGTTATTCTGACATTATAAAAAATTGTTAGATGATTAAATTAAAATACCAAATCGCGCCTATCATATTTAAATTCAAAATTCTAGCAAGAACACAAATGAAAGAGGAAAGTCTTAGCTTTTTTATATTATTTTTTCATTCCTAATGTTTATATTATGACGTTTGACAGTTTACATTTTTGACGTATTTTGCATTTTTATGCAAACAATATTATAATCTGTTTGTATTTCATTATGTGACAATATAATTAATTCAGAAGCCTGTCAAACTTATCGTTTTAGGTTATCCCCGACATTTGTAAACAAATATTTTTTCACTTTGACGTGTTTCCATGCGGGTATTATAATTTTATTTTAACTATTATCTTGTTGTCACGGAGTTATTTAGCCGTTCATTGTCCTCTGAAGGTTGTTTTAGTGATATAATAATTAATAATGTATGAATGAATATAATGTGAAGACATAATAGGTGCCTTTACAGGTAAGTAATTTAATGAACGCTTAATGTATTATAGTATTTTAGGTATTATAGAGTAAAATAGTAATTCTGTGTATTGAAACACACGTGAGTTCGCGACAAAAAGCTAATTATGTCATTCATGTTTTCTCGGATTTGAATGGGACAGCTTGGGCGGCTTTGTGTAATTTTATGAATAATTAAAAGGAAAACTTAAAAAATAATTTATACTAACAATATTGCTGTTTCAATGAAATTAAAATTAATCAATAAATTGAATTTTTGAATAGTTATTTATCTTTACAACATTTCTACGAAAACAAACACGTAATAAAATAGTTTTTACGAAAAACTGTATATCCGACAAATTAATTACATACCGTTTAAACTTACTATCAATTTAATACTTAAAATTTACATATATAACTCAATTATATTAAAAAAAATAAGATTTTTACTGTCTTATTTGTTTATACATCTATAGACGAAAATAACCACGCGGGCAAACGCCATTGTAATTTTTTTATATTGTCTTATACAGACAATATAAAAAAATACATTAATTAAATTTATAGAGACGAAAGTGGTGTTGCGGACAATCGCTATGTACAAATAGAACCAAAAAGTTTTCAATGAATGATTTATTTCAAACGTTAATAGCCTTGATTGGCCCAAAAAATCAACCAATCACAAGCATTCTTCACAAACCGTTTATACAACTTCACCCATTTTGTTCTAATTTCAAATAAATTTTCCTGATATAAAATTGTGCAATATCATTATTGAGCTGAAATGATGAAATACTATACATTAATTCTAGTAGGCATTTAATTACTTATGTGTATTCTAAACCAGATATAATAGCTTAGTAAGAAATGACGTTACTCATAATAAGGAAAAAAACAATTAATAAATCCATTCAGACCCATGACGATCATTAATTTTTTTTTAAATATAATCTTCGTATTCTATTTTTGTTTTAATCTGTGGTTTTATTATTAATTTGTTTATGCTGTTTCAATTTGTAACAGCAGAAGTATGATATTCTTATTGTATTAACCACAAATACGAAAATCATATAATAAAATTTAATGTATGGGTTTTTGTTAATACTAATGCGGTTATTACGTTACCCAATTTATCCAGCGGTAGGTCATCTAGCACATCAATATCGTGTATTAAAAAGTCTGTTAGCGAGCTTTTGGGGTAAAATAGTCAACTTAAAATTGGACAATGAAATGGGACCATCACGAAACTAGATCACAAATAACGCCCCTTATTATCTATAGTTAGTTCTAATTGTAAGATGTTTTTGTCTTTGCATGACATTGTCCTGACTTAACTGTGACCTAGATAGTGTTATTTTAATGTCTCCAAAACAGATACAGACATCATTCTATTGATGTTTTAAAACTCTTTTGTTTAAGCGTTTAATTGCTCTGATTCAAATAAATAAGAAGATTAATCTTACTTTCCGTTTTTTGTTTCATGTTAGTTACTTTAATTGTAATCGATTTTTTATTATTAAAATAAAATTTTTTGAAGTATAATACATAACTATGAAAATTAAATAAAATCTACCTTTCAACGCCTGCAGAATTAAAATGTATAAAATTTCATCAAAAGCGATCCCGCAGAACCGTTAGCAAATACGTTGTCTTGTCAAAAATATGCATTCTAGAAAATTACATATTACTGGGCAATTATTTTTCAACACCCAACTGTAAATATAAGATTATTTAAATAATCATAGTGTTCGTTTTTACGGTATATAAGATGAAATATTACAGCGCCATCTGCTGGCATCTACCAGTAAATTGGATAGCACGAGAAATGTTAAATTGTATTTAATTTCATATACTACAACGCCATCTAGTGGCAAAAAGCAACAAAGGTTATCATACAAATTATTGTTTGTCTTAAGAATTGATGAACTAGCAATGATTTTATTTATTTTATCATTAAGTTTATTTATAAAAATTTTATTGTACAAAAAAATGGTACAATTGGCGAACTTGATGCTAGGGCATAATTTACCAGTCAGCCAAAAATGTTAAAAGAAACAACTATGAGGAAAACAAGATCCAAAAAAAAAATAACAAGGAAAATTTTTTGTTCGGGTTCTTATGTTAAAGTCCATCTCCATTATAATATGATATTAGATAAAATTAAAAATAAATAATAAAGCGTTAAAAAATTGTGAAAATTATTCAAATTTTAAATTGATTTGTATTAATGCCATCTATCCACTGTATCTTAAACTAAAAGATGGTTAAAGTTACTACATTGAGCTTATTTCTAGTAAGGCTTCTATTTGTTACTAGATGGCGCTTAGAAATAAAATTATATTCATTTTGTTAAAAGTAAATGAAGCTTTCAGATTAATAAAAATATCTTTGTTATATAGCAGCCTAAGATTATATTATGATAATTAGATTAAGTAATTACGTCAGTACATCACTACATTGACACACACACACACACACACGCACGCACGCACGCACGCACGCACGCACGCACGCACGCACGCACGCACGCACGCACGCACGCACGCACGCACGCACGCACGCACGCACGCACGCACGCACACACACACGTCTCTGTTCTCTCTTCTCTGTTTAAATAGTAAAAAAAATTTTTTTGTGTGTATTGTCTTATATTCATTTGTATTTCATACAATAATTTTTGACAGTTCTAAATAAATAAGTTTAGTTAGAATCATAATTAATAGATCGCTTTTCAGATAGTATGCCTTATCTCCTAGCCATACATAATTATCGAATATAAAACAATAAAATTCGCTTTAAAAAACAACACATCGAAGAATTTCCTATTCATTCACATAAATTGACATTATTAAAAACTTAAAAGCAATATTATTATATGTTTTATATAAAATTAACATAAGTAGGCACTTAGTTGAAGGCATTGGAATAGTCTCGATATTTTCCTCCTTCATAGGCCGATAATTTAGAACAATGTTCTAATTACTAAAATGCTTCCTGTCCCTACATTATTTACTGGAATAAAGAGCCTTTGAATGTTGCCTTTGAGAAGGCTAGTAGCACTAAAATTTCTAACATTAACACATGTTTCTTGAATCCATTCATAACTTCACGATACTTTGAGAAACATTCCAATGTGAAATTTATGTTTGTCGATAGTGCAGCAGAAACTATCGATGGAAATAACTTGCCAATGGTCAGGAAGGCTTCTTCAGTTGAACTGGATCTGTACAGACAATTTATCTAAACTGTTTGTGCTGTTACAACACAACATGTACCTGATTGGGTAGTTTGAAACTTCAAAATATTATTTTAAGTGTCTGTTACTAGAGTTATCATATACGAGTACATATATACAAATGTGCCTAATGTAAAAAACTAAGGAATAAAATAAAGTACCTACCTAATTTAAACACAGGCGCTTAAACTATCTCAAATATTTCGCTTTAATAATGTAGATAAATGCAATTTAGCGGTTAACTATCACTCCATTTATCGCCAAATTTCGCATCTACTCGCGCGTATTCTGAAATGGAAAATAACCTACCCACAATAGAGTTATTTCATAATAACAGCTGTTACCTATATACATAGAATAACACTTTGTGGTTATTTAGCTACAAACATTGTTATGATTTAATTATTTGCAAGCGGAAATTAACGGATGGAATATAATTATTGATTACTCTGTATGCTCGTTTGGTATTTCTGCTTATGTGCATATAATTGTAGATATATATTTATTGTAATTCATCAAGAGGCAATTATTCAATCGTAAAATAGTATTGAAAAAGGAAATAAATTAGATATTTTTTTATAAAATAAAAGTTCTGTAAAATGTTTTAAAATATTTAAAACCAACGTAAGAACAGATCCCGTGATATCGGGATAAAAAAAACTTATGTTTCTCACAGATAATGTAACTTTTGATAGATGAATTTAAGGAAATCAGTTTCGTAGTTATTGAGATATTTTGTTTTTCATATTATTAGCAAGTTTCGTATGTTTTTTCCTTCTATTATAATTGACACATGTCATTCTGACATTAATTGACATTCAGACGATGACGTCAATCTGATGTAACAACAAATCACTATAACGATATGGAAACTAAATGATTAAATTACAAAAATTATATTTATTAATAAATATTTCGTAAAACAAATGTTATCTCATTAAAACAAACAAAAATAAATCATTAAATTCAACTAAAACAAAGCTCACAAAATGGCGTCCGGGCGGAAGCGGAAGAGCCATACAATTAATTATCCCGCCATAATAACCCGCCTCATTAAACTGGAAAGTGAAAAGCGGACAGTTCAAAATGTCTTCCTTACATTCAAATTGCATTGCGGTTGCATTTAAATGTGAATTTTCGTGTTTTCATTTAACGTTTTTATAATTGGAAGCTCTGTATGACGCTAAGCCGGAAGGCATTGCTAGTCTAGCGTTTAAAAATGTTATTATATTAAAAAAAGCAGTTGATTGTTAATAATTTTGACCGATAATAATAGACTATCTGTCACTAAATATATAAAATTGAAGTGCCTGTTTTTAATTCAAAATTAACAGCTCTCACTACATGCATATGTATATATATACGATAATTATATATAAACAATTTTCAAAATTTGTCTCTGTCTGTCTGTTTGGTTAGTCTCTAACACGGCTGGACAGATTTTAACGGGACTTTCACTAGCGGTTAGCTGCTCTTATAAGGGTTAAGCCACTTTTATTTTAAAAAAACATTTCCGCGCGGACGAAGTCGCAGGCACAGCTAGCGAAACATAAAATCTGTATGTTATTTATTTGATTATAGAGAAAAGTTTTATTGTATCTTAGACATTTTAATTATTTGATTGGTAAAAAAAGTTTGTTGTTATTCATCTACTTATTTGTTAGAAGCATATTTTCCCTTAAATATCAGATATTTTTTAACTGATTCACAAACGAACAAAACATAAATATATAATGTAATTTCTTTATCAATTTATAAATATATATATATGTATATGTATATGTATATATATATATATATATATATATATATATATATATATATATATATATATATATATATATATATATATATATATATACATATACGAAGTTGCTGACAAGAGCTAATATATATAAATTTCCCAATCCGTTAGATTGTTTTGATAATATAATACATTGCAAAACATTTACTATATATTATCAGTCGAGTCACACACCCGTAGTCAATAGCGGCTAACACGCTATTCCCGTCACGTCCCGGGAATCGAACTTGTGACCGGATTTATTTTTCATTCCTCCGTGTCACGATAAATTGGATATAGAGTAAATTGGGACTGTTTACTTTCGGGATATTTGTGGAAAGGTTTCAATGTGAATACCATTTGTGACCCTTATAAGTTCTTTTTTTTTTGCTCTTATATTTTTATTAATATTTTATATATTAAAGAAACCAACATAGGCAATTACAGATAACAGTAATTTCTTATGCTTTCTAGAATTATTATTATGTAATATCTTATTCTTTTTACTATTAGGAATGAAAATTGTTAGTTGATGTATATTATATTTTGATTTTTTGTATTTATATACATCAGAATAATTTAATCGAAATGGGTTTGTCGTGTTTGTACATATCATATAAAAAATATGTATTTTATGTAAGCAAAACCGAAGGGCAAGTGAAGTATCTTTTCAATGTAAACAATGCCTTCATGTGTAGATTTGTGTTCGTATAAGGCAATTCTTGATTAATTCTTTTAAATTTTTTTGAACAAGTTCGATATTTATGTATATAAAACAACAGAAATATGATGTGAGAAAAAATAATATTATTGCAATAAACGGTCTGAAATGTCACAAAATATTTTGTTCATAAGCTATATTGGTTAATTTAAATTGATATTAAATGCAATTCTAATTATTGAAATTATAATTTATCATTCGTATTTCATATAATTGTGTGTGTGTGTGTGTGCTCGTGTGTGTGTGTGTGTGTTTGTATAACACATTGAAATAAAGTGTTTTTTTTATTAGTGTACCTTTTGTAAGTTTTATACTTTTTATGCTTAAAAATATAATCTGATAATAATAATTATTTTTCTAACTAATAAACAACTTGAAAGTAATAGCAAATTAATACATACATACATACACGTCTATGTGAACTTACTCTTTAAAAAAACTACTTTTACGGTATATTGTGGATAGCAAGGAAATTAACTTCGTATGTAGTAAAGCCAAAAAATGTATGTAAAATTCATCCGCCCAAATTGCAAAATAAAAGTTAATAAAGGAAATCGTTAATAGTGATTATAGTGTAGATATTTTCGTCTTTAAATGTAATATAAATAAATAAACAACGATTATGCATAAGTTTAATTTAATAGCCAAAACGAATACTAGAAAAAAAAACAACTGAGAAACGTTCTTGAAGGTTAATATAAGAAGGACTCCAAGTGTAATGGAACAAAAGTTAATTCTAAAAGTACACTTTTTATTTCTGTGTTTGACTCGGTGGGGTACTCTGCCAATATGGAGTCCTGCATCGGCTTCTTAATCTGTATCTCCCTGCCCCTCAGTTTCAGTGCCCCGGCGTACGTCTGAGTTCCCCCGATATTGGCTTCCATCGTACTTGTGCCCAGGCTCCCTACTACGTGAGGAATGCTACACTGCATAGAGACCTCCGGGTAGAGAGTCTGGAGAAGCACTTCGGCCGACTACTTCAGTCGAGCCGACGCCTCGTCGCACCACCACCTGCAGAACATTGCGCCCTGGCACGCTTGCCCGCCTGACGCCTGTCGTCTTCCCAGGGACTCCGTACCAATCTAAAATCCTTGAGTTGTCGTTTTGGCCGCTGGTTGCCTAAGCTGGGCCTCCCTCGGGGAACCGAGGGTCTCACCCGGCTTGGCAGACCGCCCAGGCGACCCCAACACACCCCACATCGATCGCTTGATCGACTAACACGACGCCGCGAGTCGTCGTCCTGGCCGCCGATCGCCTACGCCGGAACCCCCCTCGGGAAACCGATTGTCTCACCCGGCCTGGCTGATCGCCCAGGCGACTCCTACTCACCCCACACTGATCGTTAGATCATTAAGACATCAACCTACGCAGGCCTCGGCCCGCTACAATGACACACCCATAGTCATGGGTGTCGCTAGCTACCACGGTCAGAGGGTCCGTCCCTGGCACCTTTTACCCACTCGACCTGTCAAAAGGATCGAGTCGGAAGTATAGAATCCTAGGGAGATAGTTTCATGATTCGTCCGACCGCCGATGAGTGCACACTCCTCCTGAACACTCCAGTGCTCCTAAATACTCAACCGGCAAAGTCGTTTCCGCCAAGCAGTCTCTGCTAGAACCAACCCTGGTTATTTCTCAGAAATAATTAAGTGGTTTGCATGCGTATACTATTACTGTGGGTGTCTTTTACTAGATGTAGCCTCCTCGCGATCCTCACATTCCCTTTGACCGAACGAATGCCAGGAGCTTATAGCCGACCATGAGCGGCCGAAGCAGCAAGCAGAGGGCATCTCTACTAAAGCCACCAAGAAAGACACCAGCCAGACTCCAAGCTTCTCCACGGCCGGACCGGACCCTGAGGGGATCGCCGGGACGCCGGAGGCGTGCGATGAAATTGCACGACAGCGACACCGAGCCTTTGCTGATACTCATTTCATAGAACAAATTTACGAAATAGTTAGCGATGTTATAATAACGATGGTAATAAAATGACTAATAAAAAATTGGTAACTCTTATTTTCTGATTATGGATAACCCAAAAAACTACTGTCTATATCAAATCTAAACGCCCTGAGTTAGAGTATTATAATGACAAGGAGAATATCGATTGAATCTTTAAAAAGAAAGTCAATACTGATAAAAAATTGCTGTTTCGGACTGATACCAACTGTATTTTAATAGAACGATCCATTGACATACAAATATGTTGTGATATACTTCAGTGGTTTTTTTTTAATCTCAAGGGAATAGGCAACGGTAAAATATTAGCCTCTGGTAAAACGAGAGTAGGAGTAAAATTCGATGACATGAAAATGAAAAGAATCAAGCGTTAAGTCCACCATTGGTTCACGTAAACTATTTATACAAAGACAATTATTATAACTTGTAGTCGCCAAGCCATAGTTCAAAGTCTGAATATTTTTATGAGTGTTTTATTAAAAGTAAGTAAACCTCTATAATTATTGCATTTATCCTTTACATATTTATCTGATCCATCAGACAACGATCTCATGTCAAATTTGTATGAAAATATGTATTTGACATTGATGAAGTAAACAATCAATCAGCCAAATAAAAAATTGTCAAACGCATATACTGACTCTTGAAATTTGTAATGACACTTCTATGTTTTAACGAAAATTTTTTTAGGCAAAAAAGCATTTGATGACATGACACATGTCCCGCGTACCTGCGTTATTATGCTGCCGTCCTAGGCAGGGTACAATACCGAACTGCAAAACTTCGTCAAATACCCTCCGTCGTGCGAGTCGTACTTAAAGATCCGATCACTTGGCGAACGAAAGCCAAAAATCTTAGAGTACTGCTTGATATAAGATTATTCTTTGAGTGCGATGGAGACAGGAATAATCCCGCTGTCTCTCTCACCAAAATATTATAATTTAAAAGTTATTTATGTTTTTATCGTGTTTACTATACTAGCTGTGCTATCGACTTAGTTCGCATGGAATATGTTTTCGTAAATAAAATAAGCTACTTATAGCAGCAGCTATCCGCCAATTAAAATCCTGTTAAAATCGGTTTAGTCAATTTCATTGTACTTTTATAACATTGTTATAATATTGATTTGATAACATTATAAGATATAGGTTTATTTAGAGTATAGTAAAATATAGGATAGATTTTGTATATATTTGTAAATATTTGATCCATGTTACGCAAAGTAATATCAACAGATGGGATTAAGACCCATTGCGCGGATATCGTTGTATCGATATATTAAATGAGATTCCATATAACACTGGTACTGAATATTAATAAGTCTAAAGGATGTTTTGAGATAAGTATATATAAGTGAAGCGTGTCACGAGTAGATTGAATGTTGGAGTCGCATCTGTCTTGTGAAGGGAATTTGTTGAGAACTCTTTACGATGTAAAACATCTTACGATAAGTCTCATAAAGTATATAAGTAAAGTAAATTTTGTAAACGCTTTATATTAAACGATATTGAATTGAAATTAAAACCATGTATAGTCTAGAGTCTACTAAAATTCTACTAAAATTGATAGGGTACTTTCCGTTGATCTAGAACTAGTACTATACTGTCTATTTTTACGACGAATAATAATTAAAAAAACACCGTTTACCATTTTGGAAGCGGCTTACAGGATTTGTAGCTTTAAAAATTGTACGAAATCCTCAGTGAGCAAATCCGTAGTAGTACTCGTAGTAGGGTAGTCTGAATATTTCTTGTAAATATCACGTAAGTAGAACTAAATTATATTGAGTATTTTTAATGTTACTATATTCATATAATTTATTCATGTTAACAGAATGCTAACAGAATGCAGAATGCTTAAATTTATTGGATTAATATTATGGTGTTGTGACAACCGTGCGAGAATTATTACACCGCTAGTTGCATGTATGGAGGTATTATGAAGTGAGCTCGTCTTGACGTACGTATTATTGTTGTAAATTATATTATCATTTAAAATTAATTTTCATTGTAATAACAGATACCTTCAATACTTATCTCAGTTATCTGATACCTTATTTAAATATGGTACAATGTATACTGATTATTAACTAAAGTTATTTATTTATATATTGTTTTGTTTTCCGGAATGTTTTTCAAGATTTGTCGACACTTTGTCTTTTTTTTCTTTTGTAATTTTATCCTAATCTTATTCGTTTCTCTGTGTCACCATCCTGTCACTTATTTCGTCCCTCGTCTCTTTATAAAATGATCGGTTTTATTTTAAAGTAACATATAAATAATCGGTAAGATGGTATTTTGAGAAATAGCACCTCCAAAGATTATTAAAATAATAAAGTTTTATATTAAGGATTGATTAAAATAGAATTATAAGTAAGATTTTGTTTGCTATTGGTACCGTAAAGGAAATATATTTTATACGAGGGTCAAACTGAAGGTTCTTAGAAAATCAAAAACTAAGCATTCTAGCAAGTTATTAGTTTTATTGTAACTTTTCAAAATAGCGTCCATTTACATCAATACATCGCTGCATTCGATGGAACCATTGAGAAAAGCACCTTGCCCACTCGGCCTTAGGGGTCTCTTCGACGGCGTTTTGAAACGCAGCCACTGCTTCTTCGGCGTCTATAAAACGTTTTCCTCGAAGTTTTTCTTTTATTTTCGGAAATATATAAAAATTGCAGGGTGCGAGGTCGAGGCTATACGGCGGGTGACCCAGTAATTCCACGTCTGAGGTCACCAAATAGTCGATCGTTTGCCTGGCGGTGTGCGACGAGGCATTGTCGTGATGAAGGAGGATCCTGCTGCGAGATCGTTTCTCTCGAACTTTTTCCAAGACAAGTGGCAAACAATTGTTAGTATACCACTCTGCATTAACCGTTTTCTGATCCTCTAAGACTACTGTCGCGTAATGACCTGTCTTTCCGAAGAACGAGGCCACCATCTTTTTTCCAACACTTCGACCTCTCTTCACTTTAGTTGGCAACTCTTCGGAAGGAAACACCCACTGAGCAGACTGTCTTTTGGTTTCCGGATCATAACAGTAAATCCAGCTTTCGTCACCCGTTAGTATGTCGAACACAGCATTTGAGTCACCTCCGTTAAATTTTTGGATCATTTCTCGACACCAATCAACTCGGCGGAGTTTTTGAGCCTCGGTCAAATTATGCGGTATCCAGCGGGCACAAAGCTTCCTGACCGCTAAATGTTCATGGAGGATTTTGTGCACTTGACTCATACCTATGCCTAGACTTGTCCGAATCTGCTGATAGGTCACTCTTTTGTCAGTCTCTATCATACGCCGCACAACACTGATGTTGTCTTCAGTCGTCGCTGTAGAAGGCCGTCCCTCACGCAAATCATCGGTGAGATTAGTTCGACCACGTTTGAATTCATTAAACCAGTTGTAAACTGTGGCACGAGATGGGGCTTCATCGTGAAAAGCCAATCGAAGTCTATCATAACTTTCTTGTTGACTTAAATGACATCGAAAGTCATAAAAAATCATTGCACGAAAATTTTCTCGGCTTAAATTCATTCTGACGTGCACAGACAATTTTCAATTTGCCGCCAAATCGTAAAACAAATGACAAATGAATGAAATGTACACTCAATAATATTGGTAAAGAGTTCTATTTTCAAAATTTAAACTATTTTTTTTAATATAATGCTTTTAAGTGGCCAGTTCGAAAAACTTTCAGTTTGGCCCTCGTACCAGTTAGTGTATATATCCACAATATATTACGTTTTAACTTTACGTACGTACGTTAGGTTTACGTAAATAATATAATTATACTTTAAATACCTTATTTCAAATCGTTTAAATTTTTTGTTCTTTATTATTCTTATATCTAGTCTGAGCTTTTAACTAGACTTAATCTGGTTTAAATACTAGTGGATTAAGTAAGAATACATAATTAACTCGTTTTTAATAATATAACTTAGATACTGCCTACTAGGATTACATCTTAGTTAGTCTAATTTAAATAAATTTTCTTCACATCTTCATAAGTCAATAACTATCAGGCTCCAGAGTATTTGAATATCATGTATTTGTGTTCAAATTGTGTGGAATTGTAATGTGCGAGATAAGGACTGCAGTAAGGTCTATAACATAACTGTAACTATATACAATTATGACTCTTATGTTCAAAGCCACATGACCTTATTTCCTGTTAATAAATTTTCATCTGCAATAGGTGTACGTTTCGTTTTATGGTCAGCAACAATTATGTGTGGAATTCAAACTGGCAATATAACATGGAGTAATAATAATATTGGATACGATTTATTTATTATATTGAATAAATATAATTTTCGACAATTGTTTTAATAATACAACTTAATTTGTGACATTTTTATCGATTTATATTTTTATTGATCTAAATTTTAATATTAGAGCTATTTATCTTTAAATATAGGTGAATTATAATAAAAAAAGATACGTAACAAATCTTTTTATGAAGTCATACAAATCTTTACCTTGTGTCTTATTTATTTCCTACGGGCAAACCGCCAATATTAAAAAGATTCTATAGAACACGTGTCTAAATATTAAAACAATTATAATATTTAGTTAGGTGTTTAAATCTCAAGTTATAAATGACTCCCAATCCCACTATATTGTCTCTCTAGACATTTTTTATAACTCAGATATAAAAGATTTGGACAATGTTGATAATAACTACTATATTATGCATTACATTAAATATTTATAAATATCACAGATATGTTCGTATAATCAAATAATTATAACAATCAAAATAGCAGTATTTCAAAAGGACTCCATGACTTCATTATTGAATTCCATACCTGTCCAATTAATTCTTTTAATCCAATTAATATATAAGTACATACTTATAATCGTATTGTGATGACTCATTACGGACAGCGGGATGTGATTTTTGGATATGTATTTGATTATTTGTATTTAATTTAAATACAGTAATTTAATGTTACTATAAATATTTTAATTCTCTTTTTAAAATTTTATCAAATACTATTTGCAAGATGTAAAATCTATACTTATAATAAATCTGTAGAGAGGTCAATTCTGTACATGAAATATATTTACAAAATAAGTAGCAGGGGGTGATTAGTGTTCGATACTGATGCCAAAAATGCAGTTAAAAAAATTTTTGTCTGTCTGTCTGTCTGTCTGTCTGTCTGTTTGTATGTTATTTATAGAAAAAAAAACTACTCGACGGATTTTAACGAAACTTAGTACAATTATTCTTTATACTCCTGGGCAGGTAATAGTATACTTTTCATCACACTACAATGAATAGGAGCAGAGCAGTGAAAGGAAATGTTGAGAAAATGGGAGAAGTTGCTTGATTTTTTAAGCTTCCGTCGCGTGTGCAGCCTTAATGGTTAGAGCTACATAGAAACTATGTATAACGGAAATATTCTACATAAAAATACACGAAAAATATTCCAAGACAGCATATATCTACCTTTTATAGTTAACTCACAATAACACGCATAACTCTCGATAGCTTAGCAGTTCGGAGATTTCTTATTATATTTGTTTACTTTTACGTTTATAAAACCAATAATGCTCACCATCATTCCTAATTAAAAAAAAAATAAACATTAGCACCAATTCAATAAAAAAAGAATCATTGAAATCGGTATAGAAACACCAAACTTATACTTACTTACATGAAATACGCCAACAAGACATCGCGCGTGAATAGTGAATCAAGCTATAAGGATTATTTTTTGCGTAACGGTTGCCGCGCTCGACGGGGCTCGCGGCGGCAGAGTATAAAAGGGGCGGGAGGCGAGCGCAAGCGTCATTCAATATTTGGCTGTTGATGCGTTCAGAGTGTTGAACTTTATTGACAGACAATAATTGTTATTTTATAAACCGTGCTTATCAGCGCGACTTTTTGTCTTTAAATAGTTTATTTTAATTTCTTTTGTTGTTATTTTCTAAATTAGTTTTAGTTTTGTTTAAATTCTTAACTATTAATAGTTCCTATTTTATTTCTTTTTAAGTAGATTTAGATTCGATTTTTAGATTAGATAATAGATAGATAGATTAGATTATTGTTAGATTTTTAGTTAGTGATAGGTTAGTTTTGGGCATTTTATGTTTAGTTTTTTTTGTATTGAGTAGATAAAAGCGTAGGTAGGTACTTTTATTAATTATAGTATTCATAGGTATTTTTTATTTATTTTTAAGTGAAGTAGGTATAGGTAGATATTGCCTACTATCTACCTATACTGCACACGTGTTTTAGCTTTATTTTCATTTCTTTTTTTTTTGTACCTAAGTTGTAGGTAGGTAGGTACATATTTCTTAGTTTAATTCTATTAGAATATTAGGTATTTAAGTTTAAATAGGCACTTAGATTTATATTCTATTTATTATATACTTAGCTATAGTTAGGACCTCTGACGTTAGTTTTTTGTTTTGTAACTAAATAGAATTTAAGTTACCGTCGATTAAAAATAAAATAAACGATGCCACCTAAAAAACGACCATCTTTATCTCGAACTTCGAGTCAAGCTAGGAGAATGAGAATGACGCGTTCTCAAGAATCGGAAGAGGAAAGAGCACATCGGTTAAACTCTATGAGAGTTAGTGCCTCAACATCTCGAGCTAATGAAAGCTCTCCAGAAAGAGAGATGCGATTAGCAGCTGAAAGAGCGAGACGAGCTACAACACGGGCTTCTCAAAGCTCTTCTCAACGAGAGCTAAGGCGTTGACCGGGAACAACATGCGTTATCCCGAGAAGCTGAAACTGCTTTACAACGAGAATTGCGACTCACAGCTGACCGCGAACGGCATACATTATCTCGCGAGTCTGAAACCTTCACTGAGAGGGAATTACGGCTTACAGCTGACCGCGAACGTCATATTTTATCTCGCGAGTCCGAAACCTTCACTGAGAGGGAATTACGGCTTACAGCTGACCGCGAACGTCATATTTTATCTCGCGAGTCAGAAACCTTCACTGAGAGGGAATTACGGCTTACAGCTGACCACGAACGTCATATTTTATCTCGCGAGTCCGAAACCTTCACTGAGAGGGAATTACGGCTTACAGCTGATCGCGAACGTCATATTTTGTCTCGAGAATCTGAAACTTTTACTCAATATCAAGACCGTTTGACAAATGATAGGGCGCACCATAACATGATTCGATCTCTTGAAGATGAACATGAGCATGAACAACGACTAGAGTCGGGACGCGATTATTACAATTCTTTGAGACAAGAACAATTGATTACTTTATCTAATGAAAGATTAAGAATTGAAAATATTCGGTCGCTTGAAACAGAAGAACAGCGAGAGGCCCGTCTTACTGCAGATAGATTTCGACATGGTCTTAATGACTTAGATATACACGTGGTAGATCAATCTAGAAATTCGGTGGCGTGGTCCGATAAATATAAAAGTGGGTTTGCTTATAACCTCACA
The DNA here is from genome assembly GCA_918358695.1 of Melinaea menophilus ssp. n. AW-2005. Lineage (NCBI taxonomy): Eukaryota > Metazoa > Arthropoda > Insecta > Lepidoptera > Nymphalidae > Melinaea > Melinaea menophilus. The sequence continues at coordinate 14,768,276 of OU911049.1, forward strand.
ATTGATTACAGATCATCTTCTGAAATAGGCGATATGAACGTAGTATGTTCCTTTTGTAATGCTTCGAAGTGGAGGAAGGAGTCTGCTGGTTTCTGTTGTTCTGGAGGTAAAATAAATTTGCCTTCGTTCGAAGACCCACCGGAACCTTTAAAATCACTACTTTTAGGGGAACATTTGCAATCCAAACAGTTTTTAGATAATATTCGCACTTATAATAGTGAATTCCAAATGACATCCTTTGGTGCTAAACAAATCTCAGAAGGCCCTTTCATGCCTACTTTTAAGGTACAAGGTCAGGTTTACCATTTGATAGGGTCCCTTTTGCCTGAAGAACAACCTAAATTTCTTCAAATATATTTTGTATCCGATTACAACGAACAGTCGAATATAAGAAATCAATATTTTCCGAATTTAAATACTGAACTCATTTCACAACTTCAGAACATGTTACATCAGGTTAATTCGTACGTATGCAGTTTTAAATCGGCATTAGAAGCCCTTTCTCAAGATGGTAATAACAATTATAAAATTGTTATAAATGCCGATAAGCGTCCAACTCAGGAACACCCTGGGCGTCATAACGTTCCATCCACGAATGAAGTTGCTGTAGTACTGGTCGACCAGGAATGTGATAGGCGTGATATCGTTATACGTTCCAGAGACAATCGTTTGCAACGTATTTTCGAAACCCACAGGGCTTACGACAGTTTGCAATATCCTATGATATACTGTCGAGGGGAAGATGGTTATAATTTCGCTGTATACCAAACCGATCCGCGCACAGGCGCACCTAATTATAATAAAAAGGTGTCATGCCTTCAATTTTATTGTTACCACCTGCAAGTGAGACGGAATAGATTGGTATACTTTCAACGTTTTCGTGGCTTATTTAATCAGTTTATTGTTGACATGTACGCAAAAATTGAAACCGAAAGATTAGTTTATATACGATCTAATCAAAGGCAGCTGCGCGCTGAAGAATACGTGCACCTTCGCGATGCCATGCAGCAAGATAACGATACTGTGAATATGGGTCGTTTAGTTATTTTACCCTCTTCTTTTACTGGTGGTCCACGCTACATGCATGAACGTACTCAAGACGCTTTTTGTTACGTAAGAAAATATGGACGTCCCGACTTATTTGTTACTGTAACTACCAATCCCAAGTGGGATGAAATCACTCGGGAGCTTCTTGAGGGTCAGGCACCGCATGACCGCCATGATATTATTGCAAGAGTGTTTCATTTAAAATTAAAATCAATGATAGATCTTCTTACCAAAGATAACATTTTTGGAGAAGTATTGTGTTATATGTATAGTGTTGAGTGGCAAAAAACGCGGCTTACCTCACGCACATATCTTGCTTTGGTTAAAAGATAAGGTTCGACCTAATGATGTAGACAGATTAATCAGTGCTGAAATTCCAGATCCGACTGCAGATCCCCTGTTATACGACATTGTTAAAACTCATATGATACATGGTCCATGTGGTGCATTTAACGCAAATGCTCCTTGCATGCAAGACGGTCGTTGCACTAAAAGGTATCCAAAAGCATTAGTGGATGAAACTGTAACAGGACATGATGGATACCCATTATATCGTCGCCGTTCAAGAGACAATGGTGGTTTTACTGTTGAAAAGCGAATGTCTGGACAACAGGTTACTTTAGATAATAGGTGGGTCGTTCCGTATTCGCCTGTATTGTCCAGAGCATTTCAAGCTCACATAAATGTAGTAATGTGTAATAGTGTAGAGTCAATTAAATATATTTGTAAGTACATTAACAAGGGCAGTGACCAAGCTACGTTTGCGTTAAGAAATGAACATGATGAAGTTACTAGATTTCAGTCAGGCAGATATATCAGCTCTTCAGAAGCTGTGTGGCGGATCTTAAGTTTTAATATTCACGAAAGATATCCACCTGTGACCCATCTGGATGTTCATCTGGAAGGCGGTAAACGTATATATTTTAACGCCGAAAATGTTACAGAACGATTAGAGAACCCTAGACAAACAACTTTATTGGCATTCTTTCGACTTTGCCAAACTGATAATTTCGCAAAGTCTCTTTTGTATGAAGAAGTTCCATCGTATTATACCTACGATAAACAACGAGGTGTCTTTAACCGTAGACGCCGAGGCAGGCCTGTAGATGGCGAGACAGGTATTTTCAAAGAACATGTTCTTGGTAGAGTGTATACTGTTCATCCTAACAACGCAGAGTGTTTTTATTTGAGATTATTATTACATACAGTGCGAGGACCAACATCATTTATAGATTTGAGAAAAGTAGACGATGTTGTTTATCCAACTTATCATGCAGCTTGCCAAGCGCGTCATTTGCTTGAAAATGATCAACATTGGGATGACGCTTTAGCAGAATCCTGTGTTAGTGATAATCCACGACGGTTACGCCATTTATTTGTAACATTACTCACATTTTGTAATTTATCTGATCCTGTCCAATTATGGGAAAAATATAAAGAAAAATTTGCAGAAGACTTTCTTCGGAATTTATCTCACAATAATGAAGGCGCAACTAATGATAATTTTCGAGATCTGGCTATAAATCAGTGCTTATTAGCTCTTCAGGAAGACTTAACAGCAGTAGGCGGTAAATCACTTTGTGAATATGGTTTGCCAACGCCAACCTCAGTCGGAGAGGTTACCAATAGGGAATATTCCGCAGAGATTGGTTACAACCCAATGGAACTGCTGGTAACATTAGAAAACGGTGTCCCAATGATGACTGCAGAACAACGCTTAGTCTATGATCGCGTGTGCGAGAGTGTGCAGAATAATTTAGGAACAATATGGTTTTTAGATGCACCTGGAGGAACTGGGAAAACTTTTTTGACTAAATTAATATTAGCTTATGTTCGAAATCAGCGTAAAATCGCTCTTGCCGTGGCTTCATCAGGTATAGCTGCAACATTGCTACCAGGAGGTAAGACTGCTCACACTATGTTTAAAATACCAATTAATTTAGATCGCACGGAAAGTCCAACCTGTAGTATTTCAAGAAATAGCGACAAAGCTAAGGTATTGCGTGAGTGTAATTTAATCGTATGGGATGAATGTACGATGGCCCATCGAAAAGGAGTAGAAGCAGTAGACAGAACTCTAAGGGACATAAGACAAAATGATCGACCAATGGGCGGTATTACGGTTTTATTTTGTGGTGATTTCCGACAAACCTTACCGGTAATACCACGGGGAACCCGAGCTGATGAGATTAGGGCTTGCCTGAAAAGCTCTTATTTGTGGCGTGATATACAATCGGTGCATTTGACTATAAATATGCGAGTGAGAACTGGAGACAACGCAGATAATCGTGAATTTTCTGATACATTATTGAAGATTGGTGAAGGTACCTATCCACAACTACACCAAGGAAAACTTATTCTGACACCTGAGTTATGTTGTATAGTGCAATCCCAACAACATCTTATATCTTCGGTTTACGGTGACATAACAATTATATTAAATAGGGACAATTCTTGGCTTTGCGAAAGGTCCATTTTGACTCCTCGCAATGACCAGGCATCTGAAATTAATAATAAAATACTGTCTAATATACAGGGAGAAAGCAAAGTTTATAGTTCAATAAATAGAATGGTTGATGAACAAGAAGCCACTAATTACCCGATAGAATTTTTAAATTCTTTAAGTATGCCTGGACTACCTTCTCATATAATTTGTTTAAAAATTGGCATACCGATAATTCTGCTCCGAAATTTAAGACCACCTCAACTTTGCAATGGAACTCGGCTAAAAGTAACCCAGTTGCAACAAAATGTAATCGAGGCTCAAATTTTAACAGGTTGCGGTGCAGGAGAAACTGTCTTTATTCCCAGAATTCCCATAATACCAAATAATTTTCCATTCCAATTTAAAAGAACGCAATTCCCAGTATCGGTGTGCTATGCCATGACTATCAATAAAGCTCAAGGGCAGACTTTTCGTGTTGCTGGAGTAGATCTCGGTGTTAGCTGTTTCTCGCATGGTCAATTATACGTCGCTCTTTCCCGGGTTAGCAATTCTAGGAATCTTTACGTTCACGTGCCGGACGGGTCGACTCTTAACATAGTCTACCCAGAAGCTTTGCTCTGAAACATTTTAATTTGATCTAAAAATATTAGCAATATATTATCTTAATAAAAAACAAGGAGTTACACGCTGACCGAGTCGTGGGTATAGCGTGGGTATATTATAATATTCTGCGGTTACTTATATTTTTCAACAGTTTTGTGGATTGGCATATTATATTACTATTGCCCTTCTAAAATACGAAAGTGAATCTGCCTGTTACGTCAAAACTATGAGGGAGGACATCTGCTAATTTTTTTTCGAAAAACGACGGAAACGCGGACGAAGTCGCGGGCAAAAGCTAGTTTATAATAATAATCAATATTCAGACAGTACTTATTATTTTGGTGATCGTGTCTCTATGTGTGGAAATCAAGCAGATCCCATACGTGGAGCATGAAAACTGGATATGATTGATAATATTAATATTGTATATATTAAATAATATATACGATATATTTATAAACAAATACATACCTTTGTTAAACATCTTATACAAGTTATTGTTAAATAAACTACAGATACTTATTAATGTTTATTGAATTTTTTGGTAAACAACGTATATTATATTAGCATGTGACGTCACAAATGTTTCTCTATTAAGTCACAGAAGAAGTCGGTTAATTCAGTATAACTATCTATTGAGTAGCTAACCAAATGACTAAATTAATACCTTGTTAGCTTATGAACAATGTATATATTTATACTCAATAAAAGATAGACATTTTCTATATATACGTATGTAGACTGAGTCCATTTCGAGATAAAATATCACTGTAAATGCATATTGTAATGTTGTGGTGTCGGTCGGTTGCCAGAATTCATATTAAATAGCTTTGTGGTGCATGAAATATACGTAATTCATGTTTACGGTTTGAATTAATTAAGTACAAGTTCGGTTTTGATATAAATATCAACATAATTTATTTTATATATAATTATAATTGTATTAGCGTATTATAATTTATATTGAATGGTGACTACGCTCCGTATCAAGGGTCTGCTTTTCCCCAAGGCTGGCTGCAGTCTCTAGATACTAGTAGACGGTGTATAGGTTTGAACCAATTCCTCCGATATTGCAGAAATCCACATTTAGAATTGAGCGGGGTGCCGCTGTGTTGACTCGCAATTTGCCGTCAGAAAATATAAAGTGCGATACTTGCCCGCACCATATACGACGGCCAGCCTGAGCAAAATCCGAGAATCATTCCTCTAATTTTGTTCGGGGTGAGGTTCTGTGGCTTTATCAAATCAGGTAATAAGAAAAAATATACAGCATAGGGTGTATATTTTTTAAAGATATCGCTTTCATTTTTGGTGCGAGTGGGGAGGGGGTGGGGGTGTGAGGGGGTGGGTGTCACTCGTCGACGGAACTTATAAAATTAATGAACATATTAAATTGTTTTTACTTCACTTATCCATCTAAGACAAGTATTATTCTGTTATTATATTTTTTCAAGAATGAATGTTATTTTCTTTAAATATCTACATCATTATATAAAGTTAACGAAGAGAATGACTTCTATCCAATGTTCTCGCTCCACGTCTAGTGGGTGCTGGAATACCACATATAATTACGACCATACATAAAGTGACACGTTTGAGTTTTAGTATAAAATCAATGTGTATATGAAAACCTCTATCATACATATATATCGTATCCCCTTCCCCTATAGGGGATAACTGTCTTTCCTCTTCACTTTCAAGACATCAGCAACTTTTTATTTTTTAGATGTTTATGGATGATGGCACCTTTTGATATCAGTTGGACTTGTATCACTGGATCGCATATATAACATATAAAACTATAAATTGTGACTATGTTCTAATGAAGTAAACGACCACATCATTTGTTTTATTTCATTTAATAGAAATTTGATAAAATAGAAATAAAAATTTCATACAAAAGAAATTTCCCATATATTGATAGAATATTTTGATGTGTCTTTTTGTAACAATGATATCTATTTCACAAAGTCTTTAAAAACTATTTAAAATAATTTAAAGAATGTTTTCAAATAAGTAATATCAAAACAAGCGCCTGAAGCGGACCACGAGAATATTCAATATGATGTCGCGTATGTAAGAAATTATTTTAAGGACTCTTTAAGATGTATAAGATTCTACAATATAACAGACATACATACAGGGTTAGAAAAATATTTTAGAAAAGGGCACGACAAGTAATACATGTTCGTGAACAATATCTTATAGTTTAAAAAACTGAATCTCTGCAGATTAATTACAGTTAATTTATAAATAATCCTCATAGAGACAGACCTCCATTACATATGATATAATATGTTGACAAGGAGATAGTATAGTTTTATATAGTTTAGAATTTATAGTTTACACACAATTTTTGGGCAAGTTTATAAATATCTTGTTAGAAATTGGCTATAAATATGTTGTAAAGCTTATTTAAATGTAATGTTTTTGGGGTTTAAAGAGATCACATATTTAAGTCTACTCGGGTAAATGATATTTTTATTCTATATTTATTAAAAATAAGTTAAATTCCTTATTAACCTGCACTCACGTTTGTATACCCTAAGTATAAAATATATTTTTCTTATTATTTTCTAATTATCAAATGACATAAAATTTCTGTCTAATACTTTGTTGCTAGATATTATTATATTATAATATTGTCTTTGTAATTTATAATATAAATTACTAAGATAAAGCATATAAATAAACGTATAATAGAATTGCCACAATTTTTCTCCGCCACGTTGTATTTCCTGCGATACGTCATGTTAAGATAAAGCGACCTCGTTTCGTACGCTGTATCTCCGAACGTATGTAGTATAAATATACATATATTTTTCGTACAATAAAAAACTTTGGCTTCAAATTGACTTCTAATATACTCTATCTTATTATAATCGTTGAATGCCGATGAGGTTTTTACATTAAAAGTCAGTACGACAAACAATGTTAAAACATAGTGTATGTAAATAGTGTTTTGTAATTAAGAACTCAATATAGCAAGCTTGTAGTTAAAAGATCCATTATTAAAATACTATTCATCGTTTTTTTACGATAGTAAAATAAATTAAAGATTCAATAATGTTTCATTCAAGATATTGCTTTTATAAAGTTAGTGGATAATATAAAATATATAGTATTATTATAGAAATGTAACATTTTACAGATTCTATGGGACATCTTTAGTCCGTTTTCATTCATATCAGATAAATAAGCATGAATAAGTGCTTTATTATTTAATGATACTTTAAACTTATTTAATAATATATTTTTCATCCAAACATTATAATATTTTCGAATAATTGAGGCATTAAAGCATTTATTATACTGCTATAAGAAGGGCAGTGTCTAACCTCAAATGACCTAGTTTAGTTTACAATGCAGGAACACACCACACGTCAGATACAATGACGTTACTTAGGTGCCTTTCAAACAGATTAGTTTTACATTAATATTCTTTTTCAAGATAATTTGTAATATAAGTAACTACTGATAACATCTGAGAGTGCATTACAACAAGCCTTCGTTGTATTGTGTACTTTTACGACCACAGTTACATATATACTTAATACAATTGATATTGATTATATAACAAATTTTATACACGGTGAAGTTCAATATTTATTTTAATATATTTTCAAGCTATTTTTATTTAAATTATAATAAATACAAATTTAAAAATGACAACTTACAAATAAAATTTAATCTCATATAAAAATAACTTTTTTTATTATAACTAAATATAATACTTTACTTTTGGACAAGTACCAAAATAATTCATATTTACCATATAATATATTTATATAGTGTATGTAGGTGGCGCTTTCGAGTCGAATAACTATTTTTCGCGGACGAAGTAGCGAATACTAGTATTTTTAATAGTAGTCTTTGCTTTATTGCTATTCTTAAGATTTTAGGATTTGTCCATCGATGCGAAGGCAACGCATTTTTGACAACCTACATTGAAGCCTCAATACCTCTTGTTCATTTCGTATAGATAGTAATAAATTAAATTTGTTCTACACTGAGTAATACACTTTTAATATTACTATAATAATAAATTTTATTAATGTCAAAAAAAAATAATGCATAAATATATTCGATTAATGTTATAGTGTTGTGACAACCCTGCGAGAATTATTACACCGCTAGTTGCTTCTCTGGAGAAATTATGAAGTTAGCTCGTCTTAACGTACGTATTATTATTATAAGTTATAAACTTGTAATCCTCTTTTATATGAATTTAATAAACACTGCTATACTATTAAAATTAATTTAATTAATAAAAAAAACTTAAAGAACTTTTATATATTGGATATAATTTTTTACATTTGTGAAGATATTGTTACAATATTTCATTATACTCTGTTCATATTACTTCTTATACTTGATAAATAAAAAATATATTATTAAGTGAAGTTTAATATCTCCTTTAAAGAAATAATATATAAACGCATATATTACAAAACTATTCTAAGACGAAACAATATACATATAGACAACCACGCGTTACTATTGTAAGAATCATTCCTAATACAGTTATATTGCACTAACATCATAAATATTATGTCAAATAACTTAGTAATCAATCTTACAACATGGATTTATATCTAATAAGAATGATTTTTAATAAATAATAAGAGGAGTTAATTTAATAAACCATGAAGCACGAATAAGCTTAAACTATATAGTCCGGTCAATTTAAACATTTGAAGCTACATAAATTACCATTAAGCTGAAAATTAGTAACGTTGTTTACAATATGATTAAAAATAAAATTTGAAAGTTCCCCATCTTTCCCCTGTGAGGAAAAAAATTTATTCAAGTTCAAAGGTCAAAAAAATGAGTTTTTCGCGATTTTCAGAGAAACGGTAAGTTTTATCATAAAAATATCTCAGACAAAAATTGTAGATCATAAAATAATCTACAAAAAATTTATTAATACTTTTTTCCTAGAAGCCACCGTTTTTGAGATATTTTTAGGTCTAAATTGACCGAACTAATAGTGATCATAAAAAAGTGTATCACTCAAATCCTTTCATTCATCAGACTTCAATGTGGATTGTCTACGGACAGTCTATCTAAGTCATAGAGAACCTTGTAGATCTATTTTGTCCGACTGTTTTCTACTAAGGTGTTTCCGTAGTTCCTGAAAGTTTGAACACGACGGAATGAAAAAGTTTTCTCTTCTTTGAAGTAATTGTATTATGTGATTATGTATGTCCTTTATTTTGTTTTACCACTTGTATATTAATTATACAATTTAACTAATATTGTTATTTTGGCTAAAATAGTTTATATTTAATATTTAGACGTCCCAGAACTAGAACTTGTGTTTTAAAGAAATACTTTATTGATTTATAAACAGCTGGTCTTATGAATGTTCCAAAGTACAGAAAATAGCTTTTTAAGTATTTAGGTAAGTATAAACTTGATTAATAAACATAAATAATGTTAGTTTTAAAGACCATTTATTAAAAAGTTATAGCCAAAAACTACTTATAATATTCAAATTTAAAAGAGTATAAAAATTAACTTTTAACCTTTAAAAATCTCAAACAGAAAATGATAATCACAATACAAAATTTTTGGATTCAAATTGTCTGAACGACCCAAGTGTACGAGATAAGGCATCAAACGAAGGACCATTACATAAATGTAATCACAATACACAATTATGGCTCTTATTGTCATAGACACATGGCCCAGTTTCATATACATCCATAGTCTCAACAATTGGTGATCGTATACCCAACACGTGGAGTATGAAAACGAGATATGACTGAATTAACAATATCGTATACTATTAAATAATAAATAGTATATGTTTATTAATGAATACTTTCGCATCATCATTAAACACTTTACATAAGCCAAACTCAAATAATACAAAATTTATTATTTGAGTTTATTGAGCGAAGCGAGCGTAGCGAGCGGAACGTTCTACTGGAGACTTTTTCACATTCTTTGTCACGAATAGGCTCGAAAACTACTTTACGGAAAATTATGAAATTTTGCAATCAAAAAGACACACATTAGGTGATGGTTTTAAAAATAAATAAAATAAATAAATTTTTGAAAAATGTCGTGTCTAAGAGGAATAATCGTCAAAAAACTTTGAACCCTTTGAAGTCAATGGGAAACGATGAGTCATTACACTGGGCTCGCTTCGCTCAATATGCAAACGGCACCCGAGATTTTGCGAGCGCAGCGAGTTGAAATTAAAGGTCTGTTGGCACCCCTAGTTAATTTATGCCGTATTTCATTTTGTAAAATAGCATAGAATATATTGGCATGTGACGTCATAAATGTTCCTCGATGACGTATGCACGTGGCTGAGACGAAATCACATACATCACTTGTTCAACTAATTACAGATATTAATTACCATTAATTTAACTAAATTGAACGTATCATTGAATAATTGGAATATTGAAATTAATATCATAATAGAACCAAATTAAACTAGACTAAAGTCATTGTAAACTATGTACATAATGTATTTATAACTTAAGTAGCTTTTTCCCTCGTCGTTGGAAACCCCGAGGTATGTGTAGCAAAGTTGAAGTTACGTATACTATAGAAGCTAACTTAAGATATAAAAAATATGCCTGACAGAGATAGCGAGATATTTTTAAACATCACTGTCTTATTATTTGTTTTATATCTATATAAAGTTTTAAATTGCACCTAGACTTTCACAGAATTGAATGAAGCTTTAATTCATGTGTTCATTTGTATTTGCAGAACTTACTATAACACTAAAATAGAACAAAACATACATATATTAAAATGTCTGATTTCCATTCACTACAGATGAATGGCTCGATAAATTCGCGCGCCATCATGCTTGTTATAAACAAAAAGAAATTTCAAAGAGGACGCCATGAGTATAAGTGCGCTTTATTATTTATTTTATTTTAATCGGTTTCAAAAATGATCACAAACTAACATCGTGATACGGGAAGTTTATATGTACAAAGATAAAAGTACAAAGCATAACTCTATTCTTCATTTATGTACTTTTGAACTCGTTGCGTTAAATAACAAAGTTAAAGGTGGTGAGAGGTGTAACAATCGCCTACAGGTTTTGTAAATAATTGTTGTTAAAACTTAATATAAATACCTCTAGTGTTTTTATTATAGTAACTTAATATTCTTAATATATTAATTTATAACGACAAAAGTAGAAAACTGTTTTGTAATGATTCCTAGTTTCTTGTCCTTATTTAACCATAACCATAACTGGGCTATTTGTTTCTATTTAAATTTTCAACTGATATTTAATGATATAGTAAATAATGAATGACTGAAATCGGTTTGTCACGACGCACGTAATTTCACAACTGAATAGAGGACAATCTGTGACGTCACGTGCAGATAATACGTGACACAAAACTGAAGCCATTTAAATGTTTTTAAAGTCAGCATTGCGAACATCAGTACAATATTTTGATGATAAATTTTTATTTCTTTAGGAAAAGGAATATAGATTATTTGATTTAAGGCTTTACATTTTAACATATATGAAATAAATCCTTCATTATATGTAATAAATATAAATTTACTGAATTCTATTTACACGAAGCTCTGAAATATAAACAATAGTAGTCGGTGAGGGAGCTCAGCAATTCAACAACTGGTTAGAACACTATTAGTGATCTCACGAGTCAGTTTAGTAAACAAAATATTTAAACTACATATATTTTTTTCAAATAAAAGGAGCGGCAATAGTTTGTTGCTTTATTCACAATAAAGCCTCTATATATTAAGTTATTTTTGAATAATTATTAATTTAAAAAGTTGAACTGAATATTTTGTAGACGTACGTCCACCCAACATAGCTAAAAACTCCATCAAACTTTTGATCAGAAAAGAAGCCCTCTAATCATTTTGATTAAAAATATATTGTGATCGTTTGACATCATTTACTTTATATACCACGAATAAAACATTATATAAAAATCCGTGCCCGCAGAAGGACACGCGTGGGTAGACCTCGTGTGTAACTCATTTAAAATATAACTCACTACCGAAGAATAACGCATGATGCCGTTGTTTACATCAAAAATTTTCAAGCAAAAAGCGGTTTTTATTTTTTTTCTCGGAAAAAGTATCTTTTTTGGAAATACTTTTAGTACTTAAATTTAGAGTAAAAAATAACCTTTCTATTAAAAATATTTGCGAGGAGGTAATGTTTACCAAAAAAAAGTTGCCGTGGTTTTACCTACCTTAAATTTTCAAGCTAAAAGTAGTTTTTATTTTTTTTCTCGGAAACGGTACCTTTTACGGAAAAACTTTTGATACCTAAATTTAGAGTAAAAAAATAACCTTTCTATTAAAAATACTTGTGATGTAAGAATATTTACCGGAAAAAAGTTATGAATTTTTTTCCAATAATTTTCGGTTTTTTTACCCCCACCCCTAAGTTATTGAAGTTAGGTTTTCGGTTTATCTACATTAGTTATAGGTATTCATCAAATACATCATATGATATGAACGCGATTGATCTTCTTTGAATAGGGAAAAAGTTATGGTCGAAAAACTGAAATCAGAAAAAGTGAGGCCCTAATGCCCCCTGTGGCCGGATTTCTCTGGTTAATGAACTTGACCTTAATTTTTGGATGTTTGATTTTTGTACAAATTTTGAAAGCGATCCAATCGAAACTGCGGCCGCTATCGTGCTGACAAAAGTCGAATCTGGACGCACGCACGCAACGCAAGCATATATATATATATGGTCATTGGTCATCAATGTCATCAATGGTCATCAATGGTCATTTCTTACTCAGGGGGTCATAAGAAGACCTCCTGTGAAGAAATTTTTCCAAAATTCCAAAGTCGGGTACAAATGAATGGGCAGACCGAATTCTTCGAGGTCTACCCAAAATAATTTAATTTTTACATTTTTAACATGAATTAATTAGTGCTAGAATTTAATTTTTATTTGTCTTTAGGACATGTTTCTGAATTGTATTAATATTTAGAATGCATATTCATATTCTCGTCGTAAAGTTTTAACTTGTGTTGTGATTTTATATAAATTTAGGTGCCAATTTGACTCTGATTATCTTTAGAAAAGATCGGTGTGAAGTAAATATAGTTGCTATAATTCCCTTTTCTACCTGTGTTCTAGTTCCCCTCATCACTCCTGATTCCCAATAGTGACAGTGCACTTAAAAGACTGTCCCAATTATCTACGGACGTAAATAAATAAAGATAAAACTATAACATTATGAAATAACTTTCAAAAAATATATTTATCTTAAATAATTATCAATTGAAACTTACTTTACATTTAACTGGATTGTTAGAATCATTTTTATTTTATTCTCCAGACCCAACTGTTGCCCGTGACTCCGTCTATTAAAATTGCAGTAATTTCTTACATTATTTTCCTATTATATCTGTACATGCCTCATTAATATATATCTATTTTATATATTAAAAATATATCTATTTTAAATCAGGATTCACATTAAAAAATATTTATTTCTTACATAAGATGTTTGTGTTTTAGAAATACGTCTTACGGAACGAGGTCGCCTTATCACACGTGACAGCGGGAAATACAACATGGCGCTGATTAATAGTGACAGTTCTGTTGTTTACATTTTCATTAAAATTTTTGCGAATATGATATATAATAACGTTGTTGACGAGATTGATTTTTATGAATGCTAAGAAAACGAATGAGAGAAATGAAACTAAATTTTAAATGATTTATTTAAACCATCAAGATAATTTGTAACACAAATAACAACACGTTAAATACTTTTGAATACAACCACTGTTGATACCTCAGAGGTCAATAATGTATTATTTACTTATGATATACTTAACAGAACATTATTATGACAAATAAAACAACAAATCTATTTATATTATTATATATATTTAGAAACAAAACATTTTATTAAAATTGTTATCACAGTCTAATAATATAAAGTCGTCAGTAAATTTTCCGAATAGAAATCTATAAGTAAACGCTTTACAAATAAATGTCTCTTATGGAATAAAATATAATACAGATTTAGGCAACTGAGACAGAAATAAAAGATCAAATTTGGTATAGTCAATTCCCTTGTAAGTCATTCTGTTTTAAGTCGAATGTGGAGTATTATGTTAATTGGGACATTGTAAATTATAATAATATTTTACTAAAAAACTATTAATTTAAAAATAGATATTTCTTATTTGAAATATATATGACATGGGAGGTTAATGGTGTGGAACGTAGAAGTATAACAATTATATTAAATGCTTTTTTTCTATTTTCATCGTTTAAAATTAGTAAAATATCAGATAGAATTTAACTTTTATAATTTTGCATCATCACTAATTTATCAACTGCTTCTGCTACTGCTATTTCTTATGATACTGCTACTACTAATACTTAAGTATTTTAGTAGGTAGTAGGTAGTAGATTATCTTATTTCATATTCGTTGTTTACACATTTTGACATTATACAAAATATAAATATGAATTATTTACGTGGTAAACTGTTACAGAAATTCAACTGAAATTCAGTGATAAAGTAAAAAATAAATGACTGAGATCATTTTCACAGTGTACATGAATTCGGAACTGGATAAAGGACAGTGAAGTCACGTGCAAGTATATAGTGTTACAAAACTGAAACGCTATACTTAAATACTTTTTAAGATACAGGAAAAGGTTAAATTTTAAAACCTTTTTACCGATATCAATAAAACTATAAATTTTCATTACCTGTATCGGTTAACATTTATATTAGTATTTTTAAATTTAGTATATTTTAACGTATTAGATGAGTCACGCGATCCATTATCACAAGTAAAGATTATATAATATTTGAGTGAATCTATTCATATTGAGCTCTTCAAAGTAATTGACAGTGACTATCTATGTATTGCAATATAATACAATTGTTTTTTACATACGTATTCTTACTTCTTCTTCTTCTCCTTGTCAGTCTATAGACGCCCACTGCAAGGCATATACCTCTCTCAAAGATCGCCAAACATCCTTGAGGGGATACGTCATAATCGCCACGCTTGGCAGGCGGGTTGGCGATCGCAGTGTGAAGACGTTGCTGCCCATCCTCCGGAAAACCGAACCCTCTGTCGCCTCGTACGACATCGTGGGAGGTTGTGACATTAAATATATTAAATTCATCATAATTCTTTTATATTATATTATAAAATTAACATATTTAATTTGTCAATTTGGACTACTTAAAAAATAAAAATACATCCATATATATATACATACTTATAAACCATACAAATCTGTGATGCGACAGTATTAATTAGCTTAATATTAGCAATGAAACTTCAGTCTTCATAAGGACACACTGGAAATAATCACTATAGAGGCAGAATAATTGAAGAGATGTTGGGACTTTCTAATGAGAGTATGGCCTCCTCTTCAAAACAAGATGTTGGTTAAAATTTAATTTTACTTGCATTTTTATCAATATTATATCTTGTATATGAGAAATAAATACTATAAGACTGGTGAAATAATTGATCACATCAACTCGATTATTTCATTTTTAAGATCCATGTATAGAAGATGTTTGATCATTATAATTTGAAGAATAAATGCTGTTGCTTACACTTTCATTTCTATTATTAGAAGTGTTTAATTTAATATTAAAAATCTAAGCAACACGATAATTCCGTTTAAGCGTTATTAAAAGGTTTTCTCCACAACAGTATTTATTATAGAGTTGTGGAACTTCGTGAGTATGATTGCTCATATTCTGATGTCCGTATTCAGACATACAAAGTACAAAAGATGCTGGCTGTGACCCACATATTTAGACACACCCACTATCAGGATGATCCACATTGAAGTTTTAATATCTTGTTCAATTGATTTAGGGTTGTCAAATACTCAGATGAAATTGAGTTTTAATAATATTTAAATAATTCGAGATCATATCTATATGTTATTTTTTTTTTTCTGAATTGTATTTAATTTAACTTATATCACTTTAATTATTTATTTGTTTATAAGTTTTTATATGTTGTTCTATAAAGAAACTATAAACTAGAAGCTAAATGGATCTTTATCAGTATTCTATTAAATAGTTCTGGATCTACAAGATTAAAGATATCTAGATGTATTGATATGATATTTAGGTTTTGAATTTAATCCATCAATTTAGAAACAATTAAAATACTAAAAGTTTTGAAAATTTGCCATTTATATGTTTAATCGCTAAGCCTTTTCTTAATATAAATAAATATAAGCAAAACTCAAACCTGTGACCTCTGATAAAATGTCCAATCACTCTGCTAATTGAGCTACCGTGTCTCTCCACCTCGCTCAATCTTGTCTTCTACATAATGTTATAGTCATGGGAGCCGGTTTACTTCTCTTCCTATGATCTATATTATTACATAAAGGTTTCAAATATAATACAAAAGTCATGATATCCGTTTTATTAATTCCTATTTAATTCTCTGATTAGTGCTTTATTTTTGCAAACTAAAAGAAAAGCTATTTATATCTTTATGAGATAATCACTATCAGGCTCAAGAGTATTTGAATATCACATATTTGGGTTCAAATTGTCTGGAATTCGAATGTGCGATGTGTGATAAGGGATGAAATAAGAGTCTATAACGTAACCGTATCCGTATACAATTATGAATCTTATCTTTAAAGACACATGACCTAGTTTGCTGTTCATATATTTTCATCCGCAACTGTTGAACATTTCATTGTATGGCCAGCAATAATTTTGAGTGGAATTCAAACTGACAATATAACGTGGAGTAATAATAACTATTTACTGATACTTATTAAATATTTTTCTTATATAGGTAATTACGCAGTTAAGTTTACAATTTGATTTTTACGGACAAACGTAAATAAGTAAATTGATATTGAATTAAATTTTAGAATTTAAAATTAAAAATATCCCAAATACTATTTACTATATTATTATAGAAAAATACTATACATTTTCTATTCTCTTCAAACTATGAAATATTATTTAAATTTGAACATAGTTACTTCTAGTATAAAAACTTCATTAGCATTATAACATGACGTATCGCAGGCAATGCAACGTGGCAGAGAAAAATTGTTGCAACTCTATTGTACATATTTATTTTATAGATAAAATATTGTTTTTTATAAAACTGTTAGTGTAGATTACACTTATTATTATTAATACATGAATATTATTAATATATCTTTAAAGAAATAACGTCAAGTACAAAACCTTTAAAATAAAGGCTCTGTTTATATGATATGTATATACTATGGTATTTATTAATCTTAATATTGAGCTACACGATGAAAAGTATGATTACAAAACTATACTTGTATTCTATAATCCTAATAAATTAGATTATTAATTTTCCTTATTACTAAATAATCATTCAAGTGTGGTATTTTTATTAAATACTCATCTGAATTAATTATAACAAACATATACGAAATTTAAAATTCAAATGTTCACACCATTAAGCTAACCAGCTCAGATATTTTAAAATAAAATACTTCTATTTGTAACCTAAAGCTGTGGTATTAAAGTATAATTTACAATGTCTCTATTATAATGTCACTCGCATTTGTCTTACAAATACTAAATGGTTGACAATTTAATACTAAAGTGGTTGTTTTGTTATCTGTATCTTATTACTTTCTATACAGAGTTACCGTATTTTGGTCTCTAATAACCAAATACATTTATTATGTATGTATGTATATATATATATATATATATATATATATATATATATATATATATATATATATATATATGAAATAGTTACATTTTTTAAATTAAATTTATAACTAAAGTAAAAAATATGTTTTATTTATTGCTTTCATAATAAAAATAGGTACATTTTTAGCTTGACTAGTAGCTCCTAAGTTAAATATTAGAAGTTATACCCATCATGTATAACGGTAGTTCACGGTAGTTCACGAGTAGCCACAAACATTAATATCTCTGAACTTTACTGTATTAGTTAGTTTATTTGAGAGTTGACTGTATTGCAGTAGATAGACATTTGTCTTTAAAAAAGTTAACATTGAATTTGCTATGAATCATAACTAATTGGAATTTATTGCACAAAAGTATAACAATTAAAGATTTAAATATATCAAAACCCAAGATAACGATAACTAAACGTATAGAAAGAACTAAATTAATTATTTTGAAATAAATAAATCATGATATAACAATCAGAACTGAATTCAGAGAAAAATATAAACACAAATAAATTAGTTGTTTTGCCATTTCTAGAAAGAGAAAAATATAAAAAGCTGTTATTTGCACTGGAGATGTTATTAAAAATATATCATCATGTTCAAGTAACATTTATACATAAATTATATTTTCAAAATATTTTCTCGTAATCCTAGAGCCCAACTTGATATCTGAACCTACTAAATAAACCAAATTAAACATTATTGTAATTAATGATTTGGTAAATTCTATTCACGTTGAGCTTTGAAGTGTAGTGTAGTGAAATGTAGTGTGAGGGAGCTCGGTAATTTCACAACTGAATAGAACGCAAATTGTGCGTCACGTGCAAATGTAGTTTGCAAAATGAATGCCCTAGATACATACTTTTACAATTTAAAGTATGGAACGTGCGGAAAATAAGCAATTTTATATTAGTCTCCTTATAAGCACTAGTTTGACCGGGAGTGTCGTCAGATAATATCGGAATGAAGTAACTATTCTGAAGTGAAAAAAGGAAAGGAAGAAGCGAACTCTTCACCACTTCTCGATTCCCAATATATTTCACTTTGTTTCAGATGGATGAAACTAAACGACACTAAATATTAACTCTATAGAACATAGTTTGCAAAATATTATTATCAACAATATACAAGTACTGGTTAGTGTTATTAATATCTTCAAAATGACCATTGTTGAGATAAATGTTTCTTAATCGGCTAACTTGGTGTGAGAACGAGCGAAATTAAATGCATTACTTTATTAGTTTACTCGACAACAGTTAGACGGAGTACGTAGCAAGAAATATACTATAGTGTTATTATTATTATATATTAGGCCTAATATATAATAATTTTGAACTAATGTTAAAATTCACATCCACTTCGATGTTAATATATTAAATTATATATTATTTTCAGTCGTTTTCATCATAACACAGAAATGTATTAAATTACAGTATTAATTAGTTTTATATTCTATTGAAAGTGACCTCCTTATAAAGACTTAGTGGAAAAAATCATTATCTACTCAGAAATCCTTGGAGAAATATTGAGATTTTCTAATGAAAGTGTGACATTTAAAAAAAAGTTTGATTGTATGTATAATTCTTGCAATCATATGCCTTTTATCTATTATAATAAACATATTCATGACAATAAAATACTTATAAATAAACTTGGTGTCTCATATGAGTTACTCATACGGTATTGTTTCTTTTTATACACGTATTACTTTTTGCTAGCGACTTCATCTGCTGCCCCATAAACTATATTATTTTACATACAATAAAATTGTGTGTGTAAAATATGAACACCGCCATCTTTTGGAATCTTATAAAAGTTAAAAATAAATTTTAATGAAACCCACAAATTCGTGATTTAAAAATAATTAAGATTATTATTTGAGATAAAAACTAGCTCTTAAGGTGGGGCAAACAATAATATGTACAAAATGTCACGAATTCGGTTCAATGGTTTCAAAGATTAGCTCAAACGAACATCGCGACACGGGATCTTTACATATAGTCTCTAAAAATACCAAAAGATAATGAATACTTCAAAGATGTTTTTGAAACTAAGCAATAGTATCGTGGTAACTTACAGCTTTACTGTAAACAAGAACCATTTGTACTTCACTAAAAATTACTTAAGAAATATATTAAATATATAACATCACATTGATCAAACACTACATATGTGTGGTTGAGATATGACGCAAACGTTTTTTGACTAACTGACTTGACATTTTGTGGACACCGAAATATATACCATGTTAATACAAAGAATCTTTAGAGTTAAAAATATATATATTAGTGTATTAATATTGATAACAAAACGAATGTCGTACTAAAAATACATCCTTGACGTTGGGGATTTTACAAACATTTAAATAACAGACTCACTTTAAAATAAAATAATTTGAAACGAAGAACAACGTTTAAACTCACCAACCACTCTATTAACCCTTAAATAACAATAACGATTAAGTTAATGAAGTCATGTTTACTTAATTTTTCGTTATATTTAAAGTGATAAACAATTTCTATTGAAAAGCATTAATTCCAATAAATATTTTTTGTTATAAATTTAAAAGATGTTAATATAAGAATGTATTACATAACAATGTTTATATAGAAATGATTTTCTTAGTTACATTTAAAATAAAAACCAATAATATTTATCGATTACAAACTTACTCGAATTCAATTTAAAGCCGAGGTATTAATTGTTATAAAAGAGAAATGTATAGCAACACTGTGTATATTCGGAGATACAGCGTAAGAAACGAGGTCGCCTTATCATAACATGACGTATCGCAGGAAATACAACGTGGCGGAGAAATATTGTGGCAATTCTGTTGTACGTTTATGTATCTGCTTTTGTCTTAGTTATTTATTATGCAATATATAAATACACTACACAGAAAAAATATTTTTATAGAAATAATCTCAACCAACACAGAGTAAGACAGAAATAATGGACATACATTTATTAATCATAAAAATAACATCAATAATAATAAGAAGAATATATTTCTTATGTACCTACATACAGCTCTAACTTTCTTCGTTCCTTGTATATTTAAATAATGAAGGTCAAGTAGAAACAAAGATGTTTTGTAAACTATGACCCAATTTTAACTACGTGTATAGTACTAAGTTAAGATTAGTTACGATTCCGTAATACCATAGTATAAAAGAAAAAAATCGCTTGCTATTTAACTCAAATTCCTTTTGTCCAAAAAAAATTACTTTCGTAATTGAATATTTATTGTAATTTTAGATCTTGAGCCGCTCAAAGATTTGATCGAATGTAAATAAACTCTAATAATAAAACTCCATTACGACGAAAAACTTTGGACCGAAATAAAAAATAAAATAAAAAATAGAGAGGGTTACTGCCAAGATATACGCTTCTCTAAGGGATGCAGAACATATGCATACACGTAAAGAACATTTAATTGGAATTACATTTCGGACAGGACTGCGACCTCTGAAAAACGGTCCTAGAAAACGGGAAACGCGTAAGCTTAACATCGCTAAATATATAATACGATGCATTTATAGACAATTTCAAACAAGATATTTATTCTTGTGTTGTTTTGCTTTAAGATCGAATTATATTGTTTTTTTTACGTTCAATAGAATTATCTACGTATGTATGTGCATAATAGATAATAAACTATAAAACATTCTAATAAATTTCTATTTATTTTCTGACTTCCCTAGTTTTTTTATTATATGACAGTTATCGAAGAGAGAGTTACTTCCGCTATTAGATGCACCATCTGCTAACTTCTCAGTCATGGTCTAAAATAAAACAGCTCAAAATATAAAACATTGTTTAAGAATGGAGTTTTATATAATGTGACGTTTAGGAAAACGATTGTATTATATAAGACTCAGTTATATCGTAAGATATAGTACGTAGTAAAGAGGACTCAAACACATTTCGTATACTTCAATATTCAATTTACTCGTGAGACGCTTCGAAACATTTGTTTTAAACTCATATTCAGGAGACCTCTTTATGCTTTTGTAAATAGTTTATGAAATCCTTTGTGATATATACCAATGTTCTTCTTCAAAGAACTGACAATGAAACATCTTCTATATGGATATATATATATATATATATATATATATAAGTGAGCAAAGCGAGTACGCTTCTCTCAGTTCGCCGAACTTTGTCGAGATTTTGCGAGCGCAGCGAGTCAAAATCGAGGTCCGGTTAGCGCTCCTAGTACCTATTATTTATTAGGTTACGCGGCTAGTCGAGGTATAATATATTAGAGTTGGTTTGGATTTATAAAGGTATAGTTGTGTTTTTGTAATTAATATGTTCGGTAATTAGACAAATCTAGAACTCAAATAATATAAATAAAAAAGGATAGACGCCGCTAAGATATGCCCGACTTATTTGATACTTATATTTTAAGTTACATTAGTTAGTTAGAAATTAATATTATATTTTACTTTGACCTTCTTCTAAATCCGTTGATAGTTTTTGAATGAAAGTACAATATATCATCCATACAACCGTCCATCTTCATAAACTTTCGCGTCAATAAAAGTAGTACAATAAAACTTTGTATTAATATTTTCCATTTAATATAAAGTTTTAACATGTTTACATTTTAGAAATACGTCTTACGGAACGAGGTCACCTTATTACACGGAAATACAACATGGCGCTGAAAAATAAAGTTTATTCCTATTTTGGCAAATATAACTTATAAACCACTAGTTTAAAAATAAATGTGATTAATTACAGAAATTATATTTATTTCAACAACAAAACCATTCTTAATTAATTTAAAACTCGTATATTTTATTCACCGCAAACAAAAGCTAATTAATATAAATTCTGGCAACAGACCGACGCCACAACACCACAACATTACAATAGGTATGATCATGGAAATACGGTCTTGGAATTGAATGAAATATATAATATATTACAGTACATATAACAATACGATAACAATGAACGTAATAATACAGCCCACAGATTAGATTTAAAAAATTTAATCATATTATAATGAGATTTGTGTTAGATACAAAAATATTACTCGTCACTTTAAAATATAGTATAGTCAAAATATATTGTATCATAATAAGAAAGAGAATAATATTTTTCGATATAATTTAACAAACTAAGTATTCGAGTATTACTATTAAAACGTAGTGATATATATTTAAAAAAATGAACTAAATTTATTAAGAAAATCACGAACAATATAATTGCATTTACGAGTCAGAATCCCATAATTTAGTTAACAAAAGACTTGTGGACTGCGCTGTACCTAGATATTTAGGTATTAGCTAGTCTGCGTAATACTAACAGGGCCTCTGAACGATTATATAGTGTTGTATATAATATAGTATTAAAATACTCATAGGGTCATCTACTATATCGTTGTTATATAGTTATTATATATTACCGTGTGTGCTCTGTGTACTCCGTGTCGTAAGCAGTTTTATATCTTAAAGAGGTCTCAATACTATTTCCTATTCCTTGCACGTGACTTCAAAATTTAATTTCCTCGTCATACTTTTGAATTGTTTGTCGATTTTCTATATTTATAAAATATTATTGAGGTTTTCATGAAAAAGAGAGAATTATATAGATATATTAAATAAGTATATATTTCTGAATAATAAAATACCGGTATATACATACATCTAAATGAATTATTAAGAGAGAAGTTAAACACAATATTTATAAAATACAGAACTTTTATATTTTAAAATATCATAATCAATATTTTTAAACAGATAAATCATGATAAAAGTTATTTAATGAAGAGGTGTCGTAGCACTAATGATGTCATGGCGTCCTCTTTGATACTTCATGTTGATTGTAACAAGCATGGTGGTGCGAGAATTTCTGAAAAAAAAAATATGTTTGTATATTTTGTACTATGTTGGTGTTATATTAAATTCCCCGAGAATAAATGATAAAGTTAAAGTTCTGTTTAATTCTAGACAGGACGCGGTGTATTCTAACTGGAATATTTATAAATATCTTGCTATTTCTGTCACACAGTTATTCGGTTTAAAAGGTTACTTGTATACGTTACTTTGATACTAAAGTCTTGTGGTTTTTGAAGATAAGGACAAAAGCTAGTTATGTAACAAAATACAGATAATATAATGACTTAAGTCAAAATAATCCACAAAATTAGCTTTTGAATCTAGAAAATATACTGTTTAAAACACATTTTAGCCAAAATAACCATGTTATTTAATATTTCAAACATTTTTTACACTTTTCTATAACAATAACTAGGAACATTAAAACATTCCATTATTTACAGATAAGGAATGAAAATAAAATAAAGGAAATACATAAATTGCGAAATACAATTACTTCAAAGAAGAAAACTCTTCTTCACTCCGTCGTGTTCAAACTTTCACAAACTACGGAAACACTCTAATAGAACTGATGTCTACTTTGTTTGATAGTACTGTTCAAGCTTTTAAACCATAGGTTAGCAAAATCATAAAATATCATAGCCTCTATAAATAAAAATGTAAATATTAAAAACAAAAATTACAGTTAGATTATATCATTCCAATATAATGTCTTATATTTTATCTAAGGTACTTAGTAAGTAATGTGCAACACAAACGATCTCTGATAGACAAGTATTCAATTATCATCAAACCCTAAACTCGGACCCAAAGTTCTTTAGAATTAAGTAAAGTAACACTAAAACTAAAATGGCTGGGTCAATGATATTAGCTAATTATATTTTTATGAGTTTATTTTATTAATAAAGTCGTGTATTTAAGAGTGGAGTTAAAATATCTCCTTTAGGTAACAAGTATAATCAACAGCTTAATATTCGTGTTGCCGAGACGATGGTTCGTATTTCGTAGATACGGCAGCAGCAAATAGGCAACTGTAGTCGAGTTCTATTGAAACTATGAGATGAAAATGAACTATGAAACAATATCTCATATTCACAGTATATATTGGATTAGTAACAAAAATACACACAATATATCGATATTCATATCAATATGTATCATTGACGCAAATTGAAAAAAGTATTACTACTTGTATATATTTAATAGCTATGGAACTTAATAACTACTACTGCTCATATTATGATGTTCATACTCAGTCATACAAAATACATATAAGTCAATAATCTCTATGGCCTAGATATCTATACTGAAGACTGAACATCTTGTCCAATAGATGTGGGGTGGACACTTGAATGAAATCGTGAGTGACTTGAGTATTCATGTATGAATGCATGTATGTATGTTTTGTATTATACTCAAAATTATTGCTGACCATAGAACGAAATGCTCACCGATTGTAGATGAAAGTATATGAACAGGAAACTAGGTCATGTGGCTTTAGACATAACAGTCATAATTGTACAAAGTTACGGTTAAGTTATACCTTACTTCATCCCTTATCTCGTACATTCTAATTCCACACAATTTGAATACAAATATGTGAAATTATACTCTGGAGCTTGATATATTATATTGGAAATATAAATTCATTTGGCTTTTATCTACCTTCCTGACTCACCATTTTTGAAAATAGGTAAATATTGTATTTAGTTATAATACAAAAAAATATTTTTATATTACATTAAATTTGGTCTATAAATTGTCATTTTCCTAACCCTATATCTCATGAGACTGCATTACCTTAAGATGTTATACATCGTGACGAGGTCTGACACTATTCCCACACAACACAAACGCGACTTCAACATTCAATGCACTCCTGATACGCTTCAGGCGAGTGTTTTAAAACTATCTCACAATATTCTTTAAACTTTCATGAAAATTCAAAGCCAATGTTTTATGGAATAGCATCACTTAAAAATCAATAGAACCAGGTTGCGTTCAAATACTATATATCTTGATATGTATTTTACTTGATAATTGTAAAAATTATGTAATGTAAGCAATAATATAATTCTAAAAATACTATAAATAATATTAAAAGTTCTCGAAAGACACTTTATTGACAGAGAGACAAGAGATTGGTTTTACTCAATAGTAAGGTGATTATATGTGGAAGTATGTCCGTACCTTTTAGTCTCAATAAAAATACTCAACTACAATTATTATAAGCTAAGAAATATTTAAAATTATAAAAGTTAGCAAAGACTTCAATTTTGGTTTATCTTATCTCAAAATACTTAACTGAAATTTAATAATAAGATAAATAAATGAAGGACATTTACTGCAGAATGTATTATGATTTAAAAATATAGCCTAAATTTTCACACACACACACACACACATTCGTATAACAGATTTCTATTACTAACTTAATGCTGTTGCATTAAAGTTTAATTTACAATGTCACTAAATACAGTACATTCGTTTTACAAATACAAAATGGCTGACAATGTCATACCAAGATGGTTCTTTTCTTATCTGTCTGGTATTAATAACTACACATAACTCTATTTTATATACATGGAGACATTTATAAAGCGCTTATTTATGAATTTAATGAATGAATCCGGAAATATTATATACTATTTAAAAATATTAGACTATGATTAAAATAAAAATAAATGTAAATTGAAACTGCATTCAAATAAAATTTGAACTAAACTATAAGTATAAAACATATAATTGTAGAGGGACAAGTAGATAATACGCCGAAGGTTTCTTGTAATGAAGTCTCGGTACTATCAAATGTACCCAACGTTTCCTATTTATTTATTTTACAGATTAATTCGAAGGTTTAAATACAACATGTAAAACGAATTTCATTCTTATCTAATTTTCTTAGTATTCTTGGACGCATTATCCAGTAAATTATTGTTATTCCTTATTCATGGTCGCATAAATATAAATGAAAATGTAAACGACAGAGTTGAAGCTGTTTATCCGCGCCATGTTGTATTTCCCGTGACATGTCACGTGTGACAAGGCGACCTCGTAATGTAAGACGTATTTCTAAAATATAAACATGTAATGTAAGAAATTAATATTTTTCTCTAAAGTGTAATATAAATATATAAAACTAGGTACTAACGGAGTCTCTATTAATATTAGAGATTCCTAAAATATTCGTGGATGGATTATTTCCAGTGTGTTCTTAAAAAGATTACTAATAATTGTTTGAGTACAATTAATTAAAATAGAAATAGAAAATAATTAAGGACTTAAATATGAAAGTAACCTTTTATTATAAATAGTTAATGTCATTAGTCATAGTAGGTATGTAGTAAGATTAACTACTCCTATCTGTCTGTCTGTTGTAAAGTAAAATAACAAGTAATGTTTAACTTCGCTCGTTCTCTCACTAAAGTTGGTCGATTATTATACAAATATTTAAAAAATGGTCATTTTAAAGATATATTACACTAACCGGAACTTATAAATTATTGATTACAATATTTGTTAAACTATATTGTATATAGTATAGAGCTGGAATGTAGTGTCGATTAGTTTCGCTCACGGAGACAAAATAAGGTGTATTAGTAATATCGGGAAGTAATGAAGTGAACTGACTGCCTTCACCGTTCCATATTATTATAGTTACTTTAATCCAATCTTATCTGAGAACAACCCCGATCAAACTAATGCCATTGCAGAACCATTAAAATTAAAAAGGTAAAGTTCACAAACAAAACACTATGACATTAAGAGCTTCTAATATGAGTATTTGAAAATAACATATTTTGTAAATAAAACGTTTCTGTTTAGAGTATACTACAGTTCTACTGTATGAAATATAATACACAGAACACATTAAATGAAATATTATAATGACATAATATAT
Source organism: Melinaea menophilus ssp. n. AW-2005 (assembly GCA_918358695.1). Taxonomy (NCBI): domain Eukaryota; kingdom Metazoa; phylum Arthropoda; class Insecta; order Lepidoptera; family Nymphalidae; genus Melinaea; species Melinaea menophilus. The sequence continues at coordinate 14,795,827 of OU911049.1, forward strand.
CTATATAAATTATTATCATTTGCGTTAGTTTATTAGAATAAAGTTTATCCCTGTCAAAGAGTATTTATTAAGAAATTTTCATCCTTCATCAATAGAAAACCTATTAAAAATAAAAATGTAATGAACATGAACAAAATACTCCCATTCCTTATATGCTTTATCCGCAAAAAATAGATCTAGTGCATTCATTTTGTACGTGACGTCACAAATTGTATTCAATTCAATGGTAAAAAATCCGTGCTTCCTCACAAACTATTATTGTTAACTACAGCTCAAACCTCTATGAGGATAGAATTCAATAAATTCATGTCTATTATTTAATACGTGTATGTATGATATGACGTCAAACTCTAAATCGAACAATCTTTAATGTTATTTACTCTTTGGAGTAATTAATAAAATAATTTTGAAACTATATTTTACATCATTTAAAGTATTGTCTTACTCTCCAAAGTAATTAATATACTAAAGTTCAGAAATTCAAAACTCGTGAACGCTACTGTTATCTTCTATATATATAAGCGATTTACCACTCATTCACTCATACATATTAATTGTGATTTAATATCACAATTATTATGTTTGGATGAACAAAATATTATTAAGTGTAAAGTATCATTAAATAATAAAGTACTTATTTATCTTTATTTATCCTTATTTATCTGATATTAATGAAAATGGACTAAAGATATCCCATATTATACATTATAAAAAGTTATAAAAACATTTTTATAATAGTATAATATCCCCTAACTTTTATTTAAGTAGTATCTTATATGATTTAAATTTGAACATAATATCATTTAATATAAAAACCTCATTAGCATTTAACGGTTATAACAAGATCGATTATATTAAAAATCAATTTGAAGCCGCGGTATTTATTGTTGACATAACAAACGTACATCAACACTATGTCCGGAGATACAGCGTAAGAAACGAGGTCGCCTTATCATAACTTGACGTATCGCAGGAAATACAACGTGGCGGAGAAATATTGTGACAATTCTGTTGTAAGTTTATTTATTTGCTTCTGTCTTAGTAATTTATTATACAATATATACGAGGGTCAAACTGTTCTTAGAAAATCAAAAACTAAGCATTCTAGCAAGTTATTAGTTTTATTGTAACTTTTCAAAATAGCGTCCATTTCCATCAATACATCGCTGCATTCGATGGAACCATTGAGAAAAGCACCTTGCCCACTCGGCCTTAGGGGTCTCTTCGACGGCGTTTTGAAACGCAGCCACTGCTTCTTCGGCGTCTATAAAACGTTTTCCTCGAAGTTTTTCTTTTATTTTCGGAAATAAATAAAAATCGCAGGGTGCGAGGTTGGGGCTATACGGCGGGTGACCCAGTAATTCCACGTCTGAGGTCACCAAATACTCGATCGTTTGCCTGGCGGTGTGCGACGAGGCATTGTCGTGATGAAGGAGGATCCTGCTGCGAGGTCGTTTCTCTCGAACTTTTTCCAAGACAAGTGGCAAACAATTGTTAGTATACCACTCTGCATTAACCGTTTTCTGATCCTCTAAGACTACTGTCGCGTAATGACCTGTCTTTCCGAAGAACGAGGCCACCATCTTTTTTCCAACACTTCGACCTCTCTTCACTTTAGTTGGCAACTCTTCGGAAGGAAACACCCACTGAGCAGACTGTCTTTTGGTTTCCGGATCAAAACAGTAAATCCAGCTTTCGTCACCCGTTAGTATGTCGAACACAGCATTTGTGTCACCTCCGTTAAATTTTTGGATCATTTCTCGGCACCAATCAACACGGCGGAGTTTTTGAGCCTCGGTCAAATTATGCGGTATCCAGCGGGCACAAAGCTTCCTGACCGCTAAATGTTCATGGAAGATTTTGTGCACTTGACTCATACCTATGCCTAGACTTGTCCGAATCTGCTGATAGGTCACTCTTTTGTCAGTCTCTATCATACGCCGCACAACACTGATGTTATCTTCAGTCGTCGCTGTAGAAGGCCGTCCCTCACGCAAATCATCGGTGAGATTAGTTCGACCACGTTTGAATTCATTAAACCAGTTGTAAACTGTGGCACGAGATGGGGCTTCATCGTGAAAAGCCAATCGAAGTCTATCATAACTTTCTTGTTGACTTAAATGACATCGAAAGTCATAAAAAATCATTGCACGAAAATTTTCTCGGCTTAAATTCATTCTGACGTGCACAGACAATTTTCAATTTGCCGCCAAATCGTAAAACAAATGACAAATGAATGAAATGTACACGCAATAATATTGGTAAAGAGTTCTATTTTCAAAATTTAAACAATTTGTTTTAATATAATGCTTTTAAGTGGCCAGTTCGCCCTCGTAATATAGTGTTCCAAAAAGTCACATTTTTTTATAAGACTGCCCAGTGAAACATCTTTTATAATTTCAATAAAACTGTTTACAAATACCACGTTATAACGTTATCTGTCCATGGCCATTGTTGATACAAAATTTAAGCGTTTTAAATATTTTTAAAGTTAAAAATTTTGATTTTGAAAACATCGAAAACTCCTTGAAAAAATTTAAATATCTAGTTGTTAGGGTTTTTGTTATTACTTTAAAGTTTTGTGGTAGTTTTTACCAACAATTTTTTTTATGTTTTGATAAAAATTTAAATCAGCTTTACACGGCTAAACATTTTCTGGACATTTTTAAATATAATGCTGTAGGGTTATATATACGAACAAGAAATTTATACACATATACAATACATGTATACTTACTGTAGACTGTAAACAAGAACTATTGGTACTTCATTGGAATTACTCGAGATACATCTCAAATATAGGACATAGTGCAGTATCTGATCAAGGAGAGAAATGCTGCATACATTGAGTGACTGAATATGGACATAATGTATGCATAGCAACAACGACAATGCATGCAAGCATCTCGACAGCTCGGTTTAATTTTTATTTAACTATTAATTGTGATAAAACGACACTTGTAGAAAAAATAATCCCTTGTATGGGGATATTATAAATGGGGATAGTACACCCATACACGGAATACCAATTGTATATAATAATCAAATGAATAGAATCAAATCTTTAAACCTCACTTCTTATGAACACTATTAATAACATAATATTCTTAAACAGCTATTGCACGAGACTCCTTCATTTGCAATTTCAGTAATCTATAAAATTATTAAACGTCCCATTTATACTAAGTGTTATACAATAAAAATATATATATATATATTTCAAATAAGGTTTTACATTAAGAAATATTTATTTCTTACATAAGATGTTTATGTTTTAGAAATATGTCTTACGGAACGAGGTCGCCTTATCATACGTGACAGCGGGAAATACAACATGGCGTTGATTAATAGTGACAGTTCTGTTGTTTACATTTTCATTCCTATTTTTAAAAGAATGATGTTTAATAATAATTTTGACCTGATTGATTTATTAAAAATGGTAAGAAAAAATTAGATAATTAAGAAGATATTCAATTTTACATGATTTATTTAAGCCATCAAGATAATTTGTAACATAAATGACTACAACACAGATACTTTTTATTAGATTGATACCAGAGGTCAATACAACAAACCTTCGTCATATTATTTACTTATATTGTATATAGAATATGTTATTCTTTAAAAAAATCATTATAATTGACAAAAAAATTAGCTTTAAATATTCAATACATTTTCAATATTATTTTATTAAAATTATAAAAGTAAAATTGTAAGTAAATATTTCGAATAGAAATTTATAAGTTAGCACTATCTAAACGTCTGTACCGAATAAAATATAATATAGCTCTGTGCAGGCATTTAATACGAGATATAACAAAGAACTCCCTTGGCATTTCAGGCAGCCAATATGTATTTGTAAGATTAATGCAAGGTATCATTTAATTGTGACATTGTAAATTGTACTTTAATACAACTGTATTAAGTTAGAAATAGAAATCTGTTATTTGAAATGTATGGTTGAATATTATGTGAGGGTAATGGCGTGAAACTAATAGATTGAGATAGCTATTATATTTTAAAGAATCAAAGGCACGATGTATTGATAGGATATTTTTCTTACTTTTTATCTTATAGTAAAATATCTATTCAAAAATTACCATACTTTTAAAATCATTTTGCCTCGTCAAGTATTTGTCAAACTAAGATGTAGTAAAACTGCTTCTGCTACTGATATGGCTAATGACACTGCTTCTACTAATACTACTAACATTTTTATCAAACGAGAACCTTAAGTATTTTAGTAGCAGGACATAACGTATTCAATTGGATAGTAGAATATCTGATCTATATAAAATGGTGGCACAGAGAATTTATGATTCTTATAAAATAATACATAACAAGTTGATATAAAATTTACATTTTTGATAATAAAAAAATACATATATACATATAGTATATACTTATATTATATAGTATATAGTCATCTAGGCCGGATTTATACCTGTACTCACAACAACTAAGGCGCGTTATACTTGTGCAGCTTACTGTACCCTGGGAAACAAATATACCCAAAGATCATACATTTAAGCTTAACAATTATTACGAACTATATAACGAACTAATCAGGAATAAATTTATAGTTAATTTGTACGTAGAAGTAGGAGCGAGAGGTATAACAGCAAAATCTCTCTACAACTTATTTAAAGATCTCGGCCTTTCTAGAACCATAATCAGTTCATTTCTGGAACGTTTTTCAAAGGCAGCTTTTGTAGGTTCTTACGATATTTGGTTAGGTAGGGAGGGGAGCGTGAACAGTAAAGGTGAGCGTGTATGCGCATAGTAAAGGGGCCCCTTAAACCTACACCCGGGTCGCAAGTTCCAGGCATTGTTTGCGTTCCTCTTCTTGCAACGCGATTGGTGCGGCACCCGCACGGTGAATCCATGGAAAGGTAAGAAGCTTCGTCTCATATAAACCATATAATACAAATCTGCAATACTACAGTATTGATTAGCTTCATATCGCATTGAAACTCATAAGTCTTTAGTCTTCATAACAACACACAGGAAGAAAATATTATGGAGGCAGAATAATTGAAGAGATTTTGGAACTTTCTAATGAGAGCATGGCCTCCTTTAAAACTAGATGTTGGTAATAATTTAATTTAACTTGAATTTCTATCAATCGTATGTCTTTGTGTCTTATAATATAAGAAGTAAATACTGTTAAAGAATGAAGTAATATTTGATCACATCAAGTCATCATGTCTTTTACTTTTTAAGAAATCTATAGATTCTTAAAAAAGGAGTAGATTATTAAGGAGTTTGATTATTGTAATATAGTTCCAAATGTATGATACATTTACATTAATAAATATTAAATATCTTACGATTAATCTCAAAATATGGCGTTTATTTATTAAAAGATATATCTTATATTACCTGTTTATTTTTTTAAAATATGGCTTAAGTAAAAAGGTTGTCTTATCATATGTCACACAGGGTGGGAAGTACAACATGGCGTGAATATTTATTAATTCAAGAGATTGCCTCTTGTTATCATTAACATTACTGTTATTGCAAGTGTTTAATTTAGAAATAAACAATTAAACTACTTGAATATTCGAGGTTTTGTCCACTACAACATTTTTTATGGAGTTGTGGAATTTCGTTTCTATGATTGCGCAAATTCTTTTTTTTATTTTATTAAAGAGTAGGACAGACGAGCATGTAGGTCACCGATGACAAGTGTTTATCGTCGCTTACGTAATTTGGGGAATCACTGGAGCGTTGCCGGCCCGTGGGAGTATACGCTTTTCTTCAAGGTACCCATGTCGTGTCGATCTGGAAATACCTCCGAAGAGAGTTCGTTCACATTCGAGTGGAACTTTGAAGAACGGTCCATGAAAACAGCACACTGGAGGATTGCCACACATCCAGGTGGTATGGATGGTATTGCAGGCGATGGCGCACTGTGCGGTGATAAAATTTAGCGACTGGCAGCAAAAACCGTCGTGAACGACTTGGCGGAAGCTGGTGATGTACTAGCATAAACTCGCGGCAACTCCATAGGAAGGAAGCTTCTAAAGAACCCCTTGTGCCATAAACGATAGAAAGTTTTTGCAATATCCAGACTAACTGCCAGAATATCTCGCTTGCTCTCTATAACAGATGCCCAACGGTGCGTAAGATATAACAGAAGAACACCAATACATAAAATATCTTTTAGCTTTTTCTATTAATTAAATTAATTTTAGGTAGGCATTGCAGTAATTATGTTATATAGAAGAAAGGATTATAAGTTTTGATAATTTATTAATAAAAATATAAACGAATAATATTATTAATTGCTTATTTATTATTATTAAAAATATAAACGAATCATATTAAGCTTATTTTCAAAATGCATATTAAATAATACGTAAGCCAAGACGAGCTCACTTCATAATTTCTCCAGAGATGCAACTAGCGGTGAAATATTTGTCGCAGGGTTGTCACAACATACAAGTAAATGTTCATTAAATTCAGACTGTAAGAACCATTATTCATTTAGTAATACATTGGAGTGACATTATAATTAAATATTATAAATAACGGGCACCATTATCTGAAAACATGAACTTTTTATGTAATAGAAGTGACATTAAATAAATAATAACAAAAGCTAATTTCAAAAATCATTAAACATAAAGTAAAGCTTACAAAACTTATTATATAATATATAAGTGTTAACCCTACATCTATTGTACAAGATCTATTCAGGTCATAGAGAACATTGAGTTACAAATGTATTTTGTATGACTGAATATGAACATCGCAATATGAGCAGTAGTAGTTATAAAGTTCCATAGTTATTAAATGTATATAAGTACAAATATATATTTTTATTGACCTCAGTGAAACTCGTCGTATCTTATTTTTGTTAGTAATTCAATATCTACTGGGAATATTAGTTATTGTAGTTCTAATTTCAATAGTACTCGTCTAGGTCGTTGCTTATTTGCTCCTGCCGTACTTACGAACCATCGTCTCAGCAACACGAAAAATAGCTTAAAAGCTTCAATAGTAAACTGTTACAATGTAGACATAACTTTTCTACTAAAGTGTTTCCGTTGTTTCTGAAAGTTTGAACACGACGGAATAGAAAGTTTTTTCTTCAGTGAAGTAATTGTATTAAATTCCTATCCATTGTTATATTAAGAAAAGTGTGAAAGAATAAAAGTATATATATTAAAAAATTAACTAACATGGTTATTATGGCTAAAATAATTTGTATTCAATACTTAGACGCCCTTTAACTAGAACTTGTGCTTTAAAGAATTACTTGCTAGTTTCATAAACAGCTGGTCTTGTGTATGTTTCAGAACAAAAAATAAAGTTTTTTAAATATAAGGGTAAAAATAACAAACTTGATTAATAAATAATAATTATGTTGGTTTTAGAGTTTTTATATGTAGAAGTTTTAACCAAAAACTATTTTTAATATTCAAACTTAGAAGAGTATAATAATTAACTTTTAATATTCAAAAATCTCATACGGCAAATCACAATCGAATATTTGAATACAGCATTTTTGGACTGAATTGGTCTGAACGATCCAAGTGTGCGAGATAAGGCATGAAATAAAGGACCATTACATAAATGTAATCACAGTACACAATTATGGCTCTTAAAGTCAAAGACATATGACCCAGTTTAGTGTACATACATATTCACCAACAATTTGAGAACATAACAATGTATGGAATTCTAGCAGCCCCCAAAACGTGGATCCTGAAAAGTGGATGCGGTAAATTTAATTATTTTGTATAATAATAAATAATATACAGTAAATATTAATAAATACTATAATAATTTTGTGAACCATTTTATAAAAGTTATTGTAAAATAATCAGGAATCTATTATAATTATCGGGATTTATTTAATTATGCCGCGTCCATTTTGCAAAACATTATACACCGTACTGGCATGTGACGTCACCAATGTTCCTCTATTCAGTGACGGTATTAGAGACATCACTCAAGTTACTAATTTTAGATAAAAATTTGCATAAAATTATCTAACTATCATTGAATAATTTGGACATTAGACATTATATTTATAATCGGACCATGATCATTTTTATTGAAGTCATTATATGATATGTATTGTAATACATAACTTTAAGTTTTTGCCCTCGTCGATATAAACCAAGAGACTTTTGTAGCAAAGACGAAGTTATGTACATATATAAGTTAACTTCTAAACCAATTATGAACTATGCTTTATTATAATACTAGTATATACTTTTACTTTCATTTGTATGATGTCCAAATAAAGTATTAAATTGTACCGAGGTCTACACAGACTTAAATTGGACTTTAACATTTATGTCATACATATAGTCTTCGTTTCAATGACACAATAAATATAGTTTTCTTTCCTGTTATGTTAGAATATTTTGTCAGTAAGGTATTTTAAAACCAACAGATACAATCCTCTTTATTCTAAGTAACACAAATCAAATTATAATATGATTTAATTGTAGATAATTAGTTGTTGTATACTCAGTGTAATCGTATTCTTGATATATTTACTGTAATATATTGTTTAATCCAATTTGAATACAAAATTTCACTTCAATTACATATTGTATAATTGTGGCGTCGGTCAGTTGCCAATATGTATATTAATTAGCTTTTGTGGTGCGATAAATATCCGTTTTAAATGTATGTATCAGGTTTGAATTAATTAGGCACAGGATCGATTTTGTTGTCAAAATTAACATAATTTTTATAACAAATCGTTGAGAATAGCATTTTATAATTTATATTTAAAATATAGAAATGAAAATGTCGTTAACATTAACGGAAGAAGCTCTAATTATCTCCGCCATGTTGTATTTCCCGCGCTATGTCACGTATGATAAGGTGACCTCGTTCCGTAAGTCTTATTTCTAAAACATAAACATGTTATGTAACCTTTTATTCCATGGATAATATTGATATTAGTGTGAGGTTTAAGATTAATATTTTTATAAACATAATTATTGTAGATAATGTGACTGCTTCTCACATCTAATTTAAATAAGATTGGCTAAATAGACATAGACAAGTATTAATGTATATTAATAATTAATATGGTTTGTCTCTAGTTAGTTTGCTACCAAGCTTAATATACCTAATTGTGTTAATGCTATTTTTTATTAAACATAATAGAAATAAATAAAAGTATTACTACCAAAAGATTCAGGGGAAAATTGACAGTAATATAATTTATAACTTCTAAAAGTGAACCAAAATGAATCAATACATATAAAGAACTTCAGAAAGTATCTGCAAGTAATTTCTATTTATTTTTTATACTTGACTAACTTCTAGAATAATTCAACAAATGAACGTATTTATAAAATATATCTAATTTACAGCTTTTTTCATAAATTGAAATGTATGTATCTTTGTGGTAACAGGCTAACCAGGTAACCTAATTAATATATATTCCGTCGACCGCTGACACACCGACACCACCCACCGCTTGAATTCAATACGTATTTTCAAAATATATTTCGTTTATTAATTGGATTTAATAGTAAATTAATTTAATAAAGAATTTTGACAATAATAAATTACAATTATTTAATGACTCTTTGAATTTTATAGATCTTAATAATTTTTGATCAAAATATCAATATTGTCTTAAGCAGTCATTAAGTACATGTTACTAAAAGATATTAAATATTACTTTAGATTTGCAATGAGTAGGATATTACTATGAAATATGAAATCACCAATAGCTTTATGACATTGTTTATTTTTGAAACGTACATACAATTTATATATTTTTGTTATATTTTTTTATTATATTATGTAACTCAAACATGAAAGAATGGTATTGCTTATTCATATAATTTGACTTTCCCTGTTGTTCTCAGACCTTCACAGATCAGTGTGCAATAGTTGTAGATAATTTTTGTACGATGTCTGAGAACGCCGAATATCTTATCACCTTCTTTCCCCTCAGTGTGCTCAAATCACCTACATCCTTCACCAATGGTAAACATACAATATTTATGAATGCCTCAAGGTCGATAAAATATGAATCTATATACATTATTTTAAAAATTTTTAGACTCCACGATATATGCTAGAAATTTATAAGTAAGTATTTCTACAGAATATATATCTATCTAAACTAATTTTAATTTGATATAAATTAAAATAAATATAATAATTTCACATATATAAAACTAATTTAAATGGTTTTGATATTTGTACCTAAGAGCCATAATTGCACATATTTTTGTTCTGGTTATACTCCCAGAATCCCAAATGACCTCCATTTTTGAATGGTCGAAACCAAAAGACCAATTAATTCAAGCTCTGTACCTTTACCTCGTGAAAATGACCTGCGTTCAAATATGTTTTAATCGACTAACTTTGATTTGAGAACGAGCGAAGTGAAACACATTAATAGTTCGCTTACTTAACAATAAAATTTATTTTCAATTATTATTATTGTTAATCATTTTATACATACAAATATAAATATACATATAATCCATAATATACAAAACTTTTACGGTATTAATTAGCTCAATATCACATTGAAATTTTAGTCTTCATTAGGACACACTGAAATAACTGGAAATTTAGAGACAGAAATATTGGAGAGATATCGGTATTTCTAATAAACGCATGACATACTCTTCGAAAATACATGATCGTTATAATTCAAGTTGACTTGTATTTCTGTTAATAATAGGTATTCTTTCATTTAAAATATACTTTTATAATGTGAAGTAAATAGTATAGAAGACGTGAAATACTTCATAGCTTATAAATGATACTTATGTATTTAGAAAATCAGCTATATAAGCTGTATTTATTCCGAATATATTATACATTTACAATAAACATCAAAAAATAATATATCAAAGACAATGTCTTTATACATTAATACATATTCATTTATGACATAACATATTTAGATTTAGAAATACAGCTCACGGAACGAGATCGCCACGCATGATAACGTGATGTATCGCGGGAAATACAACATGGCGTCAAAACACACTTCTGATGTTCACACTGTCATTTTTATTTTTATGGGCATGTGATTATAAGCATAATAAAATAAAATTTTAAACAACTTGTGACTAATTTATTCGGTAAATTGCATTGAATATGTACTTAAATCGTTGTAAGAAACACGAGGTAAGTTAATTAATGTATTGTAACGTTGTTTTTTACATTATAATGATTATTATAGAATTGTGTACCTTTGTGAATATTTTTATGTATCCTCATATTCAGTCAGACAAAGCTATGCTTCCTTTGACCTAGATTAGATACCTAAACTCTCCCTAGGCGATATATATTGAAGTCAAAATTTGTAGGGTTGTCAAATTCACAAATGCAATGGAATTTAATTTAAATCATTTAATATAAGTATAAGTATATATATATATTATTTTGGTAAACATTGTTTCGTAATATTAAACTTAACTTTAATTACATTAAGTGTTTGTTTTAATGTTTTTAAAACTAAGTCTTTTTGAAAGGTTTTGTTTATAACTTTTTATAAACTGTTTAATAATTAATGTTTTAACTAAAAATTGTAATTATTGGACTGAAGACACGAAATATTTTGTGTATATAGTAACACCACTAAGAGAAATAACATGTGATTGTATCTTTATACTGATAAATACATTACATAGTTTTAAATGTAGACAAAATATTAAATCTATATAACATGTAGTAAAATATTTTATATTTATATTATTTAATATTTTGGTTTTCAAATTAGACCGTTAATTAACAAATAATTATACCTTGTTTTATAAATCGTGTTTAAACATGTTTATTGGCTCAGCTTATTTAAATTTTAAATTATTTTTTCTAGCAAGGTTTTGTTTTTGCTAAGATAATCATGATTTTAATATAACAGAAGCTCGCTGTACCTGAATATGGAGATGGCTTTAGACACCCTACAATGAAGTTTGAATGTCACTTGTTCATTTCATAGGTTTTATGAAATGTAATCAAGTTATTTTAGGTAATGTTATTTTAAGTAACGCAATCATTACATGCGATTAATGTTATTAGTATATTGTAACAAAACTACAAGAATTATTACATCTCTAGAGAATAGTTTTATGATTTTATTTTTATCCTTATTTCACATATTTCTTAAAAAATCACAAAGCTACAGAAAAATTGCAACGAATATTACCTGTTGAGAGTGAAAATAATAATACAATGTCATAATATTTGTTTTGGAAATTAGTAAATATGACATTTGTATAATTGTTACCTACTTTTATATATTATATATTAAAAGAAATGTTGTTTAACTCTTAATAAGACAGTCACTATGAGGTTCCAGATTATTTGAATATCACATATTTGGATTGAAATTGACCAAACGATTCAAGTGTGCACAATGAGACAAGAAATTAAGGACTGTAAAATAATTGTTACCACAATACACAATTATGGCTCTTACATATAAAGATACATGACCCAGTTTCGTGTACATACATATTCATCAACAATTGGTGATCATGTCGCTATGTGCTGAATTCAAGCAGACCCAATACGTGAAGTACGAAAAGTGGATATGATTAATTTAGTAATATAGTATACTAATAAATAAAATATATTTGCATCTGAATATTTTCATAGCTTTATTAAACATTAAAAGTATTGTTAAATAATCAGAAATCTATGGTTCATTATTCGCCGCGTTATTTGCTTATCTGCATATAATGTTCTGGCATGTGACGTCACAAATATTCCTCTATTTAGTCACCGAATTAGAAATGTCACTCATTTAACTAATTTTAGAAATTAATTTGCAATAATTAAACATTCATTGAACGGGTCATTGAATAATTTGGAAATCAGAAATTAATACAATTTCATACTCGTCAATACAATTTCATAATTTTTCAAAGGTTATTTTAATACGAGTATAACGTAGGCTATCAAGTTATCTAGATAAGCCATCTACAGTGCAGTCTAAATGCCTTTTGTTAAATTAATTGTAGGATTCTGACACGTAAATGCAAAAATATTGTTTTTGTTTTTTATTTAATTTGTTTCATTCTTTATATACACACACATATATATATATATATATATATATATATATATATATATATATATATATATATATATATATATATATATATGATAAGTAATGTCTACTACATAGTTGATTTTCTTTCTTATTACATGCAATATTTTCTGAGAATATAATATTGTAGTAAATGTGTAAATAATTTCCTGTATCTGATAACACAAACAGTAATCTCATTGTATACGATCTATTTTTTTATGTTCCAATAGACTGATATTTTATATAGACTCAGTGTAATCATATTGTTGATGTTTTTCAATATACTTTGAATGGTTTTAAACATTATTTAACACAAAGGATGTTCGAACTATAAAACCATAATTATATACATTTTTATTTATATTATTATGTACAAAATAAGCAATTTTATACTAAAGTCTTTTTATAAGCACTAGACTGATCAGGACTGCCGTCAGATAACATCGGAAAGAAGTAACTATTCTAATTTGTAACGGTGAAGGCAGGAAAGGAAGAAGCGAACTCGTCACCACTTCTCGAATCAAAACATACTTGAATTCGTTGCAGATGGGTGAAACTAAACGACACTCAATAACTCTATAGAATATAGTTTACCAAATATTCTAACCAACAGTTTACAAGTACCGGTTATTGTAATATATCTTGAAAATGACCATTGTTGAGATAAATGTGTCTTAATCGACTAACTTTGTTGTGAGAACAAGGAAAGTTAAACGCATTAATTTGTTAGTTTATTCACAACAGTTAGATGGAGATCTTACTACTACTGTGAATAATATATAATTATATTAAATTTTCTCATCGAAGTGGTTAATTATTTTAAATTGTTAATTATTTTGAATCGTGTGCATCATAAAACAGAAAGGAATTATACTACAGTATCAATTTGTTTTAGGTTCCATTGAAAGTTAAAACCTCATAAAGACACAATGGAAATAATCATTACCCTGTCAGAATGAATTGGAGAAATTTTGAGATTTTGTAATAAGAATATGGCGTTCTCGTAAAAACTTGGTTATAAATTGACTTGGTGTATAATTCTGGCAATCATAGGTCTTTCATCTCTTAGAATATACATATTCATGATAATGAAATACTTATAAATAAGCTTGGTGTCTCTATGGGTTACGCGTACTGTTTTGTTTCTTTATTACCTTTTGCCAGCGACTTCGTCTGCTGCCCTAAACCATTTTAGATCGAATAAAATTGCGATATTAAGACCGCCAAGTATTGGAAACGTATAAAATTAATGTTAATGAAACCTCAAATTTGCAATTGAAAATAATTAAAATTATTATTTGAGATACAAACAATAGTATTTACAAACGAGATCGATTCAATGGTTTCAAAGATTAGCGCAAATGAACATCGTGACACGGGATCTTTATAAATAGTCCTATAAAAATACCACAAGATAAAGAATACTTCAAAGATGTATTTTAAACTAAGCCATAGCCATAAGCCATATCACCATTTGTACTTCACCGAAGATTGCTTAAGAAATATCTCAAATATATAACGTAGTGTGTAGTGCTTGATCAATAGTTTAACCCAGGTGGAACCGACCCTAAGATCTTCAGAACAGCGTTTAAAGTCATCAACCACTCCATTAACCGTTAAATAACAAAAATGATTATTTTAATGAAGTCATCTTTAATTAATTGTTTATTGTATTTAAAGTGGTATCTTAACAATTTCTATTACGGAACATTATTTACTATTTGAATTGATGTCAATGAATATTCTTTGTTATAAGTTTAAAAGATATGTAATGTATATACAGAATTGATTATATAACAATCTTTATATAGAAATCTATATAGAAATTTATATGGAATCTTAGTTACATTTGCAATAAGAAACATTAATATTTATCGATTAGCAAATCACTTTAACGCCGAGGTATTTATTGTTAAACAAAACAAACGTATATCAACACTGTATGTTCTGAGATACAGCTTAAGAAATGAGGTCGCCTTATCATAACATGACGTATCGCGGGAAATACAACGTGGCGGAGAAAAATTGTGGCAATTCTGTTGTACGTTTATTTTTCTGCTTTTGTCTTAGTTATTTATTATGTAATATATAAATACATTACACAGAAAAAATATTTTTATAGAAATAATCTCAACCAACACAGAGTAAGACAGAAATAATGAACATACATTTATTAATCACAAGAATAACATCAATAATAATAAGAAGAATATACTTCATTCTTACATACACGCATCTTTACCTGTCTTCGTTCCTTGTATCTTTAAATAATGAAGGTCAAGTAGAAACAAAGATGTTTTTTTAAATATGTCCTAATTTTAACTACGAGTATTTTACTAAGTTAAGATTAATTACGATTCCGTAATACCAAAGTATGGAAGGAATAATAAGCTTGCTGTTTAACTGAATCATTTTATCCAAAACTATGTTGTCCTAATTGAATATAATCAGAAATATAAACAGTAAAAAATATTCCACCTAAATACTACTTTTTATAAATCTCTTAAACAGTTAATTGTAATTTGATATCTTGAGCTGCTTATCAATTTGATCGGTTTTAAATAAACGCTAAAAATGGAATTCCAATATTATTTAAACACACTGTCTACAACATACTCTTATATTGTGATAACTTCTAGAACGTAATAATAATAATAATACATTATACTTTGTAGCAACCGCAATGTAAAATAACAGTACAGAAAATAAATTCATTTATACAGAGTATATTGGTAACAATAAGGTCTTATCGCTAAGTAGCGATCTCTTCCAGACATCCTTATACCTAAGCTTAAGGTGATGTGTTTGAGAGGTGATAGGTGTATGTATGTCGATTTATTAAATGTCGAATACTGAAAATTACAAATAGGGAGGCTTACTGCCAAGACACGTGCTTCTTGAAGCGATGCAGAATATGCATGTATAGAACATTTAATTAGAATGAAATTTCGGACAGGACTGCGATCTTTAAAAAGCGGTCATAGGAAACGGGAAGCGCGTAAGCTTAACATGGCTAAACATATGACGGCTTTATAGATAATTTCAAACAAGATATTTATTCTTGTGTTGTTTTGCTTTAAGATCAAATTATATTGCATTGTTCAAGAGAAAATCCATGTTTCTATGTCTATAATATACTTCAACATTCTAATAAATTTATATTTAATTTCTGGATTAGTAAGATTTTAATTATATGACAGATATGGAAGAAGCACTTGCTTCTGTTATTCGAGACACCATCTGCTAACTTCTCAGTCATCGTCTAAAATAAAACAGTTCAAAATATAAAACATTGTTTAAGAATGAGTTTTATACAATGTGACATTTAGGAAAACGATTGTATTATATAAGACTCAGTTATATCGTAAGATATTGTACATCGTAAAGAGGTCTCAAACACATTTCCTACACAAGGCAGACGCGACTTCAATATTCAATTTATTCGTGATACTCTTCGGAGCGTTTGTTTTAAACTCATATTTGGAGACCGTCTTCACGCCTTGTAAATAGTTTTTGAAATCCTTTGTTATATATACCGTAATGTTCCCAAAAGACATGACATGTTCTTCTTCAAAGAAGTGAAAATGAAAGTTCTTGTATATACTCGTACATATATTATTATCAATACTACTCTGTAGAGAATATAATATATGATTATTTTATAGGAAAGACTTTCATATATTTTTTGTGGTTTTTAATTTATTGGTCTGGATTCTGGATATGTTCAAATAATTTAGTAATATTTAACCTCATTTTAAATGTATAAAATGTCTATTTAGATCCACTATTGTTAGGATTTCTGAAACTTTTAGACGAGACCGACCTTTCCACAAGGGAGTCGGAGCAGACCCTATAAGTTCGAAATCATAGGGAGAACCATAGTTGATAAGAAAAGATTAGTTTAAAAGGAATTAACTAATCGTCATTTACTATTGTAGGATTTCTGTATTTAACGTATTTAATATAAAATGTAATTTGTGAACTTTTGTTCACAAATACAAGAATACGTATTGAATTCTAGCGATGTGTCAGCGGTCGACGGAATTTATATTAATTAGGTAATGCGGCTGGTCGAGCTATAATATACTTGTGTTGGTTTGGATTGATGGGGACGTATTTTGTTTTTGTAATTAATATGTTCGTAAATTAGATAAATCTAGACCACCTTATCATACGTGACAGCGGGAAATACAACATGGCGCTGATAAGTAAATTATTTTTCTTAGCTTATTTCTATTTTTGCAAATATAAATTATAAACCACTACTTTAAAAATAAATGTGATGAATTCCAGAATTTATATTTATTTCACTAACAAAAACCCTTCTTAATTAATTTAAAACTCGTATATTTTATTCACCGCAAACAAAAGCTAATTAATATAAATTCTGGCAACCGACCGACGCTACAACAACACAACATTACAATAGGTATGATCAGGGAAATACGGTCTCTGAATTGAATGAAATATATAATATATTACAGTAGCTATGACAATACGATAACAATGAATGTAAAAATACAGCCCACAGATTAGATTTACAAAATTAATCATATTATAATGAGAGTTGTGTGTGATACAAAAATATCAAATACTCAATACTCGTCACTTTAAAAGAGTATTGTCAAAATATATTGTATCATAATAAGAAAGAAACTTATATTTTTAATATAATTTAATAAAACGAAGTATTCGGGATAATGTTATTATAATGTAATGAAATATATTAAACAAAATATTCTATTAAGAATGAACTAAACTTATTCAATAATCACGAACGATATCATATAGAGAACAAAAGAGTTTTGGACTGCGCTGTATTGCCAACATAGATATTTAGGTATTAGTTAGTTTGCGTAATACGAATAGGGCCTCTGAACGTTTATATAGTGTTGTATATAATATAGTATTAATATACTCATAGGATCATCTACTATATCGTTATTATACCCTGTATCGTCTGTGAGCTCTGTGTGCTCTGTGTGCTGTGTGTGCTCTGTGTGCTCTGTGTGCTCTGTGTCCTTTGTGTGCTCTGTGTGCTCTGTGTCGTAAACAGTTCTATATCTTAAAGAGGTGTCAATACTATTTCCTGTTCATTGCACGTCACTTCAATATTTAATTTCCTCGTCATACTTTTGAATTGTTTGTCGATTTTCTATATTTATAAAATATTATTGAGGTTTTCATGGAAAAGAGAGAATTATATAGATAATTATATAATTATTTATTTATATTAAATAAGTATATATTTCTGAATAATAAAATACCTGCATATACATACATCTAATTGATTGATAAAGAGCAAAATAAACACAATATTTATAAAATACAGAACTTTTCTATTTAAACAGAATCAATATTTTTAAACAGATATATTACATATATATAAAAGTTATTTAAGTATATAAGCGTCCTCTTTGATACTTCATGTTGATTGTAACAAGCACGGTGGTGCGAAAATTTCTGAAAAAAAAAAACTATTTAAATATTTGTATATTTTGTACTATGTTAGTATTATATTAAATTCCCCGAGAATAAATGAACACATAAAAGTTAAAATCCTGCTTAATTCTAAGTAGGACGTAGGTGCATTCTAACTGTAATGTTTATAAATATCTATAAATATCTATCTCTGTCACACACTTATTCAGTTTAAAATGTTACTTGTATACGTTACTTTGATGCTAAAGTCTTGTGGTTTTTGAAGATAAGGGCAAAAGTTAGTTATGTAATAAAATGCAGATCATATAATGACTTAAGTCAAAATAATCCACAAAATTAGCTTATTGAATCCAGAAAATATACTGTTTAAAACACATTTTAGCCAACATGTTATTTATTTTTTTAACATTATTTACACTTTTCTATAACAATAACTAGGAACATTAAAAACATTGCATTATTTACAGATAAGGAATGAAAATAAAATAAAGGAAATACATGAATTGCGAAATACAATTACTTCAAAGAAGAAAACTCTTCTTCACTCCGTCGTGTTCAAACTTTCACAAACTACGGAAACACTCTAATAGAACTGATGTCTACTTTGTTTGATAGTACTGTTCAAGCTTTTAAACCATAGGTTAGCAAAATCATAAAATATCATAGCCTCTATAAATAAAAATGTAAATATTAAAAACAAAAATTACAGTTAGATTATATCATTCCAATATAATGTCTTATATTTTATCTAAGGTACTTAGTAAGTAATGTGCAACACAAACGATCTCTGATAGACAAGTATTCAATTATCATCAAACCCTAAACTCGGACCCAAAGTTCTTTAGAATTAAGTAAAGTAACACTAAAACTAAAATGGCTGGGTCAATGATATTAGCTAATTATATTTTTATGAGTTTATTTTATTAATAAAGTCGTGTATTTAAGAGTGGAGTTAAAATATCTCCTTTAGGTAACAAGTATAATCAACAGCTTAATATTCGTGTTGCCGAGACGATGGTTCGTATTTCGTAGATACGGCAGCAGCAAATAGGCAACTGTAGTCGAGTTCTATTGAAACTATGAGATGAAAATGAACTATGAAACAATATCTCATATTCACAGTATATATTGGATTAGTAACAAAAATACACACAATATATCGATATTCATATCAATATGTATCATTGACGCAAATTGAAAAAAGTATTACTACTTGTATATATTTAATAGCTATGGAACTTAATAACTACTACTGCTCATATTATGATGTTCATACTCAGTCATACAAAATACATATAAGTCAATAATCTCTATGGTCTAGATATCTATACTGAAGACTGAACATCTTGTCCAATAGATGTGGGGTGGACACTTGAATGAAATCGTGAGTGACTTGAGTATTCATGTATGAATGCATGTATGTATGTTTTGTATTACACTCAAAATTATTGCTGACCATAGAACGAAATGCTCACCGATTGTAGGTGAAAGAATATGAACAGGAAACTAGGTCATGTGGCTTTAGACATAACAGTCATAATTGTACAAAGTTACGGTTAAGTTATACCTTACTTCATCCCTTATCTCGTACATTCTAATTCCACACAATTTGAATACAAATATGTGAAATTATACTCTGGAGCTTGATATATTATATTGGAAATATAAATTCATTTGGCTTTTACCTACTTTTCTGGCTCACCATTTTCGAAATTAGGTAAATATTGTATTTAGTTATAATACAAATAAATATTTTTATGTTACATAAATTTTTGTCTATAATTGTCATTTTTCTAACCTCATATCTCATGAGACTGCATTATCTTAAGATGTTATTAATGGTGACGAGGTCTGACACTATTCCCACACAACACAGACGCGACTTCAACATTCAATGCACTCCTGATACGCTTCAGGCGAGTGTTCTAAAACTACCTCACAATATTCTTTAAACTTTCATCTAAATTCAAAGCCATTATTTGATGGAATAGCATCACTTAAAAATCAATAGAACGAGGTGGCGTACAAATGCTATATATCTTGATATGTATTTTACTTGATAATGTTAAAAATTATGTAATGTAAGCAATAATATAATTGTAATATTATAATACCAAAAATACTCTAAATAATATTAAAAGTTCTCGAAAGACACTTTATTGACAGAGAGACAAGAGATTGGTTTTACTCAAGAGCAAAGCCCAATAGTAGGGTAATGAAATGTGGAAGTATGTCCGTACCTTTTAGTCTCAATAAAAATACTTAACTAAAATCATTTTAAGCTAAGAATACCTATTTTATCGTTTTGATATTTAAAATTATAAAAGTTAGCAAAGAGTTCAATTTTGGTTTATCTTATCTCAAAATACTTAACTGAAATTTATTAATAAGATAAATAAAACAAGGACATTTACTGCAGAATGTATTATGATTTAAAAATATAGCCTAAATTTTCACACCATTAATCTAACAAATATAGACACATTCACATAACAGATTTTTATTTCTAACTTAATATTGTTGTATTAAAGTTTAATTTACAATTTCACTAGTAATGCAGTACATTCGTTTTACAAATACAAAATGGCTGACAATGTAATAACAAGATGGTTCTTTCCTTATCTGTCTCATATTAATAACTACACATAGCTCTATTTTATCTATAGGGAGACACTTATTAAGCGCTAATTTATGAATTGAATGAATGAATCCGGAAATATTATATACTATTTAAAAATATTAGACTATGATTAAAATAAAAATAAATATAAATTGAAAATGCATTCAAATTAAATTTTAACTAAACTAAGAGTGTAAAACATATAATTGTAGAGGGACAAGTAGATAATACGCCGAAGGTTTCTTGTATTGAAGTCTCGGTAGTATCAAAACTACCCAACGTTTCCTATTTATTTATTTTACAGATTAATTCGAAGGTTTAAATACAACATGTAAAACGAATTTCGTTCTATAATGTAAATCTAATTTTCTTAGTATTCTTTTACACATACATATACATACATTTTTAATAAATTAATCCGTTCAAAATTATTGTTATTCCTTATTCATGGTCGCATAAATATAAATGAAAATGTAAACGACAGAATTGAAGCTATTTATCCGCGCCATGTTGTATTTCCCGTGACATGTCACGTGTGACAAGGCGACCTCGTAATGTAAGACGTATTTCTAAATCATAAACATGTAATGTAAGAGATTAATATTTTTATCTAAAATATAATTTAAATATATAAAACAACTTACTAATGGAGCCTGTATTAATATTAGGGATTCATAAAATATTCGTGGATGGATTATTTCCAGTGTGTTCTTAAAAAGATTACTAATAATAGTTTGAGTAATATTATTTAAAATAGAAATAGAAAATAGTTAAGGACTTAAATGTAAAAGTAAACTTTTATTATAAATAATTACTGTCATTAGTCATAATATATAGTAGGATTAACTACTCGTCTGTCTGTCTGTTGTGAAGTAAAATAACAAGTAATGTTTAACTTCGGTCGTTCTCTCACCAAAGTTGGCCGATTATTATACAAATATTTGAACAATGGTCATTTTAAAGATATATTACACTAACCGGAACTTATAAATTGTTAAATTATATTGTACAGAGCTGGAATGTACGGTACGTGTACGTGTACAAAGTACGGTGTATTTGTAATATCGGGAAGTAATGAAGTGAACTGACTGCCTTCACCGTTCCATATTATAATAGTTACTTTAATCCAATCTTATCTGATAACAACCCCGATCAAACTAATGCCATTGCAGAACCATTAAAATTAAAAAGGTAAAGTTCACAAACAAAACACTATGACATTAAGAGCTTCTAATATGAGTATTTGAAAATAACATATTTTGTAAATAAAACGTTTCTGTTTAGTGTATACTACAGTTCTACTGTATGAAATATAATACACAGACACACACACAATATTATAATGACATAGTAGATTTATATAATTTATTATCATTTGTGTTAGCTTATTAGAATAAAGTTTATTTCCTGTCAAAGAGCATTTATTAAGAAATCTTTATCCTTCATCAATAGAAAACCTATTAAAAATGTAATGAACATGAACAAAATACTCCCATTCCTTTTATGCTTTATCCGCATAAAATAGATCTAGTGCATTCATTTCGTACGTGACGTCACAAATTGTATTCAATTCAATGGTAAAAAATCCGATCTTCCTCACAAACTATTATTATTAACTACAGCTCAAATGATATGATGTCAGAATCTAAATCGAACAATCTTTAATAGACCTTATTATAAAGTTAATTCTTAGGTAATAAACAAAATGAACAGAAACGATATTTACTTTTTGGAGTAATTAATAAAATAATTTTGAAACTATATTTTACGTCATTTAAAGTGTGGTCTTACTCTCCAAGGTAATTAATATACTGAAGTTCAGAAATTGAAAACTCGTGAACACTACCGTTATCTTCTTTATATATAAGCGATTTACCACTCATTGGTTCTTTTTTAATTTATTTTTATTATACTATCTAGATTAATGTTTGACTACAGTCCATCTGATGGAAATTGAAAATGTAGTCTTAGATGGTAAAGCGCATTAACCTAGTAACCTATTCACTCTTCTCTTGAAGGCACCCACATTGTATTCGGACGGAAACCCGACGCAGGCAAGCTTTTCCAGTCCTTAGCTGTACGAATAAAAAAAAACGAAGCAAAGCGCTTCGTTCGATACCTGCCGTGCGTCGGGACGTCCTGTGATGGAAGGAGGACGAAGGAATAAAGTCGTGTAATTCCAGCGCACACTCACCAAAATGTATCCTCGCTCTTTGCTCGCCTTTCAATTGAGTCCCGAACCGCAAGATGAGACTTTGCGTCACCAGCGAATATATGACACAGTACTCTACACACGACCGGATCTGTGCTTTGTATAATATAAGAAGCTGTCCCGGTGTAAAGTACTGACGGACCTTTGCAAGAATGGCAAGTTTTCCTGTAGCTGCTCTTGTTCTGGACTCAAATGCACCAACCAAAGTTGAGGTTCGAGGAAATCTCTAAGCCTAACAACTGAAGCCGGTGACTGTATTCCAAAGATACACTCTGGAAAGTAGGAGCCAAGGTGAAAGGGCTCCTTTTGGCGGTGAACAGACACGTCTGCGTTTTGGTGGCGTTGAATTTGACAAGATTGGCATTGCCCCATGCGGAGATTGCCTGAAGTTTGTCAGTCAAACGTTGCACCATGGCTTCTCTTTCTGACTGTACTTGATCTCTACTAGCCCGAGTACTCGGCAGAGAAAAAATAAATTATTTTTTAATGTGGAAAAATGCTGCGTAATGACCTTCACTCGTGCTAAGATTCCACTAGAATGTACGTATACGATGGATGACAAAATCATACGGCGAGTGGATAAAATACGTGATTTAGGAGTCGAGATGATGCCAGAGTTATTGTTTCGTAAGCACATTGTTGGGATCTGTAAGCATTCTTTTAGAAAACTAGGTTTCATTTTAAGGCAATGTAACGATTTCCAAAACACATATTTAATAAAAATTTTATATAACGCCCTTGTAAGGAGCCATCTAGAAACGAATGCCATTATCTGGAGTCCGCAGGAGTGTAAATATATACAAATGTTAGAAAAAATTCAAAACAAATTTACGAGATATTTATATTTGAAAGAGTTTGGTGTATATCCGTATTTTCCGCTGATGTATCCGAGTTTGTTTGTAATGGGTATGGTCGGGTACAACAGATTGGAGGTGCGGAGAAACGTTGCACTGGTTAAGTATATAGTTAGTGTATTACGCGGCGAGATACATCACCCAGATATATTAGACCTGGTACAGTTTAACATACCTAAACTAAGCGCGCGGCGTCGAACTGACGTATTCTGTTTACCATCAGCCAGGTCTAATTTGCTCAAGAATTCCCCTATGTCACAAGCTTTGCGGCTGATGAATGAAATATCAATGCACATAGATATATTTTCGGACAGTATGTCGAAAATCACGGAAGTGGTCCAAAAGATAATGGAAGATTCTGCTTAAGGAATGGTAAAAACATTGTTATTTACTTGTAACATCGCATTAGTAGTAACTGTTAAGATGTTATAATTGTATGTGGATGAAATAAATAAATAATAAAAATAATAAATAATCTTTCTACAACTGTGCTGTTGTCTGCATACCCATAGATACCGGGCTTCAGCAGATCGTTAATGTGTAGCAGAAAAAGAGTTGCAGAAAGAACGGACCCCTGAGGTACTCCGCCATTTATTGTCAAGGGTTCCGAGGAAGACCCGTCGACAACTACTCGGAGAGATCTCTGGTTCAGAAAGTCCGTTACCCAGCCTATCAGACCAGAAGATATGCCGTACGCTGAAAGCTTGCTTATAAAGCTCGCATGCCAGACCCTGTCAAATGCCTTCGAGACGTCCAGAGAGACGTCAACCGCTTCTACGTTTTTCTTGATGGCGTCGCCTAAAACGTGCATAGCATACACTAGAAGGTCCTCAGTGGATCTAATCCGGCGAACCCCGTACTATCGGTCACTGAGGTGATCGTTATCTTCAAGATACACTATAAGGCGTATGTTCAATACACGCTCCATTATCTTACAGAGTATGGAGGTGATTGAAATTGGTCTACAACTGGCAGGATCGCCACGTCTGCCTTTTTTGGGAACTGTTTGTACGTTTGTAAGCTTGCAGGGTTTCGGCACTATTCCAGTCTTGAAAGAGAGGCGATACAGACGTGTCAATACAGGAGACAACTCAGCTGCGCACGTCTTCAGCAGAATGGCTGGTATACTATCAGAACCCAGTGGTCCATAAAGCCAGTGCTTTATTCACATCAAGACGATATAAGGCTCTCCATACCTCTTTGTTAGTTATGCGGATTTCAGGCATCGAAATACCGCAGAGGAGGATCGTGAGGAAGATGTGCTGGAGAAGCATTGCCAGTGCCAAAAGGTCCAGGCAATTGGCAATAGGCCATACGCCTACTACTTTTTACTGACTTTATCATAAAAAAATATAAGAGGGAATAGAATACGATGGGAAATGGCAGTTGAACGAGACGGTACGTATCGAATTCGACGTCGAAATTGGTGATGTCTTGCCACTGGGAAGCTAGTCTGGAGACTGTGGGGACGCCCGAAATCCCCAGGAATCGCCATCGGGCCTCCGCATCTGGTCGCCAATCAGCACGATGGAACCACACAGGGATTTTTCGTAGCTGGTGGGGCAGCCTTTCGTGGGTGGCTGACCCACTAATTGGGCCCCCAACTATCTGTGGGCGGCCATAGTCGCTCTCGCCTCCTTCCGTCCTAATGTTTATGTTTATAGCATCTCAACCCCACCAACCCTCCGGTGATAAAGGTTGAGCCGCTATACATGTGGTCCAGGTTTACCCCGGTCACAACAACGGTCGTCCGACAACGGTACTATAAGACTAGTAAGCTCGCAAGGCTATCGGTCATAGACAAGTCCAATCGCGACCACCCAGCTACCTTTTCTCCATGAAAGGTTCCGGAGCTGTAAGGCACGCTCACTTCCCGTGTGATTTGTCGCACTAGCAATAACTTGCTTAGAACGTCAGAGAGGCTAACTACCAGTTTCCAGCAGGTGCCGGAGCTGTAAGGCACGCTCACTTCCCGACAGGCAGTCAGGCTGCAAGCCTACCCTACAGTACAGTCGGGTGACCGGATAGATGCTAGCACATCCATCTAACCTCTAAGCAGGAGGCTACCCGAACTGCAGTGACCCCCGAAGGGATCTCTGCTTATGGACCGTTCCAAGCCCCGAAGTAAAAGACCGCAGCAGTCCTTCGCCTTAGGCTGGTCAATTACCTCTCGCTGCGCACGAGATCCGACGAGCCCCCGACAACTGTGGGAACCCAGACGAACAGCGCCGAACCTCTACAGCTAACCACATTACCACTACGAATCCAACACCAAAACCGGTAACCCGGCAGTTTACACGCGCAAGCGCATGCGTCGCTGCCGGAAGGCTTAGGTACCGGGGTCCCGTAGTACCCTGATCTTAGCAGCTGACCCGTAGTTCAGCTGCAGACTATCTACCGCCGGGTGTCTCAGTAGATAGGGAGGATAAGGGCAGCGGAAAGCCGTCGCTTCGGATCCCGCTACCCTCCTCAACTAGGCACCTGCCACAATAAACACCAACTCGACGCCAAACCGATCCGTCAACGCATCGCAGCTGTTCAGACCCATTTCCCATATATACGGCTCCATCAAACAACGTGCCGGAACATGACTAGGTCGCTTTACGGCACGACTTTGTCCGATGGTTGTGTAACCTAACCGGCGACCTGATGTTATGGTCTTCCACCGAAGAAGAAGACTCATCACGAAATCTCCGAAACTATCTGTTCGATTTACTTAAAATTTTACATATTTATTTCTTTTGTGACTTCTACTAAGAACGGATTTAACGGAATTACTATCACAACGGACTTCAACAAAATTAAAAATTGCCATAAATATAAAGTCAAGGACGTGAAAATATAATTGATTACGAAATGAATTTGTTATATTTGAAAAATAAATAAATATATTTCAAAAAATAGAAACTAATGACATACAGATAACAAAACCACCAGCGGTAGTCTCCTCGAAATAAAACACAAAAATTTATTATTTTAGCATCTGTACTGAACGTGCTATAGAGCATTTTGAAATTATTTTAGTACTCATTTGTCGTTTACGTAGTTTGAAATTGTTAAAACACAAATAGATTAACTATTTATATTTGTGATTTAACGAGATCAATCTCATGAATTATATTCAGATCATCAATTGATATGATGTGATATAGTAAATAACGAATGAATTAAATCATTTTCACGACGTACGTAGTTGCACAACTGAATAGAGGACAATTTGTGACGTCACGAGTAGATATTAAGATGAAAGGTAAGAATCTGTTAGATTTTTTAAACCACATAGAACACTAATAAAAACTGATGATATTTGTTTTTGCAGTTTCCTTAAAATGAAAAAGAATATTAATGTAAAACTAAACTGTTTGAAAGGCACCTAAGTATCGTCAATGTATATGTCGTGTGGTGTGTTCCTGCATTGTAAACTAAACTAGATCATTTAATGTCACTGCACTTCTTACAGTAGTCTCATATATACTTTAATATCACAATTATTATGTGTGGATGAAAAAACATTATTAAGTGTAAAATATCATTAAATAATAAAGTACTTATTTATCTTTATTTATCCTTATTTATCTGAAATTAATGAAAATGGACTAAAGATGTTCCATACTATACACTATAAAAAGTTATAAAAATATTTTTATAATAGTATTATATATATTTTTTTGAAGTGGAGGTATTCATTGTTAAAATAACAAACGTATACTAGGAACGGCCAACCGTGCGCGGCGGGTGTTGAGCTGAGACCCTCTCCTTTCATCTGAATAGCTACAGGAAATATCGATTTATTAGGACTACAGTTACGAAACCGCACTGACTCATTTATGAATGTTAAAATGGAAAGATAACTTTACTGAAAGATAGTAATAACGACGTAAAATTTTCCTTATTACGCCTTTCACAATTATTATAGCAAAGTTATGTTATAAAGAATTGTCAAGTTAAAAAAATATATTGATCTATGGGACACTGTTTGACCATTTAATCAAAATCTACAATCACGAATGTCACCAAAGAACTGCTAAACGAGTGAGACACTTTCTTGAATGCATAAGCAAATATTTTAAAGCTCTAGCTCAAATGGCTTAAGAGGAGTAGGCGAACATCGAAACACACTTTTGACCAGTAAAAGCTTCGCTTCGCTCAGCTAAATCAACACTGTATGTTTGGAGATACAGCGTAAGAAACGAGGTCGCCTTATCTTAACATGACGTATCGCAGGAAATACAACGTGGCGGAGAAATATTGTGGCAATTCTGTTGTACGTTTATTTATTTGCTTCTGTCTTAGTAATTTATTATACAATATATAAAATAGTGTTCCAAAAAGTCACATCTTCTTTAAAAGACTGTCAGTGAAACATCTTTTATCATTTCAATAAAACTGTATATTTTACAAATACCACGTTATAACGTTATCTCTCCATGGCCATTGTTGACAAAATTTAAGCGTCCTAAATAGTTTTAAAGTAAAAATTTAGAAATTGAAAACTTCTTGAAAAAAAAATTATATCTAGTTGTTAGGGTTTTTGTTATTACTTTAATGTTTTGTGGTAGATTTTACTTACATCATTTTTTATGTTATGTTTTGATAAAAATTTAAATAAGCTTAACACGGCTAAACATTTTCTGGACATTTTTAAATATAGTTCTGTAGTGTATTATATAAACATACAAGAAATTTATATACATATATATTGACTGTTGACTGTAAACAAGAACTATCGGTACTTCATTGGAAACTACTCGAGATACATCTCAAATATAGGACATAGTGCAGTGTCTGATCAATGAGAGAAATGCTGCGCACATTGAGTGACTGAATATGGACATTATGTATGCATAGCAACAACGAAGCATCTCGACAGCTTGGTAAAATTTTTATTTAACTATTAATTGTGATAAAAACTACACTTGTAGAAAAAATAATCCCTTGTATGGGGATATTATAAATGGGGATAGTACACCCATACACGGAATACCAATTGTATATAATAATCAAATGAATAGAATCAAATCTTTAAACCTCACTTCTTATGAACACTATTAATAACATAATATTCTTAAATAGCTATTGCACGAGACTCCTTCATTTGCAATTTCAGTAATCTATAAAATTATTAAACGTCCCATTTATACTAAGTGTTATATAATAAAAATATATACATATTTCAAATCAGGTTTTACATTAAGAAATATTTATTTATTACATAAGATGTTTATGTTTTAGAAATATGTCTTACGGAACGAGGTCGCCTTATCATACGTGACAGCGGGAAATACAACATGGCGTTGATTAATAGTGACAGTTCTGTTGTTTACATTTTCATTCCTATTTTTATGAGAATGAGGTTTAATAAAAATTTTTACCAGATTGAGTTATTAAAAATGGTAAGAAAAAATTAGATAATTAAGAAGAAATTCAATTTTACATGATTTATTTAAGCAATCAATATAATTTGTAACATAAATGACTACAACACAGATACTTTCTATTAGATTGATACCAGAGGTCAATACAACAAACCTTCGTCATATTATTTACTTATATTGTATATAAAATATGTTATTCTTAAAAAAATAATAATACATAATAATATATTTTCAATATTATTTTATTAAAATTATAAACGTAATCTAATATTATAAAATTGTAAGTAAATATTTCGAATAGAAATTTATAAGTTAGCACTATCTAAACGTCTGTACCGAATAAAATATAATATAGCTCTGTGCAGGCATTTAATACGAGATATAACAAAGAACTCCCTTGCTATTTCAGTCAGCCAATATGTATTTGTAAGATTAATGTGAGGTATCGTTTAATTGTGACATTGTAAATTGTACTTTAATACAACTGTATTAAGTTAGAAATAGAAATCTGTTATTTGAAATGTATGGTTGAATATTATGTGAGGGTAATGGCGTGAAACTAATAGATTGAGATAGCTATTATATTTTAAAGAATCAAAGACACGATGTATTGATAGGATTATTTTCTAATTTTATTGTCCAATATAAGTAAAACATATAAACAAAAATTACCATACTTTTAAAATCATTTTGCCTCATCACGTATTTCTCAAAGTAAGATGTAATAAAACTGCTCCTGCTACTGATATTGCTAATGACACTGCTTCTACTAATACTACTAACATTTTTATCAAACGAAAACATTAAGTATTTTAATAGCAATACATAACTTATTCAGTTGGATATTAAAATATCTTATCTATATAAAATGGCGGCACAGAGAATTTATGATTATTATAAAATAATACATAACAAGTTGATATAAAATTTACATTTTACATTTGTCAATTTTTATAATAAAAAATGCATATATACTTATAAACCATATAATACAAATCTGTAATACTACAGTATTGATTAGCTTCATATCGCATTGAAACTCATAAGTCTTAATATACTCGTGTAATCATTGTAGAATGTTTGAGGTTTTGTCCACTACAATATTTATTATAGAGTTGTGGAACTTCTTTTCTATGATTGCGCAAATTCTTTTTTTTTTTTAAAGAGTAGGACTGATGAGCATGTAGGTCAGCGATGACAAGTGTTTATCGTCGCTTACGTAATTCGGGGAATCACTGGAGCGTTGCCGGCCCGTGGGAGTATACGCTTTTCTTCAAGGTACCCATGTTGTGTCGATCTGGAAATACCTCCAAAGAGAGTTCGTTCACATTCGAGTGGTACTTTGAAGAACGGTCCTTGAAAACCGCACACTTGAGGATTGCCACACATTCAGGTGGTATGGATGGTATTGCAGGCGATGACGCACAAATTCAGCGTTTGACATCAAATAAAATAACTCTTCGGAACACTCCGTTGTAAATGCCAGAGAAGATGCACAAAGAGGCCATATAACTACGCAATGCCAGAGAGTCCTGCCGTTCACAGAGCATGGGGTCCCCAACAATCCGAATTCCTGTCCTCTTTCAAAAGGTAGAAATTGATATTGGGGTGGTTTGAACCAGAAATGAGAGCAGTACCTACTCCATATGTGGCTAGACATGCGCCTTATGGAGCGCAAGTCTTTGGGCAGGCTTAAAATACTGACTCGCTCTATTGATCACTTTCAATTTCATTGAGGCCAAATTGACCTTATTCTTTAAATGATCACTTAACCGATACTCGCTCGAAATGTCGAGACCCTGTATTGATGATACTTGGCTACTACCAGGAAGGTCTCCATAGAAGACAAAAATTCTTTCGGTACTCGTCGACTTTTTCCCTGCACGGCCGGCATATACCCCATTCCTAGTACTGTCATCCACATACAATGTATGTTGAAAATATCTAAAATATCATTGATGTGCAGGAGAAACAGAGTTGGGGATAGCACGCAGTCTTGGGGTATATCAGCATTCACGGGATTGAGGTTCGAGCAAAAACCGTCGTGAACGACCTGGCGGAAGCTGGTGATAATAGCATAAACTCGCGGCAACTCCATAGGAAGGTAGCTTCGAAAGAACCCCTTGTGCCATAAACGATAGAAAGTTTTTGCAATATCCAGACTAACTGCCAGAATATCTCGCTTGCTCTCAATAACAAATGCCCATCGGTGCGTAAGATATAACAGAAGAACACCAATACATAAAATATCTTTTATTTTTTCTAGCAATTAATTAAACTAATTTTTGGTAGGTATTGCAGTAATTATACTATATAGGAAAAAGGATTACAAGTTTTGATAATTTATTATTAAAAATAAAAACAAATAATATTATTAATTGTTATTTTCAAAATGCATATTAAATAATACCTAAGTCAAGATGAGTTTACTTCATAATTTCTCCAGAGATGCAACGAGCGGTGTAATAATTGTAGCAGGGTTGTCACAACATACAAGTAAATGTTCATTAAATTCAGACAACGCAATGCTACTGTAAGAACCATTATTCATTTAGTAATACATTGGAGTGACATCATAATTACATATTATAAATAACTTGCACCATCATCGGAAAACATGAAATTCTTATGTAATAGAAGTGACATTAAATAAATAATA
Organism: Melinaea menophilus ssp. n. AW-2005; assembly: GCA_918358695.1. Classification (NCBI taxonomy): domain Eukaryota; kingdom Metazoa; phylum Arthropoda; class Insecta; order Lepidoptera; family Nymphalidae; genus Melinaea; species Melinaea menophilus. The sequence goes on from OU911049.1 coordinate 14,828,031, forward strand.
ACAAAAGTTAATTTCAAAAATCATTAAACATAAATTAAAGCTTACAAAACTGATTATATAATATACAAGTGTCAACCCTACATCTATTGCACAAGATCTATCTAGGTCATAGAGAACATTGAGTTACAAATAAATTTCGTATGACTGAATATGAACATCTATATGAGCCAAAGTAGTTATAAAGTTCCATAGTTATTAAATGTATATAAGTACAAATATATATTTTTATTGACTTCAGTGAAACTCGTCGTATTTTATTTTTGTTAGTAATCCAATATATACTGGGAATATTAGTTATTGTAGTTCTAATTTAAATAGTACTCGTCTAGGTCGTTGCTTATTTGCTCCTGCCGTACTTACGAACCATCGTCTCAGCAACACGAAAAATAGCTTAAAAGCTTCAATAGTAAAATGTTACAATGTAGACATCACTTTTCTACTGAAGTGTTTCCGTTGTTTCTGAAAGTTTGAACACGACGGAATGGAAAGTTTTCTCTTCTGTGAAGTAATTGAATTAAATTCCTATCCATTGTTATATTAAGAAAAGTGTGAAAGAATAAAAGAATATATATTAAAAAATTAACTAACATGGTTATTACGGCTAAAATAATTTGTATTCAACATTTAGACGCCCTTTAACTAGAACTTGTGCTTTAAAGAATTACTTTCTAGTTTCATAAGCAGCTGGTCTTGTGAATGTTTCAAAACAAAAAATAAAGCTTTTTAAATATGAGGGTAATAACAAACTTGATTAATAAATAAAAATTATGTTAGTTTTAGATTTTAATATGAACAAGTTTGATCCAAAAACTACTTTACATATTCAACTTTTAATATTAAAAAATCTCAAACGAAAAATCACAATCGAAGTGCAGAATATTTGAATACAGCATTTTTGGACTGAATTGGTCTGAACGATCCAAGTGTGCGAGATAAGGCATGAAATAAAGGACCATTACATAAATGTAACCACAATACACAATTATGGCACTTAAAGTCAAAGACATATGACCCAGTTTAGTGTACATACATATTCACCAACAATTTGAGAACATAACAATGTATGGAATTCCAGCAGCCCTCAAAACGTGAATCCTGAAAAGTGGATGCGGTTAATTTAATTATTTTGTATAATAATAAATAATATATAGTAAATATTAATAAATACTATAATAATTTTGTAAACCATTTTATAAAAGTTATTGTAAAATAATCAGGAATCTATTATAATTATCAGGATTTATTTAATTATGCCGCGTCCATTTTGCAAAACATTATACAATGTACTGGCATGTGACGTCACCAATGTTCGTCTATTCAGTGACGGTTTTAGAGACGTCACTCACGTTACTAATTTTAGATAAAATTTGCATGCAATTATCTAACTATCATTGAATAATTTGGACATTAGACATTATATTTATAATCGGACCATGATCATTTTGATTGAAGTCATTATGTGATATGTATTTTACTACATAACTTTAAGCTTTTGCCCTCGTCGATATAAACTAAGAGACTTTTGTAGCAAAGACGAAGTTATGTACATATATAAGTTAACTTCTAAACCAATTATTAACTATGCTTTATTATAATACTCGTATATACTTTTACTTTCATTTGTATGATGTCCAAATAAAGTATTATATTGTACCGAGGTCTACACAGACTTAAATTGGACTTTAACATTTATGTCATACATATAGTCTTCGTTTCAATGACACACTAAAATATAATTTTCTTTCCTGTTATGTTAGAATATTTTGTCAGTAAGGTATTTTAAAACCAACAGATACAATCCCCTTTATTCTAAGTAACACAAATCAAATTATAATATGATTTAATTGTAGATAATTAGATGTTGTATACTCAGTGTAATCGTATTCTTGATATATTTACTGTAATATATTGTATAATCCAATTTGAATACAAAATTTCCCTTCAATTACATATTGTATAATTGTGGCGTCGGTCAGTTGCCAATATGTATATTAATTAGCTTTTGTGGTGCGATAAATATCCGTTTTAAATGTATGTATCAGGTTTGAATTAATTAGGCACAGGATCGATTTTGTTGTCAAAATTAACATAATTTTTATAACAAATCGTTGAGAATAGCATTTTATAATTTATATTTAAAATATAGAAATGAAAATGTCGTTAACATTAACGGAAGAAGCTCTAATTATCTCCGCCATGTTGTATTTCCCGCGCTATGTCACGTATGATAAGGTGACCTCGTTCCGTAAGTCTTATTTCTAAAACATAAACATGTTATGTAACCTTTTATTCCATGGATAATATTGATATTAGTGTGAGGTTTAAGATTAATATTTTTATAAACATAATTATTGTAGATAATGTGACTGCTTCTCACATCTAATTTAAATAAGATTGGCTAAATAGACATAGACAAGTATTAATGTATATTAATAATTAATATTGTTTGTCTCTAGTTAGTTTGCTACCAAGCTTAATATACCTAATTGTGTTAATGCTATTTTTTATTAAACATAATAGAAATAAATAAAAGTATTACTACCAAAAGATTCAGGGGAAAATTGACAGTAATATAATTTATAACTTCTAAAAGTGAACCAAAATGAATCAATAAATATAAAGAACTTCAGAAAGTATCTGCAAGTAATTTCTATTTATTTTTTATACTTGACTAACTTCTAGAATAATTCAACAAATGAACGTATTTATAAAATATATCTAATTTACAGCTTTTTTCATAAATTGAAATGTATGTATCTTTGTGGTAACAGGCTAACCAGGTAACCTAATTAATATATATTCCGTCGACCGCTGACACACCGACACCACCCACCGCTTGAATTCAATACGTATTTTCAAAATATATTTCGTTTATTAATTGGATTTAATAGTAAATTAATTTAATAAAGAATTTTGACAATAATAAATTACAATTATTTAATGACTCTTTGAATTTTATAGATCTTAATAATTTTTGATCAAAATATCAATATTGTCTTAAGCAGTCATTAAGTACATGTTACTAAAAGATATTAAATATTACTTTATATTTGCAATGAGTAGGATATTACTATGAAATATGAAATCACCAATAGCTTTATGACATTGTTTATTTTTGAAACGTACATACAATTTATATATTTTTGTTATATTTTTTTATTATATTATGTAACTTAAACATGAAAGAATGGTATTGCTTATTCATATAATTTGACTTTCCCTGTTGTTCTCAGACCTTCACAGATCAGTGTGCAATAGTTGTAGATAATTTTTGTACGATGTCTGAGAACGCCGAATATCTTATCACCTTCTTTCCCCTCAGTGTGCTCAAATCACCTACATCCTTCACCAATGGTAAACATACAATATTTATGAATGCCTCAAGGTCGATAAAATATGAATCTATATACATTATTTTAAAAATTTTTAGACTCCACGATATATGCTAGAAATTTATAAGTAAGTATTTCTACAGAATATATATCTATCTAAACTAATTTTAATTTGATATAAATTAAAATTAATATAATAATTTCACATATATAAAACTAATTTAAATGGTTTTGATATTTGTACCTAAGAGCCATAATTGCACATATTTTTGTTCTGGTTATACTCCCAGAATCCCAAATGACCTCCATTTTTGAATGGTCGAAACCAAAAGACCAATTAATTCAAGCTCTGTACCTTTACCTCGTGAAAATGACCTGCGTTCAAATATGTTTTAATCGACTAACTTTGATTTGAGAACGAGCGAAGTGAAACACATTAATAGTTCGCTTACTTAACAATAAAATTTATTTTCAATTATTATTATTGTTAATCATTTTATACATACAAATATAAATATACATATAATCCATAATATACAAAACTTTTACGGTATTAATTAGCTCAATATCACATTGAAATTTTAGTCTTCATTAGGACACACTGAAATAACTGGAAATTTAGAGACAGAAATATTGGAGAGATATCGGTATTTCTAATAAACGCATGACATACTCTTCGAAAATACATGATCGTTATAATTCAAGTTGACTTGTATTTCTGTTAATAATAGGTATTCTTTCATTTAAAATATACTTTTATAATGTGAAGTAAATAGTATAGAAGACGTGAAATACTTCATAGCTTATAAATGATACTTATGTATTTAGAAAATCAGCTATATAAGCTGTATTTATTCCGAATATATTATACATTTACAATAAATATCAAAAAATAATATATCAAAGACAATGTCTTTATACATTAATACATATTCATTTATGACATAACATATTTAGATTTAGAAATACAGCTCACGGAACGAGATCGCCACGCATGATAACGTGATGTATCGCGGGAAATACAACATGGCGTCAAAACACACTTCTGATGTTTACACTGTTATTTCTATTTTTAAGAGCATGTGATTATAAACATAATGAAATAAAATTTTATATGACTTGTGACTAATTTATTCGTTAAATTGCTTTTAATATTTATACTTAAATCGTTGTAAGAAACTTGAGGTACATTTTTTTTTATATTAGAGGAAGGCAAACGATCTTGCGGGTCACCGTTGAAATGTGATCACCGCCGCCCATGAGCTCTTGCAACATCCGAGGATTCACAAGAGCGTTGCCGGCCTTGGAAATAGGAATATATGCCTATTTTGAAGGAAGGTATAGGTAGGAATATATGCCTATTTTGAAGGTTCGTATCGATCTGGAAATACCGCGGAAGGAAGTTCGTTCCACATTCGAGTGGAACGTGAGAAAAAAGTCCTTGAAAACCGCACAGTGGAAGATCGTCACGCATCTAGGTGGTATGGATGGTAAAGGAGGCGATGGCGAGCTGTGCGGTGGTGAAATTCGGCGGTAGGCATCAGATCGAATAGTTTTTCGGAACACTCCACGTCAGTCGAGTTGGAGACGAAAAATATGCCCACGAGATCGGCTTTCTCTTTTGCCGTGTCAGACCGGGCCAGAGAGTCATTTCCCACGTGCAACGGCGGTAGGGACGGCTGGCTAAAGTTGCCCAGAGTGGCCTTTGAAAGCGCCCAGAATTTGCGCGTGCCAGGCGGGTACTTTGCCACTTGATCCCCAATTTTGACGACATGTTTGAACGTTATTAATGTATTGTAACGTTGTTTTTTATATTATAATGATTTTTATGACTTGTGTACCTTTGTGAATATAATTCCTAATATTCTTATGTATCCTCATATTCAGTCAGCCAAAGCTACGCTTCCTATGACCTAGATTAGATATCTAGACTCTCCCTAGGCGATATATATTGAAGTCTAAATTTGTAGGGTCTAAATTTGTAGGCTAAATTCACAAATACAATGGAATTTAATATAAAACGTTTAATATAAATTCTGTAGATACGAGTATATATATATAATATTTTGGTAAACGTTGTTTCACACAATTAAATTTAACTTCAATCACATTAAGTGTTGGTTTTAATGTTTTTAAAACTAAGTCTGTTTGAAAGGTTTTGTTTATAAGTTTTTATTAACTGTTTAATAAGTTTTAACTAAAAATTGTAATTATTGGACTGAAGTCACGAAATATTTTATGTGCATATATTAACAACACTAAGAGAAATAACATGTGATTGTATCTTTATACTGATAAATACATTACATAGTTTTGAATGTAGACAAAATATTAAATCTATATAACATGTAGTGAAATATTTTATATTTATATAATTTAATATTTTGGTTTTCAATTTAGACCGTTAATTAACAAATAATTATACCTTGTTTTATAAATCGTGTTTAAACATGTTTATTGGTTAGCTTATTTAAATTTCAAATAAGTCGAGTATTGACTATATGCAAAATTCGAACCTGCGATCTCCAAGAAACCTAGTATTTATAAAATTTATTATTTCTTCTAGCAAGGCTTTGTTTTTGCTAAGATAATCATGATTTTAATATAACAGAAGCTCGCTGTGCCTGATATGGAGATGGCTTTAGACACCCTACAATGAAGTTTGAATATCACTTGTTCATTTCATAGGTTTTATGAAATGTAATCAAGTTATTTTAGGTAATGTTATTTTAAGTAACGCAATCATTACATGCGATTAATGTTATTAGTATATTGTAACAAAACTACAAGAATTATTACATCTCTAGCGAATAGTTTTATGATTTTATTTTCATCCTTATTTCGCATATTTTTAAAAAAAATCACAAAGCCACAGTAAAATTTCAACGAATATTACCTGTTGATAGTGAAAATAATAATACAATGTCATATATATGTTTTAGAAATTAATAAATATGACATTTGTATAATTGCTACCTACTTTTTCTTATTAAAAGAAATGTTGTTTAACTCTTAATAAGACAGTCACTGTGAGGTTCCAGATTATTTGAATATCACATATTTGGATTGAAATTGACCAAACGATTCAAGTGTGCACAATGAGACAAGAAATTAAGGACTGTAAAATAATTGTTACCACAATACACAATTATGGCTATATATAAAGTATATATAAAGACACATGACCCAGTTTCGTGTACATACATATTCACCAACAATTGGTGATGATGTCGCCATGTGCTGAGTTCAAGCAGGCCCAATACGTGGAGTAGGAAAAGTTGATATGATTAATTTAGTAATATCGTATACTAATAAATAAAATACATTTGTGTCTAAATATTATCATAGCTTTATTAAACATTAAAGTTATTGTTAAATAATCAGAAATCATTATTATTCGCCGCGTCCATTTTGCATATCTGCATACAATGTACTGGCATGTGACGTCACAAATATTCCTCTATTTAGTCGCCGAATTAGAAATGTCATTTAACTAATTTTAGAAATTAATTTGCAATAATTAAACATTCATTGAACGGGTGATTGAGTAATTTGGAAATCAGAAATTAATACAATTTTATAATCGTCAATAGAATTTCATAATTCTTCAAAGGTTATGTTAATATTACGCAGGCTAGCAAGTTATCTAGATAGGCCATCTACAGTCAGTCCAAATGCCTTTTGTTAAATAAATTGTAGGATTTTGACACGTAAATGAAAAAATATTGTTTTTAATTTTTATTAAATTTGTTTCATTCTTTATGTGATATGATATGATAAGTAATGTCTACTACATAGTCCATTCTCTTTCTTATTACATGCAATATTTTCTGAGAATATAATATTTTAAAAGTAAAACTACAAAGTGTATTAGGTGTAAATAATTTCCTGTAACTGATAACACAAACAGTAATCTCATTGTATACGATCTAATTTTTTATGTTCAAATAGACTGATATTTTATATAAACACAGTGTAATCATATCGTATATATATCTACTGTAATATATTATGAGTACAACTTGTCACCAAAATGTTGCCACGAATAAATATTAAAACATTGTGACATCGGTCAGTTGCCAAAATGTATTTTAATTAGCTTCTGCGGTACATAAAATAAACTGAAATTTGCAGTTTGAACCAATTAATCGTTTTTGTTATTGAAATCAGCATCATTTGTATATTATATATACATAGATAATAATATGTAAGTTCAATGTGAATATACTTAATATGATATTGTTTATATATCTCTGATACTAGTTCAGTGAGTGACGTCAGTAAGTACTCAACTCAATAAAGTACAATCAGTGACATCACGGACCGACATTAGCAATACAATATGGACGAGATATTCATATTTCTCTGATCAAATACTTAGTTTTGTAATTATTTAGTTGTTATAGTTGAAGAAGAAGAAGAGTTGCTCCGCTGTTATCTATAAATAAAAAATATAACATTTTTAACATATTTAAGTTTCTTAAAACTCCCAGATGAGATTTTTTAGATAAGACCTATACTAAACTTGTAACACATAAAACAATCATAATTATTTTTAATACTGTTGTAGATGGTTGGATGGTTTCGTTCTGCCACAAACATTAACTATTTGTGTTCTAATAATTTAAAAATACGTTATAAATTTGGTGAATACTCATACAGAGCTTTGAAATGTAGTTAATAATAATGGTCTGTGAGGGAGCTCGGTTAATTTCTCAACTGAATAGAACGAAATTTGTGACGATCTATATTGTTGCGGTAACAGCGTGAAAGGAGCTTGAATATTTTGTTGATATTTCAATGTTTTTATTCATAATACATTTTCTACAGATGGAGTTTAAAGTCTTCTTGAAAAATGCACTTTGACTGCATCAATATTACCCCATTAAATTAACACAAAGGATAAAAAATAATATGAACCTGTTATTTTATTTTAAATATTCTAACACTTAATAATATTTCGTGAATTATACAATTTTATTTATGTAATACATTATGGCTACTAATGTTCCTGAATTACGAGTATATGAAAATATAATTATCTGACAATAGTTTAAGTGGTTTTGTATTGTGCAGTTTGAAGCAATAATCAGTAGGTAGTTTTTAGTATTATTATTTACAAAATATGTTATTTTCAAATACTCATATTAGAAGTTTATAATGTCATAGTGTTTTGTTTATGAATTTCTATTACTTTGTTTGTATTAATATTGTGATGTTATTAGAATTTTATAAAATCACTTCCCGGTATTAGTAATACATTTTACATTGTTCCAGGTGGAGTAACTAAACGACACTAACCTCCAATTATGTTCACCAAATATTATTATCAACAATTTACAAATACCGTTTAGTTCAATATATCTTAAAACTGACCAGTGTTGAGATAAATGTATCCAAACGACCAACTTTGTGTGGGAACGAGCGAAGTTAAACACATTAATTGTTCGTTTACTTCACAACAGTTACATAGAGGTAGTGTGTTATTACATACTATGTCTAATGAGAGTAACATATTTTCAATTATTAGTGTTCATTGTTTTAGATATACATATATATAAATCATAAAATAAAGTTCCGTGATGCTATAGTATTAGCTCAATAACGTAATGTAACTTTAGTCTTCATACACGAAGGGAAAATACATGATAGACAAAGTAAATTGGAGAGCTATTGAGCTTCTAACGAGATCATGGCGTTCTTTAAAAACTATATGTTGGTTATGATTCAATTTGACTTGCTTTTCTGCTAATCATATATACTTTGACTTATAATATATTTTAGACATATGTATGTAAAATTATAGTTTAAAAACATGTAAAATATTTGATGATTTGTTCAGAATGTGGCATACCAAGAATGTTACAGTTAATCATTGAATAAGGCATTTATATATTCAAAATATTTTTTCCCACATGTTTACATTTTAGAAATACGGCTTACGGAACTAAGTCACCTTATCACACATGACAGCGGAAGAAATAAAACATGACGCGGAACGATAGAGGCAATTCTTTTGTTTATATTTTCATTTATAGTTCTCTAGCAAGTTTTAAATTTAAATTATTTAAGAAATCTATTTGATAAATTCTTTTAAGTGTCATTAGAAATTCGTGGTTTTGTCCACAACAGTATTTATTATAGAGTTGTGAAACTTCGTGACTATGATTGCTCTTATTCTGATGTCTGTATTCAGTCATACAAAGTACATCGATGCTCACTATGACCAAGATATTTAGACACACCCACTATCAGGACGATCCACATTGAAGTTTGAATATCTTGTTATATTGATGTAGTGTTGTCGAAAACTCAGATGCAATGGAGATTTAATAATATTTAAATAATTTTAGATGAAATCTATATATCATTATTTTTATGGTTGTTTGGTTGTTTCGAAAATAAACTTTCTTTGATATTTATTTCATTATATTTTTTTTGTAGATGTTTTATAATGAAACTATAAAAAAACAATAAATAAAAATTAAAATAATCGGACTATAGTTAGCCAATGTTTTATAAATGCAGTTACAGCCCCTTCGAGAAAAAGCAACTAATTGGATCTTTATCCTTATAGATATATTACTGTATTTATATTATATTTATATTACACATTTATGTAAATACTATAAAAAAGTATAGTTTATGTTTTAAAAATTGTCTTTAAACATGTATAAATATAATCTTATTTTATATTTAAATTAATTCAGCAAGATTCAAACCTGTGAACTCTGAGAAACTGTCCAATGGCTCTTCTAATTGAGTTACAGTGTCGCTGTCTATCTTAATCAATCTTGTCTTTTACATAGTATATATAATACTCTATGTCGTCGTTTTTAATTTATTCGTAAGATATACTTATCTTATTGCTGTGAACAAAAAACTAGGATAGATATTATGTCTTTTTTTATTATAAACATAGATGTATCAAGTAAATATGTAGACAATAACATCAACATAAAAATAAACCCCATATACGGCATTCCCTTCTGTCATCATATTAAATAATGCGATTCTGTTGCTGGTACTCAATATCTATAAAGGTTTAAAGAATATTTTAAAATTGGTTTAAAACAAGCGCTTGAAGTGTATCTCAAGTAAATTGAATATTGAAGTCGCGTCTGTCTCTTGTAGGAAATTATTTGAAAACTCTTTACGATGTAGAACATCTTAAAATATAACAGAGTCTCGTGTGATGTAATGATATAACTTATAAATATAATATAGAATAACAATTGAGTAATCTAATATAGAAAAATACTTATTTTTATGTAAAATTGAAGTTACAATAATAGAATAATAATAACCTTACATACTTAACTTTGAGTACTTTAAGTTCAAGATAAGTAAAACTGTAGGCAAGTATCATAACCAATCATATTTACAATATAACAATTCGTTTTGTATTTGTACAAGTAGTTAAGTATTATTAAAGATAATTTTTCCGTCAACGAAGCTGCAAATAAAAACAAGTCTGAGCAATATTTATTAAGATTCTGCAGAGGATTTAGATAAAATAATCTAAAATTCATGTTTTTCCCATTTTCCTATCGATAAGATATATTTTAGACAACCTATAATAAAGTCAGAATATCTGTTAAACATTCTAAATTCACTACTCATACTATCAATCTCCAGAGTATAAAATCACATATTTGGATTCAAATTGTGTGGAATTAGAATGTGCGAGATAGGGGATGAAATAAGAGTCTATAATATAACAGTAACTGTAAACAATTATGACTCTTATCTCAAAAGGCACATGACCTATTTTCCTGTTTATATATTTTCATCTACAATCGGTGAGCATTTCGTTGCATGGCCACCAATAATTCTGTGTGTAATTAAACTGACAATGTAACATGGAGTATGAATATTGGATATAACCATTTTAATATATTTTATAAAGATTATATCCTACATTTAAATTTAAATGAAAACTTTATCATTAATATCAATTACCGATTTGACTTTAACAGTTATATTTCCTTAAAATAAAGATAAATAACTCTCAATATCTAAGAGATTTAAGAGAAAATGTATCTAAAACCAAATAATAATTAATTAATACGAATGACTTCATCATAAAATTTAGATTTTTTCTTATTTATTAAGACTGATATGAAATAAATAATAACAAGGGTAAATACAAAAATCATAAAAAACAAATAAAAATTAAAAAAACTAAATTGATTAAAGAATAATGTGAAATTACTCAAAACACTGTTTAATCAAGCAATCAAAAAAGATGTTCTATCTTCAATGTAGATTGCCTTGAGAGAATCCGATATCTTGGTCATCGATTTACTTTGTAGGACTGAATATGGACATCTGAATATGAGCAATAATAGTTATAAAGTTCCATAAATGTTACTTATATATAAGTCATATTATTATTTTTAATTGACTTCAGTGAACTCTATTAGATAAAGATATTGTATTTGGTTCAGAATATTTGATTGTAGCTTATTTAGATTCAAATTGTCTGAACGATCTCAATGTGCGAGATGAAGCTTGAAATTGATTATAACATAAATGTTACCACAATACACAGTTATGGTTGTCATATTCAAAGACGCAAGACCCAGTACCGTGTTCATACATTCACCAACAATTAATCATCACGAGGTTATGAATAGAATTCAAGCAGATCCAGCACGTGGAGTATGAACATTGGATAAGATTGATTTAGTAATATCGTATACTATTAAATAACAAATACTATTTTTTTATATATAAATACTTATATACCTTTATTGAACATTAAAATTATTGTTAAATAATCAGAAATATATGGTTCATTATTAGGACTATTTTATGCCGCGTCCATTTTGCATATCTGCATACAATATATTGGCATGACGTCACAAATATTCCTCTATTTAGTCACGGAATTAGGAATGTCACTCATTAATTTAATTTTAGAGATTGATTTGCATTAATTATAGTTCATTGAACCTAGCATTGAATAATTAGGACATCACAAATTAATACAGTTTCATAATCGAACTAAAACAATTGAGACTAAAATCGTTTGATAAGTATTTTATTACAAAACTAGCTTTTGAAACTACAAATCTAGAGACTTTAGTAACAAATTTAAAGTTACGTAGACCTTAAAAGTTAACTGAATATTTATCAAGAAGTGCATGACGGAGATAACGAGATCTGCTTTTAATCAATACTGTTAGTTACAGCTTTATTATAACACACACTTGTACTATTACTTGCATTATATACAAATAAAATTTAATTTGCACCGAGGTCTACAAATAACTTAACTTTTATGTGTTCATTTATATACGGAGAACTCAATATAAAACCAAAATAGTAGAAAGTATGCATACATATATTTAAAATGTCGGATTTTTATTCAAATACTTATACCATACTTGTTACAATCAACATGAAGTATCAAATAAGACGCCATTACATCATTAGTGTTACGAAACCTCTTCATCAAATAACTTTTATAATGATTTATCTGTTTAATTATAAAAAAGGTATAATGGTGTCACTTTTTTTTATAAGTATTTTTATCAATACTTTATAATTTATTTTATTTTAACATAAGCATTAGTTCTAATGAAAACATTTCAAACAATAAGCGCTTTAAAAAGTAAATTAAAAATATTTAATATATATAATTAAATTTATTTTATAATCAACTTTTCCTTTTCCTCAAGCACTTATCCATATTTGTGGCGCAAAGCTCACATTTTACCACTTCCAAAGATCTCTAATCCCACCTTACCTTCCCATTATCGTCCCATTTCAATATTACCGTTTTTATCCAAGATAATTGAATCCATCGTCCGCTCCCAACTTTCCCTATTCCTTTCAAAGTACAATTTGCTGGACCCGTTGCAATCAGGCTTCCGCACTGGACATAGCACAAGTACAGCACTTTTAAAAGTCACGGAAGACATTCGCCATGGAATGGAAAACAAATGTGTTACCGTTCTTGTACTAGTAGACTTCAGTAACGCATTCGACGCTGTTGACCATGACCTATTACTTGCGTTTATGTCCAAGTACAATATCTCGGCTTCTGCTAACAAGTGGTTCTCCTCATATCTTCGAGGGCGTCAGCAGGCCGTTCGCACTGATGAGAGCCTCTCTGATTGGTGCGATGTAGTTGCTGGGGTCCCTCAAGGCGGTATTTTGTCTCCTCTATTATTTTCTCTTTTTATTAACTCCATTACCTCCAACTTAAATTGTCGTTATCATCTTTATGCCGATGACTTGCAGCTTTATATACACACAGAAGTTGGGTTAATCGAGCATTCAATTCACGTAATAAACGCGGCGCTTGAGAGAATGTTGCGTTGGTCTAATGACTTCGGTATAGAAGTTAACCCATTTAAGTGCCAAGCAATCATTATTGGTAGTTACCGCCAGTTGGCCCTTATTGACTCAAACTCTTTACCGAATGTGATTTATAACAACAACATAATACCATTCTCTTCCGAAGTAAAAAATTTAGGAATCTTTCTGGACAGTTCTCTTAGTTGGCAATGTCAGGTTAAAGAACTGTCTCGTAAATTTTATAAGACATTTCACCCACTATTAAGATTAAAAAACTTTCTACCCTATCGAGCGAAAATACAGGTGGTTAACATGTTCCTACTACCAATCCTTGACTATGCTGATGTGTGCTTTGTCGATGCCAATGAAATACTTTTAAATAAATTAGATCGCCTCCTTAATACCTGTATCCGCTTCATTTTCGGACTTCGTAAGTTTGATCATGTCTCCGACTACAGATCAAAACTTAAGTGGTTGCCAATTCGTAAACGAAGAAATGTACGAATTTTGTGTCTCCTTTACTCGATTTTATTCAATCCTTCTACTCCTACATATTTAAAATGCAATTTTTCCTTCTTAGCAGAGGTACATGACAGATTACTTCGTTCTTCTAGCAATTTACTGCTCCACACTCCTCTTCATCGGACTGGTTTCTTATCCAACTCATTTGCTCTAACTGCAGTCAGACTTTGGAACGAGTTACCGGAACATATACGAAAAGCGCCGTCTCGTGACTCATTCAAACGCCAAGTAAAACAACTTTATTTAAATGAATAATTTATAATGTGTATAATATGCATGTATGTATGTATAAATTATAAATATTTTATTACTATATATAATACTATATTGTAATGTATTGTATTTGTTATTATATTATATGATTGTAGTTATATTTCTGGATTTTTAGGTTTTTTTTTTTTGTGTTTTTTTTTTTTGCACGCCTACCAATGTTCTTTCATGTACATTCTAAGGTTGGCTGGTAGAGAATGTCTTTGTGGCATTAAGCCCGCCTTTTGTGCATTATTTTGTATATTGTGCAATGAAGAATTAAATAAATAAATAAATAAATAAAGTTTTTATAAATATTCAGAAACAACTCTCAACTATTATTACTGCGATTTAAACTTCGTTAGAATTAATGATATTCGAGAAGTTTCTCTACTATGTTAAAACTTTGTAATATATTAACAAACACACACCAGCTGAATAACAAAACTAGATGTAAACTTTATAAGAAAAATATTACGATATTATTCCTAAAAGAAAACAATTTAATAAAGAAACAAAAGTTTTTATTCTGTTAAACTTTGCTCTCGATAAACCTTACTTTTTATTTAATTATAACCAATATGTAGATAAAATTTATATGTAAAAATACTGTGCCATTACTTATATTTTTGTGAAACCTATACAGAGATTATTCTTTAGTGTACGTTATGAAATATGTATTACATTTTAGTTGATCGTTTCCCTAAAATACTGTTTATAAATTGTACAGGAAGTCAATAGAATAAGGAGAAGACAACTTTTGAATAGCAAAAATTCAATCAACTTTTATAAATATAGAAAATAAACGATTTAAAAGTATGACGAGAAAATTTACTATTCAATTCAAATGAATAAAAAATAGTATTGAGACCTCTTTAAGATATAGAATTGTTTATGACACAGATCTTACAGACGATACAAAGTAGTTCTCATTAACATTTCATTGATGTGGTAGATTGTCTTATGATTTTATATTATATACAGTATTTATTAAATTATTGTTCAGAGATCACGATAGTTATATTGTAGATAGATTGATTTACAGTGCAGTTCAAAAGTTCTTTGGTAATTTAATTTTAGGATCCTGACTTTTATGTTATCTTTGTCGTTGGCCAATAGGTTAGTGTTAGTTAAGCAAGTTTAAAAAATGGGGGGCCATGCTAGAAACCTCCTCGTATCCTCGTCCGTTATCAATGTCACTCGGCCTTGTCCGGTAGGGTTGGAAACGGTATGGGTCGGTGCTCCCTGGGGGCAGTTAATTCGGCCTTTCGGGATCGCGTTAGCCGTCTGCTAATGTACAGCGCAGGGTTGTCAGCCATGAAGTGCCCGAGTCTGGCTCATGGCTGGCAGGGGGGGTGTACACGGCGGTTTGTCCTTAGGGGTAGCCCGTCTGCGGCTGCGGGTCGGGCCCTTTTCCTTCGGCGTCAGCCATTGGAAAGTGGGTCTGAGCATTTCAATGGGAGGGCACAGGCCCTCTTTTTCGGGGGACAGCCACGGGGCCATTCCGGGTACTTTACTGAATGCAGAGTTGACCTTAGGGTGGAATATCCAACATATAATTGATGTCCAGGAGGAACAGAGTTGGGGATAGCACGCAGCCTTGGGGTACACCAGCGTTCACGGGCTTGGGGTTCGAGCAAAAACCGTCCAGAACGACCTGTATGCTCCGCCCAGTGAGAAAACCGGTGATCCACTTGCATAAACTCACGGGAAGCCCATAGGAAGGTAGCTTCGAAAGAAACCCCTTATGCCATACACGATCGAAGGCTTTTGCCATATCCAGACTAACTGCCAGACCCTCTCCCTTGCTTTCAGAAGAAGAAGATCACCAGCTGATCGACCATGGCGAAAGCCATACTGCCGGTCATTAATCAACTGGCGATCCTCGAGGTACGTTAGGACCTTCTCTCCAACATAATGGAGATTGCTATCAACCGACAGGTTGGAGAGAAGGTCAGGAAGGCAAATAATACGGATGTATTATTTGCCTTCCTGACATTCTTAGAGAAGAAAGAAGGGGATCCTTCTTTCCTCTCTGTGAGTACAAATCGCCGGCATCCTTCTCCAATGGTTAGTATACAACCTTTAAGAATTACTCAATATTGGTAACACATTTACTATCAGGGGAATTTGTCTGCGATGTTCTGCGATGAACTGACCGGAGCGTTACTTATGATAGAAATAATAATAATGATAGATACTACTAGAAAAAAAAAATACTTTAAGCCATTCACTTATTTTAATCTCTTACAACAGACAAAACAATTCATGCCATAAACTTATACATGAGTGTTAGTTAATACTTGAAATAATATCACTTAACAATAATCATAATCAGATATAGTGTACTAATAGTTTTGATGATAGTATAAGTATTACATGTTAAATAAAAAGTGAAGGAGGATATGTGACTGGAACAATATGGAACATTCACGAAATATTTCAAAAACAAAGGTTACAAAGGTTTAAAGAATATTTTCAGATAAGTAAGTTTAAAACTAATGTTTGATCCGTAGCGCGAGAAAATCGAATATTGAAGTCGTGCCTGCCTCGTGTAGGAACTTTACTATGTAAAACATCGTCTGATATGAGCGAGTTTTATGCGATACAAGGATAGAAAATGTTTAATAAAAGACTACAAATTACAATAAATGTGCATAAGAAAAGTCCTGTTTTTTATGTTAAACGGATAAACCAACAGGTGGTGCATTTAATTGCAGATGGTACTATCACATGGATACCTACTACAACAATGTAGAAAAATTTTAAGATGGTAACAGATACCAACTTTATAGAGTATTCTATATATGTATTTTAAAAATAACTTAAATATTATCATTCGTAAACCGCTTATCTCGACAACTACCTTCGCTTTCTCATTATAATGTGATTCTTTAAAACCATCGTACCTTAAACACGATGTCCGAGAAGTTATTATTCTAAATGCTTGTCTTGAGCTGTATATTAAAATAATGATTATGATTAAGTATATATTTAAATCCTATATTATTGTCAAGCGAATCAGGATCTTAAATTATAAATAACCAATTAGATTTTTTTATAGCAATAAGAATTTATATGGAATATCTTTTACAATGATTGATATTCAAAAGAGTTTTTTGCTTACGAAAATATGTTTTTGGAAAAATGGAATTTTATTTAAAGAGCTTTATTATTTCAAATTTGGTGTTATGAAGTCCACACTAATCCTAACTAGGTAGTGGATATAGTTTTAAAGGTATTTCTGTGTTCTTCACCTTCATAATTAATAAAAACAAAGAATGAAGATAACAACGTACTTAAGGATAAAATACGTTCTTCTTACTGTTGTTGACTTAAATTGTCAATTGACATTAAAACAATGTCTTTAGTACCATTTTTATGTCCAAGGCTGTTAGTTGAGATTATACTGTTATATTTTATCTGTGTAATATCATAAGTAAATGTGAAAAAACAAATATATAATCGTTCAAGAGAATTGCTACAATTTTTCCCGCCGCGTTGCATTCCCCGCGATACGTCATGTTATGATAAGGCGACCTCGTTTCTGGCGCTGTATTTCCGAACAAATACAATGTTGATATAGTTTTATTTTTTAATAAGAAATACTTCGGCTTGAAGTTGACTTATAATGTACTCGATCTTTTTATAATATTTAATTGTTAGTGTTGTTTTTCGAAGTTACTATTTATATATTTACGAAAAGAAAGTTTTATAATTAGCAACAAATTGTAAAGAAGGCTTTTAGTTATAAGATCTACGATCACTCTAAGAACAGTAATATAAAATGACATCTATTAAAGGTTAAGGTGTAACAAAACACTTAATGTGGTTCGATATTAAAAAATATTTTTTACTGATGTCGGATAAATTATTATAAATAGGTAGTTGAATATTTACTAAATCTTAGCATTTCATAGTATATTTTTTTATCTAAATGTCTTATAGAATAATGTAAAATAAACAACGAAATGAGATACTACTTACTATAAGAAGTATAAGCAGTACCAACATCAAATGAGATAGTTTAGCTCACAATGCAGGAAAACACTTTACCTTATATATAACTATTAATTTAATTCAAACCCTTACTGACTGTGATTCAGTTTGAATATTGGATTAATTATAAAATAAGTGTTAATTTTTCACACAAACAAAAACATAACCCGTTGGTCAAAATACATTTAATATACCTTGAGAAAAATCACTTATTTACATAAAAATGACTTCTTTACAAATAAGGTGCATAAGAAGAATTGTGTTGTTTTACATTAGTATTATTTTGATTTAATAATTCAAACAAAAATAACTATCACCATTATTTTTGTTAGTGTTTCAAATGTTTGAAAAATCCGTTTTCACTTCTTTTAACTTAAAAACATTTATAGCGCTTCAATTTTGTAACATGAAATATCTGCACGTGACGTCACGAATACACGTCCTCGTCCTCTATTCAGTCGAGAAATTATCAATATCGCAACAACGAATTGATTCATACCTTATTTACTATATAAAATCATATCAATTAAAAATCTGAACACAATTCATGTTAAATTTACATCAAAACATTAACTATTCATGTTTTATTAAAAACTTGACCGTAACTGGAAGCTTTATTATGAGATAGCATATCCGTTTCCGTCGAATTTCTACCAGTTTCCGGTAATTTTTGACTCGTCTTAATGGCGCCACTGGTCAGCAGCGGGGCATTTTGTGTTCTTTAATTCTGCCACGCTGTGTTCTATCATTGGCTATTTTTGCCACCGGGCAATTGTACTGAAAGCTTCCAGTAGGTAAGTATTTAATATACGTCTTATTTCAGGCAAAACGCTGCTATTAAAAACTTGACCGTAACTGGAAGCTCTAATATGACACCTGTGTGTTATCGCCTGGTGGTGATATTTATATTTTAATGTAACTTATAATGCCAATGTGATGATATTCGAACAATGTAAATACAAAAGTTAGATCATTCATTTGTTATAACAAATCATTTATATCACATAATAATTTAATCATATTATAGAAAAAATGTGAAAAATAACTGTAATGGTTACTTAATCAGTTATCACTTATGTTATAGTTATAAATAATTTTGCGACACTATTAGTAGACGTATTATTATCATCATTAATTACTTCTCGCCTATAGAATTCTTAAAAGTGTTACCTGACCTACAGTTTTCACGAGCCATAATTTCCTCTATAGAATGATTTTCTAGCCAGTTTTTAGAGGCAACTGCAGATCGAACACTTCCAGGTGTAGCAATGATGTCGGCTTTTCTAAATAAAATTTTAATACAGCCTGCAATTACTGTACGTGAAGCAGATTTTGCTTTACTTTTAACTGTAACAAATAAATTGAAAACTCCTGCTATACTACGCCTGGTGCTTAATAAGTTAATTGTTCTTTCTATCGAAAAAACAGGATTGAGATTATTATTTTAAGTTTCCAACCTGATTGTCTACCTATAATGTCTATTATCCGTTTTGGAACCAAATTGAGGCCAAAACACGATAGTTTGTTTCGACTTGATATAATGATTTTCGTCAATCAGAAGTAGAGTTAGATTATGTATGCGTCTACAGAACAAAGCAGTAGCAAAACTGCACAATGTCGCGATACTTGAAAAGGATTATCGTAATCTAATTTATAACTACTAAAATAACCTGTGAGCTTATATATGTCCTATACGGGTGGCTTGGGAGTCTTTGGATTTTTTAAGGCTATTGATTTTAAAATATGTTTAACTAGTACATGTGAATGATTAATGAAATTATTATATGAAAGATTGTTAATTAAATACAAACCCTAGTCCTACAAAAATTGAGCTAGTTGTGCACCGGTAGGATTTATTGTATCAATATTTTTATCCTTACACCATACACATTAACGATCCCATGCTATTTCATATGTTTTTAAAGTAAACAGTCGCCATGAATTTTTATTTGTTCAGTATTCCATGTACTTAACGCCTCAGACCACCTTCATATTTCCACACCTCGAGGACGATGGTTTCTTCGGTGGTGGAAGTCCTGTCGCAGTGTCGATTAGGTTTTTGTGCAGATTTCTTAGTATTTTTGGAGTTGTTAGGGCTCGCGCTTTGAGATTCTCTTTCCCATTCACTCCTTCCCATCGAGGGACTACGACAAGAAATACTCCTGTGGTCTGTTTGAGGTGAGACAGTACTTTCAGGACAACAAATGGTAGTGGAAATACCCACGCTATCTGAAAGTTACACTGAACGCTGAAGGCGTCGTGGAAAAGAGATTGTCTGTCTGTCAGGTCCAGTGAAACATAATTGTGTACTACGGGAGCTGTTGCGGAAGCGAACAGGTTCCCCCATTTCCTGAAAACCATCTCTACTGATGTTGGTAGTAGATGCCACTCGGGTGGACGTCGATATCGTGAAAGTTGATCGGCGTGATTGTTGTACATGCCTGGTATGTGATGGACTTTGAAGTGTATCTGGTTCTGATCCAGGAGTTTCAGGTTTCTATAAGTTATGCCGGTTAAGACTAACCACTTTGTTCCGCCTTCGTTCTGTAGGTGAGAGACCGTTGTTATATTATCGCTTTGAATAAGAATCGAGCTGTAGTACAATAAGAGAATTGGTTTTTGTATTGCATATAATACAGCTAACAGCACAACAGCTCCGAATAAATTGAATTAGCATCATTACTGTAACTGCTTACTTCGATATTCTTTAATGGAAAAAGAAATTACGGAGCTCACACACTCCCTTTATTAATTTAGCCATCTTCTCAAAATGTTTTTCCCGCTTATTCTTCTTGCGTTGATTGCGGCGCGACTGCTTTCATTTATTATTGAAAGATGACGTACTAGCAGAGGAACTTTTCGTGTAACTACTACTACTAGCTACTACTACTAGCTCCGGGACCGTTTATTCGATCCTCTATTATCACCAGATACAGATGCACCATTCTTGATTATTCGTATCGATAAACAAATTTTGTTAAGACAAAGGCACTTGTTAAACAATAGTGTATTTAGATAAAATACATAAATACGTAAATAAGAATGAATAAACGCGGATCACTGGTAGATTTAAATATTTCAATATAAACTTTATAATTGTAAGTAAACCGAACGGATAAACCGTTAAAGTATTTTCATTGCTTACTATTTTATTTTAAGATTGTTTTATTTTATACATACCCACTTTTTCTTCACGGTAAATTTTATACTGTACTTTTTATACAATAAATTTTTTGTCACTTTCAGTAACTTACTTTATTTAAATTTTGTGCACTTTATGGTAATAATTGTATAATGGTAATAATAATTAAGAGTTATTAAGAACGGACATTACGGAATACGAAACGCCAATGATAGAACACAGCGTGACAGAATTAAGTTAACACAAAACGCCGCGCTGCTGACCGGTGGCACCATTGAGACGAGTCAAAAATGACCGGAAACTGGTAGAAATTCGACGGACACGGATATGTTATCTCATAATAAAGCTTCCACTTTAAGTAAGTATTTAATATGCGTTTTATTTTAGTTAAAACGCTGCTAATAATCTCAAACTGCGTTATAAACAAATTTGTATTTGAAATTCTGTACATCATTAGTATAAATACATAATGAGTATAAATTTAGTGAATACTGCTCATACAGAGCTTTAAAATATAGTTAACAATAATAGTCTGTGAGGGAGCTCGGTAATTTATCAAATGAATAGAACACAATTTGTGACCACACGTACAAAATGAATGCAAATGTATATTGTTAAGGTTAAAGCGTGAATAGAGCGGGAATATTTTGTTGATATTTCAATTTTTTCAATCCGTAATAGTATATGTCGCCGCGTTGAATATTGTTGAGAAATCAGATTAATTAATTTATATTCTTATAATTATTTTAAAAATCATTATAAATGCAACTCATCAAAGTCATTTATAATAATCTATTCGACATTTGTTATTTACACATCTGGAATTGTTTATTAAGATGGCCGATGTAAGATTTAAGAAGTTGTGATTTTGACTATATTTAAATGATGGATTGTTAAATTTATAGTTGTTTGTTTTTAAACAACTTCTTAAATAATAATCATTCTTTCTAACATTATTTTATGAATTGTAATACCTAAAGCCGTCCGAATAAGAGTTACTTAAATAGAGTGTTTGATAGTATTATGTGAAAAAGTATTGTGATTGACTAGCAACGATTTACTTCAAGAGAGGAGTTTCATTTCACCGTTTTTTCTTGTTAAAAAAATCGGTGTTTTGTGACCAGAGTTCATATTGCTGCTGATTTTCGAGGAATACACATTGTAAGAATTTATGTCAGTTTGTCTAATTTAATTTAATTTAATCTAATTAAAACGTTATTTATTTAAAATAGTAATTAACTTGTTTTATTTTCTTAATACTGATCTACCTGTAATTATTTCACTATGATAATTGTCACTTACTTAACTAATATAAAATCATAGAACTATAGTTGGTATATCTTATTATAGTTACAGTTACAATAGAATCGATGACTACTATACGGTCAGCGATTCTACCTTCTTTTTTTAAATAATAATTCAATAAATTTCCGATATATACATTTTCTATAGCTGAAGATTAAAGTTTCTTGAAAAATGCACTTTGACAGCATATGAACATTATTCTATTAAACTAACACAAAGTATAAAAAATTATTCACACTCAATAATATTTGGTGAATTCTACAATTTCATTTATTTAATAGATTCTGGATACAAAGCAAAATGTTCCTGAATTGTATCAAATTATAATTAATATAATTATCTGAAATTAGTTTAAGTGGTTTTAAATTGTGCAGTTTAAAGCAATAATCAGTAGGTAATTTTTAGTATTATTATTTTCAAAATATGTTATTTTCAAATACTCATGCTAGAAGTTCTAATTGATTAGTATTTTGTTTTTGAATTTTTACTTTTATATGTGTATTAATATAATGTGCTCTTATTTTGATATTTCTTCAGTGTCGTTTGTTTGACCGGGGTTGTTCTTTGATAAGATCGGGTTAAAGTAACTATTACAATATGGAACGATGAAGGCAGTCAATTCCCTTCACCACTTCCCGATGTTAGTAATACACTTTATTTTATTTCCGGGAGGCGAAACTAAACGACACTACATTCCAGCTCTGTACAATATAGTTCACCAAATATTACTATCAACAATTTACAACTAACCGTTAGTGTAATGTATCTGCAAAATGACCATTATTCAAACGAATGTGTCTTAATCGATGAACTTTGGTGAGAGAACGAGCGAAGTTAAACATTACTTGTTAGTTTACTATACAACAGACAGACAGATACGAGTAGTTAATCTTACTACATTCTATGACTAATGAGACTAATGATTTTTAATAAAAGTTTACTTTCGCATTGAAGTCCTTAATTAATTAATTTTCAATTACTATTTGTAATAATTTCATTGAAACTATCATATTTAAATCTATTTTGATAGTGCAGTCTTTTTAAGAACACATTGGAAATAATCCATTCACGAATATTTTAGGAATCTCTAATATTAATACAGGCTCCATTAATACCTACTTTTATATATTTAAATTATATTTTAGATAAAAATATTAATCTCTTACACTACATGTTTATGTTTTAGAAATACGTCTTACATTACGAGGTCGCCTTTTCACACGTGTCATGTCACGGGAAATACAACATGGCGTGGATAAACAGCTTCAACTCAGTCGTTTACATTTTCATTTATATCTTCGCGAGTATAAATATGATATAATAATAATTTTGAACAAATTCATTTATTAAAAATATACATTTTTAACAAAGAACACTCAAAAAATTTTATAAGAACAAAATTCGTTTTACATCTTTTATGTAAACGTTCAAGTTAATCCATAATATAATATAACTAAAAAACGTTAGATACTTTTGTTTTTTACTAATGGTAATACCTGATTGTTCAATACAACAAACTTTGGTCGAACTATCTACAATTATATATATTATAATCTTAGTACAGTTCAACTTTTATTACAATACATTTTCAATTAATGTTTGTGGTGAAATTGGAAATTGATAAGCGGCTCAAGAAATCAAATTATTATGAACTGTTTAAGAGATTTAAAAAAATATTATTTAGGTGGAATATTTGTTCCTATTATATTTACGATTAATATTTTATTACGACAACATACGGCAGCAAGCTTGTTATTCCTTTGATACTTTGGTATTACGGAATCGTAATGAATCTTACCTTAGTAAAATACACGCAGTTGAGATTAGGACATATTTAAAAAACATCTTTGTTTCTACTTGACCCTTATTATTTAAATATACAAGGAACGAAGACAGTTAAAGACGCGCGTACATCAGAATGAAGTATATTCTTTTATTATTCTTACACTGTGTCGGTTGAGATTATTTCTATTAAAATATTTTATCTGTGTAATGTATTTATATATTGCATAATAAATTATTAAGACAGAAGCAAATAAATAAACGTACAACAGAATTGCCACAATTTTTCTCCGCCACGTTGTATTTCCTGCGATACGTCATGTTATGATAAGGCGACCTCGTTTCTTAGCCTGTATCTCCGAATAAGTTTGTTTTTGTAATAATAAATACCTCGGCTTTAAATTGAATTTGAGTAAATTTATTTTCGATACATATTAACGATTTTATTGCAAATGTAACAAAGAAAAAACATTTTTAAATATAAATATTGTTATGTAATCAATTATAATTATAATTAAGCAAAGATGACTTCATTAAAATAATCGTTGGTTTTTTAATGGTTAATGGAGTGGTTGGTGACTTTAAACACTGCTCCGAAGGTCTTGAGGTCGGTTCCAACTTGGTTACATTATTATTTATAAGAAGAATCTGTTATTTAAATGTTTGTAAAATCCCCAGCGACAAAGATGTATTGTATAGTACGACCATCGTTTTCTAATCAATATTAATATACTAATATAAACTTCTTGAACTTTAAAGATGATTTGTTGTTAGTATGTTATATATTTCGATGTCCATATTTAATAAAAAAATGTTTGCGGCATATCTCAACCACACACTTGTAGTGTTTGATCAATGTCATGTTATATATTTGAGTTACTTCTTAAGTACAAATGGTTCTTGTTTACAGTAGAGCTGTCAGTTACAACGATACTATCGCTTAGTTTCAAATACATCTTTGAAGTATTCTTTATCTTTTGGTATTTTTTTGAAGACTGTGTATAAAGATCGCGTGTCGCGATGTTCGTTTGCGCTAGTCTTTGAAACCATTGAAACGAATTAGTGAAATTTTGTAGTTACTACTGTTAGCTCCACCTTTAAAGAAAGAAAAGTTTATATCCCAAATAATAATCTTAAGTATTTTTTAATTACGAATTTTTGGGTTCTATTAAAATTTATTTCTAAGTTTTTTAGGATTCCAAAAGATGGCGGTGCTAATAACACAATTTTATTGTATGTAAAATAATATAGTTTATGTGGCAGCAGATGAAGTCTCTGGCAAAGGTAGTACATATATAAAAAAATACGATACCGTAAGAGTAACCCATATGAGACACCAAATTCATTTACAATTATTCTAAAGTACTTTTTTGTCATTTGATAGTCAGAATTACACTCTAAATTAATTTATAACCAACATTACATTTCTAAAAGAACGCCAGACTCTCATTAGAAAATCTCAATATTTTTTTCAATTATTTCTGAATAGTTAATGATTTATCTCAAAATTTTTCCAATTAATTCTAACAAGGTAATTTTTCCAGAGTATCTTTATAAAAAATTAACTTTCAATGGAATATAAAACGAATTGACATTGTAGTATAATGCCTTTCTTTATTATGATGAAAACGATTCAAAATAATATATAATTTAAAATAATTAATCACTTTGATACTATTAATATTACCATTAATTTTAAATGATTATATATTAGTCGTAGTACGTGTAAGATCTTCCTCTAACTGTTGTCGAACAAACTAACAAATTAATGTGTTTAACTTCGCTCGTTCTCACACTAAAGTTAGTCGATTGAAAGGTCATTTTGAAGATATATTACACTTATACTTACTTATTACTTGTATATTGTTAATTAAAATATTTAGTAAACTATTGAGTTAATATTTAGTGTCGTTTAGTTTCACCCATCCGCAACAAAGAAAAGTTTGCTGGGAATCGAGAACTACATGATATTTATAAAAATAAATACTTTAGGCTTAAGTATTTATTTTTAAGTTTCAAACATCCGTAGTAGCAACTAAATAATGTTCAAAACCATTCAATATACTATTTAAAAACGTCAACAAAATATTTCCGCTCGTTCCATACTTTAAATTGTAAAAATATGTATATAGGGCATTCATTTTGCAAACTACATTTGCTCCTGACGTCACAAATAGCGTTCTATTCAGTTGTGAAATTACCGAGCTTCCTCACAGATTATTATTGTTAACTACATTTCAAAGCTATATCTGAATAGAATTGACCAAATTTGCACTCGTTATTTATAATGATAGATAATTTGATTATTTAATGTTTCTATTTAATGTACGATAAATCGACTTATTGTTAACTTTACACGAATAATGATGAATATTTACAATTCCACTTCTTTTCTTCTCTTTTTCTAAAAATATAGTTTAATGTTGATAACATTTTTAGAAGTTTTAATATTACTTAGAGTATTTTTGGAATTATATTATTACAACTATATTATTGCTCACATTACATAATTGTTAACATTATCAAGTAAAATACATATCAAGATATATACTATTTGAACTCGTTCTATTGATTTTTAAGTTCGTTCTATTCCATAAAATATTGGCTTTTGAATTTTGATGAAAGTTTAAAGACTATTGTGAGATAGTTTTAAAACAAGCGCTTGAGCGGTATCGCGAGTGCATTGAATATTGAAGTCTGCGTTTTCTGAGAATAGTGTCACGATGTAAAAAAATCTTAAAATAATGCAGTCTCATAAGATATGAGGTTAGGAAAATGACAGTTATATTATTAAAATTAAATATAATACTTTACCTTATTTCGATAAAGGCTAGGAAGGTAGGAAAGAACCAAATAAATAACTATAGACAACGAAGCAACACGACGACGACGACATATAATTAGTTTTCATAGTACTTTACTAAAGTTCTGTATACCTGCTTTCTTGCTATTGTCAAGCTTTATGATTGCTCCTTCGATAAGGGAGTGCGAGGCATTACAGATTACCTACCATTTTACACAACTTACAACGAAGTATGAGTATCTCTTATGCATTTCCTGTATATGGTACGAAATTCAATTTGTTCTACATAGAGTAATACATTTATATTGTTCCTATAATAATTGATGTAATGAATGTCATCAAAAGTAACGCATTGATTTCATTAAATCAAGTTTACTTGTATTTTGTAACAACCCTACGAGAGTTATTGCACCGCCAGTGACATCTCTGAGGACTATGAAGTGACTTCGACTCGACTTACATATTACTTTTGTAACTAATTTTATCATTTAGATTCCATTGTGATGATCTTAATCAGTAGCTTTAATATTTGTCTACATTTTCATTTAAGCTTTATTTATTTCACAAGCTTCTTGTAAATATATGATATTCAATAATAATATTACATTTGGTCTTAAATTATTAATAGATATCAATGATATCAAATCGATCATTATTGGAACCAAATTATTTTGACTTGTCCTTATATGATGTGTATTCTATTACAGAACTAGCTTTTGCCCTTATCTTTAAGAACAAGAGATCTTTGTAGCAAAGTTATGTATACAAGTAACGTTTTAAACTGAATAATACTAATAATAATAATATACATTATATAGTTGAAACTTTTAGAATGCACCGCATCCTACATAGAATTGAACAGGACTTTAACTTTTATGTGTTCATTTGTACTCGGAGAACTTACCATTACACTAAAATAGTACAAAATATACTATATATATAATATATATTTAAAATGTTTTATTTCAGAAACTCTCTTACCACCATGACATCATTAGTGTTACGACACCTCTTCATCAAACAAGTTTTATAATGATCTGTTTAAAAATATTGATTCTGACATTTTTAAATAGAAAAGTTGTCTATTTTATGAATATTGTGTTTAACTTTGATCTTAATTATTCATTTAGATGTATGTGTATACAGAAATTTTATTATTCAGCAATACATACAATTCTTTCTTTTTCTTGTTTTTTATTTAAACCACAATAATATTTTATAAATATAAAAAATAAATAAATCATATATAAGTTTGACGAGGAAATTGGATATTGAATATTGAAGTGACGTGCAAGGAATAGGAAATAGTATTGAGACCTTTTTAAGATATAAAACTGCTTACGACACAGAGCACAGTGAGCATACACGGTATAATAACGATATAGTAGATGATCCTATGAGTATAATAATACTATATTATAAACAACACTATACAATCGTTTAGAGGCCCTGTTAGTATTATGCAGACTAGCAAGCTAATACCTAAATATATAGGTAGGCAATACAGTGCAGTCCAAAATTCTTTTGTTCTCTATATGATATTATTCGTGATTTTTTAATAAGTTTAGTTCAGTCTTAATAGAATATTTTATTTAATATATTTCATTACATTTTAGTAACATTATCCCGAATACTTAGTTTTGTTAATTTGTATTAAAAATATAATTATCTTTCTTACTATGATGCAATATATTTTGACAACACTCTTTTAAAGTGACGAGTATTGAGTATTTGATATTTTTATCAAACACAAATCTCATTATAATATAATTAATTTTTTAAAATCTAATCTGTGGACTGTATTTTTTTATTCATTGTTATCGTATTGTTATATGTACTGTAATATATTTCATTCAATTCCAAGACCGTATTTCCATGATCATACCTATTGTAATGTTGTGGCGTTGTAACGTCGGTCTGTTGCCAGAATTTATATTAATTAGCTTTTGTTTGCAGTGAATAAAATATACGAGTTTTAAATTAATTAAGAATGGTTTTGTTGCTGAAATAAATATAAATTCTGTAATTCATCACATTTATTTTTAAACTAGTGATTTATAAATTATATTTGCAAAAATAGGAATAAACTTTATTTATCAGCGCCATGTTGTAATTCCGTGTAATAAGGTGACCTCGTTCCGTAAGACGTATTTCTAAAATGTAAACATGTTATAACTTTTTATTTGATGGATAAAATTAGCACGAATTTTAATTGCATATTTTATTGACGCGAAAGTTTATGAAGATGGAAGGTTGTATGGATGATGTATTGTACTTTCATTCGACAACTATCAACGGGTTTACAGTAAACCTGACAGTAATATCGACACATCGGCCATAATCTGTGAAGATATATTGTAACTTTTTTAAAATATAATTATCAAATAAGTTGGGAAAATCTTAGCGGCGTCTATTCATTTTTATTTATAATGTATTATTTATTTATTTTAGAACATATTAGTTACAAAAACACAGCTATACCTTTATCAATCCAAACCAACAAAAGTATATTTTCATTAATATAAATTTCGTCGACCGCTGCCACACCGCTAGAATTCAATACGTGTTCTTAGTATTTTGTTCAGAAATTACACTTTATATTAAATCAATAAAATATAGAAATCCTACAATAGTAAATGACGATTAATTATTTCCTTTTGCACTTATCTTTTTTTATTAATCTTTTTTAAAACTATGCTGCTCCCTAGAATTTCGAACTTAGTGCGTCTGCTCTGTTTTCCTTGTGGGAAGGTCGACCCTGTCTAAAAGTTTTAGAAATCCAAATAATAATGGATCTTAATATCTATTTTATACATTTAAGTTGAGGTTAAATATTATTAAATTATATTAACATATTCAGAATCCAGACCATTAAACTATAACCACAAAAAATATATGAAAATCATTCCGGAAGTCTGACGTCTTTATAGACCAACAAAATAAACAGATATGATATAATCTGGAGACTGATAATGTATGTGCAAGATGTTTGATTGTAAGTTCCTTGAAGAAGAACATGTGACTTTATGGAACATGGTATATATCACAAAGGATTTCATAAACTATTTACAATAGCATAAAGAGGTCTCCTGATATGAGTTTAAAACAAATGCTTCAAAGCGTCTCACGAGTAAATTGAATATTGAAGTATCGTCTGTTTCGTGTAGGAAATGTGTTTGAGACCTCTTTACTACGTACTATATCTTACGATATAACTGAGTCTTATATAATACAATCGTTTTCCTAGACGTTACATTATATAAAATGAATGTTTAAACAATGTTTTATATTTTGAACTGTTTTATTTTAGACGATGATTGAGAGACGAGACGTTAGCAGATGGTGCATCTAATAGCGGTAGTAACTTTCTTTGATAACTGTCATATAAGAAAAAACTTACTGAAGACAGAAAATAAATTTCTTAGAATGTTGAACTATATCATAGGTCCAAAGTTTTTAGTAGTAATTCGACAAACAATTAATATAATATA
Source organism: Melinaea menophilus ssp. n. AW-2005 (assembly GCA_918358695.1). Lineage (NCBI taxonomy): Eukaryota > Metazoa > Arthropoda > Insecta > Lepidoptera > Nymphalidae > Melinaea > Melinaea menophilus. The sequence continues at coordinate 14,858,964 of OU911049.1, forward strand.
TCATACATACCTCACGTCACGTTATATAATCACGTATATAACGTGACGTGAGGTATGTATGTACCTCATGTCTCAAAAACATCACCTTAAGCTTAGGTCTAAGGTTATTTGGAAGAGATCGCTACTTAGCGTTAAAACCTCATTGTTACCAATACAGAGTTTAAATGTTATTTTTTTCAGTACTGTTATTGTACATTGTTGTTGCAATAAAGTATATTGCATTATTATTACGACCTAGAAATTATCAATACAAGAGTTTGTCGTAGACAGTTTTTAAATCATATTGGAATTTGTTGTTTAAGTTAATTTAAATTCGATCAAATTGATAAGGAGCTCAAGATGTCAAATTACAATTAACTATTTAGGAGATTTATAAAAAGTAATATTTAGGTGCAATATTTGTTACTATTAATATTTACGATTAATATTGATTTACGACAATATAGTTTTGGACAAAAGGAACGGGTTAATAGCAAGCTTTATTGTTCCTTCCATACTTTGGTATTACGGAATCGTAATTAATCTTAGTAAAATAAACGTTGTTAAAATTAGGACATATTTAAAAAGACATCTTTGTTTCTAATTGACCTTCATTATTTAAAGATACAGGGAACGAAGACAGTTAAAGATGCGTGTATGTAAGAATGAAGTATATTCTTTTTATTATTATTGATTTTATTCTTGTGATTAATAAATGTATGTCCATTATTTCTGTCGTACTCTGTGTTGGTTGAGATTATTTCTATTAAAATATTTTATCTGTGTAATATATTTATATATTCCATAATAAATTACTAAGACAGAAGCAAATAAATAAACGTACAACAGAATTGCCACAATGTTTCTCCGCCACGTTGTATTTCCTGCGATACGTCATGTTAAGATAAGGCGGCCTCATTTCTTAAGCTGTATCTTCCCATACGTTTGTTTTTGTAACAATAAATACCTCGGATTTAAATTGAATTTGAGTAAATTTGTTATCGATGCATATTAACGTTTTTATTGCAAATGTAACAAAGAAAATCATTTCTATATAAATATTATTATGTAATCAATTATAATTATATAAATATATTCTAAATTTATAGCAAAGAATATACATAAAACTGATTGGAAGTAACGCTCTGTAATAGAATTGTTTTTTTTTTTTTTTTTTTTTTTTTTTTTTTTTTTTTTTTTTTTTTTTTGTCTCTGCTGTTAGCCCTACTGGCCATGACAGCGTCACCGGTGGAACGCGCGTCTTGAGGGCGCCTCCTGTGAGGCTCGGACCACGGCTCAGGACGCAGTTAGGTGGGAAGAGAGGGTTGGATGTGGGTTAGGATTTAACACTAACGTCCTCCGACGGCAGAACGCCGGAGCAACGTGCTTGGATGGGGGCCTCGTCTTCGCCGGCGAAGACGCTGTGTGTGTGTGTATGTGTAGTATTTATGTTCGCTTTGCCGCTTTTACGTAGCGTTCCCTAACGTAATCGCGTCGTCCGGATCGAAAAGTACCGACTTGGGTCTTCTCTTTCTGACTTTAGGAGTCTTACGGGCCGTGTATCCCGTGGCCTTAACTACCAGCGGGTTTGGGTGTCCCACAGCATTGTCAAAGTAGCTTTTGGAGAGCCCCTTGAAATAGAAATTGTTGAGATACCACTTTTAATACAACAAACAATTAAGTAAAGATGACTTCATTAACGTAATTGTTATTTAATGATTAATGGAGTGGTTTGTGACTTTAAACGCTGTTCCAAAGGTCATGGGGTCGGTTCGAGCTGTGTTAAATTATTTTATTTTAATTTGAGAGTCTGTTATTTAAATGTTTGTAACATCCCCAGCAATCAGGATGTATTGTCTAGCACGATATTCGTTTTGTTATCAATATTCATACACAAATATACATATTTATTTAACTCTAAAGATGCTTTGTGTTAACATGGACCATATTTAGTCCAACAATGTTTGTGGCATATCTCACCACACACATGTAGTGTTTGATCAATGTAATGTTATATATTTGATATATTTCTTAAGTAATCTTCCGTGAAGTACAAATGGTTATTGTTTACAGTAGAGCTGTCAGTTACAACGATACTACGGCTTAGTTTCAAATACATCTTTGAAATATTCTTTATCTTTTGGTATTTTTGGAGACTATATATAAAAATCCCGAGTCACGATGTTCATTTGTGCTAATCTTTGAAACTATTGAACCGAGTTCGTGACATTTTGTAAATCCTATTGTTTGCTCCACCTTTAGAGATATGGTATTTTTTAACTCAAATAACAATTTTTTGTTTTTGTTTTATTGTCTATTCTTGTTATTTTGTATGTTATACAGTGCAATAAAGTATTTAAATAAATAATAAAATATATAAATAAATAATCTAAATTATTTTGTTAATAGCGAAATTGAGGTTTCATTAACATTTATTTCTAAGTTTTATACGTTTCCAATTGATGGCGGTGTTTTATTTGATATAAAATAGTTTATGGGGCAGAAGACGAATTCGCCGGCAAAAGGTAGTATATACATAACTGTTGTCGAGTAAACTACCAATTAATGTGTTCAACTTCGCTCGTTCTCACAACAAAGTTAGTCGATTAAGATTCATTTATCTCAACAATGGTCCTTTTCAAGATATATTACACTAACCGGTACTTGTAAACTGCTGATTAGAATATTTGGTAAACTATATTCTATAGAGTTAATATTTAGTGTCGTTTAGTTTCACCCATCTTTAACAAAATAAAGTATGTTGGGAATCGTTTCTTCCTTTCCTTCCTTCACAGTTCCGAAAAAGAATATTTACTTCATTCCGTTGTTATCTGACGACAGTCCCGATCAAACTAGTGCTTATAAGAAGAGTTTAATATAAAATTTGTTATTTATATTTATAAACAATAAATTCTATCATGGCTTCAGGGTTCGAACATCCTTTGTGGCACCTAAATTATGTTCAAAACCATTCAAAGTATATTTAAAAACATCAATAAAATATTTCTACTCTTTCCATACTTTAAATTATAAAAATATGTATCTAGGGCATTAATTTTGCAAACTACATTTGCACGTGACATCACAAATTGCGTTCTATTCAGTTGTGAAATTACCGAGCTCCCTCACTGACTATTATTGTTAACTACATCTAAAAGCTATATGTGAATAGAATTTAACAAATTTGCACTCGTTATTTACGAGTATAACGATAGATAATTTGGTCATTTAATGTTTCTATTTAATGTATAATATTAAATCGACTTTTTGTTAAGTTTACACGAATGATCATGAATATTCACAATTCTACTTCTTTCTTTCTCTTTTTCTAAAAATATAGTTTAATGTTGATAACATTTCTAGAAGTTTTAACATTACTAAGAGTATTTTTTTAAGTATATTATTACAATTATATTATTCCTTACATTACATAATTGTTAACATTATCAAGTACAATACATATCAAGACATATACTATTTGAACACCACCTCGTTCTATTGATTTTTAAGTGATTCAATTCCATAAAATATTGGCTTTTGAATTTTGATGAAAGTTTACTGACTATTGTGATAATTTTAAAACAGGCGCTTGAGCGGTACCGCGAGTGCAGTGAATATTGAAGTCGCGTCTGCGTTTTGTGAGAATAGTGTCACGATGTACAACACCCTAAGATAATGCAGTCTCATGAGATTGGGTTAGAAAAATTACAGTTTATAGACAAAATTTAATGTAATATAAAAATATTTTTTTATTAAAACTAAATATAGTACTTTACCTTATTTCGATTAAGGCTATGAAGGTAGGCAAGAACCAAAAAAATTTATATTTAAAATATAATATGTTTATATAGTGTATTTAAGTAGGTGGTGCTTTTGACTTTAACAACTATAGACGACGAAGCAACGCGACGACGACATAAAACTAGTATTTATAGTACTTTATTAAAGTTCTGTAGACTTGCTTTATTGCTATTGTCAAGATTTTATGATTTCTCCATCGATAAGGGAATGCAAGGCATTTCAGATTACCTACCATTTCACACAACTTACAACGAAATACGAGTATATCTTATTCATTTCCTGTATATGGTATGGTCATCTCTGAGGACATCATGAAGTGACTTCGACTCGACTTACGTATTATTTTTGTAAGTAATTTTATCATTTCGATTGAATTGTGGTGATAATAATCTGTAGCTTTAATATTTGTCTACATATTCATTTAAGCTTTATTTATTTATTTCACAAACTTCTTGTAAATATATGATATTTCAGTAATAATTTTACATTTGGTCTTAAATTATCAATACATATATGATGATATCAATTTTATAAACGTCGTTCAATTCTAAATGTTAGTGTTTTATATATTTATTAAAATTTTCTTTATATCTTCACAAGGCAATTACTATCAAGCTCCAGAGTATTTGAATATCACAAATTTGGATACAAGTGTGGAGTTCGAATGTGCGAGATAAGGGATGAAGTAAGGTCTATAACGTAACCGTAACTATGTACAATTATGACTCTTATGTCTAAAGCTACATGACCCACTATCCTGTTCATATATTTTTATTTTGCAATCGTTGAACATTTCGTTGTATGGCCACCAATAATTTTGTATGTAATTCAAACTGACAATGTAACATGGAGTATTAATATAACTTAACATTATGTTTTATAAATTCCTAAATAATATATTTCAATGAAAGCGAAGTAATTTGTCCTGCGGTTATATTTATCAAGTAAAGTCATAATTTCTCAATCCAATACATAATTATGGCTCTTATAAGGTAACACACATGACCCAGTTTCGTGTACACACATATTCATCGACAATTTGTGATCATGTCGCTGTGTATGGAATTCAAGCAGACCCAATACGTGGAGCATGAAAACTGGATATGATTGTTTTAATAATATTGTATACTGTTAAATAATATATAAAATATATTTATACATAAATACTTACATGCCTTTGTTAAACATCTTATACAAGTTATTTTTAATTAATCAGTAATCCACAGATACTTATTAAGGTTTATTTAATGATCCAGTTTCATTTTGTACAACAGCATACGATATTGGCATGTGACGTCACAAATGTTAACTACACCAGTAACGAAATTAGAAATGTAACTCCTTTAGCTAATCTCAGAGATTAATTTACATTAGTTTTCCTTAATTGTACGTTTCACTGAGTACTTGGAACGTTAAAAAATGATACAAATTATTTTGACTTGTCCTTATATGATGTGTATTTTAATACAGAATTAGCTTTTGCCCTTATCTTTAAAAACCCTTTGTAGCAAAGTTATGTACACCAGTAACATTTTAAACTGAATAAGTGTGTGACAGAGATAGCATGATATTTTTCAGCATTAAAGTTATATATTAGAAACTTTTATGCACCTCGTCCGACATAGAATTAAACCGGAAATTAACTTTTATGTGTTCATTTGTACTCGGAGAACTTACTATTATACTAAAATAGTACAAAATCTACAAATATTTAAAATGTTTTATTTCAGAAATTTTCGCACCAGCATACTACAACCGACATGAAGTATCAAAGAGGAAGCCATGCCATCATTAGTGTTACGATACCTCTTCATCAAACAAGATTTATAATGATCTATTAAAAAATATTGATTCTAACATTTTTAAATAGAAAAGTTGTCTATTTTATGCATATTGTTTAACTTTGCTCTTAATTATTCATTTAGACGTATGTATATACAGGAATTTAATTTAATATAAATAAATAATTTATAGTATACAATTCTTTCTTTTTCTTGTTTTTTATTTAACCCACAATAATATTTTATAAATATAGAATATAAATAAATCATATATAAGTTTGACGAGGAAATTGGATATTGAATATTGAAGTGACGTGCAAGGAATAGGAAATAGTATTGAGACCTCCTTAAGATATAAAACTGCTTACGACACGGAGTACACAGAGCATACAGAGGACACACGGGATAATAACGATATAGTAGATGATCCTATGATTATATTAATACTATATTATATACAACACCATATAAACGTTCAGAGGCCCTGTTAGTATTATGCAGCCTAGCAAGCTAATACCTAAATATATAGGAAGGCAATATAGTGCAGTCCAAAACTCTTTTGTTCTCTATATGATATCGTTCGTGATTTCTTAATAAGTTTAGTTTAATCTTAATAGAATATTTTATTGAATGTATTTCATTACATTTTGATAACATTATCCCGAATACTTAGTTTTGTTAAATTATATTAAAATATAATTATCTTTCTTATTATGATACGAGTACAATATATTTTGACAATACTCTTTTAAAGTGACGAGTATTGAGTGTTTGATATTTTTGTATCAAACACAAATCTCATTATAATATGATTAAATTTTTTAAATCTAATCTGTGGGCTGTATTTTTACATTCATTGTTATCGTATTGTTATAGCTACTGTAATATATTATATATTTCATTTAATTCCAAGACCGTATTTCCATGTGCATACCTTTTGTAATGTTGTGGTGTTGTGGCATCGGTCGGTTGCCAGAATTTATATTAATTAGCTTTTGCTTGCGGTGAATAAAATATACGAGTTTTTAATTAATTAAGAACGGTTTTGTTGTAGAAATAAATATAAATTCAGTAATTCATCACATTTATTTTTAAAGTAGTGGTTTATAATTTATATTTGCAAAAATAAGAATGAGCTTTACCAATCAGCGCCATGTTGTATTTCCCGCTGTCACGTATGATAAGGTGACTTCGTTCCGTAAGTTATATTTCTAAAACATATACATGTTATAACTTTTTTTTCCATGGATAATATCAGTACGAAGTTTAATTGTATATTTTATAGACGTGAAAGTTTATGAAGACTACTTTCTTTTTTCTTTACTTTACCCAACCGATCGCATCAAAGATAAAAAGATAAATTCTGACCATCTTTAAGCCAAGTAAACGAAGATATCATATTTCAATCTCATTCAGAGATTGTCACCCTACTACAAAGAACAAATATATTATCATACATATGTATCAGCTGTTCTTCTCATTATGGTTGTTTAGCAATGGTTGTAAACAGATATTACATACTCTGCAGACTGATAATAGTACACGTATAACGTATTTAAAATATGGTATCTGCAAAAGATACAATTCTATTTAGATAATATAATATTTTTCATTGTCAGTTCTTGGAAGAAGAACACGTGACTTTTTGGAACATGGTATATATCACAAAGGATTTCATAAACTATATACAATAGCATAAAGAGGTCTCCTGATATGAGTTTAAAACAAATGCTTCGAAGCGTCTCACGGTTAAATTGAATATTGAAGTCGCATCTGCCTCGTATACGAAATGTGTTTGAGACCTCTTTACTACGTACAATATCTTACGATATAACTGAGTCTTATATAATACAATCGTTTTCCTAAACGTTACATTATATAAAACTAATGCTTAAACAATGTTTTATATTTTGAATTGTTTCATTTTAGACGATGACTGAGAGACGAGACGTTAGCAGATGGTGCATCTAATAGCGGTAGTAACTCTTTTTGATAACTGTCATATAATAAAAAACTTACTGAAGACAGAAATTAAATATAAATTTCTTAGAATGTTGAAGTATATCATAGGTCCAAAGTTTTTAGTAGTAATTCGACAAACAATTTATATAATATATATACATACATACATACCTCACGTCTTAAAAACATCACCTTAAGGTTGTCTGGAAGAGATCGCTACTTAGCGATAACACCTCATTGTTACCAATACAGAGTTTAAATGTTATGTTTTTCAGTACTGTTATTGTACATTGTTGTTGTAATAAAGTATATTGCATTATTATTATTACGACCTAGAAATTATCAATACAAGAGTTTTACGTAGAAAGTTTTTAAATCATATTGGAATTTGTTGTTTAAGTTAACAAGTTACAATTAACTATTTAAGAGATTTATAAAAACTAATATTTAGGTGCAATATTTGTTACTATTAATATTTACGATTAATATTGATTTACGAAAATATAGTTTTGGACAAAAGGAACGGGTTAATAGCAAGCTTATTATTCCTTCCATACTTCGGTATTACGGAATCGTAATTAATCTTAGTAAAATACACGTAGTTAAAATTAGGAAATATTTAAAAAAACATCTTTGTTTCTACTTGACCTTCATTATTTAAAGATACAAGGAACGAAGACAGTTAAAGATGCGTGTATGTAAGAATGAAGTATATTATTCTTATTATTATTGATTTTATTCTTGTGATTAATAAATGTATGTCCATTATTTCTGTCTTACTCTGTGTTGGTTGAGATTATTTCTATAAAAATATTTTATCTGTGTAATATATTTATATATTGCATAATAAATTACTAAGACAAAAGCAAATAAATAAACGTATAACAGAATTGCCACAATGTTTCTCCGCCACGTTGTGTTTCCTGCGATACGTCATGTTACGATAAGGCGACCTCATTTCTTAAACTTTATCTTCCTATATACGTTTGTTTTTGTAACAATAAATACCTCGGATTTAAATTGAATTTGAGTAAATTTGTTATCGATGCATATTGCGTTTTTATTGCAAATGTAACAAAGAAAATCATTTCTATATAAATATTGTTATGTAATCAATTATTATGTAAATATATTCTAAATTTATAGCAAAGAATATTCATTAAACTGATTGGAAATAAAGCTCTGTAATAGAAATTTTTGACATACCACTTTAAATACAACAAACAATTAAGTAAAGATGACTTAATTAACGTAATTGTTACTGTTATTAATCATTAATGGAGTGATTGGTGACTTTAAACGGTGTTCCAAAGGTCATGGGGTAGGTTTGAGCTATGTTAAATTATTTTATTTTAATTTGAGAGTCTATTATTTAAATGTTTGTAAAATCCCCAGCAACCAGGATGTATTGTCTAGTACGATATTCATACACCAATATATATTTATTGAACTCTAAAGATGCTTTGTGTTAACATGGACCATATTTAGTCAAACAATGTTTGCGGCATATCTCACCACACACTTGTAGTGTTTGATCAATGTGATGTTATATATTGCTAAAGTAATCTTCAGTGAAGTACAAATTGTTATTGTTTACAGTAGAGCTGTCAGTTACAACGATACTACCGCTTAGTTTCAAATAGATCTTTGAAATATTCTTTATCTTTGGTATTTTTTGGTATATAGTCTATATATAAGCCCGAGTCGCCATGTTTAGTTTGCTCTAATCTTTGAAACCATCGAACCGAATTCGTGACATTTTGTAGATACTATTGTTTGCTCCACCTTTAGAGATATGATAGTTTTTATCTCAAATAACAATTTTTATTTTTGTTTCATTGTCTATTCTTGTTATTTTTTATGTTATACAGTGCAATAAAGTATTTAAATAAATAATAAAATAAATAATCTTAATTATTTTTATAATAGCGAAATTGAGGTTTCATTAACATTTATTTCTAAGGTTTATACGTTTCCAATCGATGGTGGTGTTTATAGCACAATTGTATTTGATATAAAATAGTTTATGGGGCAGCAGATGAATTCGCTGGCAAAAGGTAGTATATATATAAATGTTGTCGAGTAAACTACAAATTAATGTGTTCAACTTCGCTCGTTCTCACAACAAAGTTAGTCGATTAAGATACATTTATCTCCACAATGGTCCTTTTCAAGATATATTACACTAACCGGTACTTGTAAACTACTAATCAGAATATGATCAGTAGTTTCCGAAAAAGAATATGTACTTCATTCCGGTGTTATCTGATGACAGTCCCAATCAAACCAGTGCTTATAAGAAGAGTTTAATATTAAATTTGTTATTTATATTTATAAAAAAGAAATACTATCATGGCTTAAGGTTCGAACATCCTTTGTGGCAACTAAATTATGTTCAAAACCATTCAAATATATATATAAAAACATCAATAAAATATTTCTACTCTTTCCATACTTTAAATTGTAAAAATATGTATCTAGGGCATTCATTTTGCAAACTATATTTGCTCGTGACGTCAAATTGCGTTCTATTCAGTTGTGAAATTACCGAGCTCCCTCACTGATTATTATTGTTAACTACATGTCAAAGCTATATCCGAATAGAATTTAACAAATTTGCACTCGTTATTTATAACGATAGATAATTTGGTCATTTAATGTTTCTAGTTAATGTATAACATTAAATCGACTTTTTGTTAACTTTACACGAATGATTATGAATATTCACAATTCTACTTCTTTCTTTCTCTTTTTCTAAAACTATATCTATAAATAAAATGTTATTTATTTTCTAGTTCCAATAATGAATTAATTTTGAATATATATTTTATTTTGAAATTTAGCTTAAATCGTCTTGATACTTGATGGATCTTTTATCCGTATTGCAAATAACACTTGTTTTACCATAACTGTAAATATCAATTTATTATTAAAGTTTTTATTTTATCTCTGAATTCAGTTTCAAATCTACATACGACAAAATGAACCTGATTTCAGCGATACATTACTTATTTTATCACTGAATGTCGGTTAAGTATCTGGAAATGCATTAAGTTAGATTCGATCTTTGGTTGTGAAACATTTATCTTAATTAATCCCGGTGATAAGTTTTGCTAAGCGCGAATAAAGTCGCAAAAAAGTAATCTACAAGTAGTAAGTAATCTACACCAACACCGTGAACTGTCGAATATACAAATATAGCGAAGTTCAGAGATACTGATCTTATTTTGTTGTTACAAATTTTTCACTGAAAAGCCTTATTTTCTTTATGAACATGACTAATCAAACACTACATGTAGGCATAGAATTGCTAGCCTCAGGCGTAGAATTGCTTCGTCTTTTTTAATTTGTACAGCGGAGGACTGGAACAGCTTGCCTGCATCGGTATTTCCGTCCCAATACAATGTGAGTGTCTTCAAGAGAAGAGTGAATAGGTTGCTAGGTGAATGCTTTTTACCATCTACGACTACATTTTCAGTTTCCATCAAGTAGAATGTAGCCAAGCATTAACCTAAATGGTGTAAAAAATAGTTTCATTTTTTTGTTTAATTTATAACCATATTTTAGTAACAGACTTTGAATTAATATTTATTAAATATAAATTTTAAATAAATACCTTAATATTTAACCATGACTAAAATACAATATAACTGTGAAGAACCTAATAAGATACATAACACAATATAACAAAACTACCACTTTAGTATTAAATTGTCAACCATTTTGTATTTGTAAGACGTATGCGAGTGACATATTAATAGTTACATTGTAAATCCTGCTTTAATGCCACAGCTTTAGGTTACAAATAGAAAACTTTTATTTTAAAATGTCTGAACTGGTCAGTTTAATGGTTTGAAAATTTAAGTTTTAAATTTCTTATATGTTTGTTATAATTAAAAATCTGATGAATATTTAAGAATGTACCACAATTGAATAATTATTAAGTAATAAGGAAAATTAATAATTAAAATAATTAAAGCTCCAAAGTCCTTAATTAAGATTATAGATTACGAGTATACTTTCATAATCTGTCGTTTCATGTAACTTACTATTAAGAGTAATAAGACAGCATAATATATACATATCAAATAAGCTTTGCCATTGTTGTAGAAGGCTCTTACTGACACCTCTAATACTGCTGAAAGAACTCTGGACTCGTCACCACAAAATTTCTCCCTAATATTTAATTGCCTATATATGACATAACTACATGGCCGTGAACACCAAATATAGAAAGAATTTTTAAATTCCAATGATTAAAACCAAAGAAAAATAATAAATTAAAAACGTATTTTCTAAAGTGTTATAAAATAATGGACAGATATAACGTGGTAGTCGGATGGCAACCAATACCACGTTATGAGGCAAACCGCGTTATTAAATAATTCACGTTGTAACGAGAGTTCTCTGTATTAGTACAGGTAAGTCAGCTGTTAGCGGCTTTGTGCGGCTCAAACTGTGGTAGTCCTATCAAAATTAAGTTCGGTTTGTAAATATCAAAATGACTACAGTAGTCTACAACAAATACAAACTTTATTATTATAGGAGTTGTACAGAACGTGCTTAATTATTGAGTGTTATGAATTTCAATTGCAAATTTCATGTTGACGCAATCTGAGATATGGCATGGTATGTATGCATGTTGATGTCTGTGGTCGAGGCGAAAGAGGTATGCAGGGACCGTAGCGTTTGGCGCTCCGTCGTCTCTGGCTACCCCGAAAGGGATATGGCGTGAAGCTAAATAAATAAATAAATAAATAAATAGTTTGAGATAATTAAACCACGAATAGTTCATATTTGTGATTTAATTATCTCAAACTCATAACTGTATGTATGTTCAGAAATACAGCGCGTGAAACGAGGCCGCCTTATCCGATGATGACTTATCACATGACATATCGCAAGAAATGCAATGTGGCGGAGAAAACTTGTGGCAATTCTGTTGTATGTTTATTTATTGTATAAAAAATAATAATAAGAATAATCTCAACTAACAGTGTTAGACACACATAATATAAAAGTAAAAATAAGAAGAACATACTTTATCCTTAAGCACAAATATAAAGACTTATCTTTATTCTTTATTCTTTATATTTATTAAGAATTAAATTCTAGAACAAAAAAGTCCTTATCAAATATCCACCACTTAATTAAAATTTCTTGGGTGTCCATAATACCAAAGTATGAATATGGTAGTTGCCGAAACTTATTTTTAATAAATATGGAATGTTGGCTTTAACAAGGTGTTATATAAAGCGTTCTCAAACGAATTTCCTTCACGAGGTAGCACGACTTCAATATTCGTTTTTCTCGCGATAAGGATCGAACACGAGTTTTAAACTTTTTGAAAATATGCTTTAAAATTTTGAAACAGTTTTTGATATATTTGGTGAAATATACCATATTGTAACAGAGTCACGTGACCTCCTTTACTTTTTATTTAATATTTAATGAATATTGTCAAACTTCAGAGTATATGAAATCATTATGAACATTGTTAAGTGATAATGACTTATGATTATGTATGGGTTTATGACAAGAATTGTTTTATCTCGATTGTATGAGCTTGAATGAAGTTATAATACATTATAGGTTCGATTTAGACAATAATATAGTCAATATTTTTTCTTCTTTAATTAGCTCTTTTAGAAAATTAGCTTTTACTATTGGTGAAAGACGCAGGTGTATTTAGATACACAAAGAGGTCAGAAGGGTATTAAAAATTCGAGGATCTCAGTCATCGTCAAACTATAACAATAATACCTATTGCACACTCTTCTCCTATGAAGATGTCAAAATACCAGAACCAAGTCAGTCCGCAATCTGACTCGGTCAGAAACTACTACGTACAAAACTTACCGGCAATAGTAACATTTATACAATTACATATAAAATAGACATATGATATAGTTTTTGATATGTTCATTAGTTTTATAGTAAAATTCAGGAATATGTCGCTCAACGCATAGACATAATTATGAGTGGTATTCAAGCATACACCATATAACACGGAGCTCGAAATATGGATTGGACAGATTTTATATTTTATCTGTGTTATTATACTAATAACAATAGTTTATTAGCTATTATTATTTTATAGTAAAAGAAAATAACATATACATACATTGAGTCTTGAAGTTTTTAGAGATTCAAATATTTTTAATGTATATTTTATTTGTAGAAAACAGCGAAACCATATCGACATCATAAATAATTACGAAACTAAACATATGATCCGAGAAAAATGAATATCTCATCCATATTGTATTGTATGTAAATGTCTGTCCGTGACGTCACTGATTGTATTCTATTCAGTTAAGAAATTGCGGGCGTCACTCACTGAGTTAATATCAGAGAGCAATATGATACAACAATAACATTAAATATATTCGTAGTGAAGATAAAATATATTTAATATTTACCAATTATGCTCAGCCCAGGATAAAATGCCATAACAGTCAATACTAAGACCAGAATTCATCTAAGCCAAATTATATTGACGATTCCTTTGTTAAATTACACAACATTGAATCGTATTAAGGGTTTATTTTACTTGTTTTGTTGTTTAAGTAAAATATGAACTAGCTGCTATATTTATAGGCTTGGTGAATATGCATGTTGCTTGGCTAAAGTCCAACATAGCGCATTTTTGTGTGCTAATGCATAAATACTGAATGAACAAAGTAATATACATGCAATAGAAAGTTTTATTATAAAATATACAAAAGTATATGCTGTTTCAATACAATTACACGTGGACTAATAATTAATTTAACATTATGCATACAATACAATAACAATATCTTCACAAAATATAGTTATAATTGACAGCCTTACTACAAGAATACACAAATTATTTGGATGAGTATATAGGTCATTAATACAATCAGCAGCACTTATCAAAAATTTCCTTATCTCAGAAACACCTCATCATAATTTTTGAGATTATAAATAAAACGTTAATATCTTTTACAATGAAATATACTTAATTAAGACAAATACGAAATAGACATTTAGATCAATTATTATTATGACCTGTAACAGTTTCAGACAGAGCATGCGGTAATTTTAATATATATATAAATATTTTTGTTTCATAAATAAGTAATAAAAGTTAATTTAAAGAAGCCTCATGCCGGCACTGGGTTTTGATTGCCATAAAAGTAATAAAATAACAGTAATTTACTATTGAAGAAATTCTGTATTATATATACATGTTATTATTTTTGTTGGTTAAAATTTATGACGAATAGGTGTAATTTATGTTTTTTTTATAAATATAGTTGAATTATTCTATAACTCAGTCAAAAATAGAAGTAACTTGCAGATTATTTCTGATTTTGTTTATATTTATATGTCTTTTTGGTTTACTTATAGAATAAATAAAATATATTATAAGTTTTCCCTAAATGCTTTGGTAGTGTTTGAGTAAAAAAATAACAAACATGCAAACATCCATTTTTACAAACTTTAATTTATTATGTTTTATAAAAATAATAAGATAAAACCTCACATTCATATCAATATTATCCATGGAACAAAAAGTTATAACATGTTTATGTTTTAGAAATACAACTTACGGAACGAAGTCGCCTTATCACACGTGACAGCGGGAAATACAACATGGCGCTGATAAATAAAGCTTATTCTGTTAATGTTAACATTTTTATTTCTATTTTATAAATATATATTATAAGATGCTATCTTAATGATATAATATGAGGACCCCCCGGAGGGTATGTATGAAGAGGTTGATGTCTGTGGCCGAGGCGAAAGAGGTATGCAGGGACCGTAGCGTTTGCTGCTACCCCGCAAGGGATATGGCGTGAAGATAAATAAATAAATAAATATAATGATATATTATAGAAATATTACTTTTGGTAACAGTAGTGATTTTGTACCTAATTAATTCAAACCACTTACATTAAATTAAACGTATATTTTGTGCACCGCAGAAGCTAATTGATATAAATTGTGGCAACCGACCGAAACCACAATATAATAAAATGAATTTTCAGAGATAGATGTATGTCAAAAATACGATAGATTTATATGTGGAACTTAGTTATTTAGCTATAGATTTTTACATATACGTAATATAAAGGCGCATTATTTTATAGGTTTTGAAATATTATACTTTTACAACAGTCTAAAATAATAAGAAAGAAAATCATTCTACGAAATTGCATGTGAGGATTTTATTAAAATATAAAATAGCTTAACTATTGCTAAAAAATTGGCAAATATAAGGGCAAAATAAAAATCAGGATTCCAAAATTAAGTTACCAAAATGCTTTTGGACTGCACTGTTGATCGATCTATTTACAATATTTAGATATCTAGGTCATATATAACTTGCTAACCTGCGGGATACTATTACGATTGTTGAACAATTATATAATAAATACTGTATACAATATAAACTCATACAGCTATCTACAACATCATTATTATGAAATGCCATTATATCGTGTGTCGTAAGCTGTTTTATATCTTAAAGAGGTCTCAATACTATTTCCTGTTCATTGCATGTCATTACAATATTCAACAATACAGATTTCACAAAAATATAAGTAATGGCACAATATCTTATCAATATATACAATATGGTCATAATTTAAAGGTAAGGTTTGTCGAGAGCAAAGTTTAACAGAATAAAAACTATTATTTCTTTATTAATTTTTTTCTTTTAGGAATAATATCCTAATATCTTTCTTATCAACTTTACATCCAGTTTTGTTATTCAGCTGGTGTGTGTTTGTTAATACATTACAAAGTTTCAGCATAGTAGAGAAACTTCTCGAATATCATTAATTATAACGAAGTTTAAATCGCAGTAATAATAGTTGGAGTTGGTTCTTAATATTCAAACAAATTTCAAATGTTTTTAATTTACTTTTTAAAGCGCTTATTGTTTGAAATGATTTCATTAGAACTATTGATTATGTTAAAATAAAATGAATAATAAAGCGCCACAGATATTTTTTTTTTACATAAAGTGAAATAATTTTTTAATATTTTATTATAACCAAACAGATAAATCATTATAAAACTTATTTAATGAAGAGGTATCGTAACACTAATGATGTCATGGCGTCCTCTTTGATACTTCATGTTGGTTGTAACAAGTATGGTGCTGCGAGAATTTCTGTAGCAATTCCATGACAGTGAATGGAAAACAGATATTTTAAATTCATGTATATTTTGTACTATTTTAGTATTAAAGTGAGTTCTCCGAATATAAATGAACACATAAAAGTTAAATTATGTCTAGACCTCGTTGCAAATTAAATTTTATTTGTATATAATGCAAGCAATAGCACAAGTGTGTGTTATAATAAAGCTCTAAGTAACAGTATTGATTAAAAGCAGATCTCGTTATCTCTGTCATGCACTTCTATATAAATATTCAGATAACTTTAATGGTCTACGTTACATTAAGTTTGTTACTAAAGTCTCTAGAATTCTAGTTTCAAAAGCTAGTTTTGTAATAAAATACTTTCAAACGATTTTAGTCTCAATTGTTTTAGTTCGATTATGAAATTGTATTAATTTCTGATGTCCAAATTATTCAATGCTAGGTTCAATGAACTATAATTAATGCAAATCAATCTCTAAAATTAAATTAATGAGTGACATTCCTAATTCCGTGACTAAATAGAGGAATATTTGTGACGTCACATGCCAATATATTGTATGCAGATATGCAAAATGGACGCGGCATATAATATGATTATTTAACAATAACTTTAATGTATATATATATATTTTATTTACTATTTAATACTCGTAGTATACGATATCATTAAATCAATCTTATCCACTTTTTGTACTCCACGTATTGAGTCTGCTTGAACTCTATGCATAGCCAATTGATCACCAATTGTAGGTGAATGTATGAACATGGAACTGGGTCTTGTGTCTTTGAATATGACAACCATAACTGTGTATTGTGGTAACATTTATGTTATAATCTATTTAATGCTTCATCTCACACATTGGAATCGTCCAGACAATTTGAATCCAAATAGGCTACAAACAAATATTCTGAACCAAATACAACATCTTTCTGATCTGATCTGATAGATTTCACTGAAGTCAATTTAAAATAATAATAGGACTTATGTAATATGTAATAGTTATGGAACTTTATAACTATTATTACTCATATTTTGATGTCCATATTCAGTCATATATAGTAAGTACATCGATGATCTAGATATCTAGATTCTCCCAAGGCAATCTAGAATGAAGTTTGAATATCATTTTCAATTGCTTGATCGAACAGTGTTTTATGTAATTTGATATTTTTCTACAATCACTTTAGTTTTGTTAGCTTTTATTTGTACTTTATGATTTTTGTATTTACCCTTGTTATTATTTATTTAATATCAGTCTTAATACATGAGAAAAAAAACCTAATTTTATGATGAAGTCATTCGTAAAAATCAATTATTATTTGGTTTTTTGGTTTTAAAAACATTTTCTATTAAATCTCTTGGATATTGTGAGTTATTTATCGATATTAATGATAAAGTTTTTATTTAAATTTAAATGTAGGAAATAATATTTATAAAATATATTAAAATGGTTATATCCAATATTCATACTCCATGTTACATTGTCAGTTTAATTACACACAGAATTAGTGCTGGCCATACAATGAAATGCTCACCGATTGTAGATGAAAATATATGAACAGGAAAATAGGTCATGTGACTTCAGATATAAAAGTCATAATTGTATTTAGTTACTGTTATATTATAGACTCTTATTTCATCCCCTATCTCGCACATTCTAATTCCACACAATTTGAATCAAAATATGTGATTTTATACTCTGGAGCTTAATAGTAATTGCCTTATGAAGGTATAAAGCACAATTCTTTTAATTAATAAATATAGTGTCTTATACTTAGAAAATAATAAAACAGATATCATGACATTTGTGTTATTACTTTCAGTCTTAGTATGTTATATTAATTGAAAATATAGTTCCATAATTTATAGGAAATAAATATATAAACAGTAAAAAAATATTCATAGCTGGATATAATTATAATCAACATGCATTTTAAGTGATAATATAACTTACAGCAATAATTCGTCAAGTCAAGACGAGCTTATTTCATAATTTCTCCAGAGATGCAACTGGCGGTCTAATAATTCTCGCAGGGTTGTCACAATAATCAATTAATTAACCTAAAGTAACGCAAGCATAATATATTAATAAATTAATATATTAATAAATGTTGATTGAAATCAGACAACGCATTAGTATTGTAAGAATAATACGTAAGTTAGTAGAATATTGCATTAACATTATAATTAATTATTATTTTTATTCGAATGCAATGCTTGCGTTACTTTAGGTTAATTAATTGATGTCAGTAACAATAAATGTATGACCAAAAATAGGCCAAATTGAATTTAGTGTACGAGTGTATGAAATGTACAACAAACATTCAGACTTCATTATAAGTTGTCTAAAATATGTCTTATCGATGGAAAAATTAAAAAAACACATAAATTTTAAATAAAATAGCAAATCCTACACCTCTACAGAATCTTATTAAATATTGCACAGACTTAAACTCTAAGTATATTGTAGTCAAAGTTAAATATGTGAGGTGATTGGCTTAACCGTTTGGGAGACCTTTTTTTGTGTTTAGTTGTCTCCAGATTGCGAGGAGATGATTAGCTAAAAATTTTCACATGCATATTTGAGCCGATCGCGGATATTATAGCGAATAGATTGAAAAAATGTTTAGCCATTCAAAAGTTATCAAGAAAAGAGGAAAGGGGCTCAGCTCAACACCCGCCGCGCACGGTTTGCTGATCCTAGTTATAATTATATTTTGTTTATAGGTTGTACATTTTACTAATGCTACATCAAACGAGACTGTTATATTTTAAGAGGTTCTACATCGTAAATAATTTCCTACACGAGGCAGACGCGACTTCAATATTCAATTTACTTGAGATACACTTCAAGCGCTTGTTTTAAAACATTCTTTAAACCTTTATAGATATTCAGTACCAGTAACAGAATCGCATTATTTAATATGATGACAGAATGGCATACCATATGTGGAGTTCTAATCATATTTGTGTTGATGTTATTGTCTTTATATTTACCTGATATACCTATATTTATAATAAAAACACCTAGTTTTTTGCTTTACAACAATGAGATAAGTATATCTTACGAATAAATTAGAAACGCCAACATAGACTATTATATTATGTAGAAGACAAGATTGATTAAGATAGACAGCGACACGGTAACTCAATTAGCAGAGCGATTGGACAGTTTCTCAGGGATCACAGGTTTGAGTCTTGCTTAATTTAATGAAATATAAAATAAGCTAAGTCTTTAAGCATGTTTAAAGACAATTTTAAATAAACTATACTTATTTTACTTATTAACAAATAACAAAGGGTTATTTGTTAATAAGGAGCCTAAATTCAAAATTCAAAATCCAAATATTATATAATCTCATTATAAAACAATTTACTTATGAACAAATAACATTCAAACAAAGTTTTTTTCCGAAACATCCAATCAATCAGCATAAAAAAAATAATGTATAGATTATTTAAATATTATTAAGTCTCAATTGCATCTGAGTATTTGACAACCCTACATCAATTGAACAAGATATTCAAACTTCAATATAGATCGCCCTGGGAGTGTCTAAATATCTAGGTCATAGTGAACATCGATGTAAATTATATGACTGATTTTGGACATCAGAATATGAGCAATCATAGTCACCAAGTTCCACATTTCTATAATAAATATATTTGTAGAAAAAAACCTTGAATTTCAAATGATGCTTCAACGAATTTATCTAGTAGATTTCTTTGATACTTTAAATTAAAAACATGCTTTAAAACTATACATGACAATATAAACAACTGAATTGTCTTAATTTTTCAGAGTCATGTTTTTTCTCTGGCGCTGTCATGTGTGATAAGGCGACCTAGATCCGTAAGCCGTATTTCTAAAATGTAAACATGCAACATTTTTTTTTTAAATATTTAAATGCCTTATTCTATGATTAACTGTAGTATTGTTGGTATCCCACTTTCTAAACAAATTCAGCGCAATGAGTTGATTATTATAATTTAAAGAAACAGTACAGTATATTTAAGAAGTCATCAAATATTTTACATTTGCTTTAAACTATTAAGTTGACATATGTATAAGTATATTATATGTATGAATATCTATAAAACGATTAACACTAATAATTGAAAATAAGTAGTTAGTTACTCTCTTTAGTCATAGTGTGTAGTAACATACTATCTCTATGTAACTGTTGTGAAGTAAACGTACAATTAATGTGTTTAACTTCGCTCGTTCTCACACAAAGTTGTTCGTTTGGATACATTTATCTCAACACTGGTCATTTTGAAGATATATTGAACTAAACGGTATTTGTAAATTGTTGATAATAATATTTGGTGAACTATATTCTACAGAGTTGGAATTTAGTATCGTTTGGTTTCACCCACTTGGAACAAAGTAAACTGTATTACTAATATGGGGCAGTGATTAATTGCGATTAAACTAATGGTATCTACTGAAGAAACAATAATATAAGAGCACATAATATTAATACACATAAAAAGTAAAAATTCACAAACAAAATATTATAACATTAAGGACTTCCAGGATGAGTATTTGAAAATATTAAAAAAAATAATAATAATTCTAAAAATTACATTTTGATTATTGCTTTAATCTGCAATATTCGAAACCACTTAAACTGTTGTTAGATAATTATATTAATTTTAATTTGATACATTTCAGGAAATTGTAGATTTCACCAACATTATTAAGTACTAGCTTTTGCCCGCGACTTCGTCCGCGTTTCCGTCGTTTTTCGAAAAAAAATTAGCAGATGTCCTCCCTCATAGTTTTGACGTAACAGGCAGATTCACTTTCGTATTTTAGAAGGGCAATAGTAATATAATATGCCAATCCACAAAACTGTTGAAAAATATAAGTAACCGCAGAAAATTATAATATACCCACGCTATACCCACGACTCGGTCAGCGTGTAACTCCTTGTTTTTTATTAAGATAATATATTGCTAATATTTTTAGATCAAATTAAAATGTTTCAGCGCAAAGCTTCTGGGTAGACTATGTTAAGAGTCGACCCGTCCGGCACGTGAACGTAAAGATTCCTAGAATTGCTAACCCGGGAAAGAGCGACGTATAATTGACCATGCGAGAAACAGCTAACACCGAGATCTACTCCAGCAACACGAAAAGTCTGCCCTTGAGCTTTTTTGATAGTCATGGCATAGCACACCGATACTGGGAATTGCGTTCTTTTAAATTGGAATGGAAAATTATTTGGTATTATGGGAATTCTGGGAATAAAGACAGTTTCTCCTGCACCGCAACCTGTTAAAATTTGAGCCTCGATTACATTTTGTTGCAACTGGGTTACTTTTAGCCGAGTTCCATTGCAAAGTTGAGGTGGTCTTAAATTTCGGAGCAGAATTATCGGTATGCCAATTTTTAAACAAATTATATGAGAAGGTAGTCCAGGCATACTTAAAGAATTTAAAAATTCTATCGGGTAATTAGTGGCTTCTTGT
The DNA here is from genome assembly GCA_918358695.1 of Melinaea menophilus ssp. n. AW-2005. Classification (NCBI taxonomy): domain Eukaryota; kingdom Metazoa; phylum Arthropoda; class Insecta; order Lepidoptera; family Nymphalidae; genus Melinaea; species Melinaea menophilus. The sequence continues at coordinate 14,881,105 of OU911049.1, forward strand.
TCATCAACCATTCTATTTATTGAACTATAAACTTTGCTTTCTCCCTGTATATTAGACAGTATTTTATTATTAATTTCAGATGCCTGGTCATTGCGAGGAGTCAAAATGGACCTTTCGCAAAGCCAAGAATTGTCCCTATTTAATATAATTGTTATGTCACCGTAAACCGAAGATATAAGATGTTGTTGGGATTGCACTATACAACATAACTCAGGTGTCAGAATAAGTTTTCCTTGGTGTAGTTGTGGATAGGTACCTTCACCAATCTTCAATAATGTATCAGAAAATTCACGATTATCTGCGTTGTCTCCAGTTCTCACTCGCATATTTATAGTCAAATGCACCGATTGTATATCACGCCACAAATAAGAGCTTTTCAGGCAAGCCCTAATCTCATCAGCTCGGGTTCCCCGTGGTATTACCGGTAAGGTTTGTCGGAAATCACCACAAAATAAAACCGTAATACCGCCCATTGGTCGATCATTTTGTCTTATGTCCCTTAGAGTTCTGTCTACTGCTTCTACTCCTTTTCGATGGGCCATCGTACATTCATCCCATACGATTAAATTACACTCACGCAATACCTTAGCTTTGTCGCTATTTCTTGAAATACTACAGGTTGGACTTTCCGTGCGATCTAAATTAATTGGTATTTTAAACATAGTGTGAGCAGTCTTACCTCCTGGTAGCAATGTTGCAGCTATACCTGATGAAGCCACGGCAAGAGCGATTTTACGCTGATTTCGAACATAAGCTAATATTAATTTAGTCAAAAAAGTTTTCCCAGTTCCTCCAGGTGCATCTAAAAACCATATTGTTCCTAAATTATTCTGCACACTCTCGCACACGCGATCATAGACTAAGCGTTGTTCTGCAGTCATCATTGGGACACCGTTTTCTAATGTTACCAGCAGTTCCATTGGGTTGTAACCAATCTCTGCGGAATATTCCCTATTGGTAACCTCTCCGACTGAGGTTGGCGTTGGCAAACCATATTCACAAAGTGATTTACCGCCTACTGCTGTTAAGTCTTCCTGAAGAGCTAATAAGCACTGATTTATAGCCAGATCTCGAAAATTATCATTAGTTGCGCCTTCATTATTGTGAGATAAATTCCGAAGAAAGTCTTCTGCAAATTTTTCTTTATATTTTTCCCATAATTGGACAGGATCAGATAAATTACAAAATGTGAGTAATGTTACAAATAAATGGCGTAACCGTCGTGGATTATCACTAACACAGGATTCTGCTAAAGCGTCATCCCAATGTTGATCATTTTCAAGCAAATGACGCGCTTGGCAAGCTGCATGATAAGTTGGATAAACAACATCGTCTACTTTTCTCAAATCTATAAATGATGTTGGTCCTCGCACTGTATGTAATAATAATCTCAAATAAAAACACTCTGCGTTGTTAGGATGAACAGTATACACTCTACCAAGAACATGTTCTTTGAAAATACCTGTCTCGCCATCTACAGGCCTGCCTCGGCGTCTACGGTTAAAGACACCTCGTTGTTTATCGTAGGTATAATACGATGGAACTTCTTCATACAAAAGAGACTTTGCGAAATTATCAGTTTGGCAAAGTCGAAAGAATGCCAATAAAGTTGTTTGTCTAGGGTTCTCTAATCGTTCTGTAACATTTTCGGCGTTAAAATATATACGTTGACCGCCTTCCAGATGAACATCCAGATGGGTCACAGGTGGATATCTTTCGTGAATATTAAAACTTAAGATCCGCCACACAGCTTCTGAAGAGCTGATATATCTGCCTGACTGAAATCTAGTAACTTCATCATGTTCATTTCTTAACGCAAACGTAGCTTGGTCACTGCCCTTGTTAATGTACTTACAAATGTATTTAATTGACTCTATCTACACTATTACACATTTCTACATTTATGTGAGCTTGAAATGCTCTGGACAATACAGGCGAATACGGAACGACCCACCTATTATCTAAAGTAACCTGTTGTCCAGACATTCGCTTTTCAACAGTAAAACCACCATTGTCTCTTGAACGGCGACGATATAATGGGTATCCATCATGTCCTGTTACAGTTTCATCCACTAATGCTTTTGGATACCTTTTAGTGCAACGACCGTCTTGCATGCAAGGAGCATTTGCGTTAAATGCACCACATGGACCATGTATCATATGAGTTTTAACAATGTCGTATAACAGGGGATCTGCAGTCGGATCTGGAATTTCAGCACTGATTAATCTGTCTACATCATTAGGTCGAACCTTATCTTTTAACCAAAGCAAGATATGTGCGTGAGGTAAGCCGCGTTTTTGCCACTCAACACTATACATATAACACAATACTTCTCCAAAAATGTTATCTTTGGTAAGAAGATCTATCATTGATTTTAATTTTAAATGAAACACTCTTGCAATAATATCATGGCGGTCATGCGGTGCCTGACCCTCAAGAAGCTCCCGAGTGATTTCATCCCACTTGGGATTGGTAGTTACAGTAACAAATAAGTCGGGACGTCCATATTTTCTTACGTAACAAAAAGCGTCTTGAGTACGTTCATGCATGTAGCGTGGACCACCAGTAAAAGAAGAGGGTAAAATAACTAAACGACCCATATTCACAGTATCGTTATCTTGCTGCATGGCATCGCGAAGGTGCACGTATTCTTCAGCGCGCAGCTGCCTTTGATTAGATCGTATATAAACTAATCTTTCGGTTTCAATTTTTGCGTACATGTCAACAATAAACTGATTAAATAAGCCACGAAAACGTTGAAAGTATACCAATCTATTCCGTCTCACTTGCAGGTGGTAACAATAAAATTGAAGGCATGATACCTTTTTATTATAATTAGGTGCGCCTGTGCGCGGATCGGTTTGGTATACAGCGAAATTATAACCATCTTCCCCTCGACAGTATATCATAGGATATTGCAAACTGTCGTAAGCCCTGTGGGTTTCGAAAATACGTTGCAAACGATTGTCTCTGGAACGTATAACGATATCACGCCTATCACATTCCTGGTCGACCAGTACTACAGCAACTTCATTCGTGGATGGAACGTTATGACGCCCAGGGTGTTCCTGAGTTGGACGCTTATCGGCATTTATAACAATTTTATAATTGTTATTACCATCTTGAGAAAGGGCTTCTAATGCCGATTTAAAACTGCATACGTACGAATTAACCTGATGTAACATGTTCTGAAGTTGTGAAATGAGTTCAGTATTTAAATTCGGAAAATATTGATTTCTTATATTCGACTGTTCGTTGTAATCGAATACAAAATATATTTGAAGAAATTTAGGTTGTTCTTCAGGCAAAAGGGACCCTATCAAATGGTAAACCTGACCTTTTACCTTAAAAGTAATGCAAAGCATGAAAGGGCCTTCTGAGATTTGTTTAGCACCAAAGGATGTCATTTGGAATGCACTATTATAAGTGCGAATATTATCTAAAAACTGTTTGGATTGCAAATGTTCCCCTAAAAGTAGTGATTTTAAAGGTTCCGGTGGGTCTTCGAACGAAGGCAAATTTATTTTACCTCCAGAACAACAGAAACCAGCAGACTCCTTCCTCCACTTCGAAGCATTACAAAAGGAACATACTACGTTCATATCGCCTATTTCAGAAGATGATCTGTAATCAATTGTGAGGTTATAAGCAAACCCACTTTTATATTTATCGGACCACGCCACCGAATTTGTAGATTGATCTACCACGTGTATATCTAAGTCATTAAGACCATGTCGAAATCTATCTGCAGTAAGACGGGCCTCTCGCTGTTCTTCTGTTTCAAGCGACCGAATATTTTCAATTCTTAATCTTTCATTAGATAAAGTAACCAATTGTTCTTGTCTCAAAGAATTGTAATAATCGCGTCCCGACTCTAGTCGTTGTTCATGCTCATGTTCATCTTCAAGAGATCGAATCATGTTATGGTGCGCCCTATCATTTGTCAAACGGTCTTGATATTGAGTAAAAGTTTCAGATTCTCGAGACAAAATATGACGTTCGCGATCAGCTGTAAGCCGTAATTCCCTCTCAGTGAAGGTTTCGGACTCGCGAGATAAAATATGACGTTCGTGGTCAGCTGTAAGCCGTAATTCCCTCTCAGTGAAGGTTTCGGACTCGCGAGATAAAATATGACGTTCGCGGTCAGCTGTAAGCCGTAATTCCCTCTCAGTGAAGGTTTCAGACTCGCGAGATAATGTATGCCGTTCGCGGTCAGCTGTGAATCGCAATTCTCGTTGTAAAGCAGTTTCAGCTTCTCGGGATAACGCATGTTGTTCCCGGTCAATGGAACGCCTTAGCTCTCGTTGAGAAGAGCTTTGAGAAGCCCGTGTTGTAGCTCGTCTCGCTCTTTCAGCTGCTAATCGCATCTCTCTTTCTGGAGAGCTTTCATTAGCTCGAGATGTTGAGGCACTAACTCTCATAGAGTTTAACCGATGTGCTCTTTCCTCTTCCGATTCTTGAGAACGCGTCATTCTCATTCTCCTAGCTTGACTCGAAGTTCGAGATAAAGATGGTCGTTTTTTAGGTGGCATCGTTTATTTTATTTTTAATCGACGGTAACTTAAATTCTATTTAGTTACCCAACAAAAAACTTACGTCAGAGGTCCTAACTATAGCTAAGTATATAATAAATAGAATATAAATCTAAGTGCCTATTAAAACTAAAATAATATTCTAATCGAATTATAAATATGTACGTAGGTACCTACAAATTACAAAAGAATAAAAAATGAAAATAAAGCTATACTTAATGCGTGTGCAATACTATCTACACTTACCTACTTCACTTAAAAATGAATAATAAGAAATACCTACAACTACTGTAATTAATCAAAGTACCTATGCTAATACAAAAAAAACCTTAGATGTTCTAAGTACAGCTGCTATATAATAAAAAAATATAAATCTAAGTGCCTATTTAAACTTAAATACCTAATATTCTAATAGAATTAAACTAAGAAATATGTACCTACCTACCTACAACTTAGGTACAAAAAAAAAAGAAATGAAAATAAAGCTAAAACACGTGTGCAGTATAGGTAGATAGTAGGCAATATCTACCTATACCTACTTCACTTAAAAATAAATAAAAAATACCTATGAATACTATAATTAATAAAAGTACCTACCTACGCTTTTATCTACTCAATACAAAAAAAACTAAACATAAAATGCCCAAAACTAACCTATCAGTAACTAAAAATCTAACAATAATCTAATCTATCTATCTATTATCTAATCTAAAAATCGAATCTAAATCTACTTAAAAAGAAATAAAATAGGAACTATTAATAGTTAAGAATTTAAACAAAACTAAAACTAATTTAGAAAATAACAACAAAAGAAATTAAAATAAACTATTTAAAGACAAAAAGTCGCGCTGATAAGCACGGTTTATAAAATAACAATTATTGTCTGTCAATAAAGTTCAACACTCTGAACGCATCAACAGCCAAATATTGAATGACGCTTGCGCTCGCCTCCCGCCCCTTTTATACTCTGCCGCCGCGAGCCCCGTCGAGCGCGGCAACCGTTACGCAAAAATAATCCTTATAGCTTGATTCACTATTCACGCGCGATGTCTTGTTGGCGTATTTCATGTAAGTAAGTATAAGTTTGGTGTTTCTATACCGATTTCAATGATTCTTTTTTTATTGAATTGGTGCTAATGTTTATTTTTTTTTAATTAGGAATGATGGTGAGCATTATTGGTTTTATAAACGTAAAAGTAAACAAATATAATAAGAAATCTCCGAACTGCTAAGCTATCGAGAGTTATGCGTGTTATTGTGAGTTAACTATAAAAGGTAGATATATGCTGTCTTGGAATATTTTTCGTGTATTTTTATGTAGAATATTTCCGTTATACATAGTTTCTATGTAGCTCTAACCATTAAGGCTGCACACGCGACGGAAGCTTAAAAAATCAAGCAACTTCTCAACATTTCCTTTCACTGCTCTGCTCCTATTCATTGTAGTGTGATGAAAAGTATACTATTACCTGCCCAGGAGTATAAAGAATAATTGTACTAAGTTTCGTTAAAATCCGTCGAGTAGTTTTTTTTTCTATAAATAACATACAAACAGACAGACAGACAGACAGACAGACAAAAATTTTTTTAACTGCATTTTTGGCATCAGTATCGAACACTAATCACCCCCTGCTACTTATTTTGTAAATATATTTCATGTACAGAATTGACCTCTCTACAGATTTATTATAAGTATAGATGAAAATATTTAAACACCAGATTCAAATTATTTTTTATTCTTTGTGTTAATATAATGGAATAATGTTCATATCATATTTAATATTCAGTCAAACTGGATTTTTCAAAAAGACTACAAAATATTCCCGCTCCATCTATTCTAACCGCTACAATACGAGTATAGATCTGCATTTATTTTGCACGTGACGTCACAAACTGCGTTCTATTCAATTGATAAATTACCAAGCTCCCCCAAACAACTATTAATAACTAAAATTCAAAGCTCTGTATGAGCAGAATTATTATTTATAATGATGTACAGAATATCAAATACACATTTTGTTAATTAAGTACTTTGAGACTATTAAAACATAAATAGTTAATGTTTCAAGTTAAATTTGACACGAATTGTATTCAGATCTTCAATTGATATCATGTTATTTAGTAACTATGGAAAGAATCAATTCACTGTTGATATGGTCGTAGTTTCTCAACTGAACAAAGGACGAGGACGAGGACGTGTATATTATATTTCGTGTTACAAAACTAAAGCGCTATAAATGTTTTTAGGTTAAAGAGAGGAAAACGTTAGATTTTGAAACCATATAAAACAGTAATAAAAATAGTAGTGATATTATATCTGTTTCTATCATTAAATTAAAGTAATACTAATGTAAACGATACAATTTTTCCAATGCACCTTATTTGTAAATCAGTCATATTTATTTAAACTAGAGGCGCCAACAAACCCTCAATTTCGACTCGCTGCGGTCGCGAAATCTCGGGTGCCGTTTGCATGTTGAGCGAAGCGAGCCCAGTGTGTTCACTTATCGTTTCCCATTGACTTCAATGGGATATAAGTTTTTTGACATGATTGAAAAAAAAAAAAATTTTTGACATTTTTCAAAAATTTTTTTTTTAAAAACCATCACCTAATATGTGTCTTTTTGTTTGCAAAGTTTCATAATTTTCCGTCAAGTAGTTTTTGAGCCAATTCGTGACAAAGAATGCAAAAAGTCTCCAGTAAAACGCTTCGCTCACTTCGTTCGCTTCGCTCAACTAGGGGCGCCAACAAACCCTCAATTTCGACTCGCTGCGCTTGCGAAATTTCGGGTGCCGTTTGCATATTGAGCGAAGCGAGCCCAGTGTAATGACTCATCGTTTCCCATTAATTTCAATGGGATATCAGTTTTTTGACATGATAGTAAAAAAAAATATTTTTTTTTTGACATTTTTCAAAAATGTTTTTTTTAAAAACCATCACCTAATGTGTGTCTTTTTGTTTGCAGAGTTTCATAATTTTCCGTCAAGTAGTTTTTGAGCCAATTCGTGACAAAGAATGCAAAAAGTCTCCAGTAAAACGCTCCGCTCACTTCGTTCGCTTCGCTCAATAAAATGCATTTTAACCTTTGACCAAATGGTTATGTTTGTTGGTGAAAAATGAGCAGTGATTTTATGTTTTTCCCAATATTCTAACTGAATCGCGGTTAGTTAAGGTTTGAATTAAATTAATAATTGTATATAACATGAAGTGTGTTCCTGCATTGTTAACTAAACTATGTCATTTGATGTTGGTACTGCTTATACTTCTTATAGTAAGTAGTATCTTATTTCTTTGATTATCTTTCATTATTTATATTTATTTATCTGATATCAGTCATAAATGTCTTATAAGTTTTAATAAAAATTTTACCACCTTAAGTGTTTTGTTTATTGTATTATATTGTGATGGGTACCAGTAACATTTTAATATTATGTGAACTTGATTACTTTTATGATTATTAAAACAGTGAATTTATTTATTTACTTTTTTTTATTGCACAACAAGCTATAACGGGTGGGTTTAACGCTACAGCATTTTGTACCAGTCAACCAAACTCGTGCAAGACCTTAACCTTAAGTAGATGTAATTTTATGTCACTGTTTTTAAAGTGATCATAGATCTTATAACTATAAGCTTTTTATGTAATGCGTTCCTAATTATCAAACTTTGTGTTCGTAAAGAAATAAATAGTAAATTCGAAAAACAACATTAACATTAAAATATTATAAAAAGATCGAGTAAATTATAAGTCAATTTCAAGCTGAGGTACTTCTTGTTAAAAAATATAAGTAAATCAACATTGTGTATGTTCGGAGATACAGCGTCACGTTTATGACGCTGTCGCCTTATCATAACATGACGTATCGCGGAAAATGTCATATAAAATGGCGGGGAAAATTGTGGCGATTCTGTCGTACGATTATTTAATTGCTTTGTCAGATTTACATTATTATATTATACAGATAATATAAAAGCCTTGGACATAAAAATAATACTAAAGTCTAAAACAATGTCAATTGATAATTTAAGTCAACAACAGTAAGAATAACGTATTTTATCCTTAAGTTTTTAATTTTAATCTTCATATATGACGTAATAATACAGAACGCAGTTTGTGACGTTGCGTACTAAATGAATGCAGATCTATATTCGTAATTTTTATCTTCATTCTTTGTGTTTATTAAGTATGAAGGTCAAAAACAAAGAAAGACCTTTAAAACTTTATCCAACACATAATTAGGATTAATGTAGACTCTATATCACCGAATTATGAAGTAATACCTGCCCTTTAAATACAATTTCTTTTTTCCAAAAACATATTGTCGTAAGTAAAAAACTCTCTTGAATATCAATAATAGTGAAAGACATTCCAACTAAATTCTTATTGCTATACAAAATGTAATTGGTTAATTGTAATTTGAAATTTTGAGTCGCTTGATATATTTTTCGGATTTAAATATTTACAATTGTTATATTATTTTAATATACAGCGCAAGTAAAGCTTTTTGGATAATGATTTCTCGGACATCGTGTTTAAGGTGATAATGTTTTAAAGACTTATATTATTAAGAACATGTGAAGGTAGCTGCTGAGATACACGTATTACATTATATGTATTATTGCCTACATATTGAACTTTCGTGATATAATATTTTGGTAATGCAATAATATCATTCCTTATATAACAATTTAATTGTTATAAAACTAAGTAATGTAAATGTGTCAAAGCGTATGGTTATTGTATTAATTAAATGTAGGAATTTACAATTAATAAAAACTATTGTAATTGCTAAACATATTATATTAAAGTGGTAAATGTTATTGATTGAACACATTGGTAGAAGCCTATATTAAATTATTATGTTGTTATACGGGTGTATTTAAATCTATCTGCAATTAAATGCACCACTTGTTGGATTGTCAATTTAACATACAAAACAGGACTGTTCTTATCTACCTGTATTGTAAGTTGTAGCCTTGTAACATTTCTTAACCTTGTTATTGCATAAAACTCTCATTTCAGACGATGTTTTACATCGTAAAGTGTTCTCAAACAAACTTCCCACACGAGGCAGGCACGACTTCAATATTCGATATACTCGCGCTACGGATCAAATATTAGTTTTAAACTTACTTATCTGAAAATATTCTTTAAACCTTTGTAACTTTTGTTTTTTAAATATATTGTGAGATATTCCATATTGTTATAATCACATATCTTCCTTCACTTTTTATTACACATGTAATAAATATACTATCAACAAAATCCAGAGTACATTTTGCCTTATGACCATTGTTAAATGATATTATTTCGAGTATTAACTAGTACTTATACATAAGTTTATTGCATGAATTGTCTTGTCTATTGTTGAAGACATAATGTGAATGGTCTATATTATTTTTTTCTATTAGTTATTTATTATTATTATTATTGTCTACTACAAGCAATGCTCGGGTCAGTCCACCGCAGACTTCCGACCGCGACAAATTTCTTAAATAATGGTGACACAAGTACAGATTATTCATCTGATAGTAAACCTGTTGAAGATGTTCAGGCACACCTCAAGGTTGTATACAAACCAAGGTTGTATACTAACCATTCGAGAAGGAAGCGGGCGATTTGGACTTACAGATAGTAAAGAAGGGCATAAGTTATTTGACGGTCTCAGTCATTGAAAAAAAAACTATCTGTAACAACTATTGCACGTCTATATTCTGTGAATGTGTAAAAATACCAGAGTCAAGTCAGTCTGTAAAACTTATAAAACCTATACAACGTACTGGCAATAGCAATTATATATAAGAACATAATTAAAAATACCGACATTTTGATCTAAAAATCACTCTATACATAAACATAATTATGCGTGATATTGAAGCATACACCCTTATTACATGAACCCGAAAATAAAATCGGACGGATTTGTTTAAATAACGCTGTGATAGAATATGATTTTAAAGGTAAGAAATGACATGTATTCTTTAAAAAATTAGGCTGCTTTGACTCTTGAAGTTTTGGAAAACTCAAATATTTTTAAAAAGTATATTTTTGTTCGGAGAAAAGACTGATACAACTTCGATGTCATAAATAATTATAAAACTAAGTATTTAATCCGAGAAATATGAATATCTCATCCATATTTTATTGTATGCTAATGTCTGTCCGTGACGTCACTAATTGTATTCTATTGAGTTGAGAAATTACTGACGTCACTCAGTGAACTAATTTCAGAGATATATGAATAAACAATATCATATTAAGTATATTCACATTAAGCTTACATGGTATTGTAAGCCTATGTCTTTATAATAAATGTTAATGTTTTATGTATATTGAAATTAATATATATAATACATAGAAATATAGAAATTATGTTGATTTCAATAACAAAGGCAATCTTGCAATCAGTTGATTCGAACTGCAAATTTCAATTCATTTTATGTGCCGCAGATGATAATTAATATACATTTTGGCAACCGACCGACGTCACAACGTTTTAATAGTTATTTTTGGTGACATTTTGGTAATAAATTGGACTCAATATATAATATATTATAGTAGATATATATAAACAGTATGATTAAACTGAGTGACTTATTTAAAATATCAACCTATTGGAATATATAAAAATCGATCGTATACAATGAGGTTAATGTTTGTGTTATCAGATACAGGAATTCATTTATATCTATTATACTTTGTAGTTTTACTTTTAAAAGATTATATTCTCAGAAAATATTGCATATAACAAGAAAAGTAAGTGACGAGGAGGCTGATATAGATTGAAACAAATTTGATTTAAAAAAATCAATATTGTTGCATTTAAGTTTCAGAATCTTACAATTGAGTTAACATAAGGTATTTGGACTGCACTGTGGATGGCCTATCTAGATATCCAGGTCACGGCTTGCTAGCCTGAGTAATACTAACATAGCCTCTGAGCAATTATATAATAAATACTGTATATAATATACTCATGGGACCATCAAGTACCTATATTGTTATTATATTTATTATCAATATGCCGTGTGTCGTCTGTGTGCTCTGTGTGCTCTGTGAGCTCTCTGTGCTCGGTGTCGTAAGCTGTTCTATATCTTAAAGAGGTATCAATACTATTTCTTATTCATTGCACGTCACTTCAGTATTCAAAATTCAGTTTGTTGTTATTCCATTTTTATAAAATGTTATATTTTATATTTATATTAAAGAAAACAAAGATATGGAAGAATTTTATTCTTATTTGATTGACTTCTTACAATTTAATAACTATTAAATATTATTTATTTGATAGTATATTATAGATAGATAATAAATCGTAACAATAACTTTACATATATCTATATAATGTAAGGAATCAAAATACCCACCTACAGCTCACTCTGGATGATAAGGAGCAGAGCTAATCACAATAACAACTATTGTTTCTTTGTTGTATTATGTTTTATGTTGGGAATAATTACGTAATGTTTTTCAAGTCGAAATTACATGAATTTATGTTTATGCTGGTGTGTTTGTTCATACAATACAGTCTCAAAGTGGTAGTGAAACTTCTCTAACCATCTAACGAAATTTCAATCTCGGTGATAATAAGGGTTCTGAATATTCATTATTATCATATAAAGTTTAAACGTTTTTAATTTATAGTTTGCAATGATTGCGTAAGAACTATCGGTTACGTTAAAATAAAATAAACAACTGAAGAAAGCGATACTTATTTCAAAATGCCACTTCACAGTGAAACTTTTTTTATCATAGGACAGAAAAATCACTATAAAACTTATTTAATGAAGAGAAGTCGGAACACTAATGATGCCATGACGTCAACATGAACTATCAAAAAGTTTTGATAGTTCATATTGATTGTAACAAGCACGATGGTGCGATAGTTCTGAAGAAACCTAATAATAGTGATATTTTAAATATATGTATATTGAGTACTATTTTACTATTATTTTGATTTTTCGGAATATAATAATTACTTTAAAAATTAACTTATGTATGTAACTTTCCTACAAAAATTTTTAATTTGTATCGACGACGGCAAAAGCTAGTTATATAATAAAATACATATCACATAATGACTTCAATTATAATGATTTTGGTTCGATTATAAAGTTGTAATAATTTCTAATGTCTAAATTATTTAATGATAAATAATTGCATGTAAATTAATATTTGAAATTAGGTAACTGAGTGACGTCTCTAATTTCGTGACTAAATAGAGGAACATTGGTGACGTCACATGCCAGTACGTTGTATAATGTTTATCAAAATGGACGCGGCATAATTAAATAAATCTTGGTAGTTGTAGTAGATTACTGACTATTTTACTATAAAATGTTTCACAAGAGTATTAAAGTATTTATAAATATTTATTGTATTTTATTTATTTGTATACAAAATAATTAAATCAATCATATCCAGTTTTCAGAATCCACGTTTTGGGGGCTGCTTGAATTCCATACAGTGTTATGGTTACCGATTGTTGATGAACATGTATGAACACGAAACTAGGTCATGTGGTTTTGTATATAAGTGCCATAATTGTGTATTGTGGTAGTAATTATAAAATGGTCCATTATTTCATGCCATATCTCGTACACTTGGATCGTTCAGACAATTTCAGTCCAAATTTATTTGTATTTAAATATTCTGGATTTCAATTGTGATTTTCCGTATGATAGTTTAAAGATTTAAAATTTCATTTTTATACTCTTCTAATGTTTGAATATTAGAAGTAGTTCTTGGTAAAAACTTCTTCATATAAGAACTTTAAGACTAACATATTTGTTATTTATTAACCCAGTTTGTAATTACCCGAATTGTTAAAGAACTTTATTCTATGTTCTGGAACATTCACAAGATCAGCTGTTTATAAATCTAGAAGTACACTATTTCAAACACAACTTCACAACCATGTTAAATAGTATTTTTTTTTATTCTTTCATACTTTTCTTTGTTCAACATTAACTAGGAATTAAAAACATTGTATCATTTATAGATAAGTTATGAACATAAAGTAAGGGAAATACATAATTGCATAAAACAATTACTTCAAGAGAAAACTTTTCACTTCCTCGTGTTCTTACTTTCAGTGACTACGGAAACACTTTAGAAGAAAAGCTGATGGCTTTATTTATTAGATTTCATTATTCCAACTTTTAAACAAGTTAAAATGTATACATAAACAAAACTAAAACAATGCTAAGAATATATCATTAAAATATAATGTCTTATATTTTATCTAAGGTACTTGGTAAGTAATGTGCAACACAAACCATCTCTGATATTCAAATATCATCAAACTCTAAAGTCGGAACCAAAGTTCTTTAGAATTAAGTAACACTAAAACTAAAAAGGCTAAGCTTGATGATATTTTTATAAGTTTATTTTATTAATAAAGTCGTGTATTTAAGAGCAGTGTTAAAATATCTCCTTCAGGTAATAAGTATAACAGCTTAATATTCGTGGTGCCGAGACGATGGTTATTATATTCTGTATCTAGTATCTAGTAGTAGTATCTTTGTATCTAGTATTTCGTAGATACGGCAGGAGCAAAATAGGCAATGCACCAGTCGAGTTCTATTGAAACTATGGACTACAATAACTAATCAATTGGATTAGTCAAATAAAAATAAATTCACTTTCGGATAGGTTCCACTGTAGTCAACAAAAAATATTATTACTTTTATAATACTAAATAGCCATTGAGCTTTATGACTACCGTTACTTGTAGTTTGATGTTGATGTCAGTCATACAAAGTACAGTACAGCCAATGCTCTCTATGACCTAGACGTATAGCGCTCCCTAGACAATTTGGACTTGAGTGTGAATATCTCGTCCAATTGATATAGGGTTGATGCTGGAATGAAACCATCATTGGAGTAATTATACACTTCTTTGTGATTGCAAAGAATTACTTAAGTGATTACTTTAGTTCTATATTTTTTTTGTTTGCCTCAATTTGTGAAATTGACTCCTGTTATTATTTATTTGGAATAACCTTTAACACATAAGAAAAATAAACATATTTTAAAATTAAGTTGCAAGTCATAAATAATAACTGATTATAATCAACATTTATTAATATATTGTGACAACCCTGCGAGAATTATTACACCGCTAGTTGCATCTCTACAGAAATTATGAAGTGAGCTCGTCTTGACGTACGAATTATTGTTGTACGTTATATTATTATTTAGTATGCATTTTGATAATAATAAAGATAATAATAATTATTAGTTTATTTTTATTAATTAAATTCTTCTTTTTTATGAATATTATAGTAGTCATTGTAGTACCTTATTTAAAAGAGTTTAACTACTAAAAATCAATCAGTCGTATACAATATTAACACTTTATGTTACATGGTCAGTTTGAATTCCGCTCAAAATTGTTGGTGGTCATATAACGCTATGCTTACCGATTGCAAATAAAAATATATGAACAGGAAACTAGGTCATGTGTCTTTAAAGATAAGAATCATAATTGTGTACGGTTACGGTTATGTTATAGACTCTTATTTCATCCCTTATCTCACACATTCGAATTCCACACAATTTAAACACAAATATGTGATATTCAAATACTCTGGAGCCTGATAATTATTGCATTATAAAGATATAAAAACTTTTCATTTAGTTAGCAAAAATAAATCACAAAAATGTTGAGAATCAAATAGAAATTAATAAAAAAGATATTATATTTTAAACCGTTATATAATAATATTGTTTAAAATATGGGTTTTCTATTTTATGAGGAGTTTGTGAAATAAATACATACAAATATTATATACTATTGGCTCACTGCATAGTTTCTGAAGAAATGTAACTAGCGGTGTAATAATTGCTGTAGGGTTGTCACAATATATTAATAACATAAATCGAATGTAATGCATGCGTTACTTAATTTATGTTATTAACAACAAATCACCCAAAGGAAAAGACAATCAGATTTTTATGTCCTATATTAAATAAACAAGAACTATTAATAATGTCGTTGTATTAAAATGATCATAGGAAGGGAAGCAAACGGCCCCCTTGGGGAGAACGCAAGAGAACAAGTTATTTTTAATACATTATATTTATTTTAAAAAAGTACCCACATTTCCCTATCATTGTATCTCATGAGACTCTGTCTTATACATAATGTGTTTTAGATCGTAAAGAGTTTTGAAACTAATTTCCTACACAACACAGACGCGACAACAATATTCAATTTACTAGTGATAGAGTTGAAGCGCTTGTTTTAAACCTATATAAAATATTTTAAAAATTGTAATAAGTTTTCAGTACTAGTAACAGAATCGCAATATTTAATATGCTAACAGAACTGTATCCCCGAGGTGTGGTTGTAATCATATTAGCATTGATGTTCCACAACTCTATAATAAATACTGTTGTGGAGAAAACCTCAAATTTCTAATAACGCTTAAACGAATTCATCGAGTAGATTTCTTTAATAATTTAAATTTAAAACATGCTCGAAAACTATAAATGAAAATATAAACAACTGAATTGCCTCTATCGTTCCGCGTCATGTTTTATGTCTTGCGCTGTCACGTGTGATAAGGCGACCTAGTTCCGTAAGCCGTATTTTTAAAATGTAAACATGTAACAAAAAATACTTTTTAATCTATAAACGCTTTATTCTATGATTAATTGTAAGATCCTTGGTATTTATTGGTAAGTGTATCCCAATTTTTTAACAAATACATCCCAGCCAGTTGATTATTATAATTTAAAGAAACAGTAGAGTATCTTTAACAAGTCATCAAATAAATCAAGTTTTTTATACTATTAAGTTAATATATATATAAGTTTATTATAAGACAAAGTATACATGATTAGCAGAAACGCAAGTCATATTAAATTATAACCAACATCTAGTTCTCCAGAGGACGCCATGCTCTTGTTAGAAAAGCTCATTAGCTCTAAAAAATTTTTTGTCTATTATGATTTTTCCAGTGTGTGCTTATTAATACTGCAATATTACAGATTTATGTTATATGTTTCATATGTATATATGAAACGATTAACAAGTTAGTTATTCTCATTAGTCATAGTAGGTAGTAACATACTATCTCTATATAACTGTTGTGAAGTAAACAAACAATTAATGTGTTTAACTTCGCTCGTTCTCACAATTAAGTTGGATTCTGTCTGTCTGTCGAGTCTGGATACATTTATCTCAACAATGGTCATCTTGAAGATATATTGAACTAAGTAAATTGATAATAATAATTGGTAAACTATATTCTAAAAAATAAAAACATTTAGTCAACTTAAAGCCAAGGTCTTGTTAAAAAAAATAAAGCTATGTGAACATTGTGTATGTTCGCAAATACAGCGCCAGAAACGAGGTCGCCTTATCATAAAATGACGTATCGCGAGAAATACAACGTGGCGGAGAAAAATTGTGCAATTCTGTTGTACATTTATTTATTTGCTTTTGTCACAATCATATTATTATATTAAACGGATAAAATATAATAATACTAATAATCTCAACTAATAGTCCAGAACATTAACATCAATTTATAATTGAAGTCAACAATAACACGAGTAAGAAGATTATTTTTTATTACTACGTACATACACACTTGACTTCATTCTTTGTATTTATTAAGAAAAGGTCAAGAACAAAGGTCGACCTTTTCAAACTATATCCACCATATAGTTTAGATTGCCTAACATCAAAGTATAAGTGACTTAAAAACCTGGTATTTACTCAAATCAGAAACGAAGCAGAGTTAGAACATAAAAAGTAAGAAAAATAAAAAACTTTATTTTAATAAATATAGAATACTGGCTCTAAAAGGTGGTATCTGTCGCAGGTGTGTATAAGAAAATACTATAAGTGATGAAACGCACCATTTGCTCGCTGGTCGGTATAAAATAAAAACAGGACCGTCCTTTATGTACAATTATTGTAGGTTGTACAATTTTATCAAACTTTTCCTAACCTTGTATCGCATAAGGGATATATCATAAGAAGTTTTACAACGTAGAAAGCTCCTAAACAAATTTCCTACACGAGGAAAGCATGACTTCAATATTCGATTTTCTCGATACGGATCGAGCAATAGTTTGAAAGTTTTCGAAAACATTCTGTAAAATTTTGTAACTAGTTTTTGAAATATTTCGTGAAATATACCATATTGTTACAGTAAATCACATATCCTCTTTCACTTTTTATTAAATATGTAATGAATATACTATAATCAAACTCTAGAGTACTTTTATGTGTTTGTGGTTCTTGAGAAATGACATTATTTTGAGTATTAACTAATACTTATGAGTTTGTGACAAGAATTGTGTTTTGTACGAGATTGAATGAAGTTAAATACATTATATATGTTTATATATATTTATTTGAATTAAATAATGTGAAGCATTCCTCAACCTTGAATACAGGTGATTTGACACACGGAGATGAAAGAAAGGGATAAGATATCACATAGTCCTTGATAGATACATTAATTTTGTAATATACAGGAAAATATCACTCTGTGCATAGACGTTATTATGTATGGTATTCAAGCCCACTTCATAAACATGGAACCCGAAAATTAGATAGGATTGATTTTGTAGTTAATGCTGTGTAATAAAACAGGTGTTATGATTTTATAGACAATAATATTAACTAACATTATTCCTAAAAAGCTATACTACTTGAAAGTTTTGGGACATTCAAATATTTTAAACATGTTATATTTTATGTTTATTGTATGTAAATGTCTGTCCGTGACGTCACTAATTGTATTCTATTGAGTTGAGTAATTACTGACGTCACTCACTGAACTAGTTTCAGAGATATATGAATAAACAATATCATATTAAGTATATTCATATGGAAGGATTTACGATTTAAGGAAAAGAAAATATTTTTTTTGTGTTTGAAATTTATCTCCTATTTATTTATTTGTAATCATCAGATAGGTATCAGACAAACCGTTATAGTTGCTAGACCTGGACATAATCTGGTCACTAGGACACTCACGAAATAAAAAATTTTCTCAAAGGGTTGTGAAAATACGCAAGCAGTCGAGTGTTTAAAGTTCGACGTAGTGGATTTCTATTAGCTATTACATAAATGACTTAATTATCGAATTAACAAAAACAATATATACATAAATTTAGTATTTATTTTAAAAAACCTGTTGTTTTAATGAATCTAAATGTGACTAATGAGAAACTTAAAGGAACATTATGCATCATACCATAAAAATATCGTATAAAGTATAATAATAGTTCTAAGTGACCACCCAACAAAGGAATACAGGAATTATTTAGACACTCTAGACCACCAATTATTTCATCTCATTAAGTTACAAGCAGCACGACTATTTAACAGTTACAAAGACGCTCTTCAAATTATTATTAATTTCTTACACATTGTAAATTTTTTGTTTATATTGTTTATAGTGAGATGTACTTAAATAAGCTTCAGACAAATATAATATATCTATTTAGATCAACTATTATTATGATCTGTAAAAAAGTCATTAAATTATTGCAATTTACGATTGTTGAAATTCTGTGTTAAATTCATTTATGGTTAGACGAAATTTCTGAACAAAGTTTAATACGTATTGAATTCTAGCTGCGGGTGGGGCCGATGTGGCAGTGATCGACGGAATTTATATTAATTAGGTTACGAACTTAGTCTGTTAGAATAAATATACCTATAATCTGTTATATGTACTTGTGTGGGTTTATATTTAAGAAGAAAAGATGCAATTTATATTTTTTTTATGTATATGTATTAGAGAGTAATAATTAAAGAAAATAGTTACTTCACTTACTTGATAGTAACTTTAAAACTATAGTTTATTATTCGTATATGTAAGTTATAATTCTGTAAAATTTTTGAGTAAAAGAATAACAAACATCCATACACGTTCATAAACTTGGGAGTTTATAAAAATAGTATGATTAATTCTTTATTTGTCGAATAAAAAGTTACATAACATGTTTAAGAATTAGAAATACGGCGTGCACAGTAGGTGGACCCTGCTAAGCCCGGACAGCGCGACAAACAACGAGATTTACTTAATCATGTTGACAGCGGTTAAAACCGGAAGTGATCACTGGGAGACACTTTAAATTTAAATGTTAAATGACGAGACGAGTGACTTGCGACAATTTAATATAATTTGTATTCAGGAGTTAAAAGAGCAGAACAAAGGCTCTAAGGTGTTTGCAAAAGATCTATCTATTTGGCAGAGCCAGGTGACGAAACTGAAGACTGCAGGAATATATCATCCTAAGGTGAGGTTGGGTTGAGGTTAGGTGGTTGTGAAGTTTTACGGGCAGTTATACTCTTCTATACACGAACGCGTTACCAAAGATTGTCCAGACATCAGCCGTATAGAGATTATTATTATTTTTTCCCTCAAACAGTTCAGGGACAACAAGGCGCCTTGTGAAGATAGATGGACGCCCAGCCTGTCATCTTCAGAAACTATTATATACCGTCCTTCACAAAAGTTGCCACAGGTATAGAACAGGAGTGTGGTGGTGCTGTTCTTTAAAAACGTATTACCTTTTTAAAAAAACAGCGCCCCCATACCTTGCTGAAGAATTACAGACCCATCTTCTGAGCAATGTCTACAAGTTGTTCTCGAGAATCATTATGAATCATCTCGCACGCAGGTTTGATGACTTTCAGTCTCCTAAAGCCAGTTTCCATAAAAGCTTCAGCACCATAGGCCACATACATTCGTTGCGAGAGTATACAGAAGACTAAAGGGTGTAATCGGAAATTATGCTTAGCGTTTGTGTGGATTGTAAAAAAGCCTTCGATTTGTTGAAAACCTGGACTATACTGCAGTCTTTCTAAAGATTCCAGATCGACTGTCGGTACATTCAAGTGCTGAGATGCTTGTATGAAAATGCCACCACGTGAGTCAGGCTAAAGGGCTAGAGCTCGAAACCTATCACCTATACAATTGCAGAGAGGTGTTAGACAAGGAGACGTTATCTCTCCAAAACTGTTCACCGCTGCACTGGGAGAAGTCTTCAATATTATGGATTGAAGCGGGCTGGCCATCAACATAAACGCCGAGTACATCACTCACCTTCGCTTTGTCGATGACATAGCCATATGGCTGAGACTACGGATAAGTAGGAGGAGGTCAGAGGTGCTTGAAGTTGTAGATAATTACATATACTTGGTACAAACGGTACAGCTAAGAATCACAATGTTTTTTGCCAGTAATGACTTATGGTTCTGAGACGTGGTCGTTTACGATAGGCCTTTTAAGAAGGATCAAGGTCACCCAGAGAGCAATGGAAAGGGCTATGTTCGAGTTTCACTGTGAAATGAAATAAGAATCGAGGAGATTCGCAGAAGAACCCAGATCACCGATACAGCTCTAAGAATTGCTCGTCTGAAATGGCAGTGGGCGGGGCCCATCAACCGTGTAACTAATGGCGAAAGGTTCTCAAAAGATTCTCGAATAGTGACCACGTGCCGGTAGACGCGGCGTGGATAAGTCCTCGACAAGATGGGCTGACGACATAGCCAAGATCACGGAAAGTTGCTGGATGCAGACAACGCAAGACCGATCATCGTGGCGATCGTTGGGCGAGGCTATGCCTTGCTTTATATGCAAAAGAAGAAGAAGCATAAAACTGACGCCACAATATTACAATATATTAATTTTTTAGACATGGTCTTGAAATTGGAATAACTATAGAATGTGTTATAGTTGCTGTAGCAATAATACGATTAAATATCTCAACATAATATGTGATATACTTCTATAAATTTGTGTGTGGACCTGTTATATCTATTTATATGTAATACAGAAGCACTTTATGCTTGTTGGTTTTGATATATATGACTATCAAAAACAGTCTAATATTATAAGAAAGAAAATTATATTATCTTACGAAACTTGATGTAAGAATTTTATTTCAATATAATAATAACTTTTAAAAGTATTAGTTCGTCAAATAACAAGAAACAAAGGAAAATATAGTAGTCAAAATCATAAAATTAAGTAAACAAATGTGATTTCGATTGGACTGTGGACCGCCAATTTAAGTAATAGCTTGCTACCGTACGTAATATTCTTTTAAATAATTTTAGGTCTAACTTGACCTTGATTTATTATGCACCCTATTAATTTTTTAAACTTAAAATATTAAAAAAATTAATAGGGTTTATAATAAATACAGTATCAATATACTCAAAGGACTTTCCAATATGTATATCATTACTACAAAATAGTCTAAATAAAATAAAAACAAATACGTGGAAAGAATTGCATTCTTATTTTATTGACTTCCGATATATTTTTATGAATAATAAAACCACTATTATATAATATTTGTTGGATAAGTAACTAGTACTCCATAAAATCTCCGATATTTTGCTAATTTCACAAACATAAGCAACGACATAGGAACAATTCTTATCCTATATATCTGCATTTAATGGTTAATACAAAGCAAAGAAGAAAGCAATCAAGATTATTGTTTCTTAATGAAATTAAGTATGTGTCTTTTAGAATTAATACCGTATTATAGTTTCCTTATCAAGTTTACATCAAGTTTTGTTACTCAGCTGGTGTGTATTTGTTAATACATTACAAAGTTTCAACATAGTAGAGAAACTTCTCGAATATCATTAATTTTAATGAAGTTTCAATCCCAGAAATGATAATAAGTTGTTTCTGAATTTTCATAATAATTAAACTAACTTTAAATGTTTTTAATTTAGTTTTTAAAGTGTTTATTGTTTGTAATTATTTTATTAGAACTGTCGGATACCGTAACATAAAATAAATAATAAAGCGCTGCAGACGAAACACTTCATAAAAAAACATCGCATTAATCTTCTTTTATAATTAAACAGATAAATCATTAAAATCTTTATTAATAAAGGGGTATCCGATTTCACTAATGACGTCATGGCGTCCTCTCTGACAATACTTGTTGATATTATAATTAATCAGGATGGGGCGAGATGAACGGAAATCAGACATTTTAAATATATGCCTATATATATTTTATTTTCATTAGTGAATTCATAATCATTTATAATTTTCAAACGTATAATTACGTTCAATTTAGATAAATTATAGCAAATTAATCTCTGAAGTTAGTTAAACGAGTGGCATTTCTAAATAATATTTGTGAGGTCATATGCTAATACATTTAATGTTGTTCTGCAAAACGGACGCGGCATAATTAACCATAGATTCCAGATTATTTATCAATAACTTTTATAAAGTTTTAACAAAGGTATGAAAGTATTCATTGATAAATATATTTTATATATTATTTAATACTATACAATTATTAAATCAATCATATCTACTTTTCACACTCCACGTATTGAATATATAATATATACGAAACTGGGTCGTGTGTCTCTAAATATAAGAGCCATAATTGTCTATTGTTTTAATTTTTATTAAGACAGTCCTTAATTTCATGCTTTATCTCACATTTGAATGGTTTGTAAATTCGAAGCAAGATATGCTTCATTCAAATAATCTGCACTTTACTAGTATTCTCTGTATGAAATTTTTCAACTATGAAAAGTAAGTTTTAATAAAAAAAATTGGATATAAGGCAAATCTAAAACTAACAGAATTTATATTTATTTAAATGTATTTAAATAAGAGAATCTTGTTTTAAGAAAGCTAATTTATTCGAAATAACCTCATGGATAAAACAGTAGAAATATGACACAAGTTAAAGATATTCCAAAGGCCATATGAACTTCGGTAGACATTTTTATCATATATATATAGAGCAATGTTCTCTAAATTCCTTCATTTGTATGTTAATAGGAAAAAACGTAACACTTACTGCTGTTATAAATAGATGGAGAAAAAACATTATGAAAACAAAATTAATTGGAGAGGTATCGGGATTCACTAATGAAGTCATGGAGTCCTTTTGAAATACTGCTGTTATAATTGTTATAAGTATTTCATTATACGGAAATATCTGTGAAGCTTCTTAATATAATGTAATAAAATTTAGTGGGTTTAAAAAACATCCACTAAATTTTATTGTTGGTTTTTTGTTATTTGATCTATTTGATATTGACAGTTAGTAATTAGAAAAAAATAATTTATCATGAATATATGGTCATATGAGTGTTTTTAGTTTACATATTTTACGACCGATTGGTATGACTATCAAAAGTTATCAAAAAAATTAAGATAGCGATTAATACGACAAAAAATGATTTGTAAACTAAATTGTTTAATTATCCATTTAATAATAATTGTTATTAAATATGTATTGATAGATACCTAGTATCCAATATTATTACTCCATGTTATAT
The DNA here is from genome assembly GCA_918358695.1 of Melinaea menophilus ssp. n. AW-2005. Classification (NCBI taxonomy): domain Eukaryota; kingdom Metazoa; phylum Arthropoda; class Insecta; order Lepidoptera; family Nymphalidae; genus Melinaea; species Melinaea menophilus. Next base: position 14,904,952 of record OU911049.1, read on the forward strand.
TGTCAGTTTGAATTCTAAACAAAATTATTGGTGGTCATAGAACGAAATGGTCTCCGATTGCAAATGAAAATATATGAACAGGAAACTAGGTCATTTGTTTATAGACATAAAAGTCATAATTCTATAAAGTTACGGTTATGTTATATTCCCTTATTTCATCCCTTATCTAGCACATTCGAATTCCACACAATTTGAATCCAAATATGTGATATTCAAATATCAGAGAGCTTTATAGTGATTGACTTATAAAGATATAACAAATATTCTTTAATTAATTAGAAAGAACAACGCACTAATACTTAGTAATTAATAAAAAAGATATAATTTGTATTATTTTAGCCTAATCATGTATTATTAGTTGAAATTAACTGTGTTTTATAGTAAGTTTGTGAAATAAGATTTTAAAAAATACCTAGAGGTTTTAAAGCTACATATAATTATAATCAACATGCATATTAAATACTAAAATAACAACAATAATTCGTACGTCAAGATAAGCTCACTTCATAATTCCTCCAGAGATGCAACTAGCGGTGTAATAATTCTCGCAGGGTTGTCACAATTTAGTAATAACATTCACCGAATGTAATAAATGGGTCGCTTTGGACAACATGAAGTAAATAATTTTTGTTACTAGCAATACATGTATTACCCAATATAGGACAACTTGATGTTCGTATATCCTATAGTACGAGTATAAACGAACGAATTTTTATAGTAGGGTGTCTAAAATGCGTCTTGACATTTCGGTTCTTGCCAATATTTTGATAAAAATCTTAACAATAATAAATAATAATAATAATATAATAATATAATAATAATAATATATAAATATCAGTTTCTGTTGGCGGTTTCGTCCATGGAAAAGTAGTTAATAATGCCCTGTTAGCACCGAACAATATATAATATTGTCAAATGTGGGTCATTTTTATTTAATTTCACAGGATTATTATGATAAAATGGTATGGTTTATATTACATTATTTGTTGTCATTGCGTCATTTTTTAAACACATATACGTTTTTATAACCTACATTACATCTCATGAGACTCTTATATCCTAAATATTCTACATCGTAAAGAGCTTTCAAAAAATTTTCCTAAACAAGACAGCTGAGACTTCAATATTACATTTACTCCTGATACGTTTCATGTTCTTGTTATAGAACTATCAGAAAACATTCTTCAAACTTTTAATTAATTTTTACCAGTATTTTATGGAATAGAATTATTTAAAAAAAATCGTTAAAATGTTGTTTTGATATTTCTTTTCATACTTATATTATATTCGTAAATTTAGCAAGTAAACATGTGTAAAAACAAATTTGGCAAAGTAACGTAACGTATAAATATTTTAATTGTTTTTTAGTGAACGGTCTAAATTGAAAGCCAAGGTCCAATTAGTTGCTATTTCTCTTAGGTTGTGGTCAGGAAATGTTTATGCATAAATTATAATTTCCTGACTGTAGTCCAATAAATTAAATTTTTAGTTTAAAGTTTAATGATTAAACTTATAAAAAGTAATAAACAAGGAACTGCCAATCGATCTTTCTTTTTCTAAACAGTAAGTCATGGGCGTGATAACAGTTAAATTAAATTAGGAAATAAAGTGTAGCAATTTATTACAAATTTTATCTCAAATGATTTTAATTCTCATTTGTTTATTTGTCTACCCCACAAGAGACTACAATTTGAGTATTTGTATTTATGTTCGTTTACAAATTCATTTTATAGCGACAAGATAATTATATAGTATTTATTATTCTTAGATTATTTTAGTATAGCCTTTCATTTATTAGTGATTCTCTTTTATCTTTTTTCTGTTAATATTGTTTGTTAACTGGTAGATAATGCTTTAGCATTAAATTCGCCCACTGTACCATTTTTTGTACAATGAAGTTTTTTATTAATAAATAAATAACTAAAATAAATAACGAGTTCAATCCACTATAGTTTTTATTATAGAATTGTGGAACTTCGTGACTATGATTGCTCATATGTCTGTATTCAGTCATACAAAGTACATCGATGCTCGCTGTGACCTACATATTTAGACACTCCCACTGTCAGGGCGATCCACATTGAAGTTTGAATAACTTGTTCAATTGATGTTAGAAGTTTTTATAGATTTTTTCATACGGAAACTATAAACTAGAAATTGAATTTATTAGATTATAGTTAGACAAGACTTTTGCATATAGTAGCAAGTCTTCGAGAAAAGCCAATTGATTGGATCCTTATAGAAACATCAATGGTCTGTATTATATGAAATAGTTCTGAAAACATCTACGAAATTATAAATATATAGATAAAGGTAATATTTAGGTTTTGAATTTAAACCATTAATTTACAAACAATTAAAATAAGCATGTTTATTGGTTAACATACCTTCCATATTATATAATCGTCTTTTCGCTTTTCCCGGAGGTCCCAAATTTGGGTCTTCTCCATGTCGACGAGCTTCTGTTTACATATATTTTTTTCAAAATGTAAGTATATTTCACATAAACAGTTTATATTGCATTAAAGTTGATAATGTTTTGAGAAGGTATATAGTTTTTGAGGTTATTTGGAGAATATAATTAAGGCATTGCTTACATTATTTCTTATATTGTTAAGTAAATGTAAGTAACGAATATCAGTACAAACAAAATTTTAACTTGCGGCCTCCAGGATAACATTTTATAGATTTTTTAAATAAATTCCATTAAAATCTGTACGTAATATTAATTAAAGTATAAATAATGTTTTTAGATGGTTTTAAAACAAAGGTGTATCACGAGTACATTGAATATTGAAGTCTCTTCTGTCTCGTGGAGGAAGTTCGTTTGACAGCTCTTTACGATGTAGAATATCTTACAATCTGACAGTCTCGTGATATGTCAATATAAGGTTAGAAAAAGGTATACACACATAGGTACATATTTTAAAATTAATATATAATGTAATATAAACCTTAAAATTGTTTTATAATAAACTTGTAAAATAAAATAAAAATGGCCCAAATTATGTGGTCGTGGCCAATTATGTTAAGGTCCAGATAAAATATTGTAGACAATTACTAAACAGTACATTTATACTTCTATTTATTTAAATTACCTTACTAGTATATTGTGACAGCCCTACGAGAATTATTACAGCGCTAGTTACGTCTCTGGAGAAATTATGAAGTGAGCTCGTCTTAACGTACATATATATTATCATTTAATATGCCAGTTGTTACAAGTTACGGTAACAATTTAGAATTCATTTTGCATTATTATAATATCTAACTTCGTTCTCTAAATATTTTTATTATTTATTTATTTCACAAAGTTCTTATAAATTCGCTTTGGATGCTTTGGATGGAAATAAAAATACAATTGACATGATATCTGTTTTATTTATTTATTTTAAATTCTAATTATTAATGCTTTACTTTTTTTAATTTAAAGAAATGTTCTTTATATCCTCATAAGAAAATCACTATCAAGCTTCAGAGTATTAGAATATCACATATTTGGATTCAAATTGTGTGGAATTCGAATATGCGAGATAAGGCATGAAATAAGGGTCTGCGATATAACCGTAACTATATACAATTATGAGTCTTATATCTTAGGACACATGATCTAGTTTCTTATTTATATATTTTCATCTGTAAGTGGTGAGCATTTCGTGGTATGGCTAGCAATAATTTTGTGCAGAATTCAAACTGACACTATATCATGGAGTATTCATATTGGATATCGTGAAATGTAGGTAAATTGATATATATTATATATTTTTAATTAAAAAAATGTGATTTACGAAACCTATTCTGTAATCATAACATATGATATAAACTGAAAATATATACATATATCTATAAATAATAAAATACATCAAACCAAAACCAAAAATTAGAATGAGTAGGTACTCTAGTGCTAAAACCAAGCCGGAAGAGATAATAGTGTATAATACTGAGAAATATAAATGTAACTTCAATCTATACATTAATTTATAGTTTTATATTTTATTCATGTATAAATGAGACATTTTTTTATTGTTTACTATGGATAACGTATTATAAATAAAAAACGGTTTGACAAATCTTAATATTAATTATATTATTACTTGACATATTAACAAGTGTCGGATATTCTCGTACAATTAAATAATTGATTAACAAACCAGAAAGGACTCCATGACATCGTTAGTGAATCCCGATATCTCCCCAATTAATTGTGTTTTCATAATGATTTTTCTGCATCTACTTATAACTGTAGCATTATGTAAGAATATTGATTACTTTATAAAACTATTGCTCAGAGACAATGCAATTTCTTTTTGGGAATGCAATTTTTTTCATACTTCATCCTATTTTATTCTCATAAATTATTCTTTTCCAGAATTGAATTAGTTTTCTATTGATATATAAAATGAAATCCACAGAACATTTTACTATATATAAAGGATAAAAATATCTCTATCGACATCCACATGGCGATTGGTATCGTATTAAACTTGTACGATATTTTACCTATTTCATCTGTACTATTACTTGGAACAAAGTAGTTTTTATATAACAAGACTTGGATCTTTAATTAATAAACTTTCTAGATTAGATTACATTTCCTAAATAGCTGGTTTCGTGAATGTTCCAAAATATAGAGAAAAGCTTTTTCTAGAGAGTAAGTAGCCTTTTCAACTATTAGGGTAATTCCAAACTTGTTAAATATTTTTTTAGTTTTTAAAAACGATTCTTTTCATAAACAAACTTCTAAAAATATTAGAATGACTGACATGCTTGATAAATCGCATAAAAAATACTTTTGATGTCGGGGTGAATGGATTGTAGCATATTTGGGTTCAATTGTATGAACGATATGAGATGAAGCATGAAATAACGGACTATAACATAAATGTTGCCACGATACACGATTATGGCTCTAATAGTTTAAGATACATGACCCAGTTTCGTGTACACACATATTCACCAACAATTTGTGAACATAACACTGTGTGGAATTCAAGGAGACCCATAAAGTGAATCGTAATAAGTGGATATGATTAATTAAATAATTTTGTATACTAATAAATAATATACAATAAATATTAAAAAAATACTTTAATATTATTAATTGCTATAAAATATTTTATAAAAGTTATTGCTAAATAATCAGGAATCTATTACAATTATCAGGATTTATTTAATTATGCCGCACCAATTTTGCAAAATATTATACAGTGTACTGGCATGTGACGTCACCAATGTTTCTCTGTTTGGTCACGGAATTAGAGACGTCACTCATTTAACCTTTTTCTGAAATTTATTTACATGCAATTTTATAATCGGATCCAAATCATTTTAACTGGTCATTATGTGATATCTATTTTATATTATATAACTAGCTTTTCCCCTTATCGATACAAATCAAGAGATTTTTGTAGCAAAGTAAAAGTTACGTACATCCATAAGTTAACTTTTAAACAAATTACTTTAAATATATTTTTAAACATATATTTGTATGATGTTCAAATAAAGTATTAAATTGTACCGAGGTCTACATAGAGTTAAATTGGACTTTAACTTTTATGTGCTCATTTATATTCGGAGAACTTACTATAAAACTAAGAAATTACAAATTATACATATATTAAGTAATTCTGATTTCCGTTCGTTATCAAAAAAGTTGCCATGGAATATCTCGCCCCATCCTGATTAATTACAATACCAACAAGTATTTTCAGAGAGGATGCCATGATATTATTAGTGAATTCCGATTTTCATTATTTAAGTATTTTAATGATCTGTTTAATTATAAAAGAAGGTGTAGTGTTTTTGTTTTAAGAGTTTGTCAAATTGACGTTTTATCAAAAATGTAATAAATATAATATTATTAAACTTATTTATTTGTTTCTGACCGTTATTAAAAAAATAGCTAATTAATATTTATATGTGAGTTTACAATCAGAATTGTCTTTTGAATAAAGTTTAAGGATAACGGTCTTTGATAGTAAATGGTGCCATTAGCCCTAAATATAAAAAAAAATTAAAGCTATAGGTGTGTTGCCACTCTTGAAGTATTCCTGAAGGTTGTGTTTACCATTGGTGAACGATGGTACACAAAGAGAATAAACAATATCATATTAAGTACATTGATATTGAAGAGACATATTTTAATCTTTGCGTACAATGCAAATGTAAAGATTTTCTAGATTTAAGCAATAGAAAGTATTTTTAGTTTCTGAAATCATGTGCAGACATCAGATGAAATAAATATGTGTTGATATAGGTGAAGAAGTTACTTTGATAAAATCTTCTAAACAAAGCCTTCTCTTCTAGTGATGGAAGAATGTAAATGGTACTAAGATCAACTTACTATGGTGTTCACCTAATTGTTGAATGACAAATATTCGAATTTCTTATAAGACATATTGTATGCAGATATTTTTCTTCACCGCCGAGAACCATATGAATAACCAGGGATCAAACCCGAGACAAGTCTGTATAAGACAAGCATTCATACCATTACACCAAACTGTTGCGACGATTTCTCCTTAAATTACTAAACATTACAATTGGATTAAGTGTTTATTTTCCAAGCCCGTATCATAAGTTGAAGAGAAAATTCACACCAGTTGCTATTTATTACAGGGTTGTGCCAACATGCAAGTCCTTTATAGAGCATTTTCTTTATATTGCATAAATTACTTAATATATACAGTATTTATTATTAAATACGAAAATATTTGTTTTAATAAATCTAAATGTGGATAAATTACTGCTATGATTCAAAGTGGAATAGATATAATAGCGGAGTAAGAGTTATATTTGACAACCCCATTACAAGTATATATGACTTATAGATATAATAACAGGGTAATAGTTATAATTGACAACCCTACTATTAGTATATATAACTTATTCAGCCACTATATTTAGATCACCAATCCTGTCATCTCTTCGACATACAAGTATCAGGAGCGTGTAACAGTATTTGTAACTCTCTCTTTTCAGATTAATTGACTCAAGAATTTCCATATCTCAAAAAGATCTCACAATAATTGCATGTACTTCAATAAGCTATATATATATTATTTATTAATTATTACTATGATCTGTAAAACAGTCACTAAATAATTGTAATTTACTGTTACATAAATTCGGTATTGAATTAATTTTTGAATAAAATGTGTATTGAATTCTAGTGGTGTGTGGTGTCGGTGTGGCAGCGATATTTATATTAATTAGTTTACACGGTTTGTCTGTTACAACAAATATTTATAACATAATATACTTTTGTTGATTTGAATAATGAAGAAAAGCTGCAACTTGTATTTTTTTATGAATATGTTTCTTCGTTGAATAATTTTAGACGTCAGACAATATAAATAACAGAAAAATATAAATAATTCTCAGATGTTTTTCTGTCGTTTTTATATTTATTGTTTAATTTTGTTCATCTTATAGAATATCTTTACAAGTGATAGCAAATGTATTTTTTGTATATATTAATTATATTATATATAAGTTATCATCCATCCTTCTTAACAAACTATGTATGTAATAGTAATAGGGTTAAATTCACTCACTACAAACTCACACTAATACAAATATCCTTCAAATAAAAGGTAAACAAAGTGTTCACATTTTGGAAATACGTCTTACGGAACGAGGCTACCTTATCATACGTGACAGCGGGAAATACAACATGGCGCTGATAAATTGTAACAATTAATTGCATTGTTTAAATTTATAATTACTATTTACATAAGTATAAATTATAAAACGTTACATTAATAATAAATTAATTGATTATGGAAATGTCGTTGTTTTTAATAACAAAACCAATCTTGCGCTGAATTAATTTATACCAGATACTTTAATTTTAAACGTATATTTTATTCACCGCAAAAGCTAATTAATATTAATTCTGCCAACCGACCGACGCCAGAATATTTCAATATGTATTGTCAGAGATAGTCTTGAAATTGAATTATTTCATATATAATGTAAGAGACGAAGCTTCTTAGCATTCCATGGATTCACCGTGCGGGTGCCGGGCCCATCGCGTTGCAAGAAGAGGAGCGCAAACAATGCCTGGGACTTGCGACCCAGATGTAGGTTTAAGGGGCCCCTTTACTATGCGCATACACGCTCACCTTCACTGTTTACGCTCCTCTCCCTACCTAACCAAATATCGTAAGAACCTAATAAAGCCGCCTTTGAAATACGTTCCAGAAATGAACTGATGATCGTTCTAGAAAGGCCGAGATCCTTAAATAAGTTGTAGAGAGATTTTGCTGTTATACCTCTCGCTCCTACTTCTACAGCGTACAAATTAACTATAAATCTATTCCTGATCAGTTCGTTACATAGTTCGTAATACTTGTTAAGCTTAAATGTATGATCTTTGGGTATGTTTGTTTCCCAGGGTACAGTAAGCTCCACAAGTATAACGCGCCTTAGTTGTTTTGAATACAGGAATAAGTCCGGCCTAGATGACGAAACACAAACATCCCCGGGGATTTTGTATTGCCTTTCATACGTGTCCATCATGAGAGTCCAATCAGGAGACGCGTCCAAGATGGAATAAGGTTTTAATTTAGATTTTTTGGACGAACCTGCCTTTACGAACTCTACTGATTTTTTGGTGGTTGTTATACCCCTCTGCGCTCTTGCTACAGAAAGACTAACCGCTTCTCGTATGATTTCTAATACTTTATCGTGGCGACGCGAGTATTTACCTCTATTTAATAGTACCCTACACCCTACTAGCAAGTGTTTCGCGGTTCCTACTGCCTCCCCGCAGATGTTGCAAGATTTTTCGGTGGCTTTGCCCCATCTTACTAAGTTACTTTGATCTGGGAGAGTCATTTGGAATGCATTAAGATAAAATTTTAATAATGCTGGGGACCAATCATGAAGCAGGGTGCGCCATCTCAAAGCTAGCGGAATACAAAAATCTCCTATGGTCACCCATTCGTTTTGCAATTCTAGGCTCATCGCGTGCAACCGGTAATTATCATTTTCATCGTGCCGAATAAAGGATTTTATTATTTCTATGTCTGGTTCTTTCCTACTTGATCCTAGCCCTGCTTTATTTGTTTGAGCACCTATCATAAATTGTTTATGGAATTGAAGTCGTGACTCCAGCTCTGCGGCAATTTTATCTTTTGGGAGAGATGTTACAGTATCATCATTCGACTTTGAGATGATATGTCTCTTGGTCACTCTTAGGTGTTTATAGAGTTCCGATGGTTTCTTTAATTTTAACCCAAAATTATGTCGGTCTCTAAATAAGGTAGAAGAGTCCGCTGGATGCGCTAACCCGAGCCATGACTTCAATGTCCTTATGACGCTTGCATCTAACTTTAACAAAAGGGTCTTATTAATATCGTAAACGAGGAAAGGCCAATTTAAACGTGATGTTAAATAATTATCGTATATCCAAGCCTTTTTGATGTTACTTATTGGCTGATTGTCTACCTTTTTAAGATCATTCAAAAAGTTATCGACTATTAAATCTAAAGATGGAGTACGCCCTTGGTAATCGATTTTTTTGCCTAAGAATTTGAACGGAGCTGCGTCGGTAATAGTAGTAACGCACAAGAGGTATATCTGGTGTTCCGCCTACCCAGACACAGACTGTAGCATTTATTGGGTTTTGTCCTCAATCCGTCCGTCCAAGCACAGAAATCCTCCACAACATTTAAAAGTAGCTGACATTGTTTTGGATTACGTGTCAGTATCGCGAGATCGTCTGCGAATGCTAGTATGGATTCTGTGTATTTATTGTTAAACTTAAACCGATAACCCCATTTCTTTTCGTTTTTAATTAATTTATCTATTAAAATATTGATCACTATGTTAAATATAATTGGAGAAATACAACAACCTTGAAATAAACCTATGTTGTAATTTAATGGTTTGGAATGATTTTCATTTGTGATTATGGAAAATTTTAATTTTGAATAATATGATGCAATCATGTCACTTACTAACGTAGGAAAGTTATACCATCTTAGCGCGAACGTCATCAGTTCATGTTGTACCGACCCGAAAGCGTTCTCTAAGTCTATCCAACATACCGTTATTTGTCTTTCACTATTTCTGGCATCTTTAAGGCTTTCCGATAGTAACGTATTATGTTCGAGGCATCCAGAAATGCCAGGCAAAAACCCTTTCTGGTGATAAGGCCCGAAATATTTATTATTTATCATGAATTGCGTCATTTTTGTTTGTAAAAAAGAAAAAAATATTTTTGATATTGTATTTGTTAGAGCTATCGGTCTAGTGTCCCTAGGATCCGAGACATTGTCGCTTTTGGGAATGAGGATAAAAAGAGCATTTCCGAATGTTACCGGTGTTTGTCCTCTTGACCAGATTTTATCGAATATATTCAATAGATGTTTATGAATCGACGGACATTTTTTATAAACTATATAAGGGATACCATCCGGACCTGGCGCTGACTTAGATGGTTTATTTTTAATTATTTTATTGATTTCCTCCAAAGTTGGTGGGTTGGCATGAAAATCTATGGATGGACTCTCAGGTTTTCGATCGTTGGGATCCCCATACAGCCTTTGATTTTTAGGCACTTCGTATGTGCTTTTATAATAATCAAAAATTTGCTCGTTGGTCAAGAGGAGTTTACATTTTTCGTCTTTGAAAATGTTTTTAGAGTACTTAAAAGGATTTTTATCAAAGTCTACTTCGTGTTTTGCCCGGTCAAAGCTATCACGGTTTTTTGTTATTTGTTGTGATATGCCTTGTATTAATTTAAGAATTGACCTTAATGCCCTAGACAGTTGGTGACTAAGTTGGTTGTCGCCCATGGCTTTGGCCCTACGAAGTTTCTTTATGAGGTCCCTTTTTTTCCTTCTCATTTTCAATTTAAAACCGTTTTCTTTATACTTGTGAGCATAACGATTCGAAGGTGGATAGTGCTCATTGAAGTAGTCAAAAATAGTATTTTGTAGAGTCTCTACTTGCGCGTTGAGTACCTGGTTTGAGTGCTCTAACAGGTCCGCTATATTTTGATCGTGTATTTTCCATGTCGATTGTTTAATAGTGGGAATGCTAAGACGCGTCCGGATGGTTATGGACTCCTGGTGATTCGCATTCAATGGTTCACCATGGGATGTATGAGGGTAAACTCTATCCGAAGTGAAAATAATAGTAACTATATCAATAATACGAATAAACTGAGTATACAATAAATACTCAATATTATATGTGATCTACTTGTTTAAATTTGTGAGTGGAACTTCGTTATTTAGCTATAGGTATTTATACGTAATACAGAGGCATATTATTTTGTAGGTTATGAAATATTTAACTATCAGAAAATAATCTAAAATAATAAGAAAGAAAATCATTCTACGAAATTTAATTTAATTTAATTATATTTAATTGGGGATAACAATTTTATTTAAAAAAATATGGTAATATATATCTTTTAAAATTGCTTAACTAATACTAACCAATTGACAATAACAAGAACAATATAAAAGTCAGGATCCTAAAACTAAGTTAACAAATTCTTTTGGACTGCACTGTAGATCGATCTATCTGCACTACCTATATATCTTGGCTGGTTAACCTGCGTAATACTAACATGACATCTAAACAATGAAATAATAAAAACTGTATGTAATATACTATCAATATAGTCACAGGACTATCTACTGTATCATTATTATGAAAAAGCCTCATTATACCCTGTATCGTCTGTGTGCTCTGTGTGCTCTGTGTTGTAAGCAGTTCTATATATTAAAGAGGTCCCAATACTATTTCCTATTCATTGCACCTGAATTCAATATTCAATTTTCTCCTCATACTTTTATATAGTTTATTTATTTTATATATTTATAAAATATGACTGTATTTTTGTTTTAAAAAGTCATCTTCTCCTTATTCTATTAGTTTCCAGTGCATTTTGTAAATAATCTTTTATGGAAACGATCAACTATTATATTAAATAAATAACACGTACTCTAAAAAATAGTCTCTGTAGATTTATTATTTATTAGATACAATAAATTATTGTTTCTCTATTAAATTGTTTTCTTTTAGAATCAATACCGTAATATTTTTCTTATCAAGTTTACATCGAGTTTTGTTATTCAGCTGGTGTGTGTTTGTTGATACATTGCAAAGTTTCAGCATAATAGAGACTTCTCGAATATCATTAATTTTAATGAAGTTTAAATCGCAGTAATAATAAGAGTTGGTTCTGAATATTCATACAAACTTTAAATGTTTTTAATTTACTTTTTAAAGCGCTTATCGTTTGAAATGATTTCATTAGAACTATTGATTGCGTCTAAATAAAATAAATAATAAAGCGCAGCAGATAAGCTTTTTTTACATAACACGAAATCAAATTGATAATTTTTTTATATAATCAAACAGAAAAATCCTTATAAAAGTTATTTAATGAAGAGGTGTCGTAACACTAATGATGTGATGGCGTCCTCTTTGATACTTCATGTTGGTTGTAACAAGCATGGTGGTGCGAGAATTTCTGAAGAAACTTAATAATAGTGAATGGAAATCAGACATTTTAAATAAATATATATTTTGTACTATTCTAGTGTTAAAGTAAATTCTCCGAATATAAATGAATACGTATAAGTGAAAATTCAATCTAATTCTCTGTACAATTAAATTAAAAGTATATTTTATAATAAATTTGTAACTGACAGTAATGTTTACAGATAGATCCTGTTATCTCTTACATGTCACTTGTTTATTAATATTATTTATTATTATTATTTTTTTTTTAAACTAGTTTTATACAAGTAAATTCGTGAAATTAAGTTAAATTAATGCAAATTAATCTCTAAAATTAGTTAAATGAGTGACATTTATAATTCAGTGACTAAATAGGGGAGTATTCGTAACGTCACATGCTAGTATATTGTATGCTGTTAAGCAAAATAGACGAGGCATAAAAAAATAAATCCTAATAATAAATGTTTGATTATTTAACAACAATTTCTATGTTTAATAAAGGTATGAAAGTATTTATTTATATATATTTACAATTGATATATTATTATTAGTATACGATGTTTTTAAATCAATCATATCCAATGTTCATACAGCGACATGATCACCAATTGTGTGAATATGTATGTACACGAAACTGGGTCATGTGTTTTTGAATATAACAACCATATTCGTGTATTGTTGTCACATTTATTTTACAGTCTTCTATTTTACACCTTATCACACACACGAATCGTTTGGACAATTTGAATCCAAAATTGATACACCTCAATAATTATTATCTGTATGAGATTCTTTATAAAATATCATTTCTATACTCACTTGGTTTGGATATGAAAAAAGTAGTTTTTGGTTAAACATCTTGATGTAAGGCTATTTTAAAACTATCAGATTTTTTATATATTTGTAACTAACATAACAGTTGAAAAGCTATACATTATACTTTCGCGACAATTTTTGAAAGAGTTTTATGAATCTAGAAAGTATATTATTTTAAAAACATAGGCCTGATCCATAAAAGTTTATTGGTATGACTGTCAAAATAGCTTTTTAAATCACCCTTGTTATTGCTTGTACTCTTAAAAATGGAGGACTATTTAAGTTAGATAATTATAATCAAAATTCATTTTAATAATAATATTATACTTACTCGTAAGTCAAGACGAGCTCACTTTCTAATTTCTCCAGCGATGTTTCTAGCGGCGTAATAATTCTAGTAGAGTTGTCAGAATATATTAATTAAATTAATCAAACAAATCTCTTAAATTATTTATGTTAGCAACACTACATGTATTAGCAAAAATAATAACTGGTGTCAAAATAATAATTATCTTGACCACAGTAAAGGCTCCGACCAGAACTTAAATAAATATTATCCATACTAGTTTTTTCTTTTGAACCGTCATAAAAATAATAATAACTTCTCCACCAATTATCTATATATCTACATACATATAAACACTTGTCTACATACACAAAATGAATGTATTGTACTTATAAGATTTTTTGTACTCTCCTAGTCTCACCTATGTCGCACTCCGGATGTAGTACATCGTCATATTTTATTAAAAAATAAGTTATTTTTTAAATTAGTTTATTAATTCCTTAACGCGACTTACGGGTAGTGCGTAGTAGGAAATACTGAAATCATGTGTTCAAAATCCAACAGAATATGGAAAGGGCAGATATTCTATAATAGCAGATAATGGTGAGATTTAAAAAACTCTTTTCGTTTAGAATTTATCATCATACTAGTGTATAATTTACTATTTTGTATATAATTTTTAATAAATATTTTTTTTTCTGAAATATTGAAGGAAACTTTCTGATATATGTTATTCGTCGTTCCTTTATATTATTTTCCTTGGAAAAACAATAGAACATAAAAATTTAAATATACACATCTCTTTTCGAATTCCGTTCCGAGTTGAAAAAAAAACATAAGGCACTTCGTTCCTCACGAGGACATCCCGATCAAACAATTTTTGTTATCTAATTTAGTACCTTATATTTTGATTATAAGATCTGTATTTTCTAAAACGTATATACATTTTCTTAACCTTATATCTCATGAGACTCTGTTATATCTTAACGTGTTTTACATCCTAAAGAGCTCTCAAACGAATTTCCTCAACAAGATAGACGCGACTTCAATATTCAATTTCCTCGTGATACGCTTTTGTTTTAAAACTATCTAAAAACATTCTTTATATTTTTATAAATATTATGTAATAGTAATTTATGGAATTAAAAAATGGGAGAAAGTTATCAAAGAAGTCAGAACAATCTTTTGTTTTAAAAACAATTACACAAATGGCGTGAATGTGTTTAAAGTTAAATTTAATACCACAAAACAATGTAGGACATTATACACACATATATAAACAATTCTACTACAAATATACAAGAGATATTCATACTCAATTAATTAATTTTAAAACTTCGTTAAATTCTATTTGGATGTTTTTCTAATTTTAGACGATAAAATTAAAAAAATGCCATTTAAATATTTCTTGTATTTCAATTCTTTAAAATATAATACGAGTAGCTATCAATTTATTTGTTTCACGCTATTAACGTCATATATCGTACATTTACAAATAATAGATTTGTATTTCTAGCTCAATGTTGTCATATCAAAGTATAATTTACAATGTCACAATTAAAATGATACCGATCATTAATCTTACAAATACATATCATATTAATTGCCCGCATAGATTTATTATATTTTATCCATAGAACTTTCAAATTATCTTTATGGTTTAAATATATAATGTAAAATTGAGATTTATTCTTAATTATTTTATTACTTTTAATAGCATTCTTAATAAATCAATCTTTTAAAGTTTAAAAGTATTATTATATATCACCCCCACAAAAGTATAAAGGAAAATGTAAACAACTGAACTGTCACTATTAATCAACGCCATGTTGTATTTCCCGCTGTCACGTGTGATAAGGCGACCTCGTTCCGTAAGATGTATTTCTAAAACATAAACATCTTTTGAAATATATTTATTTTAAATATATAAAATGTAAGAGGAAAATAATGTTAGATATTACTGAATTATACATAATTGTACGAGGTTCGATTTCGACTTAAGACCAATTTATATGATTTGCAAATTGTTATTCCAAGTCCGTTTTTATAATTTTTAATAGTATGCTATTAATATAGTATTATATTATAAATTACAAATATACTCAACTATCGAGATTATTCGTTGTTGCTTTGCATGCAGCATGTCCATATTCAGTCACTCAATGTATGCGGCGTACCTCACATTGATCAAACACTAGGCACCATGTATTAGAGATATTTCTCCAGTAATTTCCAATGAAGTACCAGTGGTTCTTGTTTACAGTAGAGTTGTCATTTACTACAATACTTGATTACTTTGTTCAGTTTTTAAACATCTTTGAAATACTCTTTATTACTTGATATTATTTGGAGAATGTAATATATACGAAACAACAACAACAGAAAAAATATACATAACAAAAACTACGTATTTAACAAGTCAAGCAAAAGATAAAAGCTATATTGATAGAAATGCAAAGTTCGTCAATTAGGATACATTTATATAAACAATTCCAGACATATTACACGTCTATATTTTAAACTGGTGATAAGAATTTTATCTTTATTTGTTGTCGCCCGTAGATATTTAGAACAAAATCTTACGCCGTCGCTATTGGGAATGGGGGCAGGGGCGGCTCTAGCTCGTCTAGCGCCCGTGTGCAATGAAACCCTGGCGCCCCCTACGCCTCCCATGATGGTCCAAGACGATGCTCTTAGCCGTGAGGCAGCGGCGCCCGTGTGCATTGGACATCCTGCACTATAGGTTAAGCCGCCCCTGATCAGGGGTGATAAAAGTAGTCGAACACAGATAAGGAAAGGAATTATAACTATTACATTTACTTCACACCGATATTTTCAAAAGAAAATAAATGTATTTCAAATTTAAAATCCAGTCTAAGTCGTTTCAGAATTTATTAATGACTATTTCATACAATTTAGGAACATATAATTCTAAAGACAAATGAAAATTAAATTCTAGCATTAATTAATTCGTATGAAAATTTATAAACTAAATTATAAATTTATTTTATGTTTGTTATTTGTCGTAGCGTCATTAGTTGATGTCAAATGAGCACAATAAATTTTGAATCATTTGCTTTTATGTACGTGTATATATACGTGTGGCATCACAGCTACCAAACGGATGGATCGATTTGGGTGCGATTTCTTCAATTCTGTTGAAGAGGTTTTTAGCTATGTTTGATAATAAATTTGATACATATTCATAAATATCTATGTCTATGGAAGCTTTATGAAGTATGAAAATACAACGAGTTAGCGCCGCTCCTTATTACACAAAAATATATTTCATTTCATACAATATACTAAAATCTTAGTTCCCAAATCAAACAATATTAATTACATTTCATTAAATAGAATGAATATTCATAGTTTAATACTTTCTTTCTCATTTTCTTATAATATCTGTGAATTTTTTTTAAATTATATTTAGCTGTTATAGCATTTGTTCGTTAATATAAAATAAAAAATAACTGAAGTATTTATAAAAAATACTTAGTAATACGCTATTATATATATTAGATTTATAAATTAGTTACTGAAATACATATTATTATTTCAAAATGTTTATAACATTTTTAGTCGTGTTAAGATTATTTAAATTTTAATCTAAACAGCATACAAATTTATATTCATTCAAAAACTACCACATAACTTGATAAAATAACTAAACTCTATCAGCAAACGATTTTATTGATGTTTTGACGCTTTCAAAACTCAAACTTCCACCTTAAAAATATTTAAACCGCTTCAGTTTTGTGTCACGAAATATCTGCACGTGACGTCACAGATTGTCCTCTATTCAGTTGTGAAATTACGTGCGTCACAACAATAAACTGATTTTAGTCATATTTTACTATATCACTAAATATCTGTTAAAGATTGGAAAAAAAATCACCTAAATTTTAAATTATGGTTAAATAATGTCAAAAAGTAAAACCAGGAAATTATTTTGCACCAAAATAAAGTCAGCTCAAAACAATAATTTATTTTAACAACAACTATTTACAAAATCCTACACTTCATGAAGCAATTTGATACTTTTTACAATAACAATGAATATTCAGAGAAAATTTACACTTATTATGACAAGCTTCGTTATAATTAATGATATTCAAGGAGTTTCATGATTATCTTAAACTTTGTTATGTAACAAACAAACACCACTTCAAAAGTAAACATACATAAATAAAGAAAGGAGTTATCCTTTGGTCTTTTATCTTTTTGTATATATACTCGTAAATCCCGTGTCACGATGTACGTTTGCTCTATTTTTTGTACCTACTGAACGGATTTCAATGATGTTTTGTAGACATCTATCGCTTGGTCCAATTTAAAAAGTAAAATTCGATTGATAATCCTATTTCTTTTATTATTAAATTGAGTTTTTTTTATATATAAAGGGTTTAATTAGGGCGGCGTTAATAACACAATTTTAATTAATGTAAGATAGTTTATGAAAAAGCGGAAGGAATGGCTGGCAACAGCTAGTGTTATATAAAATATATGTCGTATTGATATGTTCAAATCAAGTTCCACACAGCTTCAATAGCAAGTATTTTATGTAAACAAGAGCTATTATTCTTTGCATTATCAAGTGATATAAACTTATATTATGTGACTTTTTATTCCGTATTAATATTGATATAAGTGTGAAGCTTAAAATTCCATGAAAGCCTATTTCGAAATAACAGTACAGATGAAATGTTTAAAATAACCTATAAGTTTAATCTTTTTTATCGTTTGTGTTTATTGAAATGGTCTGTAAATCGTATGTATGTAAATAAAAAAGCAAAATTTACTACACGAGAAGAATAAAATATGAGGATAAACCAGTTTATGATGACTTATAAAAGAATATCGGATTCCGAAAAAAATGTATATAAAATCATCACCATTTTGTAATGCTGCAGTTACAAGTAGATGCAGAAAAATCATTATGAAAACAGGATTAATTGAAGAGGTATCGGGATTCACTAATGAAATCGTGGAGTCCTTTCGAAAAGCTGAATTATAATTGTTATAAATAATTTAATTATAGGAGAATTTCTGTGACAGTTGTGAATGTTTAATGTTATAAATAAAGTACTAATAATAAGATTGGTTAACAGTTTTTGAGTTATAAATGGAAGTACAGAAGGATATACAATATTGAAAGCTGTGTAATATATAAGTATTTTTGAATATATGATATATATCATGGATGAAAGAATCAAAACAAAATTTATTAAAATTACCTAATGCGTAGAAGAAATAATAGTTCTCCAGCTCTTCAGTTGTTTGTATTGTTTTATTTACATATTTAAATTCTTAAATATATAATGTATTATATTATATATAATATAATATAATAATAAAGTCTTTTAATATATAAAAATGTACTAGTGTAAAAGATATTAAAAAATTCAAATTCTTTAAAAAGTTTATTTAAGTTAGTGAAAATATGAGAGTTATAGAAAATATAAAGTTAGGTTAAGCATCTTCATTTTTAAATATATTTATATATATATATATATATATATATATATATATATATATATATATATATATATATATACTAGAAAATAGTGTAAAGTAAAAGTAATCAAATCCTTTTCAGTCAGTGAGGACAATATGGAGAAACAAAAGTCAGCTACTGACTATGAATCACTTGATGTTACTAACACAGACTCCGCAAGATAAATATTGGAGTCTTAAAATCTCTTTTTAAAACCTAATTATATAGTTTATTAGTCTTTTCTGGCTTGGGTGCAATTATGAATTTAGGTTTAAAAAACACTCATTACTTTTTATTGTTGATTAATTTTAATTTACAGTAAAAAAATATTTAAAATAAGTACAAACTTTTTTTTTTAATTATTAAAATTAAAAATAAGGTAGAAATTGGTATAACCGTCATATAGTCTTCTTTGTAATTTTACATCGACTGTAATTTTATTGTATATTTTCAAATCACTTAATTCGCTATAAATTTATCTTTATTTCAAAACAACTAGCTTATTAAAATGGAGATGGACACTGTCGATAAAAAGGACGTCCCAAATAAATTGTATTATCAATTACAAAAATTATAGAATTATATTTATTAAATGTGTTAAATAAATCCTAAACAATATTAATACTTCATGTTACATTGTCAGTTTGAATCCCACTCAAAATTATTGGTATATACAACGAAATGCTCTCCAATTGTAGATAAAATATACGAACAGGAAACTAGGTCATGTAGCTTTAGAAATAAAAGTCATAATTGTATACGGTTACGGTTACTTTATAGACTCTTGTTTCATCGCTTATCTCGCACATTTTAAAACCACAACAGTTTGAATCCAAATTTGCGATATTCGAATACTCTACAGCTTGATTTTGTCTTATGAAGAACATTTCTTTTAATTAAAATAAAAAGGGTTAATGACTGAAAAGAAATCGTATTAGTATTTTCAGCCTAATCATGTAATGTTAATTACCATTAAATCTTTCATAATTTTTAAGAGGTTTGTAAAAAATTAAATAATAAGATTTAGACAACTTTTAAAGCTAGAAATGATAATAATGCAAAAAAAACATTCCAGATTATTAATGTTACTTATAACAATAATACGTACCAAACTCGAGCTCACTTCATATTTCTCCAGAGATATAACTAGCGGTGTAATAATTCTCGCAGGATTGTAACATTATTCTTATAAAACTAATCGAATGAAAGAATTGCGTTACTTTAGATAACATTAATTAAATAATTTATAATAGTAACAATAAATGAATATAAAATTAAAAATATGATAATTTGAATTTAGTATTACTTACACGAAATGACCCAGAGATATTCAGACTTCATGGTAGGTTGTCTTAATTTGGGCCATAGTGACAATTGCCTTATGTTGAGGCAATAACAAAGCTGTCCTACAGAAACATAGCGGTGACGCTGTCACGGGCAATAGGACTTACAGCAGAGATAATACAAAAAAAACAGAAAATTAATATATGATACAGATACTAGGTTCTATCCGCGGCTTTGTCCATAGAAAAATACTTAATAATACTTCGATTCGATTTTAACACTTATTGTAACATAACAGTAACAGATTATTTTGTAATTGAAATGAAGTAGGTAAGAATATTGCCAACTTTAGTGGACCATTTTCATTTTATTTTACAATTGATTAATAATAAAATAACAAGTTATTGTTTATATAATATTATATGTTGTAAAACTTACGACAATTTTTAAACATGTAAAGGTTTTTGTAACCTTGTACCTCACGAGACTGATATATCGTAAGATGTTCTACATCGTAAAGAGCTCTCAAAACAATGTCCTACGTACAACTACGAATTCCCCGTTATAAGCTTCAAGCGCTTTCTATGAATCTATCTAATATCTATTTGAAAACATTCTTTAAAGCTTTATAAATATTCCATACCTGTATTTATTGGAATCCAATTATTAAAAAAAACAGTAGAACTCGTTTGTTTTGATATTTCTTTTCATACATTAACTTGACAAAGTAAGAAAGAATGAAATGTAAGCAATTACATATTTGTGTGTCATAAATATACTTTAAATAAAAATATACCTTTTCAAAATATTATTAATATTAAACCCATATTGTAAACAATGTCGCGAGTCTGTAACTTCTAGGAAAACAACGAAAATAGGATTGCACTATTTTATAGAAGTTAAGATTAATTAAGGTAAGTAACACGGTTACTGAACTACCAGAAGGAATGGATAGAGTCCGAGAGATCGCAGGTTTGAGTCTTGCTTATATTACATATTAATTTTAAATTAAAAAATTTAAAATTAGCTTCGTCATTGAACATGTTTTAACACGATTATTAAAACCTAACGTATAAATACTTTAATTTTTTCAAAAACAATGGAGTACTTTCAAAACCTAAATATTACTTTAATGCATCTATCTAATCTATATTTAATGTATCTATCTGTATTTTTGTATTTACATTTAGAACTATTCAATGGAATACCGTCCAGTAATATGTATATCTATAACGATAAAAATCCAATCAGTTGCGATTTCCCGTAGGGTTGTTACTATACACATAAAATATCGACTGACTATAGTTCAATAAATTAAATTTATAGTTTTTAGTTTAACTATTATTAAGAGTTTATAAACAGTATTAAACAAGTAATTTTTAAACAGTCTCCAATCTTTTATAATGTTAAAGAGATAAAAGTGAAATTAAATAATACAACAATGCTTAGCGATAAAATAATAAAAATATACAAATTTTGTCTCAGATTATTTAAATTCCATCGCATTTGAGCATTTGACAACCCTACAACAAAAAAACAAGAGATGTTCAGACTTCAATACACATCGCCCAGGGAGAGTTTAGATATTTAGGACAGAGAGAGCATATGTTAGCTTACCTGATATACTTTGCAGGACTGAATATTAACATCAAATACGAGCAATTTGTCAATTGATACATTTTTAAATAGTATTAGTAGAAGCACTAGCATTGGAAACAACAATAAGAGATGTTCAACTACGACTACTAAGTTTGATAAATATATGTTGTGAAACCTTTTTTATTAATAAAGCTTGGTAAATTCTCTCTGGATGTCTTACTAATCATAGAAGATAACAGTATAATAATGTCGTTTCAACACATCGTGGATTTTGATTCTTTAAAATATTTTTTAAAGAATTTTTCTCAATTTCTTTACACACGCCATTAACCTCACAGAACACACATTTTCAATTAAAAGATTTTTATTTCTAACTTAATGCAGTTATTTTAAAGTACAATTTAGAATGTCACAATCAATATGATACGCCATATCAATCTTATAAATACATATTGACTGACTGAAACACTAGTTCTTTTGTTATATCTCGTATACATTGCTTGCACAGAGCTATATTATATTGTATTCTATTGGAAGGCGTTTAGAAAGTGCTTACTTATTAATTTGTACTATTATTATAATTTAAACAATAATGTATTAAAAATGTATTGAAATAAAAATTTGAATTCATAAAGTTAATTAATATTGACCTCTCAGGTATCATGTGTAGTTATAATCAAAGGTATCTAACGTTTTGTAGTTTTTTATATTACAAATAATCTTAATGGTTTAAATAACTCATGTAAAGTTGACTTTCATTATTAGTTATCTAATTAGTTTTATTAGCATTCTTAATAAATGAAAATGTAAGCATCAGATATGCCACTAATTATCAGAGCCATGTTGTATTTCCCCGCTATGTCACGTATGATAAGGTGACCTCGTTCCGTAAGACGTATTTCTAAAATGTTAATAAATAATTATTAATGTAAAACCTTGTTAGAGGAGATTTAATTTTAATACATAAAATATATATCAATGCGGCATGCAGAGATATACCTAATAGGAAAATAATATTGTATATTACTGAAATGTTAATAGATTACGGGCAAGTTGTTTACATAATTATATGCAGTTCGAGGTTCGATTACGACTCAGGATAATTTCTATGATCCTTAAATTGGTAATCAGTGTTTGGATGTACTTCGATTATTACATAGTACTGGTGTCGTTTTTTAATTATAATTAATAGTTTCTTACAAATTAACCTAACTGTCGAGATATTTTGTTGTTACTAGCAAGTATCTCGATGTCCATATTCCGTCACTCAATATATGCAACACATTTCACATTGATCAAACACTACACATTGTCCTCACATGTCCTATATTTGAGATATGCCTTAAGTTATCTTCAGTGAATTACCAAATTGTTCCGAGTTGTTTGAAGTACAGCTGTCATCTACTATGTTTATTTTCAAATACATTTTTGATATAATCTATCTCTATTTTTTTATATTATTTGGAGAAAGTATCATATTTTCGAAAAAATAACATATATTTTGCAAGTCTTCTATATTATTTTGTTCACTTTTATATGTAAATGTATATTATAAAAGATAAATAATATTATTGATAGAAATGCAAGTCGAACTTAATTGTTTCAAACATGTAGTATTTAAAAGGACGCCCTCGTTAGAATATTCCAATATTTGTCCAATTATTCTATCTCCAAAATAATTTTTCCATCGTGTCCTTATGATATTAAGCTAAACAATGCTGTAGCTTCACAAATACTTGTTTTTGGGTTCCGAAGAATAAAAAAAATGTTACTAATAATTGAGATTAATGTGAAGGTATATTTTTATTGTAAGTTAGTAAGCTAATTAGTCATCACTATGTTAATGTCTGAAGTAAACTAACAAAGTGTTTTACTTCAACCGTTGTTAAACCAAAGGTCGTCAATTCGTGGACATTTAGCAGATATCTTGTAAACTGTTGATAACAATATTTGCTGAAACTTATTTCATTAAGTTAAAATTTTATATTAATTTATTTTCGTCTGTAGATAATTCGAGCAAAGTCTTTTAAGTGCGCTGTCATTATTGGGAATCAGGAGTGACGAAGGGACTTTAACACAGGTAGGGAAAGGAATTATAACTACTATCATTACCTGACACCGAGCTTTTCTAAGGATAATCAGAGTCAAATCAGTGCTCTTGAGAAAGGCACATAATAGTAATAAAATATTCAAAGTGTACATAAAATCACTAAACTAGTTAAAACTTCAGAATGAGAATTTGAATTTACATTCTAAGTATTACTAGAAGGTAAAATTATTGCCTTAAGTTCAAATCTCAACTCTACTTTAAATTGTTTCAGACAACTTTATTAATGTCTATTTCATACAATTCAGGAACATATCGTTCTAAAGATAAAAAATAAATGCTAGCACTAATTAATTGGTATAAAAAGTTATTTATTTATACATTTATTTTATGTTTGTTATTTGTGGTAGCTTAGTTAAGTGATGTCAAACGAGGATTATATATTTGAATCATTTGCTTTTATGTACGTGTATATATACGTTTCTGTGTCATCACAGCTACCAAACGGATGGAACGATTTGGGTGCGATTTCTTCAATTCAAAAGTCTATTGAAGTAGTTCTGGGCTATGTTTGGTAATAAATTTAATACATATTAAAAATATCTACACCTATTCAAGCTTTATGGAGTATGAAAATACGACAAGTTAGCGCCGCTCCTGACTTCACAAAAATATATTTCATTTAATAAAATATACTAAAATGTTAGTTCCCAAATCAAACAATCTAAATTACATTTTATTAAACAAAATTCATATTCATAGTTTAATATTTTCTTTCTCATTCTCTTATATCTGTGAAAAAGTTAAATTATATTTAGTTATTATAGTATTACTAATATTATATTATATGGAATATTAGCGTTATAAATTAGTTATTAAAATAAATAATAATATTTCAAAATGTCTGTAACATGTTTAGTCGTGTTAAGCTTATTTAATTTTTTATCAAAACAGCATACAAATTTATATGGTTTCATTCAAAAACTACCACATAACTTCATAAAATAACAAAACCCTACCAGCAAACTATTTTATTGAAGTTTTGACGCTTTCAAAACTCAAACTTTTACCTTAAAAATATTTAAAGCGCTCCAATTTTGTGTCATGTACTATCTGCATGTGACGTCACAGATTGTCCTCTATTCAGTTGTGAAATTACGTGCGTCGTGAAAACAAACTGATTTCAGTCATTAGTTATTTATCTATCACTGAATAACTGTTAAAGAAATTTACAAAAATTACCTTTTTTTAAAAAATAATGGTTAAATAATGTCAAAAAGAAAAACAAATAAATAATTTTTCACAAAAATTAAATCTGCTCAAAACAGTATATAATTAAGTTTTAACAACAATTATTTACAGAATCTGCACGTGGTTGTTACACTTCATGTAGCAATTGTAACTGTTTACAATAACAATTGCAAAGTCTTCCATTTTTAATTCAAACTCATTTTATCATAAATATATCTTTATTTGTTTCCACAACAATTAAATAACCTTTTTCACTTCTTACAGTATAACACTATTGTTCACCAACTTGCTTTAAACTAACTCTACCACTGTGGCTGCCAATACACCTTTTTTATACCATCAATTTATAATTACAAGTCCAGTACTGACTAATATAATTTCATTTGACAAGACTATCGGAAGTCAATAATTATCTAATCAAAACAACCACATTTTAAACATACTCTAAAAGTGCAATAAATCTATTTCAATAACATATTTCAATAACATATTTATAACTAGCTTTTGCCCGCGACTTCGTCCGCGTTTCCGTCGTTTTTCGAAAAAAAATTAGCAGATGTCCTCCCTCATAGTTTTGACGTAACAGGCAGATTCACTTTCGTATTTTAGAAGGGCAATAGTAATATAATATGCCAATCCACAAAACTGTTGAAAAATATAAATAACCGCAGAATATTATAATATACCCACGCTATACCCACGACTCGGTCAGCGTGTAACTCCTTGTTTTTTATTAAGATAATATATTGCTAATATTTTTAGATCAAATTAAAATGTTTCAGCGCAAAGCTTCTGGGTAGACTATGTTAAGAGTCGACCCGTCCGGCACGTGAACGTAAAGATTCCTAGAATTGCTAACCCGGGAAAGAGCGACGTATAATTGACCATGCGAGAAACAGCTAACACCGAGATCTACTCCAGCAACACGAAAAGTCTGCCCTTGAGCTTTATTGATAGTCATGGCATAGCACACCGATACTGGGAATTGCGTTCTTTTAAATTGGAATGGAAAATTATTTGGTGTTATGGGAATTCTGGGAATAAAGACAGTTTCTCCTGCACCGCAACCTGTTAAAATTTGAGCCTCGATTACATTTTGTTGCAACTGGGTTACTTTTAGCCGAGTTCCATTGCAAAGTTGAGGTGGTCTTAAATTTCGGAGCAGAATTATCGGTATGCCAATTTTTAAACAAATTATATGAGAAGGTAGTCCAGGCATACTTAAAGAATTTAAAAATTCTATCGGGTAATTAGTGGCTTCTTGTTCATCAACCATTCTATTTATTGAACTATAAACTTTGCTTTCTCCCTGTATATTAGACAGTATTTTATTATTAATTTCAGATGCCTGGTCATTGCGAGGAGTCAAAATGGACCTTTCGCAAAGCCAAGAATTGTCCCTATTTAATATAATTGTTATGTCACCGTAAACCGAAGATATAAGATGTTGTTGGGATTGCACTATACAACATAACTCAGGTGTCAGAATAAGTTTTCCTTGGTGTAGTTGTGGATCACCTTCACCAATCTTCAATAATGTATCAGAAAATTCACGATTATCTGCGTTGTCTCCAGTTCTCACTCGCATATTTATAGTCAAATGCACCGATTGTATATCACGCCACAAATAAGAGCTTTTCAGGCAAGCCCTAATCTCATCAGCACGGGTTCCCCGTGGTATTACCGGTAAGGTTTGTCGGAAATCACCACAAAATAAAACCGTAATACCGCCCATTGGTCGATCATTTTGTCTTATGTCCCTTAGAGTTCTGTCTACTGCTTCTACTCCTTTTCGATGGGCCATCGTACATTCATCCCATACGATTAAATTACACTCACGCAATACCTTAGCTTTGTCGCTATTTCTTGAAATACTACAGGTTGGACTTTCCGTGCGATCTAAATTAATTGGTATTTTAAACATAGTGTGAGCAGTCTTACCTCCTGGTAGCAATGTTGCAGCTATACCTGATGAAGCCACGGCAAGAGCGATTTTACGCTGATTTCGAACATAAGCTAATATTAATTTAGTCAAAAAAGTTTTCCCAGTTCCTCCAGGTGCATCTAAAAACCATATTGTTCCTAAATTATTCTGCACACTCTCGCACACGCGATCATAGACTAAGCGTTGTTCTGCAGTCATCATTGGGACACCGTTTTCTAATGTTACCAGCAGTTCCATTGGGTTGTAACCAATCTCTGCGGAATATTCCCTATTGGTAACCTCTCCGACTGAGGTTGGCGTTGGCAAACCATATTCACAAAGTGATTTACCGCCTACTGCTGTTAAGTCTTCCTGAAGAGCTAATAAGCACTGATTTATAGCCAGATCTCGAAAATTATCATTAGTTGCGCCTTCATTATTGTGAGATAAATTCCGAAGAAAGTCTTCTGCAAATTTTTCATTATATTTTTCCCATAATTGGACAGGATCAGATAAATTACAAAATGTGAGTAATGTTACAAATAAATGGCGTAACCGTCGTGGATTATCACTAACACAGGATTCTGCTAAATGCGTCATCCCAATGTTGATCATTTTCAAGCAAATGACGCGCTTGGCAAGCTGCATGATAAGTTGGATAAACAACATCGTCTACTTTTCTCAAATCTATAAATGATGTTGGTCCTCGCACTGTATGTAATAATAATCTCAAATAAAAACACTCTGCGTTGTTAGGATGAACAGTATACACTCTACCAAGAACATGTTCTTTGAAAATACCTGTCTCGCCATCTACAG
Organism: Melinaea menophilus ssp. n. AW-2005; assembly: GCA_918358695.1. Lineage (NCBI taxonomy): Eukaryota > Metazoa > Arthropoda > Insecta > Lepidoptera > Nymphalidae > Melinaea > Melinaea menophilus. Next base: position 14,932,961 of record OU911049.1, read on the forward strand.
GCCTGCCTCGGCGTCTACGGTTAAAGACACCTCGTTGTTTATCGTAGGTATAATACGATGGAACTTCTTCATACAAAAGAGACTTTGCGAAATTATCAGTTTGGCAAAGTCGAAAGAATGCCAATAAAGTTGTTTGTCTAGGGTTCTCTAATCGTTCTGTAACATTTTCGGCGTTAAAATATATACGTTGACCGCCTTCCAGATGAACATCCAGATGGGTCACAGGTGGATATCTTTCGTGAATATTAAAACTTAAGATCCGCCACACAGCTTCTGAAGAGCTGATATATCTGCCTGACTGAAATCTAGTAACTTCATCATGTTCATTTCTTAACGCAAACGTAGCTTGGTCACTGCCCTTGTTAATGTACTTACAAATGTATTTAATTGACTCTATCTACACTATTACACATTTCTACATTTATGTGAGCTTGAAATGCTCTGGACAATACAGGCGAATACGGAACGACCCACCTATTATCTAAAGTAACCTGTTGTCCAGACATTCGCTTTTCAACAGTAAAACCACCATTGTCTCTTGAACGGCGACGATATAATGGGTATCCATCATGTCCTGTTACAGTTTCATCCACTAATGCTTTTGGATACCTTTTAGTGCAACGACCGTCTTGCATGCAAGGAGCATTTGCGTTAAATGCACCACATGGACCATGTATCATATGAGTTTTAACAATGTCGTATAACAGGGGATCTGCAGTCGGATCTGGAATTTCAGCACTGATTAATCTGTCTACATCATTAGGTCGAACCTTATCTTTTAACCAAAGCAAGATATGTGCGTGAGGTAAGCCGCGTTTTTGCCACTCAACACTATACATATAACACAATACTTCTCCAAAAATGTTATCTTTGGTAAGAAGATCTATCATTGATTTTAATTTTAAATGAAACACTCTTGCAATAATATCATGGCGGTCATGCGGTGCCTGACCCTCAAGAAGCTCCCGAGTGATTTCATCCCACTTGGGATTGGTAGTTACAGTAACAAATAAGTCGGGACGTCCATATTTTCTTACGTAACAAAAAGCGTCTTGAGTACGTTCATGCATGTAGCGTGGACCACCAGTAAAAGAAGAGGGTAAAATAACTAAACGACCCATATTCACAGTATCGTTATCTTGCTGCATGGCATCGCGAAGGTGCACGTATTCTTCAGCGCGCAGCTGCCTTTGATTAGATCGTATATAAACTAATCTTTCGGTTTCAATTTTTGCGTACATGTCAACAATAAACTGATTAAATAAGCCACGAAAACGTTGAAAGTATACCAATCTATTCCGTCTCACTTGCAGGTGGTAACAATAAAATTGAAGGCATGACACCTTTTTATTATAATTAGGTGCGCCTGTGCGCGGATCGGTTTGGTATACAGCGAAATTATAACCATCTTCCCCTCGACAGTATATCATAGGATATTGCAAACTGTCGTAAGCCCTGTGGGTTTCGAAAATACGTTGCAAACGATTGTCTCTGGAACGTATAACGATATCACGCCTATCACATTCCTGGTCGACCAGTACTACAGCAACTTCATTCGTGGATGGAACGTTATGACGCCCAGGGTGTTCCTGAGTTGGACGCTTATCGGCATTTATAACAATTTTATAATTGTTATTACCATCTTGAGAAAGGGCTTCTAATGCCGATTTAAAACTGCATACGTACGAATTAACCTGATGTAACATGTTCTGAAGTTGTGAAATGAGTTCAGTATTTAAATTCGGAAAATATTGATTTCTTATATTCGACTGTTCGTTGTAATCGGATACAAAATATATTTGAAGAAATTTAAGTTGTTCTTCAGGTAAAAGGGACCCTATCAAATGGAAAACCTGACCTTGTACCTTAAAAGTAGGCATGAAAGGGCCTTCTGAGATTTGTTTAGCACCAAAGGATGTCATTTGGAATGCACTATTATAAGTGCGAATATTATCTAAAAACTGTTTGGATTGCAAATGTTCCCCTAAAAGTAGTGATTTTAAAGGTTCCGGTGGGTCTTCGAACGAAGGCAAATTTATTTTACCTCCAGAACAACAGAAACCAGCAGACTCCTTCCTCCACTTCGAAGCATTACAAAAGGAACATACTACGTTCATATCGCCTATTTCAGAAGATGATCTGTAATCAATTGTGAGGTTATAAGCAAATCCACTTTTATATTTATCGGACCACGCCACCGAATTTGTAGATTGATCTACCACGTGTATATCTAAGTCATTAAGACCATGTCGAAATCTATCTGCAGTAAGACGGGCCTCTCGCTGTTCTTCTGTTTCAAGCGACCGAATATTTTCAATTCTTAATCTTTCATTAGATAAAGTAATCAATTGTTCTTGTCTCAAAGAATTGTAATAATCGCGTCCCGACTCTAGTCGTTGTTCATGCTCATGTTCATCTTCAAGAGATCGAATCATGTTATGGTGCGCCCTATCATTTGTCAAACGGTCTTGATATTGAGTAAAAGTTTCAGATTCTCGAGACAAAATATGACGTTCGCGATCAGCTGTAAGCCGTAATTCCCTCTCAGTGAAGGTTTCGGACTCGCGAGATAAAATATGACGTTCGTGGTCAGCTGTAAGCCGTAATTCCCTCTCAGTGAAGGTTTCGGACTCGCGAGATAAAATATGACGTTCGCGGTCAGCTGTAAGCCGTAATTCCCTCTCAGTGAAGGTTTCAGACTCGCGAGATAATGTATGCCGTTCGCGGTCAGCTGTGAGTCGCAATTCTCGTTGTAAAGCAGTTTCAGCTTCTCGGGATAACGCATGTTGTTCCCGGTCAATGGAACGCCTTAGCTCTCGTTGAGAAGAGCTTTGAGAAGCCCGTGTTGTAGCTCGTCTCGCTCTTTCAGCTGCTAATCGCATCTCTCTTTCTGGAGAGCTTTCATTAGCTCGAGATGTTGAGGCACTAACTCTCATAGAGTTTAACCGATGTGCTCTTTCCTCTTCCGATTCTTGAGAACGCGTCATTCTCATTCTCCTAGCTTGACTCGAAGTTCGAGATAAAGATGGTCGTTTTTTAGGTGGCATCGTTTATTTTATTTTTAATCGACGGTAACTTAAATTCTATTTAGTTACCCAACAAAAAACTTACGTCAGAGGTCCTAACTATAGCTAAGTATATAATAAATAGAATATAAATCTAAGTGCCTATTAAAACTAAAATAATATTCTAATCGAATTATAAATATGTACGTAGGTACCTACAAATTACAAAAGAATAAAAAATGAAAATAAAGCTATACTTAATGCGTGTGCAATACTATCTACACTTACCTACTTCACTTAAAAATGAATAATAAGAAATACCTACAACTACTGTAATTAATCAAAGTACCTATGCTAATACAAAAAAACCTTAGATGTTCTAAGTACAGCTGCTATATAATAAAAAAATATAAATCTAAGTGCCTATTTAAACTTAAATACCTAATATTCTAATAGAATTAAACTAAGAAATATGTACCTACCTACCTACAACTTAGGTACAAAAAAAAAAGAAATGAAAATAAAGCTAAAACACGTGTGCAGTATAGGTAGATAGTAGGCAATATCTACCTATACCTACTTCACTTAAAAATAAATAAAAAATACCTATGAATACTATAATTAATAAAAGTACCTACCTACGCTTTTATCTACTCAATACAAAAAAAACTAAACATAAAATGCCCAAAACTAATCTATCAGTAACTAAAAATCTAACAATAATCTAATCTATCTATCTATTATCTAATCTAAAAATCGAATCTAAATCTACTTAAAAAGAAATAAAATAGGAACTATTAATAGTTAAGAATTTAAACAAAACTAAAACTAATTTAGAAAATAACAACAAAAGAAATTAAAATAAACTATTTATTATTTTAAATAACAATTATTGTCTGTCAATAAAGTTCAACACTCTGAACGCATCAACAGCCAAATATTGAATGACGCTTGCGCTCGCCTCCCGCCCCTTTTATACTCTGCCGCCGCGAGCCCCGTCGAGCGCGGCAACCGTTACGCAAAAATAATCCTTATAGCTTGATTCACTATTCACGCGCGATATCTTGTTGGCGTATTTCATGTAAGTAAGTATAAGTTTGGTGTTTCTATACCGATTTCAATGATTCTTTTTTTATTGAATTGGTGCTAATGTTTATTTTTTTTTTAATTAGGAATGATGGTGAGCATTATTGGTTTTATAAACGTAAAAGTAAACAAATATAATAAGAAATCTCCGAACTGCTAAGCTATCGAGAGTTATGCGTGTTATTGTGAGTTAACTATAAAAGGTAGATATATGCTGTCTTGGAATATTTTTCGTGTATTTTTATGTAGAATATTTCCGTTATACATAGTTTCTATGTAGCTCTAACCATTAAGGCTGCACACGCGACGGAAGCTTTAAAAATCAAGCAACTTCTCCCATTTTCTCAACATTTCCTTTCACTGCTCTGCTCCTATTCATTGTAGTGTGATGAAAAGTATACTATTACCTGCCCAGGAGTATAAAGAATAATTGTACTAAGTTTCGTTAAAATCCGTCGAGTAGTTTTTTTTTCTATAAATAACATACAAACAGACAGACAGACAGACAGACAGACAAAAATTTTTTTAACTGCATTTTTGGCATCAGTATCGAACACTAATCACCCCCTGCTACTTATTTTGTAAATATATTTCATGTACAGAATTGACCTCTCTACAGATTTATTATAAGTATAGATTGTATGAGATACAAGTTCCCAAAATACATTTAATAGAATTCACAACTCATTTTTATAAATACAAATATATATACGTACAAAATACTCAACATACATTTAAAATTAAAACAAAAATTTTAAATAAGGTAACACAATGATTATTCTAACAAAATCTACATTTATTATGACAAGGTTTAAAAATGTTTAAATTCTTCAAAGATTTTATGTAAGTAATAACGAGAGTCATAGTAAATATAAAGTTAGATTAAGCATAATGAAGAACATATATATATATATATATATATATACTCGTATACTAGAAAACAGTGTAAAGTAAAAGTAATAAAATCCTTTTCAATCAGCGAGGACAATAAGAAGAATCAAAAGTCAGCTACGAACCATGAATCACTTGATGTGACTAACACGACACAGACTCCGCAGGGTGAAGAGTAGAATTTTATAATCGCTAATTGGAACGTAGTTGTATAGTTTATACATATTATTAGTCTTTTCCAGCTTGGATGCAATTATGAATTTAGGTTGAAAAAACACCCATAACTTTTTATTGTTAATTAATTTTAATCTATAGTAAAAAATAATTAGCGTTTGTACTACTCGTAATATGTTACATACTTAAAATAAACGTATTAAAAATAATGTAGAAGTTGGTTTAACCTTCATATAGTCTTCTTTGTAATTTTACATCGAATGTAATTTTTATGTATATGTTCAAATCACTTAATTCACTATAACTTTATCTACATTCCAAAACAACTAGCTTATTAAAATTGAGATGAACACTTTGTCGGTGAAAATGACTTCCCAAATTAAATTGTATTATCAATTACAAAAATTAATATCTGGAATTATATTTATTAAATATATTAAATAAATCGTATCCAATATTAATACTCCATGTTATATTGACAGTTTGAATCCCACTCAAAATTATTGGTGGTCATACAACGAAATACTCTCCAATTGTAGATGAAAATATAGGAATAGGAAACTAGGTCATGTAGCTTTAGAGATAAGAGCCATAATTGTATACGGTTACGGTTACTTTATAGACTCTTATTTCATTCTTTATCTCTCACATTCTAAAACCACAACAGTTTGAATCCAAATTTGCGATATTCAAATAATCTGGAGCTTGAGAGTGATTGTCTTATGAAGAAAGAACATTTGTTATATTTTAATAAAGGATTAATGATTAGAATTGAATAGAAATTAATAAAACAGTTATTACGATATCTTTATTATTATTTTCAGCCTAATAATACGTACGTTAAGACTCATTTCATAACTTCTCCAGAGATGTAATAATTCCCGCAGGGTTGTCACAATATATTAATAAATCTAATCAAACGAAATAATTGCGTAACTTTAGATAGAATTAAATAAATAATCTATATTAGTAACAATAAATGTATTTCCAAAAAATATGATAATTCGAATTTAACATTACTTACACGAAATGAACTAGAGATGTTCAGACTTCACTGTAGGTTGTCTAAAATGCGTATGCGTATGCGTATTTGGGCCACAGTGAGCATTGCCTTATGTTGCAGCAATAACAAAGCTGTTATACAGAAATTTACCGGTGACGCTGTCATGGCCAGTGGGGCTAACAACAGAGACAATACAAAAACAATAGAAAATTAATAAATATTGTAGATACAAGATTTTATCCGCGGCTTTGTCCGTAGAAAAATACTTACTAGGGGCGCCAACAAAACCCTCAATTTCGACTCACTGCGCTCGCGAAATCTCGGTTGCCGTTTGCATATTGAGCGAAGCGAGCCCAGTGTATTGACTCATCGTTTCCCATTGACTTCAATGGGATATCAGTTTTTTGACATGAAAATAAAAAAAATAAAAAAATAAATTTGAGGACATTTTTCATTTTTTTTTATTTTAAAACCATCACATAATGTGTGTCTTTTTGATTGCAAAGTTTCATAATTTTCCGTCAAGTAGTTTTCGAGCCAATTCGTGACAAAGAATGCAAAAAGTCTCCAGTAAAACGCTTCGCTCACTTCGTTCGCTTCGCTCAATTAATAGATAGAGAGATATATAAACTTTATTCACTTTATTGCACACAAAATTAATATAATGAAACAAGAAAAGTATAAAAAAAACAAAACATGCAAAGGCGGTCTTATTGCTAAAAGCAATCTCTGACAGACAACTTTCATATAAAAGAATTTCAGTAATAAGGATGGGATAGTGCTAATGCGATAAATAATACTTAAAATAGATGCATAGAATGACGCTTTAATTATTTCCACATATGGATTATAAACATAGTGTACTGGAGTGCACGTCAAAAACGTTGCCACCTCTATTTGACTAAAATTACCCAGCTGTCAAATTGAATTACTTCAACACGTGTCCTGCAAGTTGGAAGCGGTGTTTGAGAAAATGGAAGGTTTAACCGTAATCAGAAGCGATCTGGAAGTTGAATGCAGATTCAGTTGTTGGTCATGACTTGCAAGGCTTTCAGCAAGACTCATTGGAAGTATTTTAGATCTGCGTGTATCCAACTTTATTATTATCAAATTATTATTATTTTTTTTGTAACTGTTTATTAAATTTTTTGTAATATTATTATTTACCGCCGCCGCCAATCAACCGCCAATCAACACGCCATGTTCCGAACGGTGGGACTTGGAGGACGGAACTACAAACAGCTACGTGGAATGTAAGAGGAGGAATGAAACAGAAGATAAATGAATTATTAGAAGTGATGGATAACGAAGATCTGGATGTTATTTGTGTATCTGAGACCAATTGAAAAGGCAATGATACGACCGATTTGCCTGGCAACCGGGTCGCTTTCTGGGCTGGGGTTCCAGAGGGTGAGCGAGGTTGCCAATGTGTAGGCGTGTTGTTTTCCTTTCGAATGGTTAATGCAATGGTAGAATACAAGGCTATCAACTCGAGGTTTCTTTGGGTTCGCTTTAAACTGGGGGTAACAAGAGTATTCTTGTTAGTCATTTACGCTCCAGTATCCTCAGCTCCAGTGAGCGAGCTCGAGGAGTTTTGGGAGAGTGTAAGGGATGTTCTAAGTAGTGTCAAAAGTAATGAAAAGTTGATAGTATGTGGGGATATTAATGGATGGGTTGGAACCGCCCGAAGTGGTTACGAAAGCGTGCTAGGCAAGTACGGTGATAAGAGAGTAAATGAGGCTGGAAAGCTTATTTTTTAATTTTGTAAGGAGAAAAATTTGTTTGTGGCCAACACGATGTTTGATCATAAACAAACTCACATGTACACATGGGAGCGAGCGGAAGAAAGAAGTATGATTGATTTATTCCTAGTGGATCAGCGTATTCCGAGCCAAGTTATGGACACGCGAGTGTTTAGAGGTGCTGATCTAGGTACGGACCAATATCTAGTCGTTGCTAGAGTAAGGATAGAGGGATAGAAGGAAGTAAGGGAAGGCTGACAAAAGTTTCCCAGAGTGGCTTTAGACAGCGACCAGAACTTGCGCGTGCCAGGCGGGTTATTTGCCAGCTGATCCCAAATTTTGATGAGATGCTTGAAGAATCTGGAGACACGATTATATTTCCTCCTCAGAACTCTAGAGGTCGGATCTTTAGTGACTAACACATTAGAACAAGTTTGATGAGCCTGCCGTTTGCCAACTGCTGCAGCCCTGACAGACGCATCAAACCAAGGCCGCGATCTGCCACCAAGTGATACCACAGAGCTTGGTATAAATAGTTCCATGCTCTGAAGTATCACATCAGCTACAGCCGCGGCGCAGTCACTAAGATCATTGAAAGGGAAACAAATCAGCCCCCATGGGTAGGATGCAAAAAAGGACCGCATCCCATCCCAATCCGCTGACTTGTAGTGCCAAACGCGTCGAGTCACAGGTCTTGTAAGAGCTGGACGTTTAATGGGCACCATACTCCGTACCAAGCAATGATCAGAGGACCCTGAGGGAGCCTCGACAGTGACCTTGGTACTTTCTGGGATGTGTAGTCAGCAGAAATTGCCGATCTGAGCTAAATTATATTTAGGTGTTATAGTATTTGTTCGTTGACTTAAAATAAAAAATAACGTAAGTAGTTATAAATACTTAGTAACACGCTAATATATATATATATATATATTAGCGTTCTAAATTAGTTACATAATAATATTCGTGTTAAAATTTTTATCAAAAAAACATGCCAATGTATGTTCAGTTAAAAACTGCCACATAACTTTAGACAATAACAAAACACTATCAGCAAACTATTTTATCGAAAGTTTCGATGCTTTTAAGACTCAAACTTTTACTTTAAAAATATTTAAAGTACTTCAACTTTGTATCACGTAATATCTGCACGTGACGTCACAGATTGTCCTCCATTCGGTTGTGAAATTACGGACGTCGTGACAACTGAAATTTCAGTCATTCTAGAATATAAGTTATGGCTAAATAAGGTCAAAAAGACAACTAGAAATCAGGTCAAAATAATTTTCAAACATTATTGACATAAATTAAGATAATAACTAGAATATATTAAATTATTATTATAAAAACACTGGGAGGTATTTATATTAAGTTTTACCAGAAATTATTTATAAACTCTGCACGTGGTTGTAACACTTCAGGAAGCAATTTGAAACTTTGAAATAACAATGAATATTCAGACAATATTTACACTTATTATGACAAGCTTCGTTATAATTAATGATATTCAAGAAGTTTCATGATTATCTTAAACTTTGTTATTTAACAAATAAACACCACTTCAAAAGTAAACATATATAAATAAAGAAAGTAGTTATCCTTTGGACTTTTATCTTTTATATATATAAATTCATTTGCAGTAATTTTTGTACCTACTGAATGGATTTCAATGATATGTATATAACTCCCACAGCTTCAATAGCAAGTATTTTATGCAAACAAGAGTAATTGCATTATCAAATGCTACAAACAATTATTGTTTTAGTCATACTTTCCTTCAGTAGTTTTACATAAAAAGGAAGAAATTTCAGTATTCAATTTATCGAACGCTAGGTGAACTAGTACACTAACATCGTAAAGTGAAAATGATATTACAAAATTTGTGATTAGTGGACACCTTTAAGTAGTCAAATAGTTCTTTTAATATTGTACAATGATATGATCACAATGAATGATAAATAACAGAACTGTCATTATTTGTTCGCGCCAGATTGGTTTTTATCATACGTATTTTTTTGATATGGCGACTTTATTTGTTGTACGTGTATACCAATTCTTAATTTATTATCCTACTTTACAATAATATTTCATAAATGATAATATAGTTTCTCGTAACGCAATTTTTTTTTTTTTTTTTTTTTTTTTTTTTTTTTTTTTTTTTTTTCATTATTATTATAAATTTACCATAGACTTGTAGTCCATGCCATTTTTAATTTGTTTTATAATTATTATTTTGATTTCTTTTTTTTTTTGAGGTTTTTGCCTGTGTATTCAGGCACAAGAATTACTTTAATAAATACATAAATAAATATTCTATTCAATTGGTTAATTTTGTTATGACCTTCTGGTCTTGGTTGTGTATTGCTAATTTCAAGTTGTAATCATTTATTGTCTTGTCCGTATTAACAATGCTGTCTTTGATGAACCTCGCCAGCGCATCTTCTTGATGGTCCGTGTAGTAGTAGACAAACGTCCTGGTGTGTCGGGAAATGGCTACTAGCGCATGAGGTACGCTGTCATTGAGTGGGAGGCTCTTTCCGGTTCTTTTTACTACTATTGTGCTTTCATAACACAAACCTTGTGCCTCATGAACGGTGAGTGTTTTGGATCCCTTCCCTTTTCCGTACCCTTTTTCTTCCAATGTTAGCTTCTCTTCTTGAGTGAAGGTCAGGTATAGGGTATTTGGTTGGTCAATGGGGATCTTTTCACCTGTAAGGGATTTTATGTTCATAGATCTTGCTATGCTGCTCGAGGAATATATACCGTCATATACTTTTCTAAGGGCGTAGACTACATCCCTCGGGCATCTGTTTGAGCACATAAGTTGTGTTATGATGGCAGTTGTTATAAAGTCTGGGCGGTGATAGTAGACTTCGAACAAGTTTTCTCTTTCAATATAAGGAAGCTGATTTACGTCACCAATGAGTAGCAGTTCTGTGGCTTCGGTGAGTTGCAGGGCCATCATGATGGATCCGAAGTGGTTCATCAGTGCTTCATCGACTATAAGCCTTTGGCATTTATCCTTTTTTTCTTTCGGTAATCCGTTTGTTAGGATCGAAGCCAGTGTGCTTACTCTGCGCGCGGCGTCAGCCCCCTCTCAATAATTTTTTTATAATCAAATAATTAAAGTATTATAAACATTGGTCTAATTGTTATTAGTGACAAAATAAAAAAAAACACATTGACATAATGTTGTCAACCATTTTGTTTAATTCAACTGTAGTAGGTTTAAATTATAAAAATGTATTGTACTTGATAACTTGTGAAAATTAAAATTCCTATAATATTTTTAGGAATCGTTATATAACACAAAATATATACAAAAGAAGTCAAATTTACGATTTTCTTTGTTATATGTAAATATATATACATATATTATTCTTTTAAGTAATATATATATATTTACACATTTTGATCTATCATTTGTGAGTGACATTTCTTAGGAATATATTAATAATGAAAAAATTATATATTATAATTTAATGGGTACTTATATTTTAAAGTCATTAAAACCACATTCTTAAATTATTTATTTAAGAAGACTTAAAATGTCAACTTGAATTTATCTTAATTACTTGGTTCATCTTTAATTAGGTGAATGTTTTATATCAATATTGTATTTCAATACATAATTAAAGCAACATATAACTATTATTAATGTTATAACAAATAACAATGTTTTAGTAATATTAATTTTGAACTACATTTTGACAACATTGCTATAATATAAATAATTATGCGTGGCATTCAAGCACAGGATATAACATGAAGAATGAAAAATGGATAAGACTTCTTTATTAAATTACATTACTAATAAAAAAATTGTGCATGTGTCAATAAATATTGTGTGTGTGTGTGTGTGTAGTGTGTATTATTTAATTAAAACTTTATTATAAACATCGCCATCTATTGGAAACTTATGGAACATATAGGAGAATTAAACTTTTATGTAACCACAAATTCACGATAAAAAATAGGTCGAGATAAAAACTGTCCTATTTTACAAGTTGGACCAAACAAAAGATCTATAATATGTCATTAAAATCGCTTCAGTTTTCGAATATTGGCGCAAACGAACATCATGACACGGGATTTTTATATATAAACATATATTGACATTGGCGCCTACCTCTCAATACCTATCAATGGAAATATACATAAAATTAAAATATACCCAAAACAAAGAATCTATAAAATAGTTGCATTGAAATATGTGCTTATAAAAAACCTTAAAAAAACATTAAATTAATTATATTAATACTTCCCCAAAACGTTCTACGTGGTATTAAAGACCTTATTTTTGGAATAAAGCATACATACACACATACATTAAAAATATTTTGAATCAAATAAACTTTATTACATAGAGAAAACAGTATGTATTACATAATAATGTCATGTATTTTATAATACCCTATTGTATTGTTGTAAAAAGAACAGAATCCTATAACTCGAATACAGAGCCACTTACCGGAATCAACTATGAACCGAAATCATCCATCCAGGGGACAAAACAAAAACATCAAAATGTATCCGTAGTTCACTGACATACGAAAAGATTATAAAGATAAAAAAGATATCATCAAATAAACGTAACAACTGTAGCCATGTCATCAGACTTCATTACAATCAACATCGGTTTTTAAAGAGGACGCCATGACGTCATTAGTGATTCCCAATACCTCTCCAATTAACTCTTGTTTACGTTTTTATGAATCTGTCTCATACAGATGTGGTTTGAGCGATTTGAATCGGTTTGAAGCGGTTCTTGTAATTAAATTTACACCTAACACTTTATGTGAAGTTGTTTTAGCCTTCATTATTAACTAACCGAGCTCTCTCAAATTTCGTTAAACAAATTAAAAGTTTTCATAATAATGAATATTCAAATTCAATATTGATTATTACTGGGTTTGAACTTCGTTTGGATTAATGATATTCTAAAAGTTTCCAGACAGAGATGAAACATTGTAATTTATTATCAAACGATATGTAATAAGGATAATATTGGTGGTTTTATTATAATTAGTTATTATACAAAATTATGCAGAACTGTATTTACGAAAGGAATAACTTGCCACTGATTTTTTGTAGCTTTACTTCAGCTATTTTCCGCTAGATGGCGCTGTACTTTTGTACATCGCGGTATCGAAGCACTCGCTTCATGACACAGCATGATCATAGTAATGCTAAGTCAACATAGTACGAGTGTTTCTCATTTGAGATTCACTTCCCGGGTTCGATTAATATTTTTGCGAGGATCCTTTATTTAATTAATATAAGGATCTTTTAAAACTACAAATTTTTGTATGTGAAAATTACCCTTAATTTACCCTTAATAATATAAATACTAACAAATATAATATTTCATTATATATATTATACATAATATTATTTTTATTTAGTAAAAAAAACATTTATTGTAACTCTTCTTTTTAATCTTAGTTAAACTTAATCACTTTAAACTGGTTAGGGGTTTCGACTTCGAAAAAACATCGATGTTTTTTCCGATACGATATATCGGACGTGTGCATCGATGTCTTTTGATTTATCGGTTAGAAACATCGACGTTTTTTAAAAATCGAGAACTTTTTATAACATTTCATAACATTTTTATAACATTTCATATATGAGAACTATCTTTGTTTCACTCGATGTTTCACGAAAATACGTCGATACATCGCATCAGCCATAACTTTTCAAAACATCGGATTGATAAGATGTATTGCATTGTAAACATCCAGTGTTTTCGATGCATCGATGTACATCGAATATCCCTAGTGATTAGTAAGTTTCTTAAAATGTATATGCATTAAAAACGACAACTTTTATGTAATAATTTCAATTTATCTTTTGTATAAAACGAAATAATAAAAATAAGTTAATTTATAAATTAAAAAAAACACTTACTTGTTTAAATAATCAATAAAATTATTCAGCAGTTTTATTAAAGCAAAGTTTTAACTACTCTAAAAACCAGTCTATGTCTGGTATCACCTCACTGATAAGAAATGTTAGTGGAAAATTTTTAATTCAAGGAAATCCTTTTTTACTTTTTGGTTACAATTATTTGGTTTTACAGAATACAGTAATTAAACTTGAAAACCTTTTGTAATTATATTTTATATTGTGAACCACTTCATACAGTTAACGTTGCCAAGAAAACTCAGGTGTTGTTAAATGCATTTTATTCATACGTTGCCAATTTTAAAAAGCCTCTTTTGCCAAACTCAATATATTATGTTACATATATTTTATATATAAATATTTCTTTTAGACTGTTAAATGTTTTTTAAATAACTATAGATATGTCACATATTTATGTTAAACGTTATGGATCGTTTTCAATCCAATTTTACGTGCACTGTTTGTCCTCTTTTCAGTTCACGTTTTCATTATACGATGTTAGTATGTTAAATCTAGAGGGCAGAATATTGTATAATGAATTAGCTTAATTAGTGATATATCATCAAAAAAATAGGAACAAAAAATTATAAGTAATTTATTTTATTGATTATTATGTTAGAAGCATGAGGACCCTCCGGAGGGCATGTCTGAAGAGGTTGATGTTTGTGGCCGAGGCGAAAGAGGTATGCTGGGACCGTAGCGTTTGGCGCTTCGTCGTCTCTGGCTAAAAATAAATAATTATGTTAGAAAAACAATATATTAGTTAAAATTTAAGATATAATTGAAGTATCTGTTTTTAATTCAAAACAAACAAATTTTCACTTAATGCATAAGAAAGTGGGTATTTACATAAAAAAACTCTGTCTGTCTATTTGCTCCAGCTAATCTCAGAAACGGCTGGACCGATTTTTACAGGATTTTTAGACAGGACAGACTATTATTATTACTTTGTAAATAGGATATTAAGTAGAATTATTACTATTTTCAATCTATGTTATATACTATAGAGGGAAAACATATATAGTAATTTACGTATAAGTGCCCTAATAATTATATAACTACTAAAAGGAGATAAAAGTAATAGAATATTATAAAACAGGCAATTTCTTGGAAATATTCTTTTGAACCGTGCAACTAGATTACAGTTTCATAAGAGTCAAATTTTATTTGAAAACTTTGAGATAAAAATCCGTATTTTTAATATCTCTTGTATTTTACGTAATAAAAGTATACATTTCTTAATTTTCAAAGCAAATAGGTAGTTATCATAAGAAAGTTGTCTGATTTACTCGGATCTATCTACATATTGTTATACATAACTTATACATCTTATACATCCTATACAATTTATACATCTCATATCATAAATATATACCACAGTTACTATATGATACTAATGAGGAAAATCTTTACATTGTGATTCAGAAAGATATTTTATTTTCTCAACGCCATCTATCGACTACCCTGAATAACTACAACACCCCTTTTTGTATATGTTAGGTCCGAAGACCGAAAACGTTCAGTGGACGGAAAAAATGGCCACATCGCGTTCTGGCTGTCTTCAAATGCGCAGTATGCGTTTTGGCTGCTATTAAACGCTCGCAACGCGTTCTGGTAATTGTCGAACGGCTAAAATGAGTTTTGTCATTCGTCAAGCGCTCAGAACGCGATCTTAATGTTTGAGTCGTATTATGTGCCACTCTCTACCTGCGTACAATAAGATTCATTTTGTACTTACAAAACAAATTAATCTTGTTTATTGTTCCATGCATTTTACTTCTTGCGAAGTACGGAATAAACTTAAATTTATGATCTTTTGGTTAACTATCAATTATTGTTCTTTAGTTCTTGGAAGAAATTCACACATTCACAGACAACCAAAACAGCTGAGGAAGTAGCTTACAACCTCGTTGACATTTTTTGCATTTTTGGGGCGCCATTTATCCTCCAAAGTGATAATGGCCGAGAATTTTCGATCAAAATTATACAAAACTTGACTGAACTATGGCCTGGAATGAAACTCGTTCATGAAAAACCAAGACATTCCCAAAGTCAAGGCTCTGTGGAAAGGTCAAATCAAAATGTATGTGACGTGCTGGTACGAGTATCTTGGATAGCTGAGAACAAAACTAAAACTTGGTCTGAGGGGTAGCTCTTCATTCAAAGCAAAAAAAAATCGTGCCCTCCATGTTGGAATCAAAATGAGTCCTTACGAAACCATGTTTGGAAGCCCGCAAATAGTTGGACTTGCTGACTCTCCTTTGACCGAAGATGCTTACTCAAAATTCGAAACTGAGGAAGAGCTTGAAGAACTGTAGAAAAATATCATTCAGAACAATGGTACATCTTTATTTTTTATCCATAATGACAGTTTATTATCATTATTACTGTTATTATTATTCTTATTATTGTCATTATTATTATTATGTTTCTGATTGATATATTTTGTTCATATATGTTACCAGAACTTGAATCGATGGACGACATTGAGGAATGCAGCGAGAACAAGGAAAATGTCGAAGACACAAGTAAAGTGTACTGTGTAATCTGCGAGGAAGAATTTTCAGGAGCGCACAAATGTTCAGAATGTCACAACTTCGTCCATACGATATGTGGTTGGGAAAATCAGTTATTTGCAACATTTGTGTTAGGAAAAGTTCTAATCGTAAGGAACAAAGCAATGCAAAAAAGAATTTAAAAAACAAGCAGAGAAAATGGTAGCAATGGTCCAATTCAAAATTTCCACCAGCTGAAATCGGAACTAGTGTTGTCGTAAGAGTGCCCGATGTTGATCTCGAAAAACATACGCCCTTTGTATTTAATTGTAGTCGTAGAGGATTCAATTATTTAAAATTAACTGAAAAGATCATAAATATATTTATATTTCTTACCTCGAAATAACTTATGTGTGTAGAATAATAATAAAAATTCATTTGTTTTATAAGTAGAAAATGAATCTTATTGTACGCAGGTAGAGATTGGCACATAATACGACTCAAACATTAAGATCGCGTTCTAAACGCTATATAACTCGTTTTAGCCGTTCGACAATTACCAGAACGCGTTACAAGCGTTTAATAGCAGCCAAAACGCATTCTGCGCATTTGAAGACAGTCAGAACGCGTTGTGGCCTTTTTTTCCGTCCAATGAGTGTTTTCGGTCTTTGGGCCTAACATATACACTACAGTAGATTTGAATAAATATATTTCTAAAATAGGGGATTTGTTGTGTTATATTATTAGAAAAGTTGCTTCAGGTTTTAAATTGAGATAACTTTGACAAAGGTTTAATATAGCCTCATAAATAAATAGTTTTTTGTTGGCAAACTATTAATACTTGTGTTATGATAGTACCTTAATTGGTTAGGAATTAAAATAACAATATACTAATGTGTTCCGTAACAAATATTTATAACAATTAATATTAAAAAATATCTAATTATCTACTTAAACTTAACATATCATTTTTGAAATTGTGAAAGATAAACTAAGACCTAAGATCTATGAAAAGTTTTGGAACGAAAAATATGAAGTTGTAAATATATGATCCATCCTAACTTCTACTAAATAAATTTCTTCCACGATAAAGTTGATAAAGTTCTGAATGTTTCTTGTCCTTCAGAGATCTTTTATTTTTATTCAATATCACTTTTTTATGTTTAAAAAATTTACTTAGGAAAACTTTAACACAAAAAGAGTTTCTGAATTCCATGTTAACAAACTTTGAGCTGTGATATTTATTTATTTAATATTCATATCAACATATAATCATATATCTGTGAAGAATAAACGTATATGTTAGTATAATATGAATATTTAATGAAATCTGTGCTCACGATAAAAGAAAACCAATAAAAGTACCAAGCAATTTGGAGTTTAATAATGATATTCGTGAATACTTTGAGAATTCAGATATCTGTGATCGTTCGATCTGAGAAGACAAGAGAAAGTCTAATCTACATAATGCCGATGTCGGTTTAAAGATTGATTTTCACTTAAAGATATGCTATGGCTATATTCATACAAACACAATAATTGTTGTTATTTTACATTATATTTAGATGTTATTGTTTGCTAATTATACGCTTTGTGATGTTATTTTCCCCTTCCTATATTTTATTTAATAATCATTAACTATCATTAGGCTGGCTTATCGAATTGATTCCGATGGTACTAGTTGTTTGTAGATTTCTTTGTAAATATATTGACGTTTGTGAAACAGTAAAAAAGAACCCGGCTGAGTTTGTTGTGTGGTTATTCTCAGAGTAGGGCGCGTTTGGAACCCTGGTAGCCTTATTTTAAGTAGGAATATCTTTACAGAAGGGCTTATTTTGATACGCATTAAAATAGACCCTCCAGTCACTTCCATTTGACGTACACAAATGATCACCGGTATTGATTAAAAGTGGAAAAGATTTAAATAAATAAATCAAAACAACCCATTTACCATCTTATATAATTGGTGTAAAATATTCACTTTTAATATATAAATATTTAATATAACACGAACAGAACAGACAAACAGAAGAACAAATAATCACAACTATCACATCAAGTTTCGTTAATTTTATTAAATCCTTAAATAATATTAAGTTGATTTTTCATTTTATAGAACA
This sequence comes from Melinaea menophilus ssp. n. AW-2005, assembly GCA_918358695.1. Taxonomy (NCBI): domain Eukaryota; kingdom Metazoa; phylum Arthropoda; class Insecta; order Lepidoptera; family Nymphalidae; genus Melinaea; species Melinaea menophilus. Next base: position 14,951,381 of record OU911049.1, read on the forward strand.
CGATTATGTAGTACTGTTCAGAATTTTGAGGCAAATCTTATAAAGGATACAAGCCACAAAAGATTTGTTGATTCAAGACGAAATACAAAAGGTCCATTGTGATGTACTGACAAGGAACTCGATAAAGGAAATTACAAATTAAATTATGTTATTAGAAATATAATACTCTAATGTTTACTTTTAACCTCTTTATGTATACATTTATATATATATCTTTATATCTATGTCTATATCTATATAAAAATATATTAAAGCACCTATTTAAGTGGAGGGTGTGCCTTATATAAAGAGTCGTTCCCCTTAATCTCGATAATGGAAGAAGATTCGTGAAATCCAAGAAACATTGTGAGCGATTCGTCTTCAATTATATTATTATTCGATTTGTTTTATGCGATTTAATTTTTAAAGATATATATGTATGTAACACTTACATTTTATAATACTACCTTACTTATGTTAAGATGAATTTGTTTTTGATGAATTTGTACTTACAAATAAAATATATGTATTCCGTTTGTTTGTTGAAAATTAATAGACAGTCCAATTCATAAGAGTGACGTCTCTCTCATTCATGATATAATAGTTACTTTAAGCTTCTTTGAGAGTCGTACGACACTGGTCGGGCCAGCCCGTATACGAGCAGCAGTTACTATAGCTTGTCTCTACCACCTCTTAATATATTTCTATTCAAATTTCTTTACGAACGTTTTTTTACATTTTTAAGTATAAATATAACAATTAGTGACAACAAAAATATGCAAGTTACAAAGTGTTTTTTGCTGAATAATAAGTAATAATAATAAACTAAATTAAGATATAGTGTAAAAAGATTGTGTTAACAATATTTTAATTGAACATAAAAAAAATATATTTTTAATAAAACAGATAAGTTAAAAAGATTATAAAAGCTTTAAGTATTCTATTTCTTTCGTATTCTTGTATTCAAGTATTCTAGAATACAAAAAATACAAAACTTTTTACAAAATCCGCTTTCAATTTTAGACTAAACTTTTGTTTGTAGCACACACTAGGAAGGCTTTCAAAAGGGTGAACGAATGACCTAGAAAACAGTTGTTTCTCGAATGTAACATCACAAAGTATGAATAGCTGAAAATATTGAAGAATGTGTACAAAATAACGATTATCTACTATACATATAAATAAAATTGAAGTGTCTGTTTGTAGGTCCAACGTAGCCGATTTTCACTAAATGCATATGATGTTATATACCATACAAATAAAAACAATTTAAAAATGTTTATCGGTCTGTCTATCTGTTTATTCCGGCGAATCTCTGAAACAGCTAAAAGAAATTAGGCTACATTTATTCAAAAAAAAAAATCTGCGCGGACGAATTCGTTGTCACAGCTAGTGATATAATAATATTAAATAATACGATATAATTAATTAAAGCCACGTCATGTTTAACATAACTCAGGATTATTATAAGATAAGATAAAAAATAATGTTAAAAAAGATAAATAATGAAACCGGCCACATTGCTGATAACGGACATATTGCTGTAGTATATTTATACCGTCAATAATAACTGGTCATTAACAGCTTAATAAATATGGCGGCTAAAAAGAAAGATAAAAAGAAAGAGGTTACGGTTAGTGAAAAGAAAGTTGAGAAGGAAAATAAGAAATCCGCTGTAAGTATATCTTAATTTTTGTTCTCCGAATTCTTACAATACGATTAGTATTGTAATAGTATTGTAATATTATTAAAAATAATTATTTTGTTTGAACGCGGCAATCTCGGATTGAAAGAATTATAAATTTGAATTTTTCATTAATATTGAGGTTATAAGCAATATATACGATTATTTTAAACAGCCCCTTTTAATATAAAATAGCATATTTGATGATAATAATTATATATTTTGGATTCGCGGACAATAATATTAATTTTAACTATATTTTTGACATACACATATTTTAACATTGACTTTTGCCTATGATTTTACTCAGATTGACGGTAAGGGATTGACTACAAGCGAATTACGGTTCGAACATTAAGTCAAAACTTTCAAATTCAAATTGTCATTATACACCAAAAGTCAATATAACAAATATTATTTAATTTTACAGAAATGTTGGATATTCGGTTCGATTATAATAGTCGTTATATCAGCATTGATTTACCAATTCTATGTGTCCTTAATTGCTGTTCCTGAAATGCCTAAGTTTGATCTAGACGTGTGGTGGGGCCCTCTCCCAATAAAGACCCAAGACACATCAATACGCCCCTATAGAATAGTTTTCATGGATTCAGTGAGTATAATTTGGATTATAATATTTTATTTTCTAAATAAAACTAACTTCCTTATAATCGAAATTGTGTTCGTGTATCAATTTATAATATAATATCTGAATTTAAATTTATCTCAATTACAAAGCAAATTACATGACATAATAATTAGAAAAGTTATATAATTTTCTAACTAACGCCAAATCAAAAGCTTGTTAGACGTTCCCGAGTTCGCTAATTAGGGAAAAGTTATAATTGGCTTTACTTAGTTATGTTAACAGCCTTTTTGAAAGGTTAGTGAACTTTTATAATCCTTACTTTTATATTAATTAGTATAACAATGCATTAGATTTTGTTGTATTTGATGTTATTTTCCACAAAAGATAATTGTTGTTTACTTTATAATATTCGCGTCCAAAACACATACAACTATGTGTATGTCCATAATTTTTTCCACTTATAATCAATTTTGTGACCTCTACTATCACATTAAAAATATACTAGTCGAAATACTTATATATACTACTATATAAATCACTTGTTTCTGTCTGTATTTTTTTCTAAATTATGTGACATAATGGTATTATTCGCTGATCGAAAATCCGCTATAATTTTCGTTTTGGTCTATCTGTATATTTTCTGTAACTCAGAAATATAATACTTTATTATATTGTTCTCATGTAAGTGAATCTGTCTTTTTGAGAATAAATTCTTTAAACCTAAATATTGACCGATCTTTATATGAATTAGTATAGATAAACTAAGAAGTGCAAGTGGATCGCAGGCAGACTGAATAAAAATCGGTAAATTCGTGAGAAAAGTTGGCACTTACTAACTAGTGTCGAATGAAGCGTGTGTGAAGCCGCGGCCAAAAGCTTGTCTATGTATAAATTCAGTAATAAGACTATTTATTTTAGATGCAAGAGAATATAAGACGAAAATTCGAAGCGTATCGCAGATCAACTAAGATAAAGAGTCTGAACGAGTCATCTAGCTATGGTTTAAATTCAGATAATCTTGGACAGATCTTCGCTCACTGGCAGTTCAAATATAATTACAGAGAACGTAATAGATATTTAAATAAATTCAACCATTTCAAGACTTATGTCCAGGGTCTTGATATTCATTTCATGCATGTGAAGCCGGAGAACACTAAAAATGTGAAGGTAAGCTTTTTAATAAATTATGTAATTACGTAATGTATTAGTTTTGGAGATCACACCGATTTAGACATCTAGTCATTTGTAGGTAATGTAATTGATATTATTTTAGGTAGTCAATGTCTATGACTCTGTGTTCATCTTCTCTGTTTTAAATTACTAAAAATACTTTGATGATTTTTTGTGGTAATAATTTGTAGTATATGAGACAATTAAGTGTCATAGAGAAATAAACAAACTTCGTAATTAGAATAATATTAAGGAAGTGAAATTTGAATAAAATTTGTAAGAATATTTTTTATTCTTTTTCTAGAAGGACGCTTAAGATATTTGCATAACAATGATAATATAACTCAATTTATACTTTTCTGTCTTAATAATTTAGAAAGATGTTTTATTCTAGCGGATTTTTACCAAAAGTTAAATTCAATTTTGTTCTTATTGAATCGGATTCATCAAAAAGAATCAATTCACAGACATCACAATAACCTGACGGGAATATTGATTTAAATAAAAGAGAACTTAGAAAATCTTTTATTATTCACAGCAGGTTTGAAATGTAAATTTTTAATGCCGCCGTTTCTAATATCTAACTAAACGCCAGTTTTCATTAGGGCCGCAATTCCAGTGTAATTTATTAGATTTCTTATCGATCCGCCATTTTGAATTCAGCTCGTGTTTGTAAGGGATTTTCTCTCCGATGTTGTTAAGAGTTTTCTTGTTAGATTTGTAATACTGTGTTCTAAATTTTAATATATTTTTGAATAATATGATGTTAAATTTATCAAAATTATATTCAAAATACCTTCTAAAAATGTAAGGTTAATTTTAGGTGTACCCAATTCTTCTTATTCACGGATGGCCAAGTTCAGTGAAAGATTTTTACGAAATAATACCTCTACTTACCACCCCAAGGGATGGCTATGATTTCGTATTCGAGGTCGTTGCCCCCAGTCTACCAGGTTTTACATATTCACAAGTAAGTTTCTAAAGGCGCTCAAATATTGACTCAGGTAATGAGCTAAGCCTACCAATTTATATCAAAATATTTTATTTTTATTTTTATTTTTTTCTCTTTACCTTAACTTTTAAGGAGTATGTTAACTGACCACGGGAAATATGAATTCATTGTTTATACTCGTATATTATTATTTCCTAGGGGGCAGTGAGACCAGGCCTCACGACGTACCAAATAGCGATCGTACTACGGAACCTAATGGAGAGACTTGGCTTTAAACAGTTTTATATTCACGGTGGGGACATTGGCCATGCTATTGGCTCACATTTGGCAACATTATTCCCCAACCAAGTTCTTGGCTTCCACACCAGTACTCCAATTAATTACTCCAATTTGGCGTCCTTGGCTTTGATAATTGGCACTCTTTGTCCAAAATGTTCATCAGATGATTATATGGCTGCTAATATGTATCCACTGACGGATAAAATCAAATATTATTTAGAGGAATCTGGTTATTTCCATCTTCAGAGTACGAAACCGGATACTATAGGTACGTATTTTTAAAAGACTAGACTAGAAATATCAACAATAGTTCAATATTTATTTGTCAACACACAAACAAAACTTTTCCGGGTTGTATTTAACTTCTCAAAATTAGTACCAGTTAAACATGATGACTATACGATACTCACCAAAATATTGATTTACAGGCATTGCCCTTCAAGACTCTCCATTAGGTCTAGCATCGTATATAATTGAACGTTATATGCTATTCACAAATCCGAATAACAAATACGCCCACGAAGACGCTCTGTCAGCCTTTAATATGACGGATTTACTGGATAATGTCATGTTATATTGGAGTACTGGAAGTATAACAACTTCGCTAAGACTGTTTAAGGAGACAGTCAGGAACTATGATATGGAACAGACTCTTGCGAAGTGAGTTCAGATATATTCAGATTTTTTTTTTAATAATTATGTCTTTTGCAAACACTAATATTACATATATTATGGTATTGCATAGCAATCTGTAAGTTTCAAAGTAATTATTAATTTGATTTCAGGATACCAACCACAGTCCCAACGTGGGCTCTCAGAACCAAACACGACATAATACACCATCATAAAAATGTAATACGTTGGAAGTATCCCAACCTTCTTGGTGTAACTAATCTGGAAATCGGCGGCCATTTTGCCGCTTTCGAGATACCGGTGGAGGTCGCTGGTGATGTTTTTAAGGCTGTGAAAACTTTTTTAGATGTAAAGACTAAATGAAAAGTTTTATTAATAAATTGTTTTTTTTTAAATATGCTTATTTTTTAAGCTGTAATAGAAAGCTATTACTAATAAACATAAATTACTTTTATTGGGGATGTTTTTCTAGTATATTTTTTTGGAGTATAATTTTAGGGAACCAGTCGTTGACGTCATCATCTGCATATTTTTGATCTTGTCTTTTTGATTGTCTTTGGAATAATATCTTCAAACCTAACGTTCTGCGTAAAGTAAAAAAAATAATTTTAAAAAACTGTTTTGGTCTTAAAAACAATAAACTAGCTCAAAAAATATATATTTTTATAAAAAACAGACGAGTGTGCACAATTGAGTAAAAGAAGATCACTTGATCTTTGTGTTAACTTTGATATTTTTCTTATCTGTTTTCTTCCTTTGAAAAATATCTAGTTACCTAATTTAGTTCTTATAGTTTAGGTTATAGAGTTTATAACAGAATGCAGTTATTTCTCATATAAACGTTTACCTCATACGTGACTTATTAAGCAAATGAGCTAAACAATTTCATTTTGGTCTCATGTTTTCTTATTTCAAGATCAATCTCGTTTTCTTTACAATGGCTGTTAATCTGGATTTGTCTTTCCAAATCTTAGAGTTTTTTAATTCGTAAAGTTCAAGTGGTTTCTCTTTCTTTAAAGAGTACTGTATTCAAATAGTAAGTAATTTTTTTACGAACGCCTGTTAAATGTTTGCTATTTCTATATCACATATCATGAAAATGTTAAGGTTCCTATTCACACCCCTAGTGATATTTATGATACACCACTAATCAATACATAAAAATTTTCATTGATATTGATTCGAAATTTAGCGCAAACATACATTTTGTCATGGGATCTTTGTAATATAAAGCAGTGCATTTATTGGTTTAAATGTCATGTGTTCATATAACTTGCGATATTTTTAGGCAGGTAAAGAATAATTTAAGAAATAAATCAAGTCGGTGATAAGTTAATTAAGAATAATTCTAAATATTTTTTATTAATTTTGTTTAAAACAAGGCGAACTGAAAATATCATTTAAGCAAAAATAAATTCATTTTTATTTTATTGTAGTAGAATATTTAAAAACAGACAGCCTTCGTTATGTGAGATTTAGTTTACATTGATAGAATTTTTTCCGCAATTCAGTACTTTAAAGAGACAGCGAGAGCTTTTTATACATATTGAATTCACTGAGTCTTCTCATTCAATTTCCATTAAATTGTTTCACACTTGGGTCTAAAAGGAATATTGTGTTATTTTATGGTTTCTATTTACTTTTTTCCTGTAGCTTTTTCAAACTAAGAACGTGACCAATTCTTAGTTTGAAAATAAGAGAAAGATGTTTTTTAAGTTAATTTGAAATGAGTTTTTATAACAACTATTAAAATAAAGATGACTGGATAGCGCGTCAAGAGTTGTGATTGGCTGTCATAATATTAACTAATCAGAACCTAACTGGGACTAAAAGAAATTTAGTTTTATTTTTAATTTTGTACAAGTTTGACAAAACTGAGTGTCAATCTTTCATCTAAGAGGCGTCTTTGAGGTAAGATTTTTATATATATTCTTAAAAACGCGGAACACATGCTAGAGAGTTTTGTAGGTCATAGTTTGACTTTCTGTTTTGTTATAGAAGAAATAGTCTGTGTATAAGTTTTATTTAATGTATTATAATTTGATCCATTTACTTAGAATAGTATTAAAATTTTAATAACTCCTGTATAAGATAAACAATCAATTTCCGAGAATCACAGAAAGTACGTCTAAAATTCGAACTCACCAACTTTCACTCATCAGGTCGGGTCACTAACCACTGAACCATCTGACCACCATAAGTAAAATTACATTAAGATATAATAAAATTTGATAAATGCATAATTTCATTGAGATGATATAATGAGAGTTTATCCTCCAATCTCTAAAGTAAAACCAAGTCGCAATTGAAACAGGATAAGGAATAAATTGCAGCATCCCTTTCAATACAAGCAAAAGGTACTGAAAGTGAATTTTTCTTTGATGGTCTGTAATGTTAAGGAATTTACAAATTGTTTGATGAATTTCGTCGTTGCTTAAATTGAAAAAAAAAATTGTCATTTTATTTAAATATAATTCTATTTATTATATGATTTTTTAAAATAAAATCAGACAAATATATTAAATTAGGAGTAATTCTAAATACATACATTACAGTGGACTTTTGGACAAATTTTAAATACGATTAAAGAAAAAATACCAAAATGTAAATATAAAAACAAAGGAGTAATAAAAAATATTCGTCCTAAAAAGAATTAAGTCAGAATTGACATTATGCAATAAAATATTTATAATTAATTTAAAAAGGCTTTAATTCTTTACAAAACTAATTAACGAGGTGAATTCACTCTGTTCTTTACTAAGTGCATTAAGTGTAGGTGTAGATGGATTAGGTATAACCTAATCCATCCCTCTCACTCACACTTACAGTTATTGTCATTTAGAAAGAGATACATATAGGTATTGTTGGTATATTATACATATTATGAAAGGAAATGTATGAAAGTAAAATAGACAATGAAAAAAATTGACTTTTTTTTGAAAAATTTTGATTTTAAAACCATTGTACAAATATTTTTTTAATAAGTTATTTTTAAATATAAATACCTTTTACAATATTCACTATATCTTTTATAAAATAAACGTATACCAGAGAGCGTCTCGACATTATGTTTGCTAAAATAATATATCTTTTTTTATCTTTCGCTTATAACATTTTTAGTAACAAGGCTCTAGCGCGACGTAAAATATTGAAGCGTCTTTCCTCATTTAACATTATAACGAAATTGTTATCAGAATATTATAATATATTTTCTTATCATATTTTGCATTTTTGTACAACATTTTGTAAAATATTTATTAAATAGTTTTGTATTGTAAATAAACACCGTAACTTACGTTATCACTATTTCACATACGATATTAAAAGTGTATACATATCAGCTGTCTGTATACGATTTGGTTTGATAGGGGTACTACCAAGATCGCACAAGAAGGTAAATTATACTCGATCTATAATCCGAGAATTAAATCAGACTTAGATGATTACAAATCACATTTAGCTTATTAACATTCATAAAGAAATTGATTGTAATTTCAATCTGTGTAGATAGGAGGAAGAGGGTACCGGCTTTGATGAAGCCGGGGACCCCCTCCCCGAGAAAAATCGGGGAAATGATTCTCGGATTTTGCTCGGGCTGCCCGTCGTATATGGGGCGGGCAAAGTATCGCCTTTTGTGTTTTTTGAGGGCAAACGACGAGTCAACGCAGCGGCACCCCGATCCACTCTAAATGTGGACTTTTGCAACATCCGGGGACTTCATTCCAACTTGAACGCCGTCCACTATCATCTCGAGACGGCGCAGCCGGCCTTGTTGTTTCTGACGGAGACGCAGATATCTCAACCTAGCGACACAGCGTACCTGTCATACCCCGGGTATAAACTAGAACACCATTTTATACCACACGCCGGGGTACCTGTGTTCGAAAGGGAGGATATCTGCTACCGTCGCCTTCAGGTTTTTGAAGGTCGGGACCTGTCTGTACTCTGGCTGCGCGGGGACATGGACGACCATGTCAGAATCTACGCGTGCCTCTACAGGTCCCATAGTGGTAATGCAGAAACGGATCAACTCTTGGGCCATGTTCAGGCGAAGATTGACGATCTGCTTTCACAGACTCCCTCCGCCGAAGTCGTAGTCCTCGGTGACTTCAATGCGCACCATGCCGATTGGTTAGGATCACGTGCCACCGACTATGCGGGGAGATCTGTGTTTGACTTTGCTCTGGCAAATGGTCTGTCCCAGCTGGTAAAGACGTACACTCGTCTACCGGACGTGGACAGCCACACGCCCTCTTTGTTGGATCTTCTGCTGACTACACATCCAGAAAAGTACCAGATCACTGTCGAGGCTCCCTTAGGTTCCTCTAATCACTGTCTGGTACGGAGTGTAGTGCCCATTCAACGTCCTGCTCGCACAAGACCTGCGACTCGACGCGTTTGGCACTACAAGTCAGAGGATTGGGATGGAATGCGGTCCTTTTTTGCATCCTACCCATGGGGGCCGATTTGTTTCCCTTCCGATGATCCTAGTGGCTGCGCTGCGGCTGTAGCTGATGTGATACTACAGGGCATGGAACTATTTGTACCAAGCTCTGTGGTACCACTTGGTGGCAGATCGCGGCCTTGGTTTGATGAGTCTGTCAGGGCTGCAGCAGCTGGCAAACGGCAGGCTTATCAAGCTTGGGCTAATGCGTTAGTCACTAAAGATCTGAACTCTAGAGTTCTGAAGAGGAAATATAATCGTGCCTCCAGATTCTTCAAACGGCAAATCGCAAGAGCAAAGTTCAAGCATGTGATCAAAATTGGGGATCAGCTGGCAAAATTCCCGCCTGGCACGCGCAAATTTTGGGCACTTTCGAAGGCCACTCTGGGCAACTTTAGCCAGCCGTCCCTACCGCCGTTGCACATGTGGAATGACACTCTGGCCCACACGGCAAAAGAGAAAGCCGATCTCTTGGGCACTCTTTTCGCCTCCAACTCAACTTTGGACGACCAGGGGAAGACACCGCCTTTCATCCCGCGGTGTGAGAGCTCAATGCCGGAAATAGTTTTTCGGCAGAAAACTATTAGGCAGTCTCTATTTTCCTTGGACGTTCATAAGTCGAGTGGGCCGGATGGTATTTCTCCGTTGGTGCTACGAACGTGTGCCCCTGAGTTGACTCCAGTGCTAAAGCGTCTATTTCGGTACTCCTATCTTAAAGGCGTAGTCCCGGTCTCATGGAAGCGTGCCCTTGTCCATCCGATCCCTTAAAAAGGTAATAGCTCGGACCCAGCTAACAACAGACCTATCGCCATTACCTCTCTGCTCTCCAAAGTAATGGAGAGCATCATCAATAAACAGCTCCTAACCTACCTCGAGGATCACCAGTTAGTCAATGACCGGCAAAAGGGCTTTCGCCATGGTCGATCGGCTGGTGATCTTCTGTTATATCTCACGCACCGTTGGGCAGCTGTTATTGAAAGCAAGGGAGAGGGTCTGGCAGTTAGTCTGGATATGGCGAAAGCCTTCGATCGTGTATGGCACAAGGGGCTTCTTTCGAAGCTACCTTCCTATGGGCTTTCCGAGAGTTTATGCAAGTGGATCACCAGTTTTCTCACTGGGCGGAGCATACAGGTCATTCTCGACGGTTTTTGCTCGGACCCCAAGCCCGTGAACGCTGGTGTACCCTAAGGCTGCGTGCTATCCCCAACTCTGTTCCTCCCGCACATCAATGATATGTTGGATATTTCCAACATACATTGTTATGCGGATGACAGCACTGGGGATGCGGTATATTCCGGTCGTGCAGGTCTCTCTCGGGAAAACGTCGACGAGTGCCGAAAGAAACTTGTGTCTTCAATAGAGACCTCCCTGGGGATGGTCTCTGAGTGGGGTGAACTGAACCACGTTCAGTTCAATCCCCTAAAGACACAGGTTTGCGCGTTTACCACTAAAAAAACCCCATTTGTCGTATCACCGCTCTTCGAGAGCACTCCCCTCATTGCCTCGCCAAGTATTAGAATACTGGGTCTCGACATTTCGAGCGACTGTCAGTTTCGTGGCCATCTGGAGAGCAAGGCCAAGTTGGCCTCGAAGAAATTGGGAGTGATCAATAGAGCGAGGCAGTTCTTCACACCTGGCCAAAGACTTGCGCTCTATAAGGCGCAGGTCCGGCCACACATGGAGTACTGTTCTCATCTCTGGTCCGGATCACCCCAATATCAGCTTCTACCATTTGACCGCGTACAACGGAGAGCCGTTCGAATTGTCGGGGACCCGGTATTCTGCGAACGGCTGGACTCTTTGGCATTGCGTAGAGACGTGGCTTCTTTGTGCGTCTTTCTTCTTCTTCTACCGCATTTACAACGGGGAGTGTTCCGAAGAACTATTCGATCTGATGCCTGCTGCCGAATTTCATCACCGCACAGCGCGCCATCGCCTCCAATACCATCCTTACCACCTGGATGCGTGGCGATCCTCCACTGTGTGGTTCTCAAGGACATTTGTTCCACGTTCCACTCGCTTGTGGAACGAACTCCCTTCGGCGGTATTTCCAGATCGGTACGACATGGGTACCTTCAAAAAAGGCGTTTATTCCTACCTACAAGGCCGGCAACACTCTTGTAAATCCTCGGATGTTGCAAGAGTACATGGGCGGCGGTGATCACGTCCATCCGTGTCCCGCCAGCTCGTTTACCCTATACATAAACAAAAAAAAAAAAATAGATCAGGATCAATTATTAATATGGGTCAGAGGATTGAAGATTACACTTTGTTAATGTTGGCGATAGTATATTAAAATACACGTAATCATGTTGTTTATAATATTTAATATATAATAGAATTTTTAGAAATAATGTTCTGATAATATTAATATCGTTATTTATTTTTCATTTCGTATTATCTCTTCATAAATCCCTAAAATGATAAAGCGGTCGCTTAAAGAATTTTAATTAAATAAATTATTTTTTACTTATCTTGCCGGTCTTTAAGGATTCCCAGAAACGGTTATAAAGACAAATAAATTTAATAGTACGGCAATTTATACGTTATTGTGTTAATTTTATAGTACATTATTGTATATTAAAATTATACATTGTTTTAAATTTCGCTAGAATGGGTATCAAATATTATTGAGAAATCTATTTATTTGTTACGTTATTTACATTACGGTTTAAAGTTACGTTATTCAGATTAAAAAAACTAATAATAAACATTGTATAATTACAACTCCATTTTAATATTATCTTTATTTCTTACTTTTTTGCCTCTTATGACAAACTATTTTGATTTACGTCTGTAGTCGCCCTAAATATCCTGCAAAAATGCCTTGAACCGACGGATTATATTGTTATGTTTTATTATTATGTCAATTTACATTTGAAATCAATAACTCACTGTGAAATATAAAACAAAAATATGAAACAATTTCTGAAGTTTATTTTTATATTTATATTATTATTATTATTATTTAGCTTTAGGTTAATATACCAATTTTCTGTTAGTTTTCATGTTTTTAACAATCCACGTTCTGTTGTATTTTTACTATTATTATTAAAAATATATAAAGACATGAAAATTTAAATAATTTAATTTTAAAAGTACGGTAATGTTAATTAAATTTATTAACTACATTTAGTTGCAATATCAATATCTTTGTATGTTAAAAACAGACAGTCAGACAGACTGGTAGGCTGACGGGCCAACAAGAACATCAGTAGACAGTGCTTTCTGGCTTTGTAGGTAACTCTTATTATTTCGACGCAAATTAATCGTCATCCCGCAAATGATCTTTGACATTTCTTCGCCAGTTAAGTATATAAATCGTTCTAACTCTCTTTACTCGGAAATTATTAGAATCCTGTCGTCATTATACCGCCGTGTCATTACAGGTTCTACTGTGATTAGTTTTACGTCTCCAATGCAAACTTAGGCGTCTCTTTATAATATTTTTACATGATAAAATATGCTTTATCTGCTATAAAATACGAGCTACATTCCAACAAGGTCACCAGTAATTTGTGGTTCACTGCCCCTTGACAAGTTCATTTGGTTCACAAAACAGTTTTACCTGACATCCTCGTTGCATGAAGATTAAGTTGTGTTTCCGTGAAAACAGGGATTATGGTAAAGAGACATTAATCAAAGTTAGCCAGTTGTAGGTTTTAAAGGTTTGTATTCAATATTTGTATGGTTTATATTTAAAATATTATGAAAAGAAAGTATCTTACAGAAACAGGTGTTAAATAGTTAATGTAGCAGAACTTTCAAGATCATTAAGAGGTGCAAAAAATTCGATAATAATTTCTTTGTTTATCTTTGGAACGGAAAAACAAATGAATTAATTTATATCTACAAGTAAAAGTGGCTGATTTAAAGATGTAATACGGTTTTTGCAATATTTCTTTGATAACCATTTATTTTTAATTTTATTTTCTTATAAATTATTCCTTATAATACCACCCAAAAAGAATATTTTATTAATTAATTATAAAAGAAACTATGGCCTTATTATATGGAAATAGTCAATATACAATTATAATAAAAAAAAATATATGTATAAACGCATCAGAAATGTATTTCATAGATATCATTACGACTAATGTAGTTATATTTACAATTCGGAACTCTTTTAATTGTAGATTGAGTTGGGTATTAGTTCAGAGCTTATTATAAAACCGAAAAACAAAAAGAATTATTAAAAGCTTTCATAAATAAGTAAATTTTATAAAAGGGCTTTCAACCACAAGAAATCCAATCTATCTGAAAGAAAACGCTGTTCTCAATATTTTATTGGTGTAAAGAATCCAATAAATATTTGTAGGATAAAACAATGCCCTAGCCTTTGAACTCAATCTTTAATGTAGATGATTTTGTTGTAACTCAAATATTAAGTTCACCCACTAGTTTCTCTAAAATTAGGCATGAGTCTGAGAGGCATATGAGAATTTTTAATTAATATATAAATATGCATTGAATTACTTTAAATATGCACTAAAAGAGTATGATTTCTAGTTTAAAAGAATATATAAAAAATTAACAATGTTGCAGTCTAGGTCTATCTAACCATATGGAAAATTGGCATATAGAGTTAGACTTTTTTGCCTTCAAATTTAGCCTCGAGGCTGTAACCTATATTCTCGACTGATACTCGTATCTAGGGCAAAGGCAAGATTAACTTCGTAAACATAAGCATAGTTTTTCTTTTAAAAACCATTTTCTAATATTTTCTTTATTTTTTATACCGTAAAATATTGCAATTATGAAATTTTAAAACTATATTTCAAACAAATGTTCAAATTTACTTGTACCTTATTGATTTCATAATAACAAACAAGTAGTAGAGGATTATTGAAATAAAATGCTTGTGACCTATGGTAACACATATTACATTTTAACGGAATAAAAAGTAGACTATATCTCAGGTGTTCTATATTGCTTACTTGAGAATCGGGTGGAGATCCAGATTATTATTTGTATATACGAGGGTCAAACTGAAAGTTCTTAGAAAATCAAAAACTAAGCATTCTAGCAAGTTATTAGTTTTATTGTAACTTTTCAAAATAGCGTCTATTTACATCAATACATCGCTGCATTCGATGGAACCATTGAGAAAAGCACCTTGCCCACTCGGCCTTAGGGGTCTCTTCGACGGCATTTTGAAACGCAGCCACTGCTTATTCATCGTCTATAAAACGTTTTCCTCGAAGTTTTTCTTTTATTTTCGGAAATACATAAAAATCGCAGGGTGCGAGGTCGGGGCTATACGGCGGGTGACCCAGTAATTCCACGTCTGAGGTCACCAAATAGTTGATCGTTTGCCTGGCGGTGTGTGACGAGGCATTATCGTGATGAAGGAGGATCCTGCTGCGAGGTCGTTTCTCTCGAACTTTTTCCAAGACAAGTGGCAAACAATTGTTAGTATACTATTCTGCATTAACCGTTTTCTGATCCTCTAAGACTACTGTCGCGTAATGACCTGTCTTTCCGAAGAACGAGGCCACCATCTTTTTTCCAACACTTCGACCTCTCTTCACTTTAGTTGGCAACTCTTCGGAAGGGAACACCCGCTGAGTAGACTGTCTTTTGGTTTCCGGATCATAACAGTAAATCCAGCTTTCGTCACCCGTTAGTATGTCGAACACAGCATTTGAGTCACCTCCGTTAAATTTTTGGATCATTTCTCGGCACCAATCAACACGGCGGAGTTTTTGAGCCTCGGTCAAATTATGCGGTATCCAGCGGGCACAAAGCTTCCTGACCGCTAAATGTTCATGGAGGATTTTGTGCACTTGACTCATACCTATGCCCAGACTTGTCCAAATCTGCTGATAGGTGACTCTTTTGTCAGTCTCTATCATGCGCCGCACAACACTGATGTTATCTTCAGTCGTCGCTGTAGAAGGCCGTCCCTCACGCAAATCATCGGTGAGATTAGTTCGACCACGTTTGAATTCATTAAACCTGTTGTAAACTGTGGCACGAGATGGGGCTTCATCGTGAAAAGCCAATCGAAGTCTATCATAACTTTCTTGTTGACTTAAATGACATCGAAAGTCATAAAAAATCATTGCACGAAAATTTTCTCGGCTTAAATTCATTCTGACGTGCACAGACAATTTTCAATTTGCCGCCAAATCGTAAAACAAATGACAAATGAATGAAATGTACACTCAATAATATTGGTAAAGAGTTCTATTTTCAAAATTTAAACTATTTTTTTTAATATAATGCTTTTAAGTGGCCAGTTCTAAAAACTTTCAGTTTAGCCCTCGTATATTAGAACAGTGGTGGTACCCAGCTGTAGTCGTTTGACTGGTACTCGTCTTGGGTTGGCTCATACACCCCAGAAGGGTGCCGGCTTTGACGAAGCCAGAGAAACCCACCCCGAGCATAATCGGGTGAGGGCAATGTCGCGATTTATATTTTAAGATGGCAAACGATTAGTCAACAGATCGGCACCCAGCGCCACTCGAAATGTAGACTTTTTCTACATCCGGAGACTCCATTCCAACCTATACGCTGTCCATTACCACCTAGAGACGGCGCAGTCAGTCTTGTGATTTTTGACGGAGACGCAGATATCTCAACCTAGCTATAGAGCGAACTTATCATAACCTGGGTATAAATTTGAACGTCATTTTATATTACACGCCGGGGTATCTATATCTGCTATCATCTCCTTCAGATTTTTGAAAGTCGGGACCATTCTGTACTCTGAATATTGACGATTATGTCAGAGTCTCTACATACATACAGTAGTGGTAATGCAGAATCGGATAAACTTTTCAAGCTAAGATTAACGACCTGCTTTCACACTCTTCCTCTGCCAAAGTCGTAGTCACTTCAACTCGCACAATACCGATTGGCTATTGTGACGTCCCACCGACTAACCTACACATGGAAATCTGTGTTAAACTTTGCTCTGGCAAATGGTCTGTGCCAGTTAATTAAAACGTATACTTGTCTATTGGACGTGGACAGCCATATGCCCTCTTTGTTGAATCTTCTGGTGACTACAAATCCCAGAAAGTCCCAAGTCACCGCCAAGGCTCCCTCGGGTCCTCTGATCATTGCTTGGTACGGAGTGTAGTGTTTATTCAAAATCCGGCTCGCACAAGTCTTGCGACCTAACGAGTTTGGTACAACAAGTCAGCGCATTGGGATGGAATGCGGTTACAGATCGCGGCCTTGGTTTGATGCATCTGTCAGGGTTGTAGCTACCGGCAAACGGCGTATTAGATTTTGGCTAATGCGTTAATCATGAAGCAACCAAAGTCTAGATTTTTGAAGAGAAAATATAACTGTGCCTCCATATTCTTCAAACGGCAAATCACTAGAGCCAAGTTCAAGTATGTCATCACAATTAAGAATCAGCTGGCAAGGTATCCGTCTGACATGCGCAAGTTTTGGGTACTTTCCAAAGCTACTCTGGGAAATTCTTACCAGTCGTCGCTACCGCCATTTGCACACTGGGAACGATTCTTTGGCCCACACGGCAAGAGAAATACCCAATCTCTTAGGAACTCTGCTTCAAACTCGACTTTAGACTACCAAGGGAATACATCGTCTTACATCCCGCGATGTCAGAACTCAGTGTCGAAAATAGGTTTTCGGAAAAAAACATATCTAAAGTCTCCATTTTCGTTAGACGTTTGTAAGTCGAGTCGGCCGTATGACTGGATGGATTCCCCACTGGTGCTACGATCATGCGCCCCTGAGTTGACTCCAACATTAAAGTGTCTATTTTGGTACTTCTACTTTAAAAGCGTAGCACACTTCCTTGAGACCAGGAGGTCTCAAGGAAGTGTGCCCTTGTAAATTCTATTCCTAAAAAAGGTGATAACTTAGACCCAGCTAACTACAGACCTATTGCCATTACCTCTTTTCTCTCCAACTGATCGCAAGAGATCCTAATGTAACTCGAGAACCATCAGTTTATCAATGACCGGTAATATGGCTTTTGTGATGATCGATCAGCTATATCTTACGCACCGCTGGACAGCTGTTACTAAAGCAAGAGAGAGGGTCTGGTGGTTAATCCTTCGCTCGTGTATGGCATAAGGGGCTTCTTTCAAAGCTTCCTTCTTATAGGCTTTCGAAAGTATATGCAAGTGGATCAGTTTTCTTACTGGGCGGAGCATACAGGTCGTTCTCGACGGTTGCCCGGTTGGTTTGCCCGGACCCCAAGCCCGTTTACGCTGGTGTACCCCAAGGCGGCGTACTACCTCCGGTGTGGATATCCGCTCCACCAATATCAGCTCCTATCTTTTGACCGCGTACAACGGAGAGCCGTTCGGATTGTTGGGGACGCGGTGCTGTGTGAACGGTTGGACTCTCTGACATTGCGTAAAGACGTGGCCTCTTTGTGCGTCTTACTCGAATAGTTTTCTTGGAACACGGATGTTCAACGAATTTCCTTTGGCGATATTTGCGGATCGATATGACATGGATACCTTCAAGAAAGGAATGTACTCTCTTCTTCAAGGCCGGAAACGCTCTTGTGGTTTGTCGGACGTTGCAAGAGTTTATGGGCATCGGTGATCACTTGTCATATAACATAAATAATATATAGTCATAAATAATATAATGTCGTATAGTATAACATAAAAAAAAATTCAGAATCTATAGATCAAGAATTTTGAACATGTGTCTATAACAATTATGTTAATGATTACATTAATTTCATATCTTTTATTTTGCAAGTCATACCTAGCAAATTTATATTTCGATTACTTTCGTAAGATTCACAGAATCAAAATTACAGAATTTTCACCAAGAAGAGTAAGGGAATGTGAATTAGTATTTTTTATAGCAAAAAATTTATTATCTTAAATCCGGAATAAAATGGACAAATAAAATAAAACACCATTAATATCAACGCCGACAACATAATGCGTTTAGACACAACGAATCAGCTAGGAATGATAAAATCGAGTTAGTTCCCAGCTAACCAAAGGCTTCAACGGATTTTTATTACTTGCAATTTCTATTGGGGTTTATTAAGCACTTTATTTACACAAACTTATATAATACTGAGTAATGTATGCTTATGGTTTTATTCAATTTTTATGTAGCGTTGTTTTGTAAAAGATTTTAGTACGATTTTGCATTTTATGTTAGGTATAAGCTATTCTTTTTAAACAAAAAATAAATGCTTTACAAAAACCTAAAAAAAAATTAAACGCTAAAACATGTCAATAAAATCTTTATAAAAACTATAATAATTATATATATTGATATATATTTCTAGATAGGAAAGACTCTTTAATGAATACGTAAGTTTTTTTCCCATAAATCTAGTTTGATTATTAATTGTATGGTTATAATAGTGTGATTGTATTAAAATTTTTAATCTACAACATTAGAGAATATTTGATCGAATTTAGCCATAAGATACATAAAATATTCTTCATTCTTTGAAACAAACAAGTACTTGTTAAAAACAATTAATTAATTAATGTGATAAAAGCATACAAAAGAATAATTATCACTTTTAAGAATCTTATAATAGACTTATATAAAGTCGTTAAATTCAATTAAGGCAGTCCATAAATTTGTTTTCTTCTAGTAACATGTTAAGACAAGAAATTATTGATATTTTTATATGAAGTTCTCCTCAAAAACCCGAGTGTAAGAAACTTAAATCATCTTTCTCATTAAATATATTAAATATTTTTTCATAATCTCGTTAAGAATTCACTTTTATCAGAATACAAAATTTTTATATTTATTATTCTAATTTAGTTCTCACTTAAAAATATTCAAGCTAGACCCATTTCTAAGTGAAAATATAGTTCTTCAAGGTATGAAATCATAATAAATTTGCGGAATGTACGAGTAAGTTAATTTTAAAACTAAGACAAAGATAGTAAATGTTAGCGGAGAAAACATAATTAATAATTGAATAATGAAGATAAAGACAATTTTCATTGTAATCTCTGTCTATTTGGCATAATTGAGGTTAATTTAGATGTTCTAAATATTATTTTACTATTTTCGTTTATTATATAGGGATTAGGCTAAAGGGTACATGTAACATTAAGTGATGTAGTCGGTCGTCTTTTAGATAGTTAGATGTGATTTATAACTGTTATATAAATAACAGTTGTAAATCCTTTATCATTCTTAATTAATAGAGAGATAAAAGCGACAAGGAAAGGAATAGGAAGAAAATATAATTGAACTTATAATAATGAAAATAATCAAAATGTTAGACATCTTAAATACAGATAAGTGCAACGAAAATTAACAATTTCTTTTTTTAAATAATTATAGGTGGTGGCGCCAAAACACAATTCTAGTAACCTTCGACACGCTCACCGGGGAGCAGTAAATTGTAGAAATGTGTGACTCGCAAGGGTAATAGGAGTAAATAGGAACCATGCGTGCACCAACCTCAGAATCCAGGGTTAAAGTTCAAACACGCAGGCTAGTTCTATAGACGTCATTAACACTCGCGATCACGATTTGGCACTACCACTTAATAGCGGGAGACTATAACAATGTCTCTTCACGATCCTGAAGTGCAATACTTAAAGATCGGGCGGTAAGCTGGAGTTGAAGACGGAATTGTAGGGCTTCGTCCTCTGCCGATGCGATTAGTGCTGTATCCAATGCTTGAATGACCGGGCGCCGCAGTTGGCGCTGGTGTGCATGGTTTAAGGAAGAGTGAAGGAAATGGATTGCGATGTCACATATAATTGACTCATTCACTATTATAATATAAAGCCACAAGGTGGCGTTACCATTTCCGCCCGCCCTTAAAGGGTCACCTTTAAAAGACTACCATTAAGCCTAATAGCCTAATTGCTTTTAATTGAGAAATTTAAATAATATTTAACTAAAATAACTTAAGCGGAATAGTAATACATTGAACTATATTAAATCGAGACTGGGTTTCTATATATAACAAAATACTAAATTACGGTTTAAATCTTAACCTAACCTATTAAAATATTACTTAACTATTGGCACGGTAAAGGACATAAGCGGACGACAGGACGAAGGTAAATTCCCTTAGCGGTTTTGACAGTGCAGACGCGTACAATACCGTCTTTAGAGGGATGAACTTTGTCTACGATCGCTAAAGGCCATGAAAGTGGCGGAGAATTATCATTCATTATTATTACGACCGTTCCTGGTGTAATAGGCGTGGAAGGAACGCTCCACTTATGTCTAGTCTGTAGTCCGTGAAGATATTCGATCCTCCACCGACGCCAAAAAGATTGGACTAACTTATCCAACAGCGAATGCCTATGGAGCAAACTATTTATACTGCAATTAACTTCTGGTGCGGGTAACGAGCACAGAGGTGCAGTGTGTAAAAAATGGCTTGGTGTAAGAGCTGATGGCTCTGCGGGATCTGAGCTTAAAACTGGTAAAGGTCGCGAATTAAGCAAACACTCAATTTGAGATAGAACTGTAATGAGTTCTTCGTTAGAAAGAAGCTGTTGTCCAATAACGCGAAATAAATGTGTTTTTACAACTTTAACCATACTTTCCCAGGCACCACCCTTATGAGGCGAGTTAGGACATATGAAAGACCAACGAATACGGTTTTCAGCGAGCTCTTGTTCCAATTTCGGGACTAGTTCTTTATTTAAAAATGTGTATAGTTCACGTAAGTACGCAGCAGCCCCTTTGAAATTGGTCCCATTATCGGAATGCATAACCTGAACAGGGCCGCGGCGAGCCAGGAAACGTTTCAGAGCAGCGAGAAAACTGGGAGTGCTGAGATCAGTAGCGACTTCTATATGCACTGCTCTAGTCGCTAAACACGTAAACAGGCATAGGTACGCCTTTCTACTATGTACGCCGCGTTGACGTGTAGGGGTATAGTCTATCGGACCTACGTAATCGCAGCCAGTCTGTGTAAAAGCTTTAACTACGTGGTATGTGCGACTCGCAGGCAAGTCCGACATTAGAGGATACGTTGGACGCGGTTTGAGTCTAAAACATTTATTACACAAGTGAAAGCGCTGTCTCACGATTCGACGCGCTGAAAGTATCCAAAATTTTTGTCGTAAAAGTGACATAAGTAATTCAGGGCCGGCGTGTAAATGTTTTATGTGATAATAATCTATTAAAAGATTTACGATATGATCCTTGCGAGGTAAAATAACCGGATGCATAGTATTATACTGAAGTCCAGAATTGCCGAGACGGCCGCCTACGCGGATGAGGCCGTCTTTATCTATAAAAGGACTTAATTTATTAAATGGTGGAGAAATCAATTTTTTATTGCGAATATTTTGAAATTCCTTTGCAAAATATCTCTTTTGTAGGGCTAATATTAATTTGTTTTCAACAAACTGAAGTTCGTTAGCAGTCACTGCTAGTGAACTGCGGCGATTTAATAACCTAGCAAATTTAAAAACGTAAATAAGAATGCGAAGAATCTTGTTCCAAGACGATATGCGTAATGCGAGTTCATATATAATAGATTCCTTTGCGATTGTACAAACCGAATGCGATAGAATTTTTTGTTCCGGTATTACTTCTAACGACTGTCCGTCTAAGCTACGAAGAGGCCACTGAGTCGGATCAAGTATAGCCCAGGGAGGTCCTTGCATCCACAAAGGATGAGAGATTAATTTTTTCGGTGTTACACCTCGTGATAGACAGTCAGCTGGATTCTCAGTCCCTGCGACATGATAGAAATGATCGGCCGGAATATTTTCTGTCACCTGAACCACACGGTTTGCAACAAAGGTTTGCCATCTGTGAGGAGAACTTTTTATCCAATATAAAGCGACCTTAGAATCTAGAAACGCGTAAGTTTTTATTGGAAAGCGATTAACAAAATTATTATAAATCATGCGTAGCAGTTTAGATAGTAAAACTGCTCCACATAACTCCAGTCGTGCAATAGAGAGCGGTTTTGTTGGTGCGACCCTTGATTTCGCGCAGACCAACTTTATAGTGTTGCCATTATTTGAACTAACGTGAACGTAAACTACCCCACCATAAGCGTATTCGCTTGCGTCCGAAAATCCCACGAGAGTTACAACACAGTTTTTAATAACGCCCAGATGACGCGGAATGTGTAGCGTATTCAGAACTGGTAGCTCGTTACAAAACTGTCTCCATGTATTAACGATATGGGTCGGCGGTGTATCATCCCAATCTAGTTTAAGCTGCCAAAGACTTTTAATAAGCAACTTAGCATATATTACCACTGGAGCAACAAAACCCATAATATCCCACAGGCGAGCTATATAAGATAAGATGGATCGCTTAGTACACTTCCAATCAGTGTAAGGTGTAATTTTAAAATAAAAACTATCAGTATCTGTGGACCAATGCAAGCCTAATATTTTATGCTTTATGGATTTGTCGAATTCAACTTCGGAAGGAACTTTGTGAGACGGAGGTATATCCTTTAAAACGGAGACGAAATTACTTTTTCATTTAACTAAAGCCCATTGAGCCCCTGCAAATAATTGGATCAGCTGATTGGATGCAGTAGCCCCTTCTTCCTCGGTCATAACAGAGTAAACTATATCATCCATGTATAAAGAGCTGTTGACTATTTCACTAGCTAGGGGGAATTTGTGGCCGTCGTCTTCGATTAATTGATGAACGGTGCGCATTGCGTGATATGGACTGGACGATAAGCCAAAGCAGACGCGATTGAAGCAGTATAATATCAGCGGATCTGTCGGCCTAAAGCGATAAAATATACATTGATATCGACGGTCACATTCTCTAACCTTAATTTGTAAAAATTGTTGGCGAAGGTCTGCAGTCATAGCAACAGCGTACAAGCGAAAATTTAATATAATTGAAAATAAATCGCCTTGCAAGTTCGGGCCATTATGTAATATATCATTCAATGATGTTCCTGTACTAGTCTTGCAACTCGCGTCCAAAACTATGCGAAGACGCGTCGACGCTTTATCCTCGCGAATAATTCCGTGGTGCGGTATTACGTACATTGGTAATAATTTATTACTGATGTCAACGGGTGCGGGTGAAATATAATCTTTCTCTATATATTCTCTAATGACGTCATCATAAGCACTCCTTAATTTAGGTGTAGCTTCAAATTTTTTTTCGAGACACATAAAACGTCGTCGAGCGGTTTCGTAAGAATTACCCAAGGAATATGCATCTCCATTAAAAGGTAGTCCCACAACATACCTACCAGTTAAGGGTTCGCGAGTCGTTGTAGACTTATAAAATTGTTCACATTCAACATCGGCGGGATGCTGTATGGGCGTTACGGAGGGGAGCTCTTCGAGTTCCCAAAACCTCTTAATTATGTTTTCTAAAGATTCCTCTTGAACCAGGCAGCAAGTCACAGACTTGCGGGCAAATAATGTAGGTACGGAACCCATTATAACATATCCCAGTATTGTTCGTATGGCTGTTGGCACTGACGGTGAAGATACGCCTGGGACGCGAATAACTTCATCTTCTGGAAGTAATAAATGAGCGAAAAGTGGTGCGCCGATCAACGCATCTATCTTATTAGGCGCTGCAAAAGACTGATCGGCCAGCGGTAAATTATTTAAATGCGAAAGAAACGAAGTATCTATAAGAGTACTAGGAAGTGATTCTGTAATCTTATCGACTACAAGCGGTGAGATTGTATGTGTAATATTTTTATCAAAGCGGGAATAAAATTGTAAGTTAACGCAACTTGAATTTACAGTTTTTTCTACTCCACCGAAACCTTTAACAATAGTTCGCTGAACACCCTGTATAGGAATACCTAATAATTCGCATGCTTCCTTAGTAATAAAGTGACTTTGCGAAGCGCTGTCGAGTAATACACGTAACAAATGTTTATTTCCTTTACTGTCGTACGTAATAACTTGAGCTGTAGCAAGAAGTACTGTGCATTGCTTGTTATGCGTCGATTGATAGGAAACCGGTTGCTGAGACGCGGCAGTGGATGTAGTACACAAGGCTATATCTGTAGACGACGTCGCGATGGCTACGTGCGCAGGAGACGCGGTAGAGGAAGCTTGCGCTGTATCTGTGGCGCGAGCGGACGCTGAGATAGGGGATTCGACACCGACGTTAAAATGGAGGAGACTATGATGTCGAGATTTACAAATACGGCAATTTAATTCCGATTTACAATTTAAAACTTTATGTTTCGTACTAAGACAATTTACACAGGCATTATTTTCTTTAATATATTTAAATCGGTCGACGGGTGTTAATTTATGAAAATCCGGACATTTAAATAAATGTTGATGTATAATATTTTGACACAGACACTTATGACAAGAATCTACCGTATTTACATAAGCATGATATTTTGGTGCCGTTTTATTAGAAATATTACAATCACCTTTTGAACAAGCGCGACTTATATTTTTATTTGAGAAACTATTATTATTACTAGTAGACGGTATACGTTCAAATACTTTACCACGGTTATTTACGAACTGCACCAATTCATCAAATGAAGGTGTGCGAGAACCAACGTTCAGCTCAAAAGCGCGGACAGTATCTGAGTCTAATTTATTTAGCGCAATATGTAATACCATAAAATCAGTTAAATTATCCAATTTTAAATTATTTAAAGCTCGAACTGCGCTTACAAACTGATCGGTAAAGTATTCGAGGCTACTTGCGGTTCCATTAAACAAAGGTTTAAAGTCTAACAATTGCTTAAGATAAGCCGAGGCGAGCATACGCTTATCTTCATACTTGTCTATGAGCGTTTGTAACAACAAGTTGTAATTTTCTGCGCAAGGCGTAATACCCGCGTACACTGACTGTGCCTTTCCAGAGAGTTTACCTAAAAGGTAATATAATTTTTCGGCATCTGTGAGAGACAAATTATCATGGACCGTTGACTTAAAGCTAGCATAAAACAATGGCCAAGAGCGAATGTCACCTGAGAAAGGTATTAGCTCGATAGGAGGCAACCTAGGCTTACTTTTCTGCACAGCAAAACTATTATTATTCAATGTTGTCGAGAATTGCATTTGAAGTCGTTTAATACGGCTAAATAATTGTTCAAATGCAGCGAGACACTTGTAATCAGGTTTTGCAGCGGGATTGACAACAAATAAACGTGAGTTATAGTCATCTAACAACTTAAGGAATTCAACACGTAATGTATCAATAGTAGCACTCTCCGCAAGGAAATTTTCCTTCGTCTCCTCGTTAATATTTATAGAAGAATAGTAAATATTCTGTATTAATTCAAATATAACTTCCCGTTTAGCTTGTAACATTAATAACTGGGAGTCTTGCTTATCTGTATCATGTAAGTTATCATCAATCCTTTTACTTTTAGAAGCCATCTCTTCTCAATATTATTATGCGAAATAGTTATAGTAAAATAAAGTGATATAATTACGTATTAAAGTAATATAAACGATTGAATGGTTGAATGAAAGCGAAAAGTGAAGCGAGCTAAACCGAAAACAGCCGAGCAATTCCGAAACAATTCTAACCGGCTACGTAATCGTACGATGTCCGTGCGATAATGAGAATTCAAAATGGGGGTAGATTTAACAATGCATGAGCGGTAAATTTATCGTTCGTTAACAATATCTTAATTGTAATTAATATGCGATTAGTTTAGTTTTATAATTAAGCAAACAATACGATATGCGGGATTACTTATTTTATTTTATTTTTTAACAATACACAAGTCGTTAACACAGTTATACGTAACGTATAGGTACGTTAAAAGATTAGCGGAAGTACACTTATTAGATCCTACTGTGGGTGTCCTAATAAGGGCGGGTTGAAATATAGTTGGAATAGGCCACAAATGATGACCATCCGTCTCGATGAGGACCACAAATGGTGGCGCCAAAACACAATTCTAGTAACCTTCGACACGCTCACCGGGGAGCAGTAAATTGTAGAAATGTGTGACTCGCAAGGGTAATAGGAGTAAATAGGAACCATGCGTGCACCAACCTCAGAATCCAGGGCAGCTCCAGCCAGATAATCCAGGAAGGTCGACGGCGCGTGACGGTTAAAGTTCAAACACGCAGGCTAGTTCTATAGACGTCATTAACACTCGCGATCACGATTTGGCACTACCACTTAATAGCGGGAGACTATAACAATGTCTCTTCACGATCCTGAAGTGCAATACTTAAAGATCGGGCGGTAAGCTGGAGTTGAAGACGGAGTTGTAGGGCTTCGTCCTCTGCCGATGCGATTAGTGCTGTATCCAATGCTTGAATGACCGGGCGCCGCAGTTGGCGCTGGTGTGCATGGTTTAAGGAAGAGTGAAGGAAATGGATTGCGATGTCACATATAATTGACTCATTCACTATTATAATATAAAGCCACAAGGTGGCGTTACCAATAGGCATTTAGCATAGTTTTGTTGTTTACTATTGTTATGCATTTGACTTGAACCGACAACCACGCTCATCAGTCGATGAATTAACAAAATAAATTTTCGAATGAATATGAATATTCGTTCTTTCGAAATCGAAACATTCATTTCGTTCGGTCATTTATTTTTAAGGCTACATATCCGTTATTCTCTAAAGAAAATCTTTCAAATTCTCACGTCGTATTTTACTCAAATTGAGTATTAATGTGTAATTTCGGTCACAACGTTTAATTCCAGTTGATTTCTAATATGGACACAAATTTAAGAGATTATTAAGTTGTATGGAGTTCCTCTATTGGTCTCAGTTTCAAAAATTTCAGAACTAGATTCTGACTAAGAAGAATAGTTAAAGTAAAAATGATTCCATACAACTGTCAAGTTGTGATTTGATTTTTTAAGACTCTTTTATAATTATTTTATTGATGTCATTGAAATTGTATAACATAAGTATTATTATTAAAATAATGAAACAACAGTAAGTTTATGAAACTAAGGATATTAATATATCTGAATTTTAGATTTTTTTGTCATAATAACACTAAGCACTAAAAAAGCTGTAATAAATTACCTAAATATTAATGACATAAGCAATATATGTGCTAAATGCATAATTCTACTGCAATATAAAATACCTTAAAATCTTTGAAACGGAACCGAGACGGCACTGACAAAACTAGATAAGAAATTAAACCTAGCATCTCTTTTAATACAGATAAAAGGTTCTGAAAGAGTATCTTTCTTTGATGCTCTGCAATGTATCGAAATTCAAAAATTTTAAGATGAATTTCATCATTGCTCGAGATGAAATTTATAAATTATCATATTGTTTTAATATTGCAATAAGATAATCTAAATATATATATATATATATATATATATATATATATAATCGATTTACCACCGACTGATACTTTTCGTCCTTAAAATTTTACATAGTTATTTCTTTTGTGACGTAGACGTCCACTAAGAACAGATTTTACACAATTTCTATCCTAACCCATTACAATTTCTTGTATTGCATTGCATTTCACCAAGTTTTAACCCTGTAGGAACTATACATGGCAACAGTCACCATACCAACGGTAACGATGACAACCAGAGTCTAGACGAGGTTGGGAGGGTGAGGTTTTGTAAAATTTGAAATTTTAAAATTTAAAAAATCAAGGACGTAAAAATATAATTGATTACGAAATTGAATTTGATATATTTGAAAAATAAATAAATATTATTTAAAAAAATTCTAAATGTGTCCTAATAATAATTTTCTAAAGTTATATGCTGGCATTTTTTTTGTGGTGTAGGCCTACTGGGGATCTCGCCATATTACATACGGGAACGCATCCCAATTCAAAATACCTAATAGGTGATGTGGAAATTTGTGTATTCACTGACTGGCATTATATTTCTCCGTTTTAAATTAAAAAAAATTACTAAGATTATAAGGCCAGACAAAGTACGAGTATATAACTTTATTAATTTCTTTTAAATAGCACTTCCTGTTATGTGATGACATCATTGTCCCAAATTCCCTAATATTTATAATTTACTTAAAGTGACACAATATACAAAATCATTCAAAAAATTCTAATTTATGACATAATATAGAACAGTATATATTACTTAGTATTTGATAAGTCTATACATAAAATGGTTAATAAACCGCAATAGACATCGAAGGTAATAAAAATCCGTTGAAGCCTCGTCCCCGTCGCATCAGTTAGCTGTAAACTAACTCAATTTTATCGTTCCTAGTTGATTTAATGCGACGAAACGCTTACGTTATCTACCTGAATTTTAATGGTGTTTTATTTTATCCTTACCTCTTCTTTTTTTCTTAAAAGTTAAGAAATCTTTTATTGAAAATTTCTAGCTGACATATCTCCACACTGTTCAGGTGGAAGTTAAAAAAGTATATCTTAGGGAAACTTGTTATTCAAATATTGCATATAATTTGTAAAATAAGAGAATACCGTACAATTTTCTATCCAATAATGGATGTCAACCTATTCAAACTCTATTCTATTCAAACTCCAGCTCTTTAGAATCCGCATTAGTTTTGGCTATACGTAGATAAAATGATTATATAAGTAGATATAGATGATACTTCAGATGTCCTTCCGTTTACCGAGCAAGCGAGCACCACAAACTAGGACAGAACAGACTTCTTTTTACTTCTTTTTTGTACCAAACGACGTTATTTTTTTTTTCTACTAAATATCATGAGCAAAAGCTAGTAGTTGTATAATTATTTAAATACTTCTAAATTTCATTATGTAGAAAATATTACTTCCAATTAAAAAATTATGCTTAAAGGATGATGGGCAAAAATGTATGGGATGTGTACCCACGACCAATAACGACCAGGCGTATGTCGTTAGATAGCTCTTTTCATGACTATCGTTTATTATTATGGGGGCTAGTCTCAATTCGTTGTGGGAAAAATGTTATAGTTACTTAAATGATATCTATTAAAATAAAAGTAGTTAGTTCCAGATATTTTATCTTTGTTATTATGGGGGCTAGTCTCATATCGTTGTGAGGTCTTCCAGATATTAAAAAAAATGTGGTTAAAGTTAAAAATCCCTACGTAAACCCTTAATGCAAGGTGTAATTTCCGAAATGCTCATTGCGTACGCGTCACCCGCGCGCCGCCCGCCGGCCGCCCGTCGCGCCTCCGATCGCCGCCTTTATTTGTACGGAACGGCGTATTTAGTAACGTATTTTTTATTTTTTTATTTTTTGACTTCAATTATATTGTATATTGGTTACTCAAGGCATGAGGTATTCAATCCTCCAGCAGCATTTTTAAATGATGTAATTGTAGACAACATAGATGACTAGTTTTTAAACTAGGGCCGCGCAAGCGGGTGGAGCTGAGCGATCTCAAACTCGCGTGCTTAAACTAAAAAGCAATGCAAATTATCAAAACAACGGTTCGTAACAAATGTAATAGATTAATAAAAAAAAAATATAAAAAAAACAGATAAATATTTCAAACAGCACGTGACGCAATTGTTAGTTTTGTCAGTCTGCTCTCCATGCAACATATTATCTTTTGAAATTTTCAAAACTTTTTTAATGAATTTGCAAATTCCGGCGTTTGTCGATTTTGCCCAAGCTTTACGCGCGACCATTATGCTGTAAGTGGATCGAAAACTTGTAGTTCTTCGTAAAACTTAAAATATACAACATAAGAGTGACGTCGTTCACATGCAATAAACACATCATTAGGAGTCAGTTTTTTAATTTTGTCGTTAGTGTATTTGCCAAAGTATATGTCAGGATAGTGTGTCTTCAGATCAGAATTGTTTGTTGCCTTTCTCTATGTAATTTGCGAAAATATCTAACGTATCTCCTACTACAAATGGCTCGACATCCCCAGGGTTTTTAAGTAATTCCGACCCTCCTTCATTGACTTGACTATGACTCCAAAAATTTGATCCACGTGTTTACTTAGCAATACGTCTACATGTTCATGATTATCTTTATTTTGAATTTTAATATCTTTCTTCACCAAATCTTTACTATCTTTCTTTGCCTTGTGTTTTCTTTGATAAACATTATTAAGTGTATGCCGTCCGATTTGCTTCGGTCATGTTTAATGCAACAATATATGAACAACAATAATAGATGAAGAATGTAAATAAATAGAATGAACTGCATTGCCACCAAAATAATTAACGCCGATTGAACATGTTCTGTAATGTATATATGTATGTTCTGTATGAATCATAGAGAAACGCGGCGTTTAGTAGCGGACAGTGGCATAGAGTTGTTTGTTTTTACTAAAATTGGCGTACGTTGCCCCGTGGTGGCCGATAATGGCGTAGAGTGGTCAGATGATGCTGTAAGTTGCGTGCGTTGCCTCGGGGCGGCCGGCAGTGGCGTAGAGTGATCAGATGATGCTATAAGTTGCGTGCGTTGCCTAGGGGCGGTCGGAAGTGGTGTAGAGTGGTCAGATGATGCTGTAAGTTACGTGCGTTGCCTAGGGGCGGCCGGCAGTGGTGTAGAGTGGTCAGATGATGCTGTAAGTTACGTGCGTTGCCTAGGGGCGGCCGGCAGTGGTGTAGAGTGGTCAGATGATGCTGTAAGTTGCGTGCGTTGCCCCGGGGCGGCCGACAGTAGCGTAGAGTTATTTGATCATGCTAATATATGTTAATGAATCTTTCTCTGCCTTTCATCCGCATATCTTTTGATGAGCACAGAGGTTCAATTCTTGTTTAATTGTACGCGAGTTGCGACAGAATCCTTGATCTTTATTTCTCACATTAAATCAGCTTTAATATCTTTGATAGAGGAAGCTCTACTGTTGTATCTGGTGGTGAAACTTACGACTGATGTCGGCTTTGAAACATGTTAAATCTTACGGCTTTTGAAGTCTTGAAAATGATTAACCGCTCCAATTTGTGCAATCCTGCTTTTTTAAATTGTAAAAATTATCTAGAGCACAAACTATTTTTATAATTAAGTTCACAGTTTTACCAATATTTATGCCCAATAAAATTAACTGAGAAAATTTTAATATAAATATATAAACAAATATATATAGAGATTTAATAATATGTTATGTATATTAAATGTAGATTTCTTTGCATAAAACATTTTCTTTTCTATCAAATTCAAAGTTCAAAAAAATTATTAAAATTACGAGTAGCAGTCAAACACGTCACTAAAACGTACAAAAAATGCCCTTTTGAGTGGTCCTGTGCAATATCTATTTATTATATTTTGACGCCAGTCACAATTATTGTAGCAAAGTTGTGTTATACAGAATTGCTAAGTTAAAAAAAAAATATATCGATCTATGGGACACTTTTTGATCATTTAATCAAAATCTACAATCACGAAAGTCACCAAAGAACTGCTAAACGAGTGAGACACTTTCTTGAATGCATATGCAAAATTTTAAAGCTGTAGCTCAAATGGCTTAGGAGGAGTAGGCGAACATCGAAACACACTTTTGACCAGTAAGAGCTTCGCTTCGCTCAGCTCAATAATGAGAATTCTGTTTGTAAATCAGTAATAAACGATCTTTTTTTATTTCAGGTTTCTTTTTCACAATTTGACTGTCCTAATATTTAACTCATGTTAAGTTAACGCTGAAAGTACATGGAGTCTACACAAAAACTCTTTTTTTATATATCTAGAACTAACTACTTTTATTTTAATAGATATCATTTAAGTAACTATAACATTTTTCCCACAACGAATTGAGACTAGCCCCCATAATAACAAATGATAGTCATGAAAAGAGCTATCTAACGACATACGTCTGGTCGTTATTGGTCGGTGGGTACATTTTGCCCGTTGTCCTTTACAAAGTAAATCTCGCGTTCTTTACTAGATATGAGAAAGAGATAAAATGTAGGTTTCATTCATTCAATCAGGTTAGGCTAAATGTGAAGGAAAAAGTATAAGTCACTTGTTTTACATTGGACTAAAATGCAACATTATAACTTATTTAGACATAAGGCGACGGTTGATGTAGACTCCACTAGTACAACTTTGAACCAATTTCGTAGAGTTTATTTGAGACTTTAGTATTCGAATATTTCAGTTAAGGGAAGGGAAAATAAATAAAACTGCTATATTTATTAAAATTTTGGTATATATTTAAAATTCATTATATTATCAAAGATAGATCTCCATTGAAGCTAAAATCTTAAGCTTATTTTTAAAAGATTTTTTCAAAAAAGCTATCTTCTTACTTTGTAAGTAAGAAGCTAGTTCTTTTGAATGTATATATCGCTTTATAATTTCTCTGGTGTTTCAAGAAGGTGTGGTCGGCTGTTATCACTAGCATAGCATTCTCGTTTGCAGTTTATCTCTTAAAAATAAATATCAAATGCATTATCTTTAAAATTATTTATATATAAAGAAAAAACTCAGTATCCCTTAAATAATACTTTAAAGCATTAAGTAATCCGGGACGAATGTAACATTTGTTAAAGGTAACGTTTTTATTGAAGCGGCATGTAAGGAGCTGAAATGAACATGCTATTAATGATATCCTTATCGATCCTAATAATAAGTATTCTTATCGGTCACGAAGCTAAACTTTAATAAAACTACTTGATAACAATACATTAAAATCATTAAACAAAGAAAGAAGCTTTTAAATGAAACCTTTTCATAATCTGTAATGCTTTTTTAAAATGATAAATAAGTTTAATTTATTAGATGATACTGTGAATTTCATTTGTTTTGTAATCTTTTTTATTATATTAAATAAATGTATTTTTATAAGTTAAGTTTAACGAGAAACTATACTTATTAAATGCTCATTTATAGTAAGTATAATTATTTTTACAGAATTATACTCATTTTAATTAAAAGTTGCCATATCATTTGACATATTAAGTAACACCGGTTTCTTGAAGATACTTTCACAATATTTTTATTATAAGTCGTAAATATCATAATCCCTGTGTTTGATATAACTTAATCTTCATGCAACGAGGATCTCAGGTAAAACTGTTTTGTGAACCAAATGAACTTGTCAAGGGGCAGTATACCACAAATTACAGGTTACCTTATTGGAATGTAGCTCGTATTGTCTAGCTGATAAAGTTTATTTTGTCATGTAAATATTATTATAAAGAGAGACGCCTAAGTTTAAATTGTAGATGAGGGAGACGTAAAACTAATCACAACACAAGCTGTACTGACACGGCGGTTTATTGTATATATGTTTAAAATTTTTTAGGGTTCACGACGAACGCCT
Organism: Melinaea menophilus ssp. n. AW-2005; assembly: GCA_918358695.1. Taxonomy (NCBI): domain Eukaryota; kingdom Metazoa; phylum Arthropoda; class Insecta; order Lepidoptera; family Nymphalidae; genus Melinaea; species Melinaea menophilus. Next base: position 14,985,161 of record OU911049.1, read on the forward strand.
GGTACGCTTCTTCTAGCTGCTGATCGGAGAATGTATGCTGCTGCAACAGACAAGCGGCTCTGTTGTTTGAATTCTGACTACTGTGTGCTGCTATCTGTTGTCGATCTGTCTCCTGATTTCCCTATTGGCTAGTTAGCTGTCAAGCTGCTTTTTTCCTGTGTTTGCGTGCTGCTGTCTTTTTATTATCCACAAATTTTAATAATATTATATTTCTATTATAATCACTTTTGACTTATAAATTAAATGAAATTTACCTTAACTGTAGAAAATAAGATAATTTTCATTTATCGGTATGGATTAATCAAATTAATAATAATAATTGATACGAATTAATCGGGTTCCATATCGATATCTTTTTATATAAAAATATTATATCAAAACAGACACGTGAATTATGAAATACATCATTGATACCTTAACCTAATACTAAATATAGTCATATAAATATTGCTTTGACATACTTAACGAAGTAATACATATTAACAGTTACAAGAGAGTCACTGATGTAAAATGTGAATAGTATTTGCATAGCAATTTTACAATCCGCCTGCGCGTGAACTTTAGCAGATTAAATAATGGTAGCAGGAAATAGACAGTTTGTTAGGTTGAGAGGCTATCAAACAGCCAGATCGACAGCAAACACGCAGCACACATTATTTAGAATTCTGAAAACAGACTCGCCTGTCTGTTACAGCAGCATACATGAGACGAGCAGTTTTATTCAATCGCCAACTGCTTTCTGGCTCTGTAGGTCATTCTCATATAGGCAAACTTGTCATACTCCTCCAGATAACCTATACTGACAATTATTTGAAATATCGATATGCAGTACTTAGATACTTAGATAATACCAGCACTTCAAATATCTTATCATTTATATTCCTTCGATGAGGCTTCATGGTCATGTCCCCAAAATAATAGAGTCGCTCCATAGACGCCGAGTTCGCCAAACAGGAGTTGCATTTAAAGAATATTTCTTTTATTATAGGGTAAGTATTTCACTCTTTGGGCTTATATCGTTATTATTAAGGTATTGCAATGTTTCTAAGTCTGCAGTGCTATAGATACCATGTTGTCGCCACTTGCAATTGAGGACTCAGAATCTTCTAAAAACATATAATAGGATTTATCTTTTTTTTTATACCATCTTTTTTATATAATCTTCTACGTTGTGTACAAACTCCGATTTTTGTTTTGTAGGTTGATTTATATCTCGTGTTTCAGTCACTTGTGCACAAGTCGTTTATATATTCTTTACGTTCTTTGATACTCACTTTTTTTAAAAAAATGGATAAATACACAGTAACAACTTGGGCTAAACTATCATAATTGGCTAACCTGTAAAAAATTCTTAAAACGTTTTTTAGGTATTCTTGAATGACATCTTTTTTGACAATTTTAAGACCTAAAAACCTTAATAATATGTTAAATTCTTATTAACTATAGTTATATTCAAATTCAAAATAAAAATATCTTTGTTCAAGTAGGCATTTACACGCACTTTTGAATCGTCAATTATTACATAAAAAAAGGTCAGTGTAGTCAGTCCGTGAGTAAGTTACCACCGGCTCGGAATGCTACTCTGTTGAGGAGAGCCGGCCAGAAATTTAACAGTTGCTCTTTTTAAAAGAAATATAACAATCTTAGATAATGTACATAAATCCTGCAACTGAATCAAAAACTTAAGTTCCACATATTTAGAACCACTTAAAACTTTCGAACGTTATAATAATATTTATTTAATATTAAAAGACAACCATAATGTATTTTTTCCTTGTAGACTTTGAATAGCTTTGAACAGTCTGTATATTCACTTGAATGAAATTAATTTTCTTTCAACGGAGATAATTTTAACATTTTCATGGTTTCAGATTGATGGTTCTGCAAAGCTGAAATATCTTTTATAAAATTTCCTAGTAATACAAGTTCCATAGAATTGCTCCTGGAAACGTGACTTTCCTGACAGCTTTATATTTAGAGTCATTTGCTTTTGGTGATCTAGCATATGAATTCTAGAAAGACTGACACTTTTCTATGGCCCCGATATGCATTTACTTATAGAAAGTATTTTTTCAATTCAGCTTGTTTGAAGTCTGTACTAGCAATTAAATATATCAAGGAATGTGGTGTAGCACAACTTTCATGTCCGGGTAGTTTACTATTACTTTCTAAGTGTAACATCTGGTAAAGCTGGTAGTAAGGACAGTGAATCATCATCTTCATTACTTTTACCTAGTGATATTTATTATTTATGACTTTAGGCTTATATAAAATATGTGCACTTTACATATAATACATAAAATACATCAAAAGCTTTAACTATATTTGAGCCATAATCTGTAACTGTCTTCACAATTTTCAATAATTTAAGGTCATGCTCTGAATGTATATCGGATATTATCTCTGCAACTTTATCATATGTGTGAGCTCCTTTGAATCTTCTGTAAGTAATATCAGTACTTATTATCTCAAAGTTGTTACTTCCAATCCAATGGACTGAAACCCCTTAATAACTTCTTCTAGAGGAAGACCAAATATTGGCTGTAAGGCGCAATAATTCAACAGCATTCAACTCAATTTTAATATTTGTCTTATATTCATTGTATTCATCACTAATTTTAGTTTAAGCTGATCTATTGCGCCAAACTTTAAAAGGTTTTGTTAATTGATATAATTTTAGTCATCATATCAATTAACAACTATCTCTACTACTAATACTGGTGACAAGGTTTCAACATTAAATTGTCTCAATTAATCCAAATAATCATTTTCTAAATAAAAAAAAAAACATTTGTTTAAGTATTTTTAAACCAAAGTATTTAAATACAAGATACAAAATCCTTTCCAAAAAGTATTTTAAATGCAAGATAAAACATTACTTGAATCTTGTATCTGTATTTCGAGTTCTTATTTCTTAGATACGAGTAAGTACAATCACTGATTAACTGTCAGTATACAATTAGGTCTGATCGGGGTAATATATAATCCAAGATTTAAATCAACTTTAGATTTAGATGGCTTAAACTCAATCCACATTTAGTTTCTTTGTTATTGATAAAGAATCAAATTATAATTTTAATATAGTTTAATTATTAATTATAATATGGATTAGGATCAATTTTTAATTTCGACCGTAAGATTGAAGATTTAATTTCGTTAGTGTTGACAATAGTATATTAAAATACCTCATCAACAATCATCCCTTTTATAATATTTTATATAATTCATTTGTTTATCTTACAACGTTACAAAATATTTTAATATTATTAATAATATAGTTGTATAATTTTATTCTGAAATATCTCTTCATAAATCCCTAAAATGATAAAGCGATCGCTTAAAGAATTTTCATTAAATATATTGTTTTTTGCTTGTCTTCTCGAAGCCGGTGTTTAAGGTTTCCTATATATGATCTTTAAGACAATTGAACCATCACCATACACTATATATCCTTTAGAATTGGAATTATATATATTAATCAAGTTTAAATCTCGCTATAATCGATATTAAATTCTGATAAAGTTTGACATGACTTTTATACTGTCGATGTGAATACATCAATTAAAATAATAATAATTAAAATTTATAAGAAAAAAATATATTATTTCATTTTCTAATGTGTCTTACATCTGTGGTTGTCCTCAATGTTCTGCTAAACATCATGCGTAGGCGGATTAAATAATTGCTATGCGAATATTATTTACATTTGAAATGAGAACCGTTTTGTAATTGTAAATATGTATTATTACGTTTAGTTTGTTTTTTATTATTAAAGCAATATTTATATGATTACATTTCATATTAGGTTAACGTACCAATGATCTTTTACGAAATCTTTTTATTCTACATATACGGTAACGTTAATTTCATTTATCAACACTAAATATAATAAATATATAGTTTATTATCATATTTTGTGGATGATAAGAAGATAGACAGACAGGAAAAAGCCAGACTGCTAGGTTGATAGGCTACCTACCAGACAGATCAACAGCAGATAAGCAGCAAACAGTATTCAGAATGCAGGCAATAGGCCTGTCTGTTGCAGCAGCGTACATTAGCCGAGCAGCAGTCGGATTACACGTACCAGGCGTGTGCTTCTGGATCGGCGTTAACTGCTTTCTGGCTCTGTAGGTCATTCGCATTTAGACCAACTTGATCTAACCCTCCAAATAACTATTGCTGACAATTGTTCAATTACTCCAAATAACTATTGCTGACAAATTAATGAACTTTATAAGAGGGCTATTTATTAACCATAAAAAAAAACAATCTATTAGAGTAAATAATCCGAAAAAAGTTATGTAAGGCTAATTAATGGACAAATCTATTGACTTCATCTTTAATGCAGATGAGTTTGTTGTAACCAAAATATTATGTTGTACAACTTGTTTGACTAAAATAAGTCACATAAGACGAAATGATATGATAATTTGAAATTCACATATATTCCCTTAGGATACACAAGTTTTTATAAAACATCATATGTTCAAAATAATAATATTTATTTTAAAAGAGCACTTAATAATTTCTAGTTGAAAAGAATTTATAAAAATATACAATGTTGCAGTCTGTCGTCTGTAGTCTGTAGTCTATGTCGATGTAAAAAATTGGCATATAGAGTTAGACTTTTTTGCCTTCAGATTTAACCTCTAGGCTGTAACCTACATTCTCTACTCATACTTGTATCTAGGAGAGAACGCGAGATTAACTTTGTGAACATAAGTATAATTTTCCATTCTTTATTCATAGGTGCTAATATTTTGCATACAATATTTTCACAACAACTTTGCCCGCAAGAATTCTAATTGGTATGAGAGGATTATGGAAATAAAATTCATCCGACCTTCTTGTGGTAACGCGTATTATTTATTACTGAGATAAAAAGTAGGCAGATATTCCATTTTGCTTTCTTTCACTTTTATAAATACTTTTAAAATCGTTTGTTCTGTTTCTCTATCTATACACTCAATCTACGCACAACCAATACTTCAGAGACTTCTGCTGAACGTAGAGAGAGAGGTATAACTAGGAAGTAGTAATATTTTAATTCATGATGTTCACCCAAAAAGATTAAGAGCTTGCCTGATAGTGATGTTATATTACAGAATATTTATTAAGTTAAAGGAGTAAGAAAATAAACGAGTAAAAAAGAATACCATTCCAAGCAGATAACATAATGCAGTTAGTCACAACGAACCAGCGAAGAACGATAAAATTATGTTAGTTTACAACTAACTGATGCGACCAGGACGAGGCGGTTAGGCTTCAACGGATTTGTATTACCTTCAATATCTAATGCGGCTTATTAACCAAAACTGATTATATCAAATTGGCCGTTGCAAACCCTCTGTACGTTTGCTACATGACTGTAAAACGCTTGGTGTACACTAGTCTTCCTGCTGTACATCTGTAGCACCAGTTAATTGTTTGGATCAGTTACAATTCTACATATAAATATATTCTAAAATATATTATAAAATAAAAATATTAACGAGTCTAGCTTGTTTAGACTCCGTCTTTAATATAGAGAAATACGTTATATATAAAATGTTACGGAGATCAACTTATTTCTCTAAAATAAGTTACATGAGACGAAATTATATGAGAATTTTAAATTATTAATTTCTTTATTACTTATCGAAGATTTTCAATAGTATCATATGTTCAAAATAATAAAATTTACTTTATAGAATAACTGAAAGAGTATAATTTCAAGTTGAAAAAAAAAAAATAATAATAATGATCCAATCTGGTTCCATATGTGAAAAAATTTTATATAGAGTTAGACTTTTTCCCTTCTGATTTAGCCTCTAGGCTGTAACCTACATTTTCTATTCGTATTCGTATCTAAGATAGGACGCGAGGTTAACTAAAGCATAATTTTCCATACATTATTCATGTGCTAATATTTTGCTATTTTTATAGCATAAAATATTAAAATTTTTAACAAATTAGATTAAAATAATATTTTGTTTATTTTATCATGACTAACTTTTGCCCGCAGATTTGAATGCGAAAAGCTTTATAAGTAATATAAGATTATTAGAATTTTTAGGATTATTGATCGCATCGCAAACGGTAAAGACGGTAGAGATCCAATTTTTCATTTTATATATTATATTTATAAAATCATCTATCCTGTCTCTATGACAAAAACTTCAGTTCAAAGGGCTGGAATGTTTTTTTTGGTTTATTAACATATACATTAATTAAACGTAAGGACGATAAAATTGAGTTACGAGGCGGTTAGGCTTCAACGAATTCTTATTACCTTGAATGTCTATTGCGTTTTATGAACTATTATAATTATAAAGACATAATACTGAGTAATGTACACCATTTCTATTTTATACATATTGGAATAATATTTGAAGAAGTTTTGAATGAGGATTATTCAATGATTTTTTAAACTACACTACTACACACTACTACTACAAAATAAGCTTTATGTGGTACGATAGCTACACTTTGCTAAGCTACATTAAGAGCTACATTTCAATATAATAACCTGTAATTAAAGGTACATTGCTTTTCCTCAAGTTCATTTGGTTCTGAAAACAGTTTTACCTGACTTCATCATTACATGAAGAATATTTTGTATTTTTGGGATGTTTAGGGTTTACGAGACAGAGAGTTTACATAAAAGATTCTAAATCTATGTTTTATAAGAAGTTCTGTATTTAGTGTGGAATTGGAGTTTATTAATAATAATAAAGTGTATAGAACAATAATACCAAATTTGTGTTATTTTTTTTTGCATCTTTTTTATGTATCTAACATACCAGTTAGAGTCATTATAATTTTCTTTTTCGCCGAATGGTAATTGGTAGAGATCTCTCAAAGAGATAAGTTAAACCCTGTACACTTTTTTTTTCCTTGTATAATTTTCTGTAAATTAATGGTACAAAAATAAATAAATAAATGATGCTATGAGTCATTACTTAGACATACCGATATAGATAACAGTTGTAAGTAAGTTGCCATTCTTAATTAATAAGGTTGCATGATAGAGACTTAAAAAAGAGGAAGGTGACATGTTTGTACTTATAATAATCACAATATACAAAATGGTATCTAACATAAAGATTAAAGCATAAAAAATATTAATATTGTGGGCCATATTACTTAGCAGTGCGTTTTTTACTTTTGTTGGTGCTGCATTATATTATTTTATTGTTTAGTTTTTTCACTAAAAGACTAGGTAACCGACAATTTCATAGTTATTGATTTGAACCTAGAACCACGCTTACCATTCAAGGAATGAATAAAATGAATGTATCGAATGAATATTCGTTCTTTTGAATTCGATACATTCATTCGTTTCTAAAGCTACGTATTCGTTACTCTCTATAGAAAATCATTTAAATTCTCTTGTCGTTTCGTCTCGCACGTGATGTTTTACTCTAATTAGTTCGTCAACGTTTCATTTTGGTCACAATGTTTATTATTCCAGTTGACTTCCAATATTTACACAAATTTAAGAGATTATTAAGTTGTATGGAGTTTCTACATTGGTCTCAGTTTTAAATCGAGGAGATAAAAATATTCGTTGAACTAGATTTTGCTATAAAAAACGGTAATAAATAATACTTTACGATATACATTTACATTTATAACTGATACATTTATAACTGATACATAGCTTAAAAATAATATATTTTCTTTTTTGGAAGTTATTATTTTTAGTTGGCCTTTGCAAGAATGGGGCAAGAACTTCATGGAATATAAGTATAATAATTCAAATCTAAATTCGGGACTCCTGAGAGTTACTGAGTTATCTCAGTAATGAAATTATATATTTATAATATATAATTTCATTAAATTCTTTTTATTCTTCTTTAAATTTCTAATTTAACGGCTAGTTTTGGAAGGACGATTAAAGTAAATTATTTTTTCACACATCTCTTAAGAGTTGTGTTCCTCTGCCCCATCAACAATGAGATGTGAGCAAATTGGTTCATTTTCAAGTGAAGCGAATGTCATTAAATTTGAAGTCTTTAAGTTTAGATTTATATTGTATGTACCATTGGTATTGTTATATATTATTACTATCATACAACAATACAACTCTTTAATACATTTAAAAACCCAAAAAAAAAATTAGCATTTAAATTATTCGACTTATTAAGAGTTATGTCAGAATTGACAATAAACAATTTATTGCGAACTCCGTAGTTTTGATTTTCTGACAAACCAACTAATTAACAAGGTTCATACACTCGATTCGTTACCAAGTGCATTAAATGTACTTTCAATGTCTTAGGGTATAGCACTCTCACTTGTAGTAATTACACAGAGAAAGAGGCACAGATGTTGATGGGTTCATTATATTTTTGGAAGGAAATATATGAAGGAAAATTTGACAATGGAAAATGTTATTACTTTATTTCATTTTGGTTTTAAAACAATTAAATTAATATTTTAAATCGAAGCATTTAGTTAAACTTTAAATAAGATATTTTAAAATATTAATATATATGATATTCTTCTAAAATATATTTAGTCTCTTGATTATATTATGACTATATTTCACAATTGTTACAAAACAAAGCATTTTTGTGTGAAACAAGATATTTAATATAGACTTAAATGTTTAAAAATGTTATCCTCAAAATTATTATTCAGTATATCTTTTAAATAATAAACTTATATCATAGACAACGTTACAATATTATCTTTGCTAAAATAATAATCTTTTTTACCTTTTGCTTATAATATTTATTGTAATAAAGATCCAGCGCGATGTGAAATATTGAGCTTCTTTCCTCATTACATTATACTAACTAAATTGGTATACGAATAATGTATTATTTTATGTTTTGTTTACAACATTTGTAAAATATTTATTAAAAAGTTTTGAACTGTTAATAATGGACGTAACTTACCTTGTCACTAATTGACATATAATATTAAATGTCTATATATATATATATATATATATATATATATATATATATATATATATATATATATATATATATATATATATATATATATATATTACCTATTATTTGGTTTGATTGGGGTAGTATCCAGATCTCAAAAAAAGGTAAAGTAATAATCGATCTACAATCCGAGATTTAAATCAAACTTAGATTACTACAAACTCAATTCACATTTAGCTACATTGACATCGATTTAGAATCAAATTACATTTTTAATATACTTTAGTCAATATGGATCAGGATCAATTATTGATTTCAGTTTAAAATTGAAGATTAAGTTGTTAATAGTGGCGATATATTAAAATGCACGTAATAATTTCTTCTATAATACAATTGTATATCATAAAGCGTTGAGAAATATGGTAATGATATTATTAATATTGTTACCTATTTTGTACATAATAAATAAATCACTGAAGTGATAAGGCGGTCGCTTAAATTTTTAATTAAATAAATTATTTGTCTCGCCGAAGTCAGTGTTTAAGGTTTCCTATAGATAAGACAACTCAATTAATACCATACAGTATTATATAAATGCAATTATATAAATTAATTTAGATCTACCTATAATCAATATAAAATTTTATTAAAAACTGAGCAGTTGAACAGGAGTCTTATACTTTCTACATTCACATCATTTAATATAATAATAAATATTGTTAAACTATAACTTTATTCTTATATTATTATTATTATTATCATTGTTATTTGTTATTTTTTCTGTAATCTTTCTATGTCTATCTATTTTGTCTTACATCTGTAGTCGTCCTCAATATTCTGCTAAAGGTGACGCGCAGGCGGATTGTATAATTGCTATGCAAAAACTATTCACATTTTTCAGTGACTCTCTTGTAACTGTTAGTATTACTTCGTTAAGTATGATTTTATTGTCAAAGCAATATTTATATGATTATTTTTAGTATGAGGTTAGGGTACCAATGATGTCTTAAAATTATAATGTATTTCATAATTCTCGTGTCTGTTTTGATATAATATTTTATATAAAAAGATATCGATATGGAATCCGATTAATTCCTATCAATTATTATTATTAATTTGATTAATCCATACCGATAAATGAAAATTATCTTATTTTCTACAGTTAAGGTAATTTTCATTTAATTTACAAGTCAAAAGTGATTATAGTAGAAATATAATATTATTAAAATTTGGGGATGATAAAAAGACAGCAGCACGCACACACAGAAAACAAGCAGCCTGACAGCTAGCTAGCCAATAGGGAGATCAGGAGACAGATTGATAACAGATAGCAGCACACAGTAGTCAGAATGCAAACAACAGAGCCGCTTGTCTGTTGCAGCAGACACACACATTCTCCGATCAGCAGCTAGAAGAAGCGTACCAGGCGTTCGTCGTGAACCCTAAAATATTTTAAACATATATACAATAAGCCGTCATGTCATTACAGCTTGTGTTGTGATTAGTTTTACGTCTCCCTCATCTACAATTTAAACCTAGGCGTCCGTCTTTATAGTAATATTTACATGTCAAAATAAACTTTATCAGCTGGACAATACGAGCTACATTCCAATAAGGTAACCTGTAATTTGTGGTACACTGCCCCTTGACAAGTTCATTTGGTTCACAAAACAGTTTTACCTGATATCCTCGTTGCATGAAGATTAAGTAATATCAAACACAGGGATTATGATATTTACGACTTATAATAAAAATATTGTGAAAAGTATCTTCCAGAAACCGGTGTTATTTAATATGTCAAACGATATGACAACCTTTAATTAAAATGAGTATAATTAGTTGAAAATAATTATACTTACTATAAATAAGCATTCATGAAGTATAGTTTCTCGTTATACTTAACTTATAAAAATACATTTATTTAAGTATAATAAAATAAATTATAAAACAAATAATTCACAGTATCATCTAATAAATTAAAATTATTTAGCATTTAAAAGAAGCAATACAGATTATGAAAAGGTTTCATTTAGAAGCTTCTTTCTTTGTTTAATGATTTTAATGTATTGTTATCAAGTAGTTTTATTAAAGTTTAGCTTCGTCACCGATAGACCGATAAGAATACTTATTATTAGGACCGATAAGGATTTTATTAATAAGATGTTAATTTCAGCTCCTTACATGCCGCGTTAATAAAAACGCTACCTTTAACAAATGTTACATTCGTCCCGGAGCACTTAATGCTTAAATACTTTAAGGGATACTGAGTTGTTTCTTTATTTATAAATAATTTTAAATATAATGCATTTGATAAATAATTGACAAGTAGTTTTTAAGAGATAAACTGCAAACGAGAATGCTATGCTAGTGATAACAGCCGACCGTACCTTCTTGTATCACCACAGTAATTATAAAGCTTCAAATACATTCAAAAGAACTAGCTTCTTACTTACAAAGTAAGAAGATAGCTCTTTTGAAAGAATCTTTTGAAAATACGCTTAAGATTTTATCTTCAATGGAGATCTATCTTTGATAATATAATGAATTTTAAATATAGACCAAAATTTTAATAAATATAGCAGTCTTATTTATTTTCCCTTCCCTTAACCGAAATATTCAAATACTAAAGTCTCAAATAAACTCTACGAAATTAGTTCTAATTGGTTTAACAAAATAAAAGTTGCATTCAAATATGATAACCGGTAATTGAAGGTTGCTTCTCGTCAAGTTCATTTGGTTCTCAAAACAGTTTTACCTGACTTCATCGTTGAATGAAGATTATGTTGCTACCGTGATCGTAGGAATTATGAGACAGAGAGTCGTTTGCATAAATAGGAGTGAAGTCTTTATTCTTTATGATAATCTCTGTATTAAGTGTGCAATTCAAGTAAATTATAAATATTAGTGAATTTAGACTAATAATATTATCACACTATTTAAAAGAAATTGATAAAATAATATATTTAGTCTGGCCCAAAATTCTGTTACATTAAAAATAAACAACAGATTACTTTTAAATCTGGAATATGTTATTTTTATACGTCTGTTTGTATTTTCGACTAATATATTGTAAATTATTTTGTGTTATTAAAATGGAGTGGGGTGATAAGGAAAACCGAATCGCTGTGATTGCATTAAATCCTCCACTCGCTTGATATTAGTAAAATGTTTGTGTACCTGGCTATTAATAGGTATAATGAAACTTCCTCTGCTTGTGCCAGAAAAAGAACTGACCATATACATAGTATTCATACGAAAAAGGCGATCAAAGCAGTAAGGGAAAGAATTCAAAGACATTCTATCCGAAGGATTTTATGTCGGGAGATGAAGGCAGCACCTAAAACCAAGTCGCATGTTTAAAAATAGGGTGGTAAAATCAAAGTTACTACTTAAACAGTACGCCAAAGGAGGTCACAGAAAAATTGTATTTACGAAAAAAAAATTACAATTGAGTTATATTTTAGCAAACAAAGTGACCATATTTATGCTGAAAGCTCTAAAGAAGCTTCCCAATTACTCAACAGAGTACAACGTGGACATTATCCGACTTCAGTGGTGGTGGAGTGTCGTCTATGAACTGAGCTATATTTTTGAGAAAAAGGTATTATAAGAGAGACAAATGTGTATCAAGATACTATACTTGAGAAGGTAGTTAAGCCTTCATTATCATTTTCAATAACCAATAATGGTCCTTTCAGCAAGACACTGCGATGGTTCATAAAATTTGATCCACTTAATCTTGGTTAAAAACGAACGTTCCAGACTTCGTCAAAGCTGAAGACTGGCCGTCATTTAGTTCTGATCTTAATCCACTGGATTATAATTAATGATCAGAATAAGAGAGTAAGGTTTGTTCTAAAGGTTGTAATAATTACGAGATCCTAAAACAATTCATATAAGTGGGAGTGAATAATTTTACCATAGAAAGAGTGCGCGCTGCTATTGATAACTGGCCTCAACGTTTAAAGGACTGTCACCACTTCGAAAAAGCTTTATATATTTTCAATGATTTTATAACTATAGTATATATAACTATAGTAATAAATGTTAAGAACAAAAATAAAAATGTTTTTCGCTGTAACAATATTTATTCCACGACGAATATTAATTTCAAACATTAATTCGACTATCATTAATTTCAAACAGAATACAATAACTAATAGTAGTTGTAGTGTATAAAATCGAAGGCATAAAATTATTCTTCAGAATTGAAAATTAAAGTTTAATTATAAAACCACGCTGAAGATATTGAAATTATTATCGAAAATAAATATGTTACCAATTATCACAGATTACTATAAGATAACTTTAATAACAATTAGGTATCCTAAAAATTGGTTTGAGTACTTCATATTATTATATAGGAAGGAAAATGAACAGACTGCAAAGATTCTATAAAAGAACAAATACATAAGCATATTATAAATTTATTTGAGATGAGTACAATACTCATGTTCAATATATTGCAATTTGCCTTGGTAGCTTCATAAATATTGTATAAATGTATTGTCGTGACTAATAAAGAAGAATAAAAGAGACTAGAAAAGGAAGAGGAGATAAACTTTTTAGGTATTTAAATATAGATAAAATGAGAGAATCGCAAATAATAAATACTATTTATAGAAATTACGCCTTGTATACACAATCATCAATCTATGATTGAATGAATAGTTATTATGGTATGGAATATGAACCATTTTATTTTACAGTTATGGTAACGTTTTCTTATATCAATACATTCAACAATAAATATAATAATAAAATGTTATTGTATTACCATATTATCTTGATGATAAGAAGGCAAACAGACAGACAGGCAGGGAGTAGACAGACTGTTAGGTTGACAGGTTAATAAACAGCCAGAACGACAGTAATAGAATTCTGGGACCAAACCCCCCTCTCTGTTATAGTAGCATACATCAGTTGAGCAGCACAGATCAGTTGACAACATCAGACGCTTAGCAGTGGTGTGCTTCTGGTCCGTTGTAAACAGCTTTCTAGTTCTGTAGGTCACGTAGGCAAACTTCTCCTAGTCCTCCAGATAACCAATACTGACAATTATTTGAAATATCGATATGCAGTAATTCGATACTTAGTTTAGCCAATCACGTACATTTTCGCTCCAACTTTTTGTGCTAGAACATTATAAATATCCTGCCGTTATTATATCGCCATGTCATTACAGCTTGAATTGTGATTAGATTTTTGTCTCCCTCATATACAATTTAAATTTAAGCGTCTCTCTTTATAATAATGTTTACTTGACAAAATACACTTTACCCACTAGACAATATGAGCTACATTCCAATATGGTAACCAGTAATTTGTGGTACTATGCCTCTTGACAATTTCATTTGGTTCATAAAATAGTTTTACCTGACCTTCTTGTTGCTTAAAGATTAAGTTGTATTGAAAACGGGGATAATGGTAAAAAGAGTTTAATAAAATTCCCGTTACAGGATTGCTGAATTGGAATTATTTGTATTCTATGTTCTTGTGATTATTATGTTTAAAACAATATTAAAAGTAGTTTACAGAAACATTATAATCATTGTTAATTTTGCAAAAGAGAAGCATTTCTCTTTTAATTTTAGATTGTTTTAATTTTTTTTTCAGAGATTGTCATCAAACCCAGGAAATATATGTATTATTTTGTTACATAAATCACTAAATAATCACCAAAAACTGACAGTTTCATAGACTTCAATGTAAAAAAATTTCGCTATGTGATATTTGATTATTCTATATTTTTTGCCTGTCGGTTTCAAGTTTGAAAACTGAATTGAAGAATGGTTACTCGCTTCGCCCAATTTGCCGAACTCAACCGAGATTTTGCCTGCGCAGTCAAAATCGAGGTCCGGTTCGCGCCCCTAGTTAATTTTAGATTCTTGCATTCTATTTCAATAAAAACTTTACCTTTAACAATTCTTACATTCCTCCATAAGCACGTAATGCTTTAAGGGACACCAAGTTTATTCTTTACATATAAATAATTATTGCAATTGGATAAGTTGATAAAAAGTTTTTCTGAGATAAAACGCAAATGGGAGTTCGACGCTAGTGATTACACCTATGACCACAATTGTTTTATCACCAGAGAAATCGTAGGTAGTTAAAGAAAAAAAAATACTTTTAAGGTAATCGTTTAAATAGCAATAAAGAAAACCATGTAACAAGATCATCACGTATGATCATCATCATACATTTGTGTTTGTGTTTAAATATAATGAAATTTGTACTAACATAGTTGTAAGTTTTAAATGTTACTAACAAGTGGACAAAGTCTTAAATAAATAAATTATTATTATTATTATTATTATTATTACGTAGTTACCATATGTGTAAAAAAGTTATAATGTTTTAGTTTCTTCCCATATGTCGATGTGTAACAAGTGACTTATATTTTGTCGGCAGATTTAGCCTCTAGAAGTAATCCATATTTCATAAAGTAGTATTGCTCGTATCTAGGACACAACGCGAAATTAAGCATAATTTTTCATTAATTGACATTCATGTTTTCTTTATATTGAAATTTAGAAGTATCTAATTAATTATATAATAACTAACTTCTGCTCAAATGATCATATATTTGGTAGAAAAAAAAAAAAAGTAAAAGAAGTCTGTTTTGTCCCAGTTTGTGGCATTCGCTTAACAGAAGGACATCTGAATTATCATATGTATATATATATACTTATATAATCTTTTGTGCTGTGCTGAAAATCTGTCTACAGTTAAAACTAATACGAATTCTCGAGAGGTGGAATTTTAAAAAAAGGTTTATAAAGTTAGCATCTATTAGTTGATAAAAATGTGTGAACTTCTGGTATTTTACAAGTTATATGCAACATCTGTGTTTCGAAATTTTCCCTTAGATATAATTTTTTAATTTCCACCTGAATTGAGTAGGGACTTAAAAGTGAGAAATTTTATATAAAAGATTTTTTAATAAACTTTCAAGAGAAAGAGAAATGACAAATAGAATAAAACACCATTAAAATCCAGGCCGATAACATAAAGCGTTTAGACACAATGAATCAACTAAGAATGATAAATATCCATTGCGTTATAATAAGTGTTTCAATGATAAAGAATTTTATAATACTGTCAAATTTTATACATGACGAATATTATATGACGAAGTCTTGAATGAGGATTTTTAAATAATTTAATAAATTATGTTATGAGTAGAGAGAGTGTCCTCATTGTATAATAAAAATTGTAATTAGATTTTTTTTTATAAACACCAAACCACAAAAATATAATAATTTTAATCATAACTTATTCCAAATAAGTTATTAGATAACCTTACCTTGATTTCCTATATTAATTTTTAAGTGTTCATGTTTACGAGGGCCAAACTGAAAGTTTTTAGAACTGGCCACTTATAAGCATTATATTAAAAAAAATAGTTTAAATTTTGAAAATAGAACTCTTTACCAATATTATTGAGTGTACATTTCATTCATTTGTCATTTGTTTTACGATTTGGCGGCAAATTGAAAATTGTCTGTGCACGTCAGAATGAATTTAAGCCGAGAAAATTTTCGTGCAATGATTTTTTATGACTTTCAATGTCATTTAAGTCAACAAGAAAGTTATGATAGACTTCGATTGGCTTTTCACGATGAAGCCCCATCTCGTGCCACAGTTTACAACTGGTTTAATGAATTCAAACGTGGTCGAACTAATCTCACCGATGATTTGCGTGAGGGACGGCCTTGTACAGCGACGACTGAAAATAACATCAGTGTTGTGCGGCGTATGATAGAGACTGACAAAAGAGTGACCTATGAGCAGATTCGGACAAGTCTAGGCATAGGTATGAGTCAAGTGCACAAAATCCTCCATGAACATTTAGCGGTCAGGAAGCTTTGTGCCCGCTGGATACCGCATAATTTGACCGAGGCTCAAAAACTCCGCCGTGTTGATTGGTGCCGAGAAATGATCCAAAAATTTAACGGAGGTGACTCAAATGCTGTGTTCGACATACTAACGGGTGACGAAAGCTGGATTTACTGTTATGATCCGGAAACCAAAAGGCAGTCTGCTCAGTGGGTGTTTCCTTCCGAAGAGTTGCCAACTAAAGTGAAGAGAGGTCGAAGTGTTGGAAAAAAGATGGTGGCCTCGTTCTTCGGAAAGACCGGTCATTACGCGACAGTAGTCTTAGAGGATCAGAAAACGGTTAATGCAGAGTGGTATACTAACAATTGTTTGCCACTTGTCTTGGAAAAAGTTCGAGAGAAACGACCTCGCAGCAGGATCCTCCTTCATCACGACAATGCCTCGTCGCACACCGCCAGGCAAACGATCGACTATTTGGTGACCTCAGACGTGGAATTACTGGGTTACCCGCCGTATAGCCCCGACCTCGCACCCTGCGATTTTTATTTATTTCCGAAAATAAAAGAAAAACTTCGAGGAAAACGTTTTATAGACGCCGAAGAAGCAGTGGCTGCGTTTCAAAACGCCGTCGAAGAGACCCCTAAGGCCGAGTGGGCAAGGTACTTTTCTCAATGGTTCCATCGAATGCAGCGATGTATTGATGTAAATGGACGCTATTTTGAAAAGTTACAATAAAACTAATCACTTGCTAGAATGCTTAGTTTTTTCTAAGAACTTTCAGTTTGACCCTCGTACATTACTTTATAAATTATTTTAAATTTTAGTTAATGAATCATTCTCACCTAAAATGTTTCAATATAATACTTAAAATAAATGAGTAAAATTATTAAAATTGAATGAACACCACTCATAATAGAATGAGTTTCACTAAACTTAATTAAAGGTCCACAAATTTATTTAATCTACATTAAATCACACGAGATTGGACAAAAAATAAGTTATACTTTTATATAATATCGCCTTCAAGAGACCGAGTGTTACAAACTTAATTCATAATAAGTAACTAGATCTCATCCATCGTGTCATTATAGCTGCTGTGATTAGTTGTACTTCCTCATCTGCAATTGAAATTTAGCACCGATATTGATCCTTTTCACCACAAAATAACCTTTATGAGTAACAAAATATGAGCTATATTCCAATATGATAACTGGTAATTGAAGGTACATTGCTTTTCGTCGAGTTCATTTGGTTCTCAAAACAGTTTTACCTGGTTTCGATGTTGCATAAAATGTTAAATTTCTAGACTGAAGATAATATCTTCAGTCTAGAAATTTCTAGACAGAATAGGTTACATAAATACAAATCAAGATATATACTTCATGAGAAGAAATGAGAATTAAGTGTGAATTTTAAGATAATGTTATCTACAATATATAACAGGATACAATAACTATTATTTCTTATTAGTTATCGCGTAAGTATTTTCGAGCCATGATGTTTTTCTAAGGATAATAAAGTTTTTGCATTGAGTTAAAACTAATTAGTTACATAAAACAGATCCAATGAAACAAAATGTATTTGCACTTATAATGTAAGTTAAATTTATAACTACGCTAAAAATATTACAAATATTACTGGAAAGAATTGTTTTAATAGTTGTAACATAAGTTACTCTAAGATACGAGTAACTTTTATAGCAATTTGGAAGTACTTAAGATAATTGAGGATAAGTTCGATGTTCTAATACAATGACTGAATAATCAATTAGGAGGTAAAAGACACTAGACAGGGAAGGAAGGAGTCATGTTTGTGCTTATAATGGTCATTATAAATAAGATGTTAAGTATTTAAAAATAGAAAATGGTTTATTGCGTTAGGTAAATATTTATCAACAGGTTGCTTTTTAGTGTTATTAGTAGTTGTTATTGTTACATTTTTTATAAGACAACATAAACTACAATTTCATAGAAATGGATAAGAACTTGTTATATTTTAAATAACTAGAAATAACGCGTTTATTCCTAATGAAACTTAAACTTTAAAAGTAATTGTTAGTGTAATATAAAAGCTGAAAATTTATATGAATTTTTACTTTACTGATCTAAAACTGGGCTGCTTAATTATATATATAAGTAATTATATAAATAATAATATATGCAGAATTACATATATGTATATATAAATAATTCTGCATTTCGGAATGAAATTAGTAACATTTGATATGAAGCAACAATTAAATATCATTTATTATTTACCTTCACGCCATTCCATTCCCTTGCGGGGTAGCCAGAGACGACGGAGCGCCAAACGCTACGGTCTCTGCGTACCTCTTTCGCCTCGGCCACAGACATCAACCTCTTCAACCTCCGGGGGGTTATTTATAAATTTTATTATTTATAAACAATTAAATATCAATTCAAGTTAATGTAGACTGGCAAAAATCTAAACGAGAACAAGAAAAAAATCTAATAAGAAACAACATAACGTTAATGTACAATAATAAACTCCACAAATAGGACAAAATAAGAGACTATTTAAAACTTTTTACTTAACAATAATAACGAATAAGTCAAAATTGACAATAAACAATAAATTATTGACAGCGAATTTGTATGTAAAAAAAGTAAATTGTATGACAATGAAAAAAAAGGTTAAAAAAATTTAATGTCAAATACTTTTGATTTCAAAACCTTGTAGTTATACTTAATTAAGTTTAGATGTATATTTTTAGATATTGTTAAATATTATTGTCTTCTAACATGTATAGTATATGTATAGTAAATACAATGTATTTGCTAAAAACTAAAATGTATATTAGAGTGAGCGTCTCAATATTATGTTTGAAAATCAGAGCTTATAACATTTTTGTAATAAAGCCCTAACACGATGTAAAATATTGAAGCATGTTTCCTCATTTAACATTATAACGAGATTGTTATCAGATTAATGTATTTTTCCTTATCATATCTTGCACTTTAAACAATATTTTGTAAAATGTATATAAAATGGTTTTATATTGTAAATAACAACTTTCGTTATCACTATTTCTCATATAATATTTAATGTATATACATATTAGTGTCAGTATACGATTCGGTTTTATCGAGCTGGTGCCGCGGTCACAAGAAGGTATGAAATATCGATCTACAATCCAAGATTTAAATCAACCGTACATGACTACAAACTCAATTCACATTTAGATTATTGACATTCTTAAATACCTCCCTTCTCTCCAAAATAATGGAGATTATCATAAACCGACAGGTCCTAACGTACCTCGAGGATCACCAGTTGATCAATGACCGGCAGTATGGCTTTCGCCATGGTCGAGCTGGTGATCTTCTGTTATACCTTACTCACCGTTGGGCAACGGTTATTGAAAGCAAGGGAGAGGGTCTGGCAGTTAGTCTGGATATGGCAAAAGCCTTCGATCGTGTATGGCCTAAGGGGCTTCTTTCGAAGCTACCTTCCTATGGGCTTCCCGAGAGTTTATGCAAGTGGAATACCAACTTTCTCACTGGGCGGAGCATACAGGTCGTTCTCGACGGTCTTTGCTCGGACCCCAAGTCCGTGAACGCTGGTGTACCCCAAAGCTGCGTGCTATCTCCAACTCTGTTTCTCCTGCACATCAATGATATGTTGGATATTTCCAACATAGATTGTTATGCGGATGACAGCACTGGGGATGCGGTATATTCCAGTCGACTCATCGACGTTTTCCCGAGAGAGACCTGCACTCTCGGGAAAACGTCGATGAGTGCCTAAAGAAACTTGTGTCTTCAATAGAGACCTTCCTGGGGATGGTTTCTGAGTGGGGTGAACTGAACCACGGTCAGTTCAATCCCCTAAAGACACAGGTTTGCGCGTTTACCACTAAAAAAACCCCATTTGTCGTATTACTGCTCTTCGAGAGCGCTCCTCTTATTGCCTCGCCAAGTATCAGAATACTGGGTCTCGACATTTCGAGTGATTGTCAGTTTCGTGGTCACTTGGAGAGCAAGGCCAAGTTGACCTCGATGAAATTGGGAGTGATCAATAGAGCGAGGCAGTATTTCAAACTTGGCCAAAGACTTGCGCTCTATAAGGCGCAGGTCCGGCCACACATGGAGTACTGTTCTCATCGTTGGTCCGGATCACCCCAATATCAGCTTCTACCATTTGACCGCGTACAACGGAGAGCCGTTGGAATTGTCGGGGACCCAGTGCTCTGCGAACGGCTGGACTCTTTGACATTGCGTAGAGACGTGGCTTCTCTTTATGTCTTCTACCGCATTTACAACGGGGAGTCTTCCGAAGAACTATTCGATCTGATGCCTACTGTCGAATTTCACTACCGCACAGCTCGCCATCACCTCCTTTACCATCCATACCACCTGGATGCGTGACGATCTTCAACTGTGCTGTTTTCAAGGAATTTCTTCCCACGTACCACTCAAATGTGGAACGAACTCCCTTCGGCGGTATTTCCAGATCGATACGACATGGGTACCTTCAAAAAAGGCATATATTCCTTTCTCCAAGGCCGGCAACACTCTTGTGAATCCTCGGATGTTGCAAGAGTTCATGGGCGGCGGTGATCACATATTAACGGTGACCCACAAGCTCGTTTGCCTTCCTATGACATTAAAAAAAATAATAATAATAATAATCGAGTTGTATTGTAATTTCAATCTGTGCATATCTGATTTTGATCAAGATCAATTATTAATTCCAGTATGATTCAAAATAATATTTTGTTTTATTATTATCTCTAATATAATATTTCATATAAAACAATTGAATATCACAAAATGTTAAATCACAAATATTGTTATATATTTGTTATTCCAAAATTACTCTTCATAAATATGTAAAGTGACAAAGCAGTCGCTAAAAGCTAATATTTTTTACTTTTCTAGTCAAAGCTGTAGTTTAAGGCTTTCTATATAACTCTACCGACTATTACCATACAGTATTATATTATTAACATAATAAATATAAAAATTGGTTTAGATCTACCTATAATCGCAACAAAATGTTATTGAAAAATCCTTAAACAGTTTACACAAGTTTATACTTCCGTTATTCACATCATTTTAATAATAATAAATATATAACTATAACTTTATTCTTATATTAATATTATTATTTATTATTTTTCCTTTAATCTTTTTATGTCGATCTATTTTTGTCTTACATCTGTAGTCGTCCTCAATGTTCTGCTAAACGTCATGCGCAGGCGGATTATATTAGTGCTATGCAAATACTATTTACATTTGAAATAAGAACTATCTTGTTATTGTAAATATGTATTATTAGGTTAAGATTGTTTATATTTTTAAAGCAATATTTATATAATTATATTTAGTATTAGGTTAAAGTATTAATCATCTTTTACGAAATCATTTTATTCTGCAAATACGGGAACATTAATTTTATTTATCAACACTAAATATAATAAATATATAGCTTATTTTGATATTTTGTAGATGATGAAAAGACAGACAGGAAAGAAATAGACAGACAGGTTGATAGGCTAGCAAACAGGCAAAGCAACAGCAGGTAGGCACCAGACCGTAGTCAGAATGCAGGCAACAAGCCCGTCTGTTTGTTGCAGCAGTGTACATCAGTCGAGCAGCCGCCAGAAGAGGCGTACCAGGCGCGTGCTTCGGGTCCGTCGTGAACTGTTTTTTGTCTCTGTAGGTCACTCTCATATAGGCCAACGTGGTCTAGCCCTCCAGATAAGCACTACTGGCAATTGTTTAAAATATCGATATGCAGTACTTGGATACTTAGTCAAGCCATTCTCGTACTTTAATCGTTCTGACCCTACACCATTATAAACATGCCATAACAATTATCCTGATAATAACGATTATTCAGCCGTGTCATTACTACAACTCTCCCTCGTATCCCTCATCTACAATTCAAACTTATCTCTCTTTATAATAATATTTACATTACAAAATTATACACTAAATAATAAGTGCTATATTTCTATATCACAACCCTTATATTTTGGTACCTCTTGACATGAATTGTTCATTTGGTTTGCAAAACAGTTTTACCTGACATTTTCGTTGCATGAACATTAAGTTGTGTTTCCTTGAAAACCAGGATTATTATTGTGTAAAAAGAGATTAACAAAATTCAAGTTATACCAGTCTTAGAATGTAATGGTTTCAAGTTTTATAATTTTATGACTTACATTCAAAATATATTTACAGAAACAGATATAAAGTAATTAATGCATGACAATATTAGTTATTGAAAACTTTATATTACTAAGATTATGGTCATTGTTAAGTTAGCAATATTCTTCCCTTGTTATTGTAGGTTTAGATATTATTAGTTCAGATTTTATTATCAAGCTGAGTAAATACAATAAATCAATAGTTTTATTACTGTAAATAATTAAATAAACTTCTGCAATATTAGGAAATGAAATATTCCTTTTGGTTCTACCTTATAATTATGTTTTATTTTGCAGTTGAGTTTTTTGTACCTAAATTGTATGATTATCAACAGTAAAATAAGCCAAGCGGGACGAAATGACACGGGAATTTGAAATTAACATATATTTCCTTAGGGAATACGGAGACTACAAAATTTACAGATGTTGAAAATAGTAATACGGACTTTAAATGAGCATGAATATGATTTCTTGTAGGAAAGTATTTATAAAGAACTAAATAAACTAAATATAGGATTATATATTACAAAATAAATTAAATTAATATTATTTATAAAAATAACATTTTGCGGAAGGAAGCATTGTAGATTATAAAGAGGTTTTAGTCGGTGGCTTATATTCAATTGTTTCAATGTGTGTCTTTTAGTTTAGTGTTCGATTGGCTAAAAAGGATACTTATTTATATTATTCATTATATACCAATTTTAGCTCCTTGCATTTTGTTTCAAAATAAACGTAAAACATACCAAATCTCACATTTTTCCCTGAGCACATTGTGCGTATAAATATACGTAGAGAGATAACTTGGTATTACTTACATAATTATTTCATTATAAAATATATGGAAATTAAAAAGAATAAAAAAAATACTGCCATAAAACGCAAATGCGAGTGTAATTTTAGTGATGAAGCCTGCGATATTTATCATTTAAGAAAGAGAATAGAGCTTTTTGAAAAGTGTTGAAATAAAATACTCTTAAAGTAGGTTTAAATAACAATAAAAAATACATGGCAATATATCTTAAAATTGGTTTCCATATAAAATTTGTCTGAAAATATAGTACATCAATAAAAAATTATAAACATGTTAATAAAGATAGCTATTTTGTTTATTTATCTTGCTCCTATACTTAGACAAACAACACAACTTAGAGAAACAACACTCATAGACTTAGACATAGTTTCCTATATCAATAATCCCGTTATTTAATTATATATTTATTTATTTTACTCCTTACTGCATACCATAATTGACATGAAATAATAAAACGTTACAGTGTATGTATACAAAAAAAAATTGTACTGTACAAAAGGCGGTCTTATCAATTAAAAAATCACCACTAGGCGTAATTTCTTCCAGATAACCTTAGTGTTAGGAAAACTGATAACACTCAGGTAATGGGTGGCGGTATTAATATAATAAACAAACTTACTTATAATTACACTTAAATACATTCTAATAATACATAAATACCAATATGTATAATACATAACAAAGATACGTTAAAAAAGTACAATAAAATATATATGACACATGTCTAATAAACAAAGGAAACTAATTATTATCTGAACAATATTACCTATATTGTTTTTTAAATACTTCTAAGGATATTGACCGTCCAATACATAAATGAAGCGCATTTTACACAGCTTGGTTGCAAGAATTCTAAAGGAGCGTTTATAAAATATGTAATTGTAAATAGGCATTTTTATAGTGAGAGTTTGTGAAAATCTCGCAGTATCTTGCTGACGTAGAAACACTAACTTATCTTTTAGATATACAGGTGTTTTCGGGTGAAATAGTATACAGTATAATAGAGAAAGTGTGTGCAAATCCCGGCATCAAAGTATTGTCGACTTGAGTTTTTTACGAAATTGTGAAATGTGTTCATATTTGCATAGGCTAAATATGAACAGTATAGCAAAATTTTGAAGTCTCTCAAGCTTGTTTAATTTGTCCTTTGTTAAATTAATATACCTTGCGTCGGCGTAGTTGAGAATGAAAAGAACAAGAAAATGTGCTAACATAATATTGGTAGGAATTGCAAGGTAAAAACACAGTCGGCGAAGTGATTTTATGGCAGCAAATGTTTTTTACTGATTTCTTTTATTTGAACAGACCACGACAGTGTCTGATCTAAATAAATGCCAAAGTTTTTAGCAGATGCACAATATGGTATAATAATGCCATTATGTATAAGTGGTAAATTTCGCCAGTCCACTCTTGATATCATACCGTTACTTCCAATAAATGATGATATGATAAATTCCAATAAATGATAAATTTATTATCATCTGCATACGTGTAATAGAGAGAAGAGATATATTGAGTGGTGGAATTAGTGAAAATGGCAAATAATAAGAGAGATAGTACGCCGCCCTATGGTGCCCCAGCCGCGACATCACACCAGGATGATAACAATTTATTAATCTGATTTCTTTTGTCGGAGACCTGGTCAAAAGTCAGGGGCACTCAATTGATGTTATTTTCATCAACCTTAGTAGGACCTTCGACAGTGTTAATCATTATATGCTATTGCAAAAACTTTCAAGTGTAAGAATATCCGGTCCTTATTTATATTGGTTTAGCTCCTATCTTCTACACAGACAGTCGATGGTGATGCTGTTTAGGTCTGAACTGTAAACAGTCCTTTCTGGAGTATTTCAAGAATATAATGAACACCCAAGGTAGTTAGATATCTACTTTGATTTTCATCATATTTATAAACGACATTGGTATTTCCAAGATTTATATGTTAGCCGATGATTTAAAATTCTTTAGGACTGTAGATTCACCTAATGAGGAACTATTGCTTCAGGTGGATCTGGATAACCTTGTCTTGTGGTGCATATCCAACGGTATGAACTTAAACTTTGAGAAGTGCAATGTGTTACGATTTATCAGAAGAAAGAGCCCAATTAATACTATGTCTATAAAGTGTTAATAATATGCCAATGAATTAAGGTCAATCACATTAAAGACTTAGGTATCACACTGGATCGATTTTATTTGCATATTGAGAACATAATTAGAAAAGCCTTTAAAATCTTAGGTTTCGTCTTGCAATTGTACAGAATTAAAAAATCCTAGCACAAAAATTACTATCCATAACGCTTTTGTGCGCAGCTGTTTGTAATATTGTAGTGTTATATGAAACCCTTTCTATGACATATATAAAAGTCTACAATAATAAAATTCTCGATAATAACGTGAGTGAAAAGCCTGTTGGAAAAATCTCAAAATCAGAAAAACCAGAAAAACCTCTAACAATAAATAGTTTCTCACACTTACACACAAGTTTCAAATTAAACTTATTATCACAGGAACTAAATTAAGAATTCTGAAAATAATGAATTCATTAAATTGAATGTTTACATAATGTTATTGGATTATTATTTATTATTTTTAAATCCCGATTGTAATTTTTGGTGTGCAATTTATGGTATTAATATTCTTATGGTATTAAATTAGATAAATTTGTTTGTTATGCATTTTTATTACTTATATTCTTTAAATATGACGTATAAGTTAATAAAATTTTTGGAATATTTTTTTTTATGTATATTATATATTTGTAGTAGTCTATTAAAATTTAAATGCATAATACTTGTTATAAATTAGATTAATGTTCTTACAGTATGTCATCATAACACATAGTTTGCACATATAATTGAGGTAAAACTTATCTATTAAATATATTTTTGTTGAGATAATTTCTTACGTTAGAATTACCTTGTTAGTGCGATAGATAAATGAAACAACAATAATACAACATTACTTATGACATAAGTAATATATTTGCTATACATAATTCTATTACAAAATAAAATGCCTTCAAATCTTTAAAATGGAGTTAAGACGGTAAAACTAGATAAGAAATAAAACGCTGTATCTCTTTCAATACAGGTAAAGGGTACTGAAAGAGAATCCTTCTTTAATGCTCTATAATGTATTGAAATTTATAAATTGTAAGATGCATTTAGTCTTTGGTTGAGATGAAATTTATAAATTTCCATTTTGTTTAAATATTCCTTTCTTGTTATAAGTAAATTTAACGAACAGATGAAAATTTGAAGTAGACTTGAATATAAAACATTACAGGGGATATTCGACAGAAAAAGAAATGTTCTTTGGATGACAACCTATATATATGGTGTTAATTAATTCAGGAAGTATAAAAAACCTAAACAAAGGAAGTGTTTAAAAATATTCGAATTAACAGTAATTATGTCAGAATTGACGTATAACAATAAAAATAGAGCGCATTAAGTGTGTTTGTGGATGAATTAGTCTATAGCCCTCTCACTTACACTTGCACACTTGCAGTATTGTCAGAAAGAGACAATTATGGATAGAAGTATGCATATTGTTGGTATTGATATAATACAATATAGACAATACATTTCGTTAAGGATATAAATAAAGGAAGATTTGTCAATAAAATATGTTATTTCAAAACTTTCCTTTATTTGACTACGATTTTAAAGCCATTGTAGTAATATATTAGTTAGATATATTTTGTTAAGCTTAATTAAGATACTTTTAAATATTAATACATATTATATTTGTCTAGGATGGCTTTAGTCTTTTGACTATATTATGATTATATTTTACAATTGTTACAAAATTGTGTGAAACAAAACGTTCAATAAAGATCTAAATATTGAAATATACCATAAAATTATTATTCAGTATATCTTTTTAAAATAAACTTATATTAAACAGAGCGTCTCTATATTATGTTTGCTAAAATAATATCCCTTTTTTGCGTTAAGTTTACGACATTTTTGTAATGAGACTCCATGGCGATGTGAAATATTGAAGCCTCTTTCCTTATTTAACATTATAATAACGAAATTGTTATCAGAATTATGTGGTTTCTTTATTTAATATTTTATATTACAATGAAACAACTTTAAATATTTGTATTATTAAATGTATATACATATTATCTGTCAGTATACGATTTAGTTTGATCGAGGCAGTAATACGGTACCACAAGAAGGTAAGTAATAGTCGATCTATAATCCAAGATTTAAATCACCATTAAATGACTCTACAAACT
This sequence comes from Melinaea menophilus ssp. n. AW-2005, assembly GCA_918358695.1. Classification (NCBI taxonomy): domain Eukaryota; kingdom Metazoa; phylum Arthropoda; class Insecta; order Lepidoptera; family Nymphalidae; genus Melinaea; species Melinaea menophilus. The sequence continues at coordinate 15,013,132 of OU911049.1, forward strand.
CAATCCACGGTTAGCTTATTGACGTTCAAAAAGAATTTAATTGTAATTTTAATCTGAATGGCCAATAAGGATCAGGATCCATTATTAATTGCAGCCTAAGATTGATGATTAAATATTGTTAGTATATTAAATATTAATATTAATATTAGTATATTAAAATGTAATTATCTATTTAATAATATTATATATAATACAATTGAATTACATAATATAAATTGAAAAATATCTTTTCGTAATTAAAATTATAAAGTACGCTTAAAGAATTTTAATTGAACAAATTATTTCTTACTTGTCTTGCGACGTTTAAGCCTTCTTATAGACGGTCATTAAGAGACCTTAACTATTACTATGCAGTCAATTACATTTATTATTATTATAATTATATAAAAAAATGCCAATTGGTTTCGATATAATCTATATAAAATATTATTAAAATCTCCTGATTATTTTAACACCAGTTTTATTCACATTAATTAAGCTAATTTATTATATTTCTGCATCTTTCTATGTCCATCTATTGTGTCTTACATCTGTGGTCGCCCTCAATGTTCTGCTAAACGTCACTCGCAGGCAGATCATATAATTGCTATGCAAATACTATTTACATTTGAAGTGAGAACTATTTTTTAATTGGTAATATGTATTACTTTATTCAGTGTTTTTTATTTTTTAACAATATTTGTATGATTTTTTAGTATTATTATGTATTTAATAAGTCATGGTTCTGTTATAGTCTTTAATATTTTTATTGAATTAGCTATTATGATATGGTATACGAAATGATTTTATTCTACGGTAACGTTAATTCTATTTATCAATACGTTCGACAATTATGGTAAAAAGTGTTTAATAAATTTATATTTAATATAATAAAGAATCCGTATTGTATAGTTTTGTGATGGTTACATTAAAAATATATTTAAAATTATCTTACAAAAACATTTACAACTTTTCTGTATATTACTAAAATTATGATCATAGCTCAGTTTACAATATGAAGAATAATCTAGTAATATAGATTGAGTTAAATATTTATCAAAGAACTTTTTATCAAATCCGGAAAATAAAAAATATTATTGTTTTCTTACATAAATTTATAAATTTTATATGAGGACTACCAACCACAAAAAAATCCAATTGTAATGAAAGAAAATGTTGTGCTCAACACTTATTGGTGTTAATAATCCAATTAACTTTTGTAAGCCTAATCAGTGGATTAGTCCTTGACTCTGTTTTTTGATTCCATCTTAAATGCATACGAGTTTGTTGTAACCGAAATATTATCTTGTTCAACTCGTTTCAGCTAGATAAGCATAACATGAAATGATATGCGAGTTTTAAATTAACATTTACTTTTGTACGGAATACGGAAGCTTTTTAAAGCTGTTGAAAATTATAATACTACCTTCAAATAAGCATATGAGCATTTTAAGGAATCATTACAGACTATAAACAGATTTCATTCAGAGGCTTCTTCCTAGATTCAATTGTTTTAGTATATATACCTATATTTTACTAGCGTTTTGCTTCGCGACCGATTGACCGATAAGAACAGTTATTTATATTATTAATTGTATATAAATTTCAGCTCCTTGTAATTTGTTTCTATATAAACATAATTTATATCAAATGTAACATTCCTCCGCGCGCATTAATGCAAACTGTAATGCAATGCTAGTGATTATATGGGACCACAATTTTTTGAATCACCAGAGAAATTATACAACTAGTATTCAAGAAACAAACATGGCATTTTAAGGAAAGGGTCTGAAAAAAATATACTTTAAAGATAACCGTTCAAATAGCAATAAAGAAAAGCATATAGCAACATCAACACATAAACATGCTCAAAAACCATATCTTGACAATAATTATAATAGTATATTGCGTTATAATTACTTCACGAAATTAGTTCCAAAAGTTGTACTAGTTGAGTAAACACCACATACCATATATGTAAATAAGTTACAATGTTGCAATCTGGTCCCATATGTCGATGTGGAGCAAGTGACATATACTTTTTGCCTTCAGATTTAGCCTCTAGGGAATAACCTACATTTTATCTCTTGCTCGTATCTAGGACACAACGCGAGACTAATTTCGTAAATTTAACCATAACTTTTCACGTGAAATTCATATTTCCTAACATCATGCTATTTTTTTACCATATTTACAAAAGGTTAAAACGTATTAGGTATATATTTAATAATATAATATCTAATTAATATTATAATAACTAGCTTCTGCTGAAATGCTTACGACGTTACGTAAAAAAAAGATGTAAAAAAAACTATGTGTCTGTGTTATCTCAGTGTGTTGCTTGCTTGTTTCTTTTATTGACGGACATCTGAACCATCGTCATCTATACTTACGAGGGGAGGTCCAAAAGTTCGTGGAATGAAAGGGATCTAAATAAAATAAAACAATAAAACTATTTTTCGTTTTCAATGTAATCACCCTTAAGCTCAATACATTTATTAGACCTATGAATAAATTTTTCTAAACCACAAAAAAAATATGTTTTATCTTTTCCGTCAAAATGAGCCGAAATTGCCTTCCTTACCTCATTGTCGTCGGAAAATTTCCTTCCCCTTAAGTATTTTTTTAAATTGGGGAATAAAAAAAAGTCACTTGGGGCCAGGTCTGGACTGTAGGGTGGGTGAACTAGGGATTCGAACCCATGCGTGTGCAGAGCAGCCATTGCAATTCTGCTGTTGTGAACCGTCGCGTTGTCTTGCAAGAGCAACACACCCTTTGTCAATTTTCCTCGACGCTTTTCCTTGATGGCATCCTTTAATTTATCTAATGTCGTTGCGTAGTACTCTACGGTTATAGTCCTTCTCTTTTCTTTGTAATCAATCAAGATTATCCCCTCACAATACCAAAAAATAGTAGCCATCATCTTTCCAGCCGACTCCGTCACCTTGAATTTCTTTGGCGGTTGTGCCCCGTGTGTGCCATTGCATGGACTCTTGTTTGGACTCAGGCTCAAAGTGATGAACCCATGTTTCATCTCCCGTAACAATTTGGCCCAAAATCTGTGCAGGTTTATCTCCACACAACTCCAAATAATGCTTTGACACATCGACGCGCTGCTCTTTCTGAAACGGCGTGAGCATTCTCGGTACCCATCTTGCACTGACTTTTGTCATGTAGGATTCGCAAAATGGTGGTATCTGATACTCCAACTAATGCAGATAATTGTTTTTTCTTCAAACGGGCATCTTCTAGTACAATTTTCTTCACTTTTTCGACGATGTCCGATGTGGTGGCCTCAACTGGCCGTCCTGAGCGGGGGTCGTCTTTAATTGACTCTCGACCATGTTTATAAAGACCATGCCACATGTGAATCATTGATTTACTAGGGCACTGTTCCCTATAAACGACTCCCATTTCATTCAAAATGGTTTGAGCTTTCTTTCCTTGCTTGGTAAGGAATTTTATCACAGCGCGGTGTTCAATTTTCTCCATAGTTTCAGTTTTCTTCCGGATTGACTTGTTCAGCAGGCGACTGTTCGTAAACGAATGACGCGATCGGGTTGAAACTCGGTATTTATACTAATGATGAGTCTCTGATTCGTATGACACCAAGCGAGCGCCCCTACCCCCACTCTATCCTCTCCATTCCACGAACTTTTGGACCTCCCCTCGTATATACGATATGATACGATTTTGCAAATTGTGTTATAAATAGAGTAGCTTTATTATAAAAATATTATTTATATAAGTTATTAATACAAAATAACAAATGATTACTAAGAAAAACAAAAAGAACGAGTTACATAATATAAGTACACCTATAATAATTGTAATTTTTATGTTATTTTAAAACCATTTTGACCCGGAAAATAAATATTGGTAGAGTCGGAAAATTAAGTCGAATAGCGGTAAATTAATACCCCTAATAATAATCAAGATATGATAGTTAATTTAAGAGTTGAAATTAAATGTGATAAACTGAGAAATAAAAGAAAATATAATCGAATAAATTTCCATTTTAAGAATTCAGATTCTATTATCAGTAATAGAATAAGAATCGTTATACATTAAGGCAATCCATAATTTTATTTTCTTTTTGTTCAATGTTCACACGAGATGGAACAGTGAATAATTTATACTTTTATTTAATACAGCCTCCAAGAAACCATAACTAACTAGATCTTTTTCATCGTCTCATTAAAGCCTGTATGATTAGTTCTATCTCCTTCATCTGCGATTCAAACCTAGTACCAATATTTATTTTCATATTACCACCATAAAATAGCTTTAATGGTTAACAAAATAAGAGCTAAATTCCAATTGAATAACCGATAATTGAAAGTATATTGCTTCTAGTGAAGTTCATTTGACTCTCAAAACAGTTTTATCTGCCTTCATTGTTGCAAGATTCTTATGTTGTGTTTTTGAGATGTTAGGGATTTTGAGACTGAGATGTTTATGTAAATAAGAGTTAGTCTATATTGTGTATGAGACAATATTAGGATAATGATGTTAAGTTATTTGAGAAGAAACAGGAAGAAAGCTACATGATAAATAAGAGACTAGGAAGGGAAGAAGAGGAAATATGTTTGTTCTTATAATAATCATAATAATCAAAAATGTTGAAATCTCAAGTATAGATTAAATCATAAGAAATAATCAATACTTTAGCGCATATATATATATGGGTATTAACTTAGTTGTTTTATGTAACAGAAAAAGTAAAAGTAAAAATATTTATCAAGGCTTTTGAAAAATATTCAAATATAATTTAAAAATAAGTTAACACACATTAAAGCAATTCTAATGAAAATTAACGTTTTGAAGCAACAAACTTTAAACACCAGTAAATACTTTCAGTAATTTATATATATTAATTATGATAGTGTAAAAAAAAATTGATTCGCTTATTATTATTTATATATATATATATATTGGTATAGTTTACTTTTAGTAGTGCTGCATTATATTATTTTACTGTATATTTATTTTACGCAAAAGTCAGAACACTACAATTTTAGAGAATTCCAGTTGAACTAACCACGCTCATCAGTCGATGAATGAATTAAATGAATGTACTGTAATGAAAAGTCATTCATCTATAGTCGATACATTTGATAGATTGTACAGCTATGCATTCGTTATTCTCTATAGAAAAATAAATTTATTTAAATTCTCACATCGTTTCGTCACGTGAAATTTTACTCAAATCAGTTGATCAACATTTCATTTTGGTTACGTTTGTTTATTCTAAATTGCTTCTAATGTTCTTATAAATTAAAGACATTATTAAGTTCTATGATATCCCGATACGGGTCTCGACTTTTCATCATGAATATAAAAAATTACTTGGCCCAGAATAAAAGAAAAATAACAAACATATGATAAATTTAACATAATTTCAAACTGACAAATTCTTTAACAAATAAATTTCGTACAGAATTTGATTTAAATTTTATAACTTTAAAAGTCAATTTGCTACTTTTTATTTCTGAATAATTCATACTGTTAGGAATTACGTTTTCTAACATTAACTGCTTTTTATATACTTTCTTGTAGGGATAAATTATTACAGTTACAACATACAATTTTTTTGTGGTAATATGTTATCTATATAGTTATCAAAGTATATAAAGAATGGTACTTCCACTTTGCTGCTACAGTTTCAAAAGATCTTGCACTACCTTTGTATATAGGGGAGACCGGGGATGGTTGACCAATTTTCAGTTTAAAAGTTAATATTTTTATTGTTTTAATGATTATTTTTGTGAAAAGCAATTCCATTGATAGTGACACTATTCAGCTCTAGAAAGAAATTACAATAAGCTCGATACCTATTAAAACATAGTATATAGGCTCGATTTTATAGAACGGGAAAAACGAGTCAACCTACCCCGTGCCTGGGGCAGGTTGACTTGTCACTAGGGGTAAGTTGACCTAAGAAGTAATGAGTACCAAGACTGCGAAGGAACAAGATTTAAATACTAAAGTAAATGCAATCATCATTTTTAAGAACATCTTCAACAACATTAAACACCGTTAAGAACCTATCGGCCCACCTCCAGTCTAAAATAGTCTTTGATAGTCCTTTAGTCTAAAATAGTCAAAATAGTATTTATAGTGAACACGTGGGAAAACGAAGAACGGAAGGACCATATTGCCGAGGCCGAGATAGCAACTGCGACTGTCACCAGCGAAACCTCGGTCAGCAGTCGTCATTTTTCCCAATTTTTTGGTGCCAAGATGAGCTATTACTCTATCAGGAATGTGAACCGTTGTCAGTCCTGTTTCATCTACATTCCAAATATACCCAGGGCTTACATTTAAACGTAGGTAAACGGTTCTTAGGTAATCAAAGAACAACTGCATGTTGTTTTTGTTGAAAGAAGTGGCTCGAAATAAACTCGTAGCTCGAGGAGATCGAATAGAGAGAATAGGATGACGCTTAAGCAAACTCCCTACCAAATCTTTATCAGCAATCTGTTTTTTATCCCATGATTCAGGAATAGCTTTTTTTTTTTGCAAATTCATATGCAAATTTTCGGAACTCGTAAGACGTTAATCCATAATAAACATCAGCAGCTCCTTTATGGGCAATTTTCTGATGCATGCTCTTCCTTGTCACTGAATATTTGTCTATTTTTTATGTAGCCAACGCTTTCCAAGGTCAATTTAAATCTAGACAGTCCGGAAGTGCATTCTTTTGTTTTCATATTTACTACATGGCGATATTTTATATGGTATAGCAAATTCTTTTGCTGGAATTGATACTTCGGCGAAAATAACTTGTCGACATACTCTCTCCAGTATGTCTTTACGTCGATTTGACTTTCGTTTATAGATTCGCATCGTTCTAAACTGGAAATGTTAGGTTAAGAACAATAATTTTTATACCAATTTATATCTAGTATATCCAAAATTGTATGGGGCAGGTTGACTAGATAGTCAACCAACCCCTTTATAAATGAGTCAACCAGCCCCAAACGACCTAGTAATTTTTAACTACGTGCCAAAACCTTAAAATGGTGTCGTAATTAAAAATAATAAGGAAGCATACAAAGTTCGGAAATCAAACATTCGTATTAAACAGTTTGACAAGCAATCAAAACAAAATGAAAAGAGTTATAACAAATAGAATTAAGGCAAAAATAGTTACTTAAGAGTCTTGTTTTTGAACAATAGGATCTAGCTGACAAACGGTTTGGGTCTGCTCCGCGGTTTTTCTGATGATTGTGCGCGGGGGAATAATGGATACGCTCACCTAGTCGATCTTTGCAAAAAGTTTGCCTAACTCGCGTTTTTGACAATTAGTCTACCTGCCCCTAAGTCAACCAGCCCCGGTCTCCCCTAAGTGCCTATTTTTATTGTCAAATATATAAATCTATTAATTCTTGTGATGATACTGGTTATGGTAATATAATAGAAATGAAAATATCATACATTTTGTTAATAATTTATAAACATATATTCAGAACTAATATTAAATTATACTAGCATATTATATAATCAAAACGTTACAACTAGAAAATTGTTAAGTTTTAGAATTTTCTACCTGTATTAACCTTAAGTCCACTAGCTAATTAGGAGTATAGACTTTACCTTAAGGTAGTACTGGTCACTGTGTCACTAATATTATTTAATTTAATTACATTCTTTAATTCTAATTTACTTCAATAATAAATTGTAAAAAAAATGCCGGATTCCTTAAAATTTATTTGAATTTCCTACCCATATTTGTCTTGTTACGTACTTGGCGTCTCTTATAAAGAGCAGTGCAATACTGTAATATTTACTTAAGATGTATTACTCGAAAAGACAGAGAGAGATATAGATATTCGTATATGTAGTTTTAAACGAGCTTGTTTAGAGTTACTTATAAATTAACTTCATATTATTCGTCAGTCTAAATAGACTACTTGTGAGATAAATGTGTGTCTTATTCACATAATATTGGTCACAAAAAACAAAGACTATGTAATACTCATTGCAATTTTTTTGGAGTCAGTAATTAAATATAATAATTCAAATCTTAATTCTGGACTCCTGAGAGTTAGCATAATGAAAAAAGTCTGAATACTAAATATATGTATGAAGAATATTTAAGAAGATTGCAAAGCTACGAGAAAATTCTAAAATATAATTAAAAGGTAAGTTATTTAGTTTTAATAAATACTTATGTAAGTAACAGCTTTTTTTATAAAACGGTTCTGAAACTGCTATAGGTTTTGGGTTTACAATAACTGTGAACTGTACAGAAAATATACTATCTATTTTTAAATTAAAAATCATTTGATTTAAATTTTTAAGCAGTCATTTATTCGGCTTATGTATGTAAGCCGAAGGAAAAGAGATTAATCCAAAATTCTCATCATATTATTTCGTTACGTGACATTTTACTCAAATGAGTTGATCAAAGTTTCATGGTTTTGTTTACATACGCTCTTTACTGTTTGCTTTTAAACAAGAGATTACAACACGATCCAGTTATATGGGATATGATGTAATTGTTAACATATATTAATTTTTAAAATACAACGATCACAGAATATATTTGAATAGGAAATACGAGCAGATATTATGCATTATTTTAAAATTAAATAAGAAGAAATGAGACAAAAGAAAAGAGAAACAACTTAAGTTAAAATAGAATATACTTAAAAATAAGTTTCACATAAAAAGTTACTAGTAAAATTAATTTAAAGTTAGTAGTCCGACCAGAAGAACTGTAATTATTTAAGTAACAAAACTCTATACTTGACGCCTTTAAATATACCAATATATTTTTCGTTATTATGTTGCTCTTAATATTTTACATTTAACTAACTTTAATTGGCTGCTTTTTATTACAACAAATTTTTAAAGAAGGATGAAATCATACAGTTTTAAAAATACACATAACTTCAATTGATGTTGAAAAACACCTCAAGATATATAAAAAATAAGATAAAATTATACCAAAAACAATGTACAATTTGAATAACATATAACAAAATAGAAGAGGACTTATTATTCTTAAAAATATTAAAATTATCTACAGAATAGAAGAATAACATAACTTGTTTTAGAAAATACATATTAAAACAAGTCTAGTGTAAATTATTTTTTGTCTGATACATACATAGTTAATGAATTCAAGCAACCAAGTCAAGCCTAATTAAAACAAACATTTTCAAACTAACTTTTAGGTTGTGTGTTCATAAAACAGACAGTCAGAACAAAATTATATAACTACTTTCCTGTTAATATTATTATTGTAAAGAATATTGTTAGAACGATAAATAAGTATAGTTAAGCCTTAATCGGAGGATACCCAGATTACGTTAACAATAAAATATAAATTGAATTTAGATACCGTACAATTAAAAAGGAAAACCGAAGCAGACTACAAAATAGGTTTAGTTACAACGAATCAGCGCGATGCGGCGTTGGCTTTTAAGTTTTTATTATTACATTTGATATATATATGTTGAAGTCGTTTTTAAATAATTTAAATATATAAAATATGTAATCATTGATATTGTCTTTTTTTAACTTATTTGTTTTGAATCAAGATCTCTTGCAATATTAACACGTGCCTAAGGTTATTTTAACTGGGAATTATTAATTTTAACTCTTCAACTGGCTACTCATTAGACGAGCTATGCGAGGCGGCAGATTCGACTTATGCTAATAATATATTTTTATATAAAAATGTGAACTAGATAAACATATAATATATAACATATGAAGATATTTAATAAGCTACATATGTACAGCGTATTATCCAATGAAACGTCAAATTAATATAGTTTCTTCCATGTTCCCCGTTCTTTACAAGGATATGGAATAAACTTCTTTCGGCGGTGTGAACCCTTTAACCTTAAAAAAGGCGTATGCAGTATGGGAACTGGAGAATTTTTTTTTTAAAGAATTTACCTTAAAGAAGCAAACTTTTCAAGAGACCTAAAAAAATTAAACTCCATACCTTCGCTTAGTTAAAGCATAATAATATTTTTTTTATTTTTTTGACACAAAATTTTTTTTTTGAGTAAATATACAATTAATTAATATTAATTCAATATAACGTAAGTAACAGTCATATAAAAGATATAATTAAACAAAAATACAAAATGATTAAGACAATATATTTATTCTTAACAGAAATATGTACTTAAACATAGTAATACAATAATAAGTAATCTATTGTATTATACTTGAAATAAATGTAAAATGCAAAATTATTATGCATTGCAAAATTATAATTAAATGCACGTAACAAACCTGTGATCTCTGGACATCCATCTCAGTTTTTCTGACAACTGAGTTTCCATATAATTTTTATAGTATTTAAAAGCTTAGGACTTATTCATTAAGCTGATTTCGGTTTAAAAGTTAACCCATGTAAGTGCCAAACATTGTTGGTAGTTACCACCAGTTGGCCCTTAATGACTCAAATTCTTTATTGAATGTGATTTATAACAACAATATAATAGGTATTATCTCTGATGAAGTACAAAATGTAGAACAGTTCACTCAGTTGGCATCATCAAGTTAAAGAACTGTCTTGTAAATTTTATAAAACATTTCACTCACTATTATGACTTAAAAACTTATTACCCTATCAGGCAAAGATACAGATGGTTAACATGTTACTGCTCCCTATCCTTGACTATACTAATGTGTGCTATGTTAACATCAATGAAGTACGCCTATTTACACCTATACCAAAAGACAAACCTTTGGTATACTTTCGCATTTATGATAATATTGATTTATGAGTATTTGATATTTGTCCGTTAATCATGAAAAAGTGCTGAATGACTTTATATATAATTATTACCGATTCTAAAAAATACAGGCTTATAATCCACAAAAATACAAGGCTCAACTTGACTACCAGTTGACGCGTGGGATCGACCACTTTCTGTTACTTTATTAATCAGTTTTTATATAGACTAGAGATTAGAGAAAGTCTTTTAAAATTGATTTCAGTCTCAGATATAAGAGTGATTATTAATTATAATCTACAATTCCACCAATCCATTTTTTTTATAATTTTATTGAAACTGCAATTTATGACATAAGAAAATATTGAATATTATGAAAAAATAAATCTTATGTTGTATATTATAGTATGTCTGTTATAATAAAAGTTAATTACAATATACAAGAGTGCTGGAAAAATTACACAAATTAAAAAGTATAAACTTATTCCAATAGCACAAAACTTAAATTCCATTTTTATATTTAACATTGACTTTGTCTCATCTGATTCATTTTTCTATTTTGTTTTCTTCACCTCAAAAATTTCTTTTGATTTATCTTAGCTTTAAAATTACTAATTTATTTCTTAACAATACACTTACATATCATGTTGAATTTTTATAACTGCCTGACCTGACACTTTTCGTAACGGCACATTCTGGTTGCATGGCTGTCAAATAGTTGTTGTTATTGCGTTTGTTTAAAAACACCAAAAACAATTTTTGAAATGTTCGTATTTCCCGCTTTGTAAACACGTTCCATTTTTTTATCTCCGTATGAACGCCTGTAAAAAGAAAATGTAATGGATTTATTATAAAAAATACCTATTACAATAAATTCTATTTCAAATATAGTTCTCGTGTAAAAAAAATAAGCCATGTTGTTATTTTTCAGGATAGGTTACTTCTTTCAAAGTTTTTTCAACCGGTCAGATATATACCTGAAACAAAATGTAGTTAATGAATATCACAAGTTATCTTTAAAATTACACTGGAGATATTAAAGCTGTTATTGTAGAGAAAACTTTATTTATCAGCTCTCTTATCGTATTAAATACACTGATCTACTCTAGCTTTATTATAAAGTCTTGCTTTATTATAAAAAAATGTTCTTTGGTCAATATAACTCATCAATATACCAAATTATAACAGAAAAAAAATCTAAACCAAAAAGAGTATTTAAAACTATTCAAATTAATAAGAATTATGTAAGAATTAGGTATAATAATATATTTAAAGTGAACTTCGTAGAGTCTTGAATTCTTAACAAACCAACTAATTAAAGAAGTGAATTCACGAAGTTACCAACTGTATTAAGTATACTTGATAATGATGGATGAATTAGACTATAGCCCTCTCACTCACACTTGTAGTAATTGCCATTTAGAAAGAAATATAAATAGTTGGTATATTATGTCAATTATATTAAGGAACGATTCTTAATCTCTTTTTGAAAATGAAAAAAAACAAATTTTTAAAAATCTTTATTTGAATAGAATTTTCATATTATTTAAATATATTTAGTTAAACTTAAATAAGACATTTAACAATATATAAATTTTCTGCCATGGCTTCAGTCCTGTAACAATATGATTATATGAATATTATATTAATTCACAATTATAACAAAATAAAAATTTATTGCGTCAAACAAGACATTTATTTAAATATAAGTATAAGAAACATCATAAAGATATTATTATTATATATACCAGCGAATGTCTTAATATTATGTTTGCTAAAATAATACTCGTATATCTTTTTTTACCTTGAGCTTATAACATTTTTTTAATAAAGCGCGATGTAAAATATTGAACCTTCCTTCCTTATTTAACAATATAGCGGAATTATTATCACAATACTGTTTTATACCCTTTAATATTTTACAATATATAACATGTATATTAAATAAATTGGTACTGTAAATAAACACAAACTTACGGTTTAATTTTTTTTTAATTTAGAGGAGGGCAAAGAAGCTGTTGGGTCACTGTTGATGTGTGATCACCGCCGCCCATGAAATCTTGCAACATCCGGTGATTCACAAGAGCGTTGCCGGCCTTGGAGATGGAAGTATATACCTTTTTTGAAGGTACCCAGGTCGTATCGATCTGGAAATACCGCCGAAGGAAGTTCGTTCTACATTCAAATGGTGCGTGGGAAAATAGTCCTTGAAAACCGCACAGTGGAGGGATCGCCACGCATCCAGGTGGTATAGGTGGTATTGGTGGTATGGTAAAGGAGACGATAGCGAGCTGTACGGTGATGAAATTCGGCGCCAGGCATCAGATCGAATAGATCTTCAGAACACTTGCCGTTGTAAATGCGGTAGAAGACGCACAAAGAAGCCCCGTCTTTACTCAATGCTAAAGAGTCCAGCCGTTCGCAGAGCACTGGGTCTCCGAAAAAATCCGAATGGCTCTCCGTTGTACGCGGTCAAATAGTAGAAGCTGATATTGGGGTGATCCGAACCAGAAATAAGAACAGTACTCCATATGTGGCCGGACCTGCGCCTTATATCATCTTTTGGCATCTTTGAATTCTGCCTCGCTCTATTGATCACTCCTAATTCATCGAGGCCAACTTGGCCTTGCTCTCCAGATGACTTCGAAACTGACAATCGCTCGAAATTCGAAAGTCGAGACTCAGTATTCTGATACTTGGCGAGGCAATAAGAGGAGTGCCCTCGAAGAGCGGTGATACGACAAATGGGATTTTCTTTGTGGTAAACGAGCAAACTTGTGTTTTTAGGGGATTGGTCTCTATAGAAGACACAAGTTTCTTTCGGCACTCGTCGAAGTTTTTCCGAGACAGACCTGCAGGGCCGGAATATACCGCATCCCCAGTGCTGTCATCCGCATAACAATATATGTTGGGAATATCCAACATATCATTGATGTGCAGGAGGAACAGAGTTGCGGATAGCACGCAGCCTTTGTTTATACCAGCGTTCACGGGCTAGGGGTCCGAGCAAAAAACGTCGAGAACGACCTGTATGCTCCACTCAGTGAGAAAACTGGTGATCCACTTGCATTAACTCTCGGGAAGCCCATAGGAAGGTATCTTCGAAAGAAGCCCCTTGTGCCATACACGATCGAAGGCTTTTGCCATATCCAGACTAACTGCCAAATCCAAATGATTTCTAATATTGAGCGTTGACACCGCGGGATGATAGGCGGTGTTTTCCCTTGGTCATCCAAAGTCTAGGTGGAGGCAAAAAGAGGGCCCAAGAGATCGGCTTTTTCTTTTGTCATGTGGGCCAGAGGGTCATTCCCCATGTGCAATGACGATAGGGATGGCTGGTTAAAGTTGCTCAGAGTGGCCTTAGAAAAAGCCCAGAATTAGAGCGTGCCAGGCGGGTACTTTGCCAAAACATTATCGCTATTTCACATACAAAATTACAAGTATATAAATTTTAGCTGTCAGTATACGATTTGGTTTGATGGGGGTGGTACCGAGATCTCAAAAGAAGGTACATAATCGACCTATAATCCAAGATTTAAATCAACCTTAGATAACTATACACTCAACGTTTAGCTTATTAATATTCATAAAGAATGATTTGTAATTTTAATTTGAGTAGCCAATAGGGAACAGGATCAATTATTAATTTCGGCTGTAACATTGAAGACTAAATATTGTGAATATTGGCAATGTATTATTAAAATAAAATCTCTTTAAATTAATTTTATGTAATACAATTGAACGTTAAAAAATATTGTTATGATATTAATATATTTTTAATTCCAAAATATTTCTTTATAAATCCATAAAATAATAAAGTACCCTCTTTAAAAAAAATATTTTTTACTTATATGCCGAAGCCGATGTTTATGGATTCCTAGAGTTGGTCATTAAGACAACTTAACTTAATAGTAAGATACTCAATATAGTTTTGTATTAATTATATCACTACTCTTATAAAAAAATATAAATTGTTTTAAATATCGCTTTCGCTGCAATCGTTATAAAATGTTATTGAAAAATCCTGATTTCGTTTAACACGAGTTTATACTCTTTCGTTGTTTACGTCAAGGAACATAAAACTAAATAACTTTTTTGTCTTAAGTCTGAAATCGTCCTAAAAGCGCAGACGGACTATAGTTCGCCTGCAATAACATATTTTGCTATGCAACTATTATTTACAAAATGTAAAAGTAAGAAAGTAACTTTCTTGTATTTTGTAATATGCATGATTTTGTTAAGTTTGTTTTTATATTTATATCATTACATTTAGCATTAGGTTAAGGTTCCCATGTTCTGTTAAAGTTCTATTGTTTTAAAAATCCACGTTCTGTTGTAGGTATTCTTTAATACGTGTAGTCAAATTCAAATTCAAAATATCTTTATTCAAGTAGGCATTTACACGCACTTTTGAATCGTCAATTCATAAAAAATATACCAAAATATGGAACGCGAAATCATTTGATTCTCTGAAAATATTTTTCTTATCATATTATACAATATAATACCAATACCAAACAGACAGACAGACTGGTACACTGACAGGCCAACAAGTAAACATAAATCTAAATATGCAACAATAAATATTATTTATATCTTTTATAAATTTATAACTTTATATGAGGGCTGTCAATTACAAAAAATTCAATCTAACTGAAAGGAAATGCTTTCCTCAGCACTTTTTTGGTGTAAATATTCCAATAAATTTTTGTATGACTAATCATAGTATATTGTAACTAAGATATTATGTTGAACTCGTCTCCGTAAAATAAGTCACATGAGATGAAATTATATGAGAATTTTCAATTAACATATATTTCCTTCGGGGATACGGAAACTTTTAAAAAGCAACATATGTTGAAAATAATAATACTTGCGTCGAGAAATCATTTAATGGGTATGATTTCTAGTTGAATATAATTATTTAAAAAATATGATGTTGTAGTCTGGTTCCATCTGTGGATGTAGAAAATTGCCTCATAGATTTAGCCTCGAGGCTGTCCTACATTCTCTCTGATACTCGTATCTGGGACAGAACGCGAGATTAACTTCGTAAACATAGGCATAATTTTCCTTTCAAAAATCATGTTGTGAGATTTTTCTGTTTTTTACAGCATGCTTATAATACTAACAGAAAAAAAAACAAATATATAAGTACCTAATCAATTTTATAATAATATTTTTTACTCCCTGCTTTACTCGTATGAATGCTAATAGTGGATTATTGAAATATAATTCTTCCGCCCAGCGGAACGCATATTATGTTTTACCGTGATAAAAAGTAAGCTTCATCTTGTCCCAGGTGTTCGATATTGCTTGCTTGAGAAATGAGTGTAGATCCAAATGTTCGTTTTCACTTATAAAATTGTTTGTCCCGACTCTATCTACGCACAAACAAATCTACAGTTTAGACAGTTAGAATTTGGCTCCAATGATCCAATGTGAAAGAATCATTAATTTTGGAAGTCATATCTATTAAATAGATGTTTCGGTTATAACTCTAAGAATAAGAAATTTTGAAAATGACGCAGGGAATATCAGTTAGATTTTTAATAGCAGAAAATTTTTTAACTTAAAAAAATTATAAAAAATACGAATAAAATAAATCACCATTGAAACCCAGGCAGATGACATAACGTATAAGTATTGCTTATACAAAATAAAAAAATATTACTGTTTATAATAATATTCACACGAGATTAAACAATAAATAAGTTATACTTTTATATTAAACAGCCTTCGAGAAACTGACTGTTAGAAAATAAATAATAATAATTAACTAGATCTTTTTTATCGTCTCATTAAAACCCTTGTGATTAGTTCTACCTCCCTCATCTGCAATTCATACTTAGTAACGATATTTATTCTCACATTTACATTACAAAATACGTCTTATAGCAAACAAAATAAGAGTTACAATGCAATGTAATAACTGCTAATTGAAGTTACATTACTTCTCGTCAGATCATTTGGTTCTCAAGTTCATTTGGTTCTCAAAACAGTTTTATCGGAGTTCATTGTTGAATAAAGATTATATTGTATTTTCTCAATGATAAGGTTTACGAGACAGAAGTTTAAGTAAAAAAGTGTCATTATTATCTAGAATAATATTGTTAACTTATCACAAAACAAAAGAAACTAATGAAAAGAACTTGACAGAGTAATTCTATGTTGATGATTTAAATCAGAATGTAAATAACATATTTATAATAATATTCCGAATTAAATATTCAGTCATTACGTTCTTCTTAGTCATAAAGCTCTTAAGAAGTATGTTATAAGTAATCAGATATATAAGGAAGATGCAGTAATCATAATGAATTTGTAGAACTAATGTAAGTTAATTTAAAAGTAAAGAAAAGCTAGTACATAATATTAGTAGAACAAGTCTATTAATAATATTGTTATGATTAAGACAACCCTCAAACTAAAATCCAGACAGACTAAAAACCATCAGAATTATCATTTCTTTAGAGTACATATCTAGCAAAAGTCTGCATTTAACTTTTATTGTTTTGTGGCTGCATTTAACATTTAATTTGTTAATATTATTTTACCTACTGTTTATTTTTTATAAAAACTGCGTAACCGACAATTCTATAGTAATTGATTTGAACCGGAAACCACGCTCATCAGTAGATGAATGAATGAATTGAATGTACTGATTTCGAATGAAAAGTTATCAATCTAAAGTCGCTACATTCATTCGGTTGTATTCTCTATAAAAATATACATTCATATAAATTCTCACGTTGTTTCGTCTCGCATGTAACATTTTACTCAAATTAATTGAGCAACATTTAAATTTTTATTATAATTTGCTTCTAATGGTTATACAAATTGAAACATTATTGAGTTGTTTAGAATTGCAAAACTGGTGTTGGTATTAAGTCAGGGATATTATAATATCCTAATTCTAAATCTCTAATAAAATAAATTGAAAATAACAAAAATATACAAATAAAAGACAGAATAAATAATACTAAGGGTAATTTAACACAATTTGTAACTGTCAAATTACTTTTGCGAATAACTTTCCAACAGAATTCGATTTCAAAGTTATAACTTTAGACTTAAGCTACCGTTTATTTATTTGAATAATTCATACTATTAGAAATTATGTCTTCTAACTTTTACTGCTTAGTATTCTTTATTAGGACAAATTATTACAGTTAAATTTATTTTTTTAATAATTTAACACTGTGCATACTGCCTTACCATTATTTTATATGCCAGTTGTATTATGCATATGAAAATTAATTTCATACTACTCGTATGTGGTTATTAAAGTATATGTATTGGTTTTAAAAGATTTAAGTATCTTTATTAGTTCCTCTTTTTTATTTAAAAATATATCAATTATTAATTCTTATGATGGTTAAGGTAATTGCATTATAGCCACCAAAATATCTCATGTGTTGATAACAATTTATACAAATATATTAAGCATTAATATTTATTTATGTTAGTATTTTATATAATCAAAACAATAGAACTCTACTTCAATAGTAATTTAAACACATTTGTATAAACAAATGTGTTTAAAATATTTACGACAATTTCAAAGGTGTGAGGAGTTTGTGAAATATAATTCATCGGTAGATTATTTAGCTTTCGTAAATATACCTACTATTTTACCGAATACATTGAAATTACAATCCGTTTTTTGTGTTTTAAGTGCTTATTATCGATTGAATTTCGGGTTAAATATCGATTATGTATTTTTAATAGTATGTTATATGTATTAACGTATAATGTCACCAAAGACTATTTACTTTAATGATATATTTATGAATATTTAGTGTGTTAAGTATTAAAAAAAATAAAACAAAAAACAAATTTACATAATACGTAAGTATGCTCTTTTTGTATAGTGTGTAGTATATTAATTCTATTATACTACAAAATATATTATAATATACAAAAAGTGGCAGAATTTTGTATAATTAAAAAGTTTGATCATATTTAATATCACAAAACATAAAATGCATTTTGATATTTAACACTGGTTTTTCTTGTCACATCGATTTTTTCTGTTTCGTTTTTTTTTAATTTTATTTAAATAAAATTATTTATTTATATCCTAATTAATACTAAAAATCATGTTGATTTTATACAAATTTTAATGGTATTGTTATTATATATGTTCTATGTATTACATAAGCGCTTAAGGAATACAGGTTAATTTTAAATTCTCATCATATTGTTTCGTTACGTGACATTTAACTCAAATGAGATGATCAACATTTAATGTTTCTGTTTTCTGATTTTCTTTATTGTTTATTTTTAACAAAAGATTAAATTATATTTAACACGATGTTCTTTTTAAGAAATATTAAATTCGTTTTGTACGAATTAATGTATAAAATACAACGATTACAGAATATATTTGAATAGGAAATACAGAGACATTAAAATATACTAAGGACGCGCAGGCGGGTGTGAGCTGAGCTCTCTTCATAATGTTAAGTGTACGGCGGCTGTTAAATTTATATCCTTCAAAGTGTAGGACGTTTTTCGGTTCAATTTAATTATTAAATTTATAATATCAATTTCTCTTGTTTTTTGTCACAGTAAGAAGTAAACCACAAGATATCTTCAACAAACACCTTAAGTCTAAATAAAATTTACTTGAAAATTACTTTCACAAATAAAGTTGCTATCAAATTCGATTTAAAGTTAGTAATCCAAGTGAAGGAACTTTTATTATTCAAGTAATATAAAACTCTATACTTTACGTCTTTGAACATATAAATATATTTTTTATTATTGTGTTGCGGTTGATATTTTTAATTGAATTAGCTGTTATTAGTGGCTTTCCTCACTCAGTACTGTACTACAACAATTGTTTTTAATTGAGAGAAAAACAATTAGCTAACTTTTTTCAAATCTTCTTTCTTCAAGATCGGTAAAGCAATATTTAAGTTCTTAAAGATATTCTAACTGATAGGTAAACAATAGATAACTTAGAAAAACAATAAAAATATAAAAAATATACCAAAAACAATATACAGATAAATTGTCTGATTTACAAATTCACTTCTAAAATATTCTTATCAAGATTGAAAATATTCTTCTTTCTTTAATAAAAATATTTAAAAATAGAGAATATTACATTTTAATATTTGTTGAATTAAATAAACATCAAATGAATTATAACAAATAAAAAAAGAGGACTAAGAATTCTTAATAGATTTGATTTTATTATTTACAAGACGGAAGAATTAAATAACTTGCCGAAAATATATCTAAAAGCAGGTCCAGTATAAAATCTTTTTATATGTCAGTTAAATAGTTAATGTATTAAAAGAAAGCGAGTTCTCTTAGCAGAGAGGAGACAGGAGTCGTTTATAAATTTGAATTGAATAGACGTTGAGTTGGGTTAATTTAAGCAGACAGCTCAATGAAAAGTTTTCTCGGCTTTCTTGAGACAAATCTTTACCAAATTGCTTTCTTAATAGTGAGTGAAATTTAAATTGCAAAAATTATCTCGTTAAGCCAAATAAAGTATGTTTTAGTCGGTGCGATTTGTTTAGATCAGACGGTAAGAACAATTGTCAATATTGTTATTGTTAAATCTATTAATTAGTATCTTTAACATTAACCGGAAGATAATCAGATTTCGTAACCAATAAAATTTATATTGGATTTAGATACCGTACAATTAAAAGGGATAACCGAATCAGATTACAAAATGTATTCAGTTACAACGAATCAGCGCAATAAAATTGATTTATCTCACAACTAAATCACGACTCGGCGGCGGCTTGGAAGATTTTATTATTACGTTTGATAAATACTTGTATTATTGTATTATTCAATTGTATTAAATTATATTATACCATATATTACATACATCAGTGCATATTTTATTTGAATGAATTTGGATTTTATTAAATTTGTAAGTCAATAATTAATTAGTATAAGCTTTTCTTAACTTATTTCGTAATTTGTTATAACGTAATAATGAGGATTTTTGGATTAAAGTATTTATGTATTGTATATTTATGTGTTATATATTTTGATACAATCATGAGCTTCATGTAATAAGTGCTATAATTTTCAGTTACCCTCCTTTGTATCATCATCATTGTAATAGATCAACAATTAATTTATTTTAATTTTAGTTGGATAGTTTTTATTCGTCGATAGAAAATAAAAAAGGTAATTAAAATTTACACATTTATTATAAATCTTAACGTCTTTAGATATTTTTGGTACAACATAGTACCTTAAAAGTCTTATAATGTGAGATGAAGCCACAATTTTTTTCTAATAATTGAGATTTTACCTCAAGTAAGTAAACTACTTCAAAGACTGAAATTAATAAATTATCCTTTGCGTCTTTAACCATAATAATGTATATATCGGAAATTTATTGAACTATTATTCCTTTTTAAAAAAGATAGAATCGCTGACCGTATAGTAGTCATCGATTCTATTGTAACTATAACTATAATAAGATATACCAACTATAGTTCTATGATTTTATATTAGTTAAGTGAGTCTCGATTATCACAGTGAAATAATTACAGGTAGGAGAATATTAACAAAATGAAACAAGTTAATTATTATTTATTATTTAAAATAAATAACATTTAAATTAAATTAAATTAGACAAACTGACATGGATTCTACTTACAATGTGTATTCCTCGAAAATCGGCAGTAAACTGCCCTCTGCTCATAAAACACATTTGTACAAAGATTCTCTCTCTTCAAGTGAATCGTTGCTAGTCAATCACAATACCTTTTTTACATAATACTATCAAACACTCTATTCAAGTAACCTTTATTTTGACGGCTTTAAGTATTACAATTCATAAAATAATGTTATAAAGAAGGAATAATTATTTAAGAAGTTGTTTACAAAAAAACAACATTAAATTTAACAAACCGTCAATTTAACATAGTCAAAATCACAACTTCTTAAATCCTATGTCGGCCATCTTAATAAACAATTAAACATAGTCAAAATCACAACTTCTTAAATTCTACGTCAGCCATCTTAATAAACAATTCAACATAGTCAAAATTACAACTTCTTAAGCCTTAGGTCGGCCATCTTAATAAACCATTCCGGATGTGTAAATAATAAATGTGGAATCGATTATTATAAGAGACATTGATGAGTTGCATTTACAATGATTGTTAAAATAATTATAAGTATGTAAATCAATTAATTTGATATCTCAATAATATTCAACGCGCCGACACGGCCATTCTGAAATGCGATGCGTGCTCTGCATCGCTCCTGGTGTCTGTCCTGTACTAAGTAAATTAACATTGTAAAGCCAGGCACTTCCACAGTACTTGACCCAAATATCAAATAGAAAATTAAACCTTATGTTATAAGTATTACTGCTCATTCCACATGACAACAGTTATTTAATATGAGTTATAACCTTATGTTATAGTACTACTGCTCATTCCACATGACAACAGTTATTTAATATGAGTTATAACCTTATGTTATAGTATTACTGCTCATTCCACATGACAACAGTTATTTAATATTAGTTATAACCTTATGTTATAGTATTCCTGCTCATTCCACATGACAACAGTTATTTAATATTGGTTATAACCTTATGTTATAGTATTACTGCTCATTCCACATGACAACAGTTATTTAATATTAGTTATAACCTTATGTTATAGTATTACTGCTCATTCCACATGACAACAGTTAGTCAATATTAGTTATGTAAAAGGAATGGATAGGTTGATGAAGGGTCGATGCTGTAAAAAGCAGAGGCTCTAAGGATAGTGGGAATGGTCGATGCTGTGCTCTGGGCGGTCTTGTACGCCGTGGTACACAGGGGATTATAATTCTTTTAGGAGAGGAAACAAGTGGCTTATTGGACGGCTCCACACGCCAATAGCATCTTTTTATAATAATATTATTTAGTATTATTTTTTATCTTTTTTTTTTTTATTTATTTTTATCTTTAATTTTTTTTTTAATTATTATTTTTTTTTTATTTTTTTTTATTCTATTTTTTTTTCACATATTATTATTGTTACTTGTATTCTTATACAAGAATTATAATAAAAGGTTCTCACCGTTTCTGCGACTTTATTCCTCTGTAGTCGTGCAGATATTTGATGTGGCTAAGTGTGGTGAATTACTTACGACACTAGAGGGTCCAGATTGCTCATCGTCTGGAGGCGACACGGCTGCCTGCGCCCCAGGATGAAGAGCCCGCCGTAGTTGAACATGTGCGACTTTGTGAGGTCGTCCACGGTGTCCTATTACCCTTTTTTTTTTTTACAAGATCGCGGTCGTTTTCAAGAACCCTGTGAACTTCGTAAGATACACTTAATTTAAAGTCACTAAATTAAAGATGTTTGGTATCTAAGATTATTTTTTATCAAGACGAAATTGCGTCTCGTCGAGTTAATAATAACAGTTGAGCTGCACCCGTGCCACCAGCCCTTTGAAGACGCTCAAGTGCTGTATGTCTTGCGTTTCATAATTTCTTATCATGACGAGACTATTCCTCAACTTTGTCATCACCCCTTTAACTTGTCGTAAGCCCTATTAGCACCCGGTGCTATAGAGTGAATGTCTTTATTGAACATGTTGCAATAGTCTTTAAAGTCGCCTAGAAATTCACGATCGCCGTCTACGACGATCTGCTTCGGGGCTCCAAGGAGATAGACGACTTGTTTTAAGGCAGTCAGGGTACTATTGTGGCTTTTATAGTTTGAATATCGTTATAACACATATTTAGTGAAAGCATCTACTGTTACCATTACATACTCACGCTCGTTCGAAGTTCTTAATTTTCCAGTGATATCCATATGTGTGACTTCAAATGGCACGACTGGTTTAGTATAATAGGATGTAGTAGTACCTGAGTAGCTCCGGATGATTGTTTTGAGGTTCGACATATAATGCAATTGTCTACGAAATCACGAACAGTATTGCTTATCTTGTCGAAATGATAAGTTTTTCTTATTTTTTTTTTTTATGTAGAGTCTTTTCCCAGCCTGGATGTTTAAGAGCGCTATTTTTGTTCAATATTTACCCAATCCAGATTATTAGTTATTACATTGACAGTCATGGGATCCGGATTTCTACTCAAATTATCTGCATGTTGCGTCCGTTCGTCTATCCTGTTTCGTTAATCAGTAAAGTAGAGCCATACTTAAAGCAAAACCTGGGATAAAGCGATGAAAATATCCAGCGCGACCGTTAAATTGGCGCATTTGTTTCACATTAGTACTGGAGCTTTGAGTAAAGCTTCAACTTTTTTTTTTTGGACTAGAGCGAACCTGGCCGTTTTCTACTACATTACCTAAATACCTAAATATTCTAATGACCTTTTAAAAAACAAGCATTTTTCTATATTAATAGAAAAACAAGAGTCTCGCAATGCTACAAAAATTCGTTCCAAGTATTGGAGACCGGATGAAAAGTCGCGGCATTTACATATGACCTCCTCGATATAAACCTGAGCTACGCTTTCGTTATATTTATTGTTAGCACTACCCTGGTCCAATAGAGTACCCAAAAGCATGATTAATACACCTTTGGTACACCAAAAGCGCATTTTTTAAACCGAAAGGCATGGTTTTGTACTCGTATAGTTTAAAGGCCGTCTTTTCTATTGAATCTGGTGCATCCGGGGTTTGATAAAATGCAGATGCCATATCTAATACTGTGTAGTACCGATGACCAGCTAAACGATCAATTTGATCCTCAATTAATGGATGAGGGTAATGATCGAGCACAGTATTCAAATTCAATTCTCGATAATAGACACATGCGATTGTCGCCATTTCTTTTTCGCTAAAATAATGTGACTAGAATACGGGGACTTACTTTCTTGAATAATATTATTCTCTAGTAGTTCTTTGACAAATTCTTTGATTTTTCTCTTTTGACTGAACTTAATTTATAAGGTACCCTTTCTACAATGTTATCAGGAGTTTTAAAATTAATTTCTAATTGTCCTGTTGTGACTCGAGTTTCAGAAAAACCCCACGTGAAGATAGCAAAGTATTTATTAAGTAAAAATAAAAGTTGTTTAATCTCAATTACATTCCTTAAATCGTGGTCAATATCCGCAAAAAAAAAAACGGCTGACGATCGCAAGTACATGACTCGTGGTTGAGAACATAAAGTAAAGTATAAATCTAGTGCCATTGAAGATATTCGCGCCTATCAAAACATCCGATCTCATTTCATAATCTGGTAAAATATAAAATTCAATCTCCACGTTTATATCGTTGATAATGCACACAGTTTTTAACACTACGGTGTCGGGTGAATTTCCCGTCAAAATAAAAGATGGCGCGGGCAATTATTTAAGTTTCAGAAAAATCAGAGTTAGTTTAAAATGCCTATACCTTTTATTCAATCACAGACATTTTTTTTTATCTATTCGGTACATAAATAATTCGATATATATAAACTAAATACGAAAAACCCAAAAATTCTTCTCTCCCGCCTTCTATATCTGACTCTGAGTCAGAGCTGGAGCTCGAAATTCTTCGTCACCTCAATGTCCTGGAACGCACCATTATTTCATCATCACTAGAATCTTCATCACTTGTACTCGCATTTTCAAGATCGCTAACACAAGAATAATTGGACAAATTGTCTGCACAAAACTCAGCATCACTATAGTCTGAATGCTGCGACATTTTATGTTAAAGTAAATAAAAATAATAATAACTGAAAATAGCGGTATTCCGATAGATATCTACTACAAAAAAATATTATTATGCGAACACTTTGTGGAACGATTTTATTTTATTTGGTTAAAAAAATCTATATGATTGTCTTTATCACAATATATTTAAATATACACGTAATAATATTCACAAAACTCAAAACTAAAGACGTCCGGACACAAGAAGTATTTCTCAATAACTTTTCTCTTTGCATGGTAAGATATCCAGGGATATCGGTTATAAAATGAGAAAACAATACATTGGTAACCTAACGGTATTGTACTCGACCAGTGCCATAAAGTGTTCTCTACTTTTCAAGGGATTTTTATGATACCTATTACCCCAATGGGTATGAAACGGTTCGCATACGCAGGTAGGTATCTTTGTGAACAGCAAACAAACAAATATTTGGTAATACGCAGTTACAATCGGCCCGAGTTTACACGATTCCCGCACTCCACCGCAAATCTATATGAACCGAGTTAAGACGGCTCCCGACCTGTACGCGCAATTCACGCGAGCCGATTTAACTCGTTTCCCGCAATCCAAGTGTTAACATACATGTAGAAACTACAGGAAATGGTCTTATTCCACGTAAATATTTAACCGATCTTTGTCGTTATGCTGGCAATTTATTCGCAACTAATTCGCGCATAATAGAGCACTCGGCGCCACTATCAAATACTGTATCAATAACTACGTCACCTACCTGAATACGCATAGTATTTAGACTTTGTTTATTTATTTATTATTATATTTTTTTTTTACAATCAGTCTTTCTCTTCAAAAACACGCCTCATGAGTATGACCTGGTTTCAAACAAAACGATTAGAGCCTATTTTCGCTTGGTTTAGGAGTCGTTACTGAAGCACTAGGAGTAAATTCTTTACTTAGTTTTTTTTTTATCACTGCTGACGTATTATTTTTATTATAAAAAAAAAATTACGAATAGAATGGCCCGGTTGTTTACAAAAACTGCAATACGCGGTATTTCGATTATCAACAGAATATTTTAAACGTTTTGAGGGTGGTCGATGACCATTTTGATGATTAGAACGTATTACGCGAATCGATAAGCTACAAAAATTAATTCTGGTACCGAGGTGGCTCTGGCATTCATTAGTTTAATACGAAGGCGTTCGTCACTAATAGTACCTATCACCGCTTCTACATCGATATTTTGGTCAAGTTTATCTTTAGTAATCCGTTTTCACAAAATCCATGACTGCGATATAAAATCGGCTATGTCTTTAGTAGGGTCAAAATTGCGTCTTATCGTTTCGCCTCAAAAGTCTTTCACTCATATTTTGCATCATCGTAATCATCTGAATGTAAAAATCCGTGCCCGCAGGGGGACACTCGTGGGTAGACCTCGTGTGTAACTCGTTTAAAATATAACTCACTACCTAAGAATAATACATGATGCCGTTGTTTACATCAAAAATTTTCAAGCAAAAAGCGGTTTTAATTTTTTTTCTCGGAAAAGGTATCTTTTTTGGAAATACTTTTGGTACTGAAATTTAGAGTAAAAAATAACCTTTCTATTAAAAAAATTTTGCGAGGAGGGAATGTTTACCAGAAAAAAGTTGTCGTGGTTTTACCTACCTAAAATTTACAAGCTAAAAGTGGTTTTAATTTTTTTTCTCGGAAACGGTACCTTTTACGGAAAAACTTTTGGTACCTAAATTTAGATTAAAAAATAACCTTTCTATTAAAAATACTTGTGATTCAAGAATGTTTACCAGAAAAAAGTTATGATTTTTTTTCCAAAAATTTTCGGTTTTCTTACCCCCACCCCTAAGTTATTGAAGTTAGGTTTTCGGTTTATCTACATTAGTTATAGGTATTTATCAAAGACATCATATAATATGAACGCGATTGATCTCCTTTGTATAGGGACAAAGTTATGGTCGAAAAACTAAAATCAGAAAAAGTGAGGCCCTAGCGCCCCCTGTGACCGGATTTCTCTGGTTAACGAACTTGACCTTCATTTCTAGATGGTTGATTTTTGTGCAAAGTTTGAAAGCGATCCGAGCGAAACTGCGGCCGCTATCGTGCTGACAAAAGTCGAATCTGGACGCACGCACGCATATATATATATATATATATATATATATATAAACTTTTTGACCAATGGTCATTTCGGACTCAGGCGGTCATAAGAAGACCTCCTGTGAAGAAATTTTTCCAAAATTCGAAAGTAGGGGACAAATGAATGGGCAGACCGAATTCTTCGAGGTCTACCCAAAATTAGGGAGTATGTTACCGCTCTGTTGTTGTAGCGGAGTATTAATGAACGATGTAGCTTGTCCAGGGTTTTCGGAATCTTTTTCACTCATAGTGTGCGTAGATAAACCGGTTTCCGGCAATTTATTTTGTTGTCTTATATCTATCTTAAGACACAAAATTTCTGCGGCTTTAGTAGGATGAAACCTGAAACATAAAATTAAACGGACAGAAAGGTAGCAATCCCACTTCTGATATCGGAAATTTATTGAACTATTATTCCTTTTTAAAAAAGATAGAATCGCTGACCGTATAGTAGTCATCGATTCTATTGTAACTATAACTATAATAAGATATACCAACTAAAGTTCTATGATTTTATATTAGTTAAGTGAGTCTCGATTATCACAGTGAAATAATTACAGGTAGGAGAATATTAACAAAATGAAACAAGTTAATTATTATTTATTATTTAAAATAAATAACATTTAAATTAAATTAAATTAAATTAGACAAACTGACACGGATTCTACTTATAATGTGTATTCCTCGAAAATCGGCAGTAAACTGCCCTCTGCTCATAAAACACATTTGTACAAAGATTCTCTCTCTTCAAGTGAATCGTTGCTAGTCAATCACAATACTTTTTTTACATAATACTATCAAACACTCTATTCAAGTAACCTTTATTCGGACGGCTTTAAGTATTACAATTCATAAAATAATGTTATAAAGAAGGAATAATTATTTAAGAAGTTATTTACAAATAAACAACATTAAATTTAACAAACCGTCAATTTAACATAGTCAAAATCACAACTTCTTAAATCCTATGTCGGCCATCTTAATAAACAATTAAACATAGTCAAAATCACAACTTCTTAAATTCTACGTCAGCCATCTTAATAAACAATTCAACATAGTCAAAATTACAACTTCTTAAGCCTTAGGTCGGCCATCTTAATAAACCATTCCGGATGTGTAAATAATAAATGTGGAATCGATTATTATAAGAGACATTGATGAGTTGCATTTACAATGATTGTTAAAATAATTATAAGTATGTAAATCAATTAATTTGATATCTCAATAATATTCAACGCGCCGACATATATATTATTTTTTTGGTAAACACCAGATAGAAATAATTAATGTCAATTAAATATTACGTTGGTAAAGATCATAATATGAAAGAGGTCATAAATAAACAAAAACAGAAAAAAGTATTAAACCTTACCTTTTAAAATATGTTTCATAAGAAAAATATAACTTGAATATAATAAATAAATAAATAAGGGATGAATGAATTCCTCAAGAAAGATATGATATGATGAACCTGCGACGTTTGGAAATCCTTCCAAGTGATGTCTTCATTATTATATTAACATTTAGATACATGAATATTAAACTCTCTTCGCAAAATATTTAAAAATTAAATTAAATCGTAAAAAAATCCCTTTTGTTCTCCTTTTCGTTTCTCGTTCTCCTTTCTTTTCGTATAAATTCATAGAAAATTAAAAAGTAACAAAGAATTTGGCTACTGAAGATAACATTTCATATACAATATTTTCAATATAAATTTCGATTTCTTTTCAATGGAGTTGTTTAATTATAAACGATAATCAATTAAACTATTAAATAATTAGGTCAATCAATTTACATTTACTAACTTATATTCTTTTTTTCCTCATTGGTATCGATTATAAAGAGATGTATTCCATATTATCAATAGTTGACTTGTTTGTTTGATTCTATTCAAATCTATTTGTTAATTTTAAATTTGCTGTTAATTTTAAAACCTGTTTTCTATTTATAACATTAAAAGACAACTTCTTGTGGTTATCTTTTAATTATATCTTGTTTTACACCAAGCTATTTATTTAGTTTACATAACAACCAAAATATCGTTAGTCGTAACTCAAAATAGTATTTATTCATTAAGGTAACTCAAAATATTATAGGTATATTAGTTTGATAATGTATTATAATATTTTCATATCGAAGCCTATTCAAATTTAACTATTTAAATTCAAAAATATTCTTTATATCTAAATTCTAATGATGACTTCATTTCATAAATATAA
Organism: Melinaea menophilus ssp. n. AW-2005; assembly: GCA_918358695.1. NCBI lineage: Eukaryota > Metazoa > Arthropoda > Insecta > Lepidoptera > Nymphalidae > Melinaea > Melinaea menophilus. Next base: position 15,042,811 of record OU911049.1, read on the forward strand.
GAAAGACTTGTAGTCTTTTTGAAGGTTAAGATATATTATAGATATTATATAACATAATCGTTAAAATAAAGTATCTCGTATCACATATCCATGGTCACTGTGAATTTAATCTTTTATCATTTTTCCCCAAAATCATGTTCGAGAAAACAACTTATATTTCATACAACAAAAAAGTTAAATAATTGCATTTCCTAAATATTAAAATTAGAGTTTCTTGAGTTTTAAGTGCTAATTATCGATCTATGAATAATTGAAAGAAGTCGTCACATATAGATTAATCAATCTCATATATAAGAATGACTATTCGTTATAATCTATGATAACGCCAAAACTATTTATTGTAATGTCTTTATTATAAGTGTTTAAAATTATTTACCATTTTTACATAATATAAAACATAATAATCGGTTAACATGAAAAAAATGCACTTAATACATTCACTATTTGTATATATGTATTATGTTTTTACGTCTGTTACACTAAAAGTTGATTATTATATACAAATAAGTCCTGGAATTATTCAAAAGTATAGTCAATATCATAAAACATACATACCTTTTTTATATTTAACACTTTCCTTCCATTCTATTCTTTAATATTTAATTTATTTTAGCATTGAAATTATTTTTAATAGTTCTCAATAGTAAGTAATGTTGAATACTTTTCTTATTATATGTATATGCTGTTTGTAATCCATAAGCTCCGAAGAAAAAGAATTTTCAGTTCGGTTTATTTTAGTTCAACGAGACTATAGACATGTCGTTTGTATTTTCAGGTAATTTATATTGTTTTCTTTTAAACAAAAATTTACATCACGATGTATCAAATTAATTTTGGACGAAATAAATATAAAATACAACTATAAGAAAATATATTTGGATATAAAATATAAACAGATATTAAAATATATTATTTTCAGATTAAATAATAAGAAGTAAACCACAAGATATCTGCAACAAGCAGCTTAAGTTTAAGTTTAATTAAGTTAAAAATTACTTTAACAAATGAAGTTGCTATCAAATTCGATTTAAAGTTAGCAATCCAAGTGAAATAACTTTTATTATTCAAGTAACATAAAACTTAATAATTTACGTTTTGAATATAAATTGTATTTTTCATTGTTACGTTGCACTTAATATTTTTAATTTAACTACCTTTTACTGAATGCTTTTCTCACTCTGTATTGTACTAAATAACCATAAATAATATACAACAAAATAGAAGAAAACTTATATTTCTTATTAAGTTTGGCTAAATTATTTACAGAATTAAATAAACTGTTTATGAAAATATATCTAAAACAAGTCCAGTTTAAATTATTTTTATTTGTCAGTTACATAGTTAATGTATTAAAAAAAATTGCGTTGCTGAAGTGAGGAGACAGGGATTGTTTTTAATTTTGTATTTAGTAGACATTGAGGGTGGCCTTAAATTAATTTAAACTGACAGCTCAATGAAAACTTATCTCGGTTTTCCCTAAACAAATCGTTACAAAATTTGTTTCTTGAAAGTGACGGACGTCTATACAAAATTTCATTCTACACTTCAGCGTAAACAATTATATCGTTATGCATAATTTATAAAAAAAAACATTTTTAAACGAACTTTTAGGTTGTGAGTTGTTAAATCAGACAATCGCTAGAAATTTATTATTATTTTCATGTCAATATTATTAATGTTAAAACTATTAATACCTTTAACTGGAGGATAACTAGATTACGAAACCAATAAAAATTATCGTATTTAGATGTTGTACAATTTAAAAGGAAAAACGAAGCAGACTACAAAATGCGTTTAGTTACAACGAATCAGCGTTATAAAATTGAGTTATCTCTCAGCTAAATCACGATGCGACGGCGGCTTGGAAGTTTTTATTATTACGTTTGGTAAATACTTATATTATATAGATTGTAAATTTTATATTCACTTATATGTATTTTTATTAAAAATTATGTATCTTGTATATGTTAGGCCCAAAGACCGAAAACGCTCAGTAGACGGAAAAAACGGCCACATCGCGTTCTGGCTGTCTTCAAATGCGCAGAATGCGTTTTGGCTGCTATAAAACGCTCGCAACGTATTCTGGTAATTATCGAACGGACAGAACGCGTTTTGTCGTTCGTCAAGCGCTCAGAACGCTATCTTAATGTTTGAGTCGTATTATGTGCCACTCTCTACCTGCGTAATAAGATTCATTTTGTACTTATAAAACCAATGAATTTTGATTATTGTTCTAAACACATGAGTTATTTCGAGGTACGAAATATACATATATTTATGATCTTTTTACTTTTCCTCAGATAGTAACACAGATCTAAAAAAAAATTATTTCATCTGATTTATCAGTTATTTTAACAAAAATTCAACTTTTCAATTGAGTTTAATAAGTTGCTTGGTCAACGACAAACTGATCTTTTCCCTGCACTGACGAGAATTGTACTGATTTTTCATAAACTCAAGTTCGTTGTTATATACTCAAAAGCAACCCCCCTTGGTATTATTGGATGTAATTAAATTGGAATATTTTTGAAAAGGTATCCCTAGACAACAGTATCATTTTGGAAATAATTGAAACAAAAGTTTGTATGTAGTCATCGGTACGTGCATTGTTCTGAATTTGCTGAAAAGATCATACTAATTACAGAGGATTATAAAAGTAAAGGCTCTTTATTACATAGCAAATAAAATGTTCTATTGAAATGATTAGAAAAAAAAACTTGTACATTTCTAGTACCTAAAATTTATAATTATTGCCTATAGCGGTAGGCCTCTATTGTTCAAAATTAGTTTAAAAATCCCATAATATGCACGCAATTGTAGGCAGGTAGAGAGTGGCATTTGATACGACTCAATCATTAAGATCGCGTTCTGAGCGCTTGACGAATGACAAAACGCGTTCTGACTGTTCGACAATTACCAGAACACGTTGCGAGCGCTTAATAGCAGCCAAAACGCGTTCTGTGTTTTTGAAAACAGCCAGAACGCGATGTGGCCGTTTTTTCCGTCCACTGAGCGTTTTCGCTCTTCGGGCCTAACATATACATCATTACATATAATTGAAATATCATTGTCCGTTTGTCAATGTTCCAAACATTATTAAGCCGGTTTCATACATTACATAATAATACTACTTTTACAATGTAATGTTTGAAACCATTTTTTTAACTCTCCTTAGTACGGTACATTAATAATGCACAAAGTAAAAAAAAGGTAAAGAAGCCATTGACGTCTATTAAATACGTCGCTTCCGTTCCGAGAATATCTTTTTTATAGAATCGTATATTATAAAGGAAAAGTGAGCGGTAAGAGAGACAGGGGGAGGCCTCGAGTGACCTTCGAAAACACAGTATCAATGTTACTGGAGGAAGGTCACGTAAAAAGCATGAGGACCCCCCGGAGGGCATGTATGAAGAGGTTGATGTCTGTGACCGAGGCGAAAGAGATATGCAGAGACCGTAGCGTTTGGCGCTCCATTGTGTCTGGCTACCCCGCAAGGGATATGGCATGAAGGTAATTAAATAAATAAATAAGTATATTTATTAAGGCGGTTAGTGATAGGGTAGTACAATTGTCAGTATGACGGGATGGTATCCCAAAAATTGTCTCAGAAGGTATCCCATGTGATTAAGACTTTTATTTCTTAATTTATATATGTTTATTTACAATAAATAAATGCTAAATAGGCATTAAGGCGTAATAACGTATTGGTTAACAATAGTATCCCGTCTTAAAATTGGAATTATATGACATCATACCCTTTTCATTTCTTTATATATATAATGAGTGAAATTTTGCCTTAAGCAAACAGTTTCAAAGAAAGCTAGAAAATAAAACATCCTTTGCCTTTCTAAGTCATGATAATGTACATTTTATTTTTTTAAATGTACTGTATTTATGTACTACAAATAATAAATGTTAACTAAATATTACATACGAGTAGATAAGGTTCATAATAAAAACAGTTGGTAATTAAACAAAAATACAATACATTTTATTCTTTACATATGTATTTAAAAATGAAATGAAATAATAACACGAGAACCCTTACTTAATAAAATATGTTTTAAAAGATATGGAGCTGTATGGTACACTTTTAAAAAAAATATTGTAATACAATAAAATATTTCATGGTTTAGTAACATAAGTGCCATTAAATTTGTATTGAATTCAGCTTGGATTCAGCTTTCATTTGATTTAACTCAGCTTTTCTTCGTTTATAAAATCCGAGCCGGAGTAGGGAGCTATATTCCTAAATTGCAACATACTTTAAAGAATATTTTTTAGCTTTCGGAACATTGCTATAAATATAGCGAACTCCAAGAGCCCATTAAATGCAGAACGAGATTCTGAATGCGGATATATTCTTGATACTCAGTAATGTATCTGCAACTAAACTCTAAAGTATCTATAAATAAATAAAACGGATTCAGGGATGTCTCTAATGTCTATTGTCGTTAGGGAATTTATATTAGGTATATCTTTGTGTACTGGCACTGTTTACGTGAAACTATAAAAGACTTCTATCTATATATATATATGTATATCCTTAGAAATAAACGTAAATCTGCGACATATTTTGAATTTATAGTCATATGAGAATGTGGATATTTGATATTTGTTCATTTATCATGAGAGAAGAACTGAATGAATTTATTTATAACCTTGAGATAGATAGACTATGATCTGTAAAGTCTTCATTTATTCCATATTAATACAAGTTACAGATTGTTATCAGCTGATCTGACGAATTGTTGATTTTCCGTTAATTTTGATTATTACTTTGATTATATAATCTCCTTTGTTCCATAACCCATTTTGTTAATAACCCACTAAGTCGATTCTGGCGCTTGTATAGAGTACAATACACTACAATCTTATTACCTCAAGGCTAGTTTTGCTGATGGATTTTAGAAGGAGCTTATGAAGTCTTTCATGATGCCTGAAAAGACTACCTCACGATTATTAGAAGATGAATTTAGAGCGTGAAATCGAATCATATTTAATATGATATAATATTACATACATTTTGGCTTCCGTCGTTCATATGTAATATATATAGATATATAAGTCTATTATACTTATAAGAAATTATTATATTATTAAAATAGTATTCTATTTTTTCTTTATAAATAAAAAGTATAAGTATAATGAATTATAATTCTAATAATTAAAGTGTCAACCAATAAAATGTAGGGTGTATACCATATCAATGGTGAATAATAGATGTAGCTCATAATAATTTGTCCGCCATCTTTACACCTTGTAGACCTTTTTGTAGACCTAATGGTTAAGAATGAATCGATTATTTGTATAATTATATATATTGTAAAATATAATTGTGAAGTAACGAAACAGTATCTTAACTTAAGTCGCGCAATTTAATATTTATTTTAATTTTTAGGCTTGTAAAATAAAATATTAAAATCACGCTATTTGTCTATTCATGTATATTATATTCTCGGCGACTTCAGCCAGCTCTAGCTTCACCTCCAGCGAAAAGCGGATAGACAGGAGCTAAAGTTACAGTTAAGGGAAAAAAAACAAATTATATTCAATTCACAAAAAAAAATATCTTTTACCCTTTTATTATTGTGTTTTAGAAATTGTTATTAGAAATCATACGAGAAGCAGTTAGTCTCTCTGTAGCAAGAGCGCAGAAGGGTATAACAGCAAGTATTACGAACTATGTAACGAACTGATCCGGAATAAATTTATAGTTAATTTGTACGCTGTAGAAGTAGGAGCGAGAGGTATAACAGCAAAATCTCTCTACAACTTATTTAAGGATCTCGGCCTTTCTAGAAGGATCATCAGTTAATTTCTGGAACATATTTCAAAGGCGGCTTTAGTAGGTTCTTACGATATTTGGTTAGGTAGGGAGAGGAGCGTGAACAGTGAAGGTGAGCGTGTATGCGCCTATTAAAGGGGCCCCATAAACCTACACCTGGGTCGAAAGTCCCAGGCATTGTTTGCGCTCCTCTTCTTGCAACGCGATGGGCCCGGCACCCGCACGGTGATTCCATGGAATGCTAAGAAGCTTCGTCTTTAATAAAAATGGCTAATATACACGTGTTTTATAATTTACAAATATAGACTTGTATGTATTAATTTATATATATATATTTTTTAAATAGACCTGAAAAAAGATTTCAGAAATTTCTGAAATAAGCCACTAAGAAACGGAAAGGCGGTGCCTTTTAAATAGTCCATTCTCTGTATCCCTGCCATCCTTCTACGCGGGCAAAGTTTCGAGAAATACACTTTAAATTATTATAAGACCAATGTTGAATTGTAATTGAATTATGTAAGTTTAACCATCTTTTTCAGTTATTCTTAAACTCCCGCTTCGAAACGACAAGAAAGAAATAATTTGGTATAGAATAACTCTGTAAGATAGTAATGGGAATTTTTAGAACTTTATTATGAAAACAAAAAAATATAATTATATTCTTTTGCGAATCTATACAATTATATTATTCTACGGTTTGGTATGGTATCAAAAGTTTGGTATCAAATATGTAAATTATATTATAAAATATATAATTAAATATATAAAAATATTGTGAAACATTTAACTTTTCATTTAGGAAATAAGTGTTTGTCATCTTTTATTTTATAATATATAATGTTTTTGCTTTTATATTGGGAACTTATTAAATATAATTTGTGATTTTTTATAGTAAGGGAAAAATAATTAGGAAATAAAACAATGTTAATTTATTTACTTTAACTTATTTTCCGAAATCTTATTTAGTTTCGTATATCAAACGCTTTAATTCTGAAATTCTAATATCATTTCAGTGGGAACGTGACGTTTACTCGCATGGGTTTTTAATATTTATTTTTCTTAATTTTTCTGATGTTTTCTTTGATGTTTTGTGTTTATATCTTTGTTATGATTACTAAATATTACATTATTAATATATCAAGTAAAAACGTAGAAACAAATAGTTCTTTATAAAGAAAATTATGTAATTTTTTAAATCTTAATATTTGTCAGATTGATAATAAATACATATGTTAATAATAATAAATATTGTAAAAAATATCCTAATCGTTAAGGTATATATAACATTGAATGAAACATGTTAGTTGTTTTGAACGAATGTCCCAACCACTATGACTTTAACAATCGTTTAACAATAATTATATATCAGCTTTCTCTGATCAACTATCGAAGTGTGAACAGTGTTTAATTAAAGAGATAGGATTCAAAATATTCGACGTTGTTAATTAATAAGAGATATACCACTATATAGAGATATACAATTCACAGGAATTAATTTATTTAATTCAATAATTATTGTTCTTGAATTCGTATTATATTTCTTACCTCAAATATTACTCCTCTCCGATATTTATTACATCAAATAACTTTCAAGGGACGAGGAAATGAATAAATAAACAAAGAATTCAAATTGATGTATAATATATATTTCTCTTTTTCTAAATCTCAATTAAAGGAAGTGTAAGTGAGAGAGCTATAGTAAAATATACCAGTGCACTTTAAATGCACTGCGCGACGATTCATTCGACTGCATCGTTTAATTAGTCGGTTTATTAAAAATTTAAGAGTGCGTTTACATTTTTATAAATATGTGACGCTTACATCTTACAAGCCCACTTAGATCTAATTGTTGGTGAATTTTATTATTTTTTAAATTGTAAGTTTTATTTTAATTAAATATTAATTAATTTAAATACAATTATACGAATCTAGTTACAAAAATCATATTACAATTTCGATACATTAGACATAATCAAAGATTCTTTCAGTATTTATTTTCTATATTTAAAGAGTGTTTTGTTTCCTTATCCAGCTTTATCAATATCGACTTGGTTCCATTTTAATGATTAGAAGATACTATATATTGCAGTTGAGTTATGAATATAATAATATATATCAGTCATAATAAAGCACGGGTTTGTAAATCAATACAAGCATTCGTTCTTTGTCTTATTACTTCATTTTTATTCCGATATTTTACATTTAACCAGAGTCGGCATTGTACTGGAGTATCTATCGTAAATCTTGTAAGTAATAAACTCAATTAAAATTCAATTATATAAAAAGGTTATTTTCTATAAAGGTAAAAAGATTTACATTACTTATATACATATTAGTCATATTGTGAGTACAAGTACTATACATTATTTTCCTTACACGGATGTTTGTTTAATATTCGCAGATTCAACTCCTGTTTATGTCTATGAATTTATAATTTTATTTTATCATTCAATTCTTACAAAATTTCAAATATAGATGAAAAAAGTAATTTTAAAAACGCAAAATATTTATATATTTAAGAGATTTTCCTCAAAGACTATGAAAGATAATTAATAAAAAAAACTTTTGTAGTTTCAGCCCATGTTTTAAAAGTACCGGGGTTAATTAATACCTCTTTGTTGGTTTCAGTATTTTTGACAAAGTACTTACATAGGATTGAAATAAACATGTGAATAAGTATATATAAAACTTTTTCTTTAAGTAGTTTAAAATCCTTTGTAAATTCCTTCTCCCGCTCAGGGAAAGGAAATTCTCGTTACGTGCGCAGCGGGAATCCCTATCGTAAGTTGTCAGTATACTCACTTAATTGAATGGTCATATGCGTTGTCTTAATACTAACAATTGTCTCCATGTTTTTAATTCTTACAGGATATTCTAAATTTATAAAGATCAATTTGTTTATTCGGCGAAAGAAAAAGTTTTTTTTTATTTCAAAGAAATGTAACTATTTCATTTTATTTAAATACGCTTATTATAGTATCCATATTTTAGTAATTAGTGGAGAAAGTTTCTTAAGACCAACAAAGTCGATTACGACACGTTGCAAGATGATAGGGATAATTAATACAATATCTTGCATAATCGATCCATGATGATGATTTACAGTAGTACTGCAAATCTGATAATTATTTTGAAGTATTGGGATAAAAGACATCGATAATTGATGGTATTACGGGGGAGGGTTTGTAAAGAACGATACAATTATTTTCATTAAAATGATGAGATTGTTCGATTTCATATTAGTTTCTCCTATATGGATATGTTTTCAAATTTCATAATGTGTTACTTTAATAATATATTATTTCTTTTTGGTATTTTTTAACTTACAGCAATTTTTCATTGAACGGCGTTTAGATATATTATTATTTATTATCTTAACAGCAAACCCAGATGTAAAGATATATAACTAAAATTTCGATTTTGGTAGGATTTGGCACTCCAAATCTCATTTAATTCGAATATAAGAAATCTCGCTGTCTTTCATTTTTAAACTATTGTATTGCCCCAAATACTCTTTATAATATTGGTTCTCCTATCAGGGTAAGCTGTGTCTTTTACATGATTATATTTAATAATAAAATGATGCGGCAGTTGAATCTGAGAAGATAATTAATTTGATTTATTAAATTAAAAATGTTAAGCCAATAACTTAATGAACATGGGAGAAGGATACAAGTTAATTATAAGCGATACATAAGACCTTTGTCAGAAAATAACAGATTTCATAAATAAAGAAATTGCCTCTCTATATTGAAAAATAGTAAAGTATCAACTCCAAATTATTAACATACATTTTGACTTTTCTTTCCTTTTTTTGTAAATAACTCTTATCTACTTAATAATTTTACAAAATAAGTATAATTCATTATTTTGTTTTTGTATAACAATCAATAAATTTATTTAATATGTAATTAAATAAATCAGGTGTTAAAAGAATATAATCAGATAATTTTGTACTAATAACTAATGTTCTGTTGAGAGAAAAAAAATCTGTATTTTTCTATAGTAAGTAACCACTTCTACTACCTATATGTGAAGAACAGTTGACTTTATAAAAATAATCAGTATAAGCTTACACATACTTAGTTCAGGAGCTCTGTTACCACTCTGAATTCGTTATTGTAATTAGTTCGAGGACATTGTAGCCTATTGGTGTGTAAACAAGTTCAATTGACAATTTCAATGTTTATTATTTTTATACATAATTTTATGTAATCGTGTTTTTAACTCTGTAATGACTAGACCGCTTTGAATAAAATTTGATTGACTTTATGGAATAAAACGAAATCATTCAGTAATTAAATATAATCATTTATTAACTACCACGTTTTAAGTATTCAATAAGTTTGTAGGGCTGTTTCTTTATTTTCCAAGTAAGAAACATGAAGTCATATATTTAGAGTTTGTTTTTCATTGAATACAAAAATAAAATGCATCATAACCTGAAGTAAAAAAACATCATTTTGTTACAAGTCTCATTGGTCTACAACTAGTATCACATGGTGCTCTTAAAAATATATATAATATATTCATCATCATCATCATTATCAGCTGTCGTGCGTCCACTGCTGGACGTAAGCCTTCCCCATTGACTTCCACCGCGATCGGTTCAAAGCAGCCCGCATCCATTGGTTTCCAGCTGCTCTTTTTATGTCGTCTGTCCACCTAGTCGGCGGTCGTCCTCTACTTTGCTTGCCAATAAGTGGCCTCCACTCAAGGACCCTTTTTCCCCATCGGCCGTCACTTGAGCGGGCTATATGCCCAGCCCATTGCCACTTCAGCTTACAAATCCGTTGGGCTATGTCGCTTACTTTTGTTCGTCTGCGAATCTCCTCGTTTCTGACTCTATCTCGCAGCGAAATTCCCAGCATAGCCCTCTCCATCGCACGCTGAGTGACTTTAAGCCTCTCTAAGAGTCCCTTTGTTAGAGGCCACGTCTCGGTTCCATAGGTCATCGCTGGTAACACACACTGGTCGAAGACTTTCGACTTAGGGCACTGCGGTATTCCGGACGAAAATACGCTCCTTAAGTTCCCGAACGCTGCCCATCCTAGTTGGATTCGTCGATTGACCTCTCCCTCGAAGTTGGACCTGTCCAATCGGACTTTTTGTCCCAGGTAGACATATTCGTCGACAACTTCGAGAATGGAGCTCGCAACGGATACCGGCATAGGCGCGACATGGACATTGTCGTCTTGTCCATATTCATTTTAAGGCCCACCTGTTAAGAGACTCCATTAAGATCGCCGAGCATAATTCTGAGGTCTTCCAGGGATTCTGCCATTACTACTATATCGTCAGCAAATCGAAGGTGAGATAGGTACTCGCCGTTTATATTGATGCCGAGTCCATGCCATTCCAGGAGCTTGAAAGCGTCTTCCAGTGCAGTGGTAAATGGTCTCGGAGAGATAACGTCTCCCTGTCTCACGCCTCGCTGTAAGGAATAGCGTTTGTGCAATGCTCCTGGACTCGAACCGACATGGTGGCGTTTGTGTACAAATACTTCAACACTTCGATGTACCGAAAGTCAATATGGCACCTCTGAAGAGACGACAGTACTGCCCACGTTTCGATCGAATCAAAGGCTTTCTCATAGTCCACAAACGCTAAGCATAATGGCCGATTATACTCCTCGGTCTTCTGTATAATCTGCCGCAACGTATGAATGTGGTCTATGGTACTAAAACCTTTTCTGAAACCGGCTTGTTCGGGAGGCTGGAAGTCATCAAACTTGCTCGTGAGACGAGTCGTGATAACCCTCGAAAACAGCTTATAAACATGGTTCAGAAGCGAGATGGGCCTGTAATTCTTCAGCAAAGTAGTATCGCCTTTTTTGAAGAATAGGGCCACCATACTTCTGTTCCATGCTTCCGGCGTTACACCCTCAAGCAGGACGGCATTAAAGAGCTTCTGAAGGACCTTAAGTACTGGCAATCCGCCCGCGTTCAGAAGCTCTGATGTGATACCGTCTTCACCTGGTGCCTTGTTGTTTTTAAGCTGTTTTAGAGCCACACTGATCTCGTGCAAGCTGATGTCTGGGATTTCATCGGAATAGTGCCGTTTTAGCTCCGCTCTTGGGTCTTCTGCTAAGCTATCAACAGGTTTAGTGAACGAGGTATATAAGTGTCCATAGAACCTCTCGACCTCCCTCAAAATGTCAGCCCAACTCGACACTGTGCTTCCATCCCCCAATTTCAACTTCGATAACCGGCTTTGCCCAATTGACGAATCTCGCGCAAATACTTTGGAGCCTTGGAGCCGCTCTATCGTATCTTTAATACGGTTAGTATTGAAAATACGGATGTCGTGTCGCAGATATTTCCGTATGCGTCTGTTGAGCTGCCTATAAGTCTCGGTATCATTAAGGGACTGAAGTGCCAACGAGCGTCGTTCCGCCATAAGTTTGAGAGTTTCGTTGGCTAGTTTTTGGGGTCTATTCTTACGGCCGGGTCTGCAGAATTTTCCTCCGACCGTATGGACAGTTTCTACCAACCTGTTGTTAATTTGGTCCACGGATGCGCAATCATCTAGGCAAGCGAAGCGGTTCGATAATTCGAGTTGAAAGCTTTCGAGGTCTTGAATATGAGCTTTAGATGGACGGAGCCTAGATTTCACCAACCGAGATCGTTCCAGCCTGACATTGAGATTCAGCGTGGCTCTTACCATTCGGTGATCGCTCCCTGTTTTTGCGTTGTTGATCACAGAGACATCGTTAAATGTCTGGTGTCTAGTGGTCAAGATGAAGTCAATCTCATTTCTAATGGAACCATCGGGACTTAACCAGGTCCACTTCCTTTGAGGCGACTTCTGGAAGAAGGAATTCATCATAAAGAGTCCCTCTTTCTCCAGAAAATCGGCCAGCCTCTGTCCCCTAGGGTTCCGCTGCCCATATCCAAATTGCCCCACTCTCAACTCATCGTCGTTTCTCTTGCCCAGCTTTGCGTTGAAGTCCCCCATAACAACATTAAAGTGAGAGTATTTTTTAGAAACTCTGAGTATCAGGTACGCGACCCTACTATTGGTGATAATATAATGAAGTTAACTTCAAGGTGAGCTGCAACGACATTAATATATACAGGTGTAAAACTTGTTTATCTTTCAAAGGTGCTTATTTTTTTGCATATATGAATTAAATTAAAATAAAATAAACTACTTAAGCCGATAAATTTTGGTTTACGACAATTTTTCCAATTGAGCCATATGCCCGTATTTATGCTGAAAGCTCGAAAGAAGCTTTCCAATTACTCAACAAAGTACAACATGGGCATTATCCGACTTTGGTGGTGGTTTGGTGAGGTGTTAGCTAAGAAGCAGTAACTACGTTATATTATAACTTGATTTTATCGTGGCTAAGAAAAAGTTTTAAAGAATATAAAATACTCACAGAGCATAAATAATCTCCACTTAGTATAATAGTCCAATAGTATACAATACAAGGTAAATATGACAAATTAATGATGACAGCTCCAATACTTGAATTGTTTATGAGTATTTGCTCAGTATAGAATGGTTCGATTGAATTGCAAATCGAACACGCAAATACTTTCCCATAAGTTGTATTTAATTGTATCAAATTAAACATGTTAACAAAACTTACGTTCACTTAATAAGGAATCTTATGTAGAAATTGTGATTTATTTTTAATTTAATATCACATTAAATTAATTTTCTATTTAAAGTGTATCATACTGGACGAGTGTGACATTGCCAAATTTAACCATTTCTATGTTAAACATTTTAAGATATTAAATTACAAAATACTTCGACGGGTTCTGACATTGATTAATGCCTTTATAATTTGGGAATCTGTAATGAAATGTACAAGTAATTAGTCACATTTTGAAGGTAAATAAAGTGAATTTTTAAACCTGAAACCAAATTAACAAATAGAGTAAATATTAATAAAAATATTAGTAATTAAATTAAAATTTCTGATATCAGATATGTATAACTGAAATATATTTATAAATCCAAACAGTTTTGAAATATTATATATTGCTTTATACTAATGTAATCTAACTAACGCTTTCACTCGTGGTTACTTAACTCTTGTTGAATCAAATAGTTCCCAGAAGTACGATGCTGGAGGCAGACGCTTGTTACGAGTATAACATACAATTGTTAGAAGTGTCATAAACTTTCTATGTAAGCGATAACCACTTTATCTAAGTTCCTATTAATATAACTTTACTTCTGAGATTGCTTTTAGTCTGGATGTTCTAATATCTATAGCAATTAAAATGAACTTATAAAGGGAGAGAAAATAAACAAAAACTACTTTTAATTTCTATAAAAAACTTAAATCGAATGAAGAATCGTAAAATCTTAACAATTTTTTGTATTATTAAAACCAAATCCTTAGCGAATTATATTTTATTGACCAAACGAAATAAATAAGTTCCTACTGATAGATTGACACGTGAAGGAAAGGATATCTTTGAAAATATTCCAATTACAAAATACATTTGACAAAAAATGTGTTAGAAGCACATTTATAGCTGTAGTTTTTGTAACTATTATTAATTAATAATTAATTTATTAACTCAAGTTTATTGAGGACTCATTTGCAATCGATACTTCATTTAATCCGCAAAGCCATATCTATCTGAACGCGCAAAAATAATTAAAAATGCTGCCATCGTCTCGTCTAGAACGTGACCACTTAAACATATAAATTGAACAATATTTAATCTGGATTATGCTAAAAGATTTTTTTTTGTTTTGACCGCAAAGTTTAAATGAAATTGAAGTTATTAGGATTTCATTTCTTGCCGTAACTCACTAACACACAAAATTAATAATCTATCTTGATATAGTAATTAAAATTGGTTTGCGTTTCTTGGGATATCAGTAAAAATAATAACGCGTGATCGGTTATTGAAGAATGTTTGACTTATAAACAAGACAGTAACAAAAATTAAGATTTACATAATCTCATTTTTCATTTCTCATACAAAAAATATGATAATTAAATAATTTACTCGTAGTAAATACTTGTACTAAAAAGAAATATTTATTATGATTAAGTTGTTTTATTTACATGCTTAGGAGTATGTATAGGCAATGTATTAACTAGTTTCTTAAGCAGTTGATAGTTAGATTGTTATAGAGTTATTGCTGTTATGTATATAATATTAGATAGTTTAGTCCATATTCTTAATCTAAATTAATTATGCAAAACTATAACTCCTTTTTAAAAGATATAACGTATGAGAAGTATATATTTTTATAAATATTTCATCCATTAATATTTTTTATTATATTCCAGGTCTCTTTTAATAGCAATTAATCTAAATTAGAGTGATAAAGCTTTAAAGAAACTGCAGCTTCACGAACTTCAATAATTAGTAAATTTTTAAGAACCCAACAGTCTGAATTTATTATTCATTTCTTTTTAAATGTATTTATGTTTTTATTATTATATTATATTAAATGAATTAAAGATAAACAGACATTTTAGCTAAAAAGTTATAGAGTTTCAGAATTGAATTTTATCATTAAATGAATAATAATTAAGAGTTGGTTTATAGAACATTCTCATTACTTGAAATACGTGTCCAATATCTTGTTGCTGGGTTATTGATTTTACGAGTATAACAACAGAGTACAAAACTTACATACTTATTCTGTGGCTAGATCAAAAGCCTTAATAACTACTTACTTATCGTGGTTACAAGCTACTTATTATCACATAAGTTTAATACAAAATTAGTGTTATATTTATGTATTATTTTATAATATTTATATATTGAATTTTAAATCTGCACAAAGTTTGACCGTCACAATAGCTCAGTTGACAGAGCAACGGGAATGGATTTTTAGGGGTAGCATTCTTTACTCCTATTGAGTCCTTTAAACAATTGATAGAATTTTAATACTAAATTACTACCAATTTCTGATTATAGGTAATTAAGTACATACTATATCGCTACCCCTCTCACATTAAATAGAAATTAAACGAGTTTTGTAAATTTTGGTAAAGTTTGCATAGATTTCATTGTGGTTAACCACAAGGATCATGTTAATTAATGTAATATTGAAGCTCTTTCATAATATTATAATTTTGTGTGTATATTTTAGTAAAATAACGGGATTTAAATCAGTATTGGAATCAACTTGGATTTGACTTAAGTTACCCTTATTTAGTTTGAATGATTCGAGCCCAAGTATGTATGGTACGACCTACAATTTACGTCATCTCTTAGAAATATAGTAAATTAAATAAAAATTAATTAATGTAAAGTTTTTCTTATTTTCTTATAATTTGTCATAAGAAAATAAGAAAAACTTTACATTAATTAATTTTTTATTTAATTTACTATATTTCTAAGAGATGACATAAATTGTTTGTTGATTTCTTTCTTGCATAAAGAATTTCATTAAAAGAAGATACTATTCAAATTACAATTATTACAATTATTTGATCCATTACACTCATCTATATATACACTAATTGTCAAATAAAATGCACCTCTCTTTTTATAAGTCTTAATTATAATAAGTGTAAGTGAGATAGCTATAACTTAATTTATCAGCAAGTGCACTTTTAACACACTTTGTGATGATCGACGTGGTTGCGTCTCTTTAATTAGTCGGTTTGTTAAGAACCTAAGAGTGCAGTTACAACACTTTTATAAATATTTGACGCTTACACATTGTTAGCTCACTTAGATTTAATTGACGTCATTATATTGTTAATTGCGTTTATATTATTTAAAATTATAAGTTTTATTTTATTTAGTATCTCTTTTCTATATTTAAAGAACGTGTGCCTTTTTAATCAGTTCTGTCAATATTGACTTGGATCCATTTGAATGATTGGAAGATACTATATATTGCAGTAGAGTTATGTTTGTAATAATATATATCAGTCATGATATGGCACTAGTTTGTAATTCAATACTGGCTTCCGTTCTTTATCTTCTCTCCTTGATATAATTATTGTCGCTTGTCCGGAATTTTGTGAGTCACACGGTCAGATGAGCGCGTGTGAGTTCTCCCGACATGATTTAATTTTTGCTTCCTACAAAATACGACCACCAAAACGTAGACATAAAATGATTCTCATGCGTAATTACCGAAACATTGATTATAATCAGCTTATGATTGATTTCTGTAATGCGGATTGGCGATCGGTTCTCTCTGCCCCTGATGTCGAAACAAAGATTACAGCTTTAAACGAAATCGTTTTGGCATTATATCACAAATATGCTCCACTAAAAACTGTGCGAGTTAAGCATTATCCAGCCCCTTGGCTCACACCTACCCTAAAGAATCTGATGGCGTCTCGTGATAAAGCATATTTAAAATATCGTCACGATTGTACTGATGCCAACCACGAAGTATATAAATCCTTAAGGGCTAAATGCAACAAAATGTGTCGTGCAGCTAAAAGACGTTATATTCATACGAGGATTGAGGACTCTCCGCCTGAAAAATTATGGAGTTTTCTAAAGTGTCTAGGGGTAGGAAAAGACTGCAGCAGTTGGCAACCAGCGCTTGATATAGACGCACTTAATGTCCATTTTAGTACATGTCCAGCTTTCCTCACTTCAGAACAAAAAAAACTAACTCTTGCTAGCCTGCAGAAGAAGCAACAACATCTGCCGCCTTTTCAGTTTGACGAAGTGTCAGCCTCAGAAGTGACAAAAATTATTAAATCTCTTAAATCTAAAGCAATAGGAAGTGACGGCATCGGATTGGAAATGATCTTACCAATCAATGAACAAATTTCTCCGGTTCTGGCTCATATATTTAACTACTCTCTTCATTTCGGCGTTTTCCCTGCAAGTTGGAAGCTTGTTCATATTATTCCCCTTCCAAAAAGTTCGCATCCCACTGACTTCACTCATTTTCGTCCTATTTCCATTCTTCCTTTTCTCTCTAAGATATTGGAGCATATTGTCAGTCGTACCCTTACTAACCATTTACGTAAATTTGATTTAATTAGCCCTTTCCAATCTGGTTTTCGTTCTGGGCATAGTACTACTTCTGCTCTGTTAAAAGTTACCGAGGATATTCGTCTAAACATTAATGAGAAAAAGGTGACAATTTTGGTACTTTTAGATTTTAGTAGCGCATTTAATTCTGTCGATCTAGACGTACTTGTCGGCTCACTGGAAAGAATAAACATGTCAAAAGTTGCTTTATCATGGTTCAAGACCTACCTTTATGACCGTCAACAATTAGTCCAATATAATAATAGTCACTCTAAACCGTGTCATCTTACATCAGGTGTACCTCAAGGAGGAGTACTCTCACCCATATTGTTTTCCTTTTTTATTAATTACATAACTTCGATTCTCTCTTGCTCATACCACCTTTACGCAGACGATCTGCAAATTTACGCTGCGGCTTCGATCACTAATATTGATGACGCTATCAAACAATTAAATGATAACCTTGTCTTAATTTCAAAATGGGCAGGAAACTTTGGTCTTGCAGTCAATCCGCTCAAATCTCAAGCAATTATCGTGGGTAGTTGGAGCCATATCTCTAAGTCGCGCGAAATGGTGTTACCTAATATTGTTTTTGACGGTATTCCTATCCCATTTACTACTACAGTTAAAAATTTAGGTATCATAATTGATCAAACTCTGTCCTGGGCACCGCATATTAATGAAATCAGTCGTAAGTTATTTTTTTCTCTTCACTCGCTTAAAAGATTACAACATTTTTTACCAATAAAGACCAAGGCTATGTTGGCTAATTCGTTATTATTACCTCTCATTGATTATTGTGATGTAGTCTTCCTGGATCCTTCTTCGGAGTTGTTATTAAAGCTTGAACGTCTTCAAAATGTAGCAATAAGATTTGTTTTCGGTTTGCGGAAGTTTGACCACGTAACTGAATTTCGCAAGAAACTTAATTGGCTACCGATTAAATTTAAAAGAAATACGCATATACTCTCACTCCTGTACAATATTCTTTTTAACCCCGCGTCACCAATATATTTAAAAGAGCGTTTTAAATATTTGTCCTCCCTAAGTAAAGATCGCTTGAGATCCGGCGCTAATTTAACACTTGCTGTTCCTATTAGCAACTCACGTTGCTACTCAAGGTCTTTCACTGCTCAAGCAGTGAAATTATGGAATAGCCTGCCGAGATTCATTCGTGAGTCATCTTCTTTAGACTCCTTTAAGAAAAACGTCCGCAGGTTTTACGAAAACGAATAATAAATACTTGTTGAAATTTACGAGTATATATATATGTATATATTTTAGATATATTTTTATATATTTTATATAAGTATTGGTTATATTACGACAAAACAAGCCCATGTGGGCAATATTTTATTGTTATGAGTAGCACTTTAGATTAAATTAGTTTTAGTTACTTAGTTCTTTATAGTTATTTTCTTTTTCTTTCATATTATTGCTTTTTTTATTGTGTTCTTTCACTTTAGTTTACCATGTGATATGTTTTATTTGTTCATTCATCCAGAGGTTGACTGGAAGAGATCCCTTCAGGGGATAAGTCCGCCTTTGTGCATATTTTTTTTTTCTTGTTATACATTAAGCTATGTACTTTAGTATTATTTATGTACAATAAAGAGCATACAAACAAACAAACAAACAAACTTCAATTTTATTCTCATATTATATTTCTTTCCAGAGTCGGCATTATACAGGAGTATCTATCGTAAATCTTGTAAATAATAAGCTCCAATTATATAAAAAGGTTATTTTGTATAAATGTAATAACGTCACTTATAAATATGTTAGTCATATTATGAATTCATTCAAAAATCATAGTTTAAACCACTATTTAAGTTAGGACAGAAAAGCAACTTTCTATTAAACCCAAGTTTAGGTTTTAATATTGATTGATAAAGTACATAGAAGTCAAAACAAATATTTTTACGGATTATTATGTAAATATCGTACGTGATTGAGAAACTTTCTTCTTTTAACAATTTACCAGCAGAGGGGAGAGGTGGTTATTTGGCCAGTGGGAATCCCACATATAGAATTAATTCAATGGTCACCCGGTCATAATAATCACAGATTACATATGTTTAAATCTAGTCGTCACTATATTTATACTTTTATTTAACGTTATTGTCTCATTGCTCAATTCTTAAGCAAATTTCTAAACTTAAACGCTTCATTGAATGTATTCGGGAGCATTTTTTTTTTCACAAAGTTTTTTAACGAAATGTATAAATATATATATTTTTTAAAACGCTAATATCCGCTAATGTGTTTTGTTATTAAACAAAGTTCGTTAAGAACAAACCAGTCGATAATGGTACGTTTCAAGAAAATAGAGATATGTGGTTCAGCTTCTTACATGATAAATCCATGATGATCAATATTACCTAGAGAATTGAGATCCACTAGCACTTTAAGGACTCATTAATAATAGCAATAGAGGATGCGCAGAGATTTGGCGCTTCTACCGGTCATAGTAGTGAGGATAATCTTCATAATATTTAATTTCTGCGTGCTGAACAACTGGAATGGCTCTTTGTTTGCTTTGTTAATAAACAAATAAACCAATTCATATTGGTTAGAATATTGAGGAAAATTGATATTTTAAGGACAACGATATTTGACGAGGTATTAAGTGTATGGGGTTTATCAACATGACCAATACGGCAATTCTTTTTAATATGGTTAAATTTTATTATCTTTGATGTGAAAATACGAATTTTAAGATATGTACGGATAATACAAAATTTCAGCTTCGGCAGGATTTTGAGTGAGTTCAATTCGGAAAAAAGCTCTCGCTGTCCTGCATTCTTAAATTATATACTTGCATTGCCCCAAATACTACTGTAAGTTATAGTATTGGTTTACTTAACCGGATAAGCTTCGTCTTTTTACATAATGATATTGAAAAATAATATTATTTTGCAAAATTAGTAGTCTCTCATGGATATTACTATTGTATGTATATATATATATATATATATATATATATACATACATATATATATATATATTTATAAATGCATTACCCTTTTGAGGAATGAAAAAGAATGAAAAATACTATAACACTGGAAGTGCAGGAAGAGTTTTCTGCACTCGGTTCTTTTATTGACCGCACTAAACATTTGTTGTCATTTCGCTTTGGTCTTATTTGAGAGAGTAATATTAACCTAGGTAAGCGAGACTGTATATGAGATATTATCAATAGAATATATCTAGCTCGCCCACCTATGAACATAATATTGTTATAATATTTTTTAATACATTTAACTTTTCTTAATTTTCTTTTAAAAAGTTTCTACTCTTATTTTCTTCTTTTTATGTATTATTATATTCAATAACTACAGTAAAAGTCATTTATATCTTAAGAATAACCAGATAAAAATAAAATATTTCATTAGCCAATAATAATTTTTTATTTAAATATTTTGACTTTTTGACGTGAAAAACTTGTTTATCTATCAAAGGTGCTTAATTTTTGGAAAAAAACATAAATAATACAAATGATGTCATCAGATGAAGACTATTAAAAATGGTAAATTATAAAATTGATTACTTGCAATTACAAATACATGCAATTGTGTATAAATGTATGAATATTATTTTTATTCGAAAAATTTTTTTCAAGGCTTTTCTATTTCATTCAAGCTTATTATAGTAACGTAAATAAATTTAAAAAATTCTAACATCTAATCCTAACATATGCCTGAATAATGTTCTTAAGTGATAACATTACATTTTATAAGAACCAATTTGTATTTGTGTTTGTGTATAAATCATCTTAACGACGAAATACGTTCAAGAAAGCTTTGTAACTACTTTTCTCTTTCTACGACGCAGACAATCGTCGTATAATTTTTTTTATGATTTTCAAGCATAATATAATTTTTGTGCCAACAAAAAAATAAACTTATTCAAACTTCAGTTTATATCAATTAAACAAATTCAATATAAAGTTCATAAAATTGATTGTGTTAATAAACTACAGGTCAAAACTAAACAGCCAGTACCTGTTTTAGAACTGAGATTCTCGGTTAAAGTTACTTGATACCATCGTGGTTAACCGTGGATAGATGGACGTGGATAGATTGACGATTTTCCAGTTTGATATTATTCAAATGAAAAAGAATAAAACAATTCATGGCATTTTTTATTTAATATAAATGATAAAATAGTTATATCTAATTTTATTCATGTATGTTTATACATGATACTTTTTATTTTTATCGTGTTTGATATTTTACAGAATATTAAATATTAATTCGCAATAATAATCTCCTTTTGTTTAATAATAGAAGGAAAATATGTCAAATTTAATATTGATACGATCAATATTTGCAGTGTTAATGATTATGTATGTGTACTGATTGGTTTTGATTGAATCGCAAGACAAAGTCTTAAGCACTTGTCCGTGTGTTGTATTTTATGGTACAAACAGGTTAGACATTTTAACAGAACGTACGTTGAGTCATTGAAACATATTAAGTAGAAATCACAATTTAATTTTAATTAATTATATTTCAATTTAATACCACATTAAATTAATATTTTATTAAAACCTTGCTTTTACAGGAAGAGTGTGAAAATGTCAAATAAACAACTTTCATGCAAACCATTTTTATATATTTATTTTAAAGCCTCTTCGCAGACTTTGTAAGCTTTTGACACTAATTAATGCCTTTTTAATCTAATGGTCTGAAATTTGTAAGTAATTTGTTACTCTTTTAAAATGTTAATAGAGTGAATTTTAAATCTATTTCCAAATTATTTAAACGGATAAAAAATTAAAAGTAGTTCTAAAAGAATTAAATATTTATTACATGAGATATAAATACGTGTATATATAAAAAAAGTTTCGAAATTTTTATTAAACATAGTTATACAGTGCATTCTATATCATGACATCTAACAAATGTTTTTACTCTTGGTTATTTAACTCTCGTTGAATTAATAGTTCTAGAAATACTGTGCGGGAGACAGATGTCTGCTACAACATAGAAGCATATTAGACGCGTCATAAACTTTTAATGTAACTACTAAGTGCTGTAAGTTCTTGGTAATATAAGTTTATTGGAGAGAATGCTTTTACTCAAAGAATTCAAAGAATGTTTATCTATACTTATAATAAATCTGTAGAGAGGTCAATTCTGTACATGAAATATATTTACAAAATAAGTAGCAGGGGGTGATTAGTGTTCGATACTGATGCCAAAAATGCAGTTAAAAAAATTTTTGTCTGTCTGTCTGTCTGTCTGTCTGTTTGTATGTTATTTATAGAAAAAAAAACTACTCAACGGATTTTAACGAAACTTAGTACAATTATTCTTTATACTCCTGGGCAGGTAATAGTATACTTTTCATCACACTACAATGAATAGGAGCAGAGCAGTGAAAGGAAATGTTGAGAAAATGGGAGAAGTTGCTTGATTTTTTAAGCTTCCGTCGCGTGTGCAGCCTTAATGGTTAGAGCTACATAGAAACTATGTATAACGGAAATATTCTACATAAAAATACACGAAAAATATTCCAAGACAGCATATATCTACCTTTTATAGTTAACTCACAATAACACGCATAACTCTCGATAGCTTAGCAGTTCGGAGATTTCTTATTATATTTGTTTACTTTTACGTTTATAAAACCAATAATGCTCACCATCATTCCTAATTAAAAAAAAAATAAACATTAGCACCAATTCAATAAAAAAAGAATCATTGAAATCGGTATAGAAACACCAAACTTATACTTACTTACATGAAATACGCCAACAAGACATCGCGCGTGAATAGTGAATCAAGCTATAAGGATTATTTTTGCGTAACGGTTGCCGCGCTCGACGGGGCTCGCGGCGGCAGAGTATAAAAGGGGCGGGAGGCGAGCGCAAGCGTCATTCAATATTTGGCTGTTGATGCGTTCAGAGTGTTGAACTTTATTGACAGACAATAATTGTTATTTTATAAACCGTGCTTATCAGCGCGACTTTTTGTCTTTAAATAGTTTATTTTAATTTCTTTTGTTGTTATTTTCTAAATTAGTTTTAGTTTTGTTTAAATTCTTAACTATTAATAGTTCCTATTTTATTTCTTTTTAAGTAGATAGATTAGATTATTGTTAGATTTTTAGTTACTGATAGGTTAGTTTTGGGCATTTTATGTTTAGTTTTTTTTGTATTGAGTAGATAAAAGCGTAGGTAGGTACTTTTATTAATTATAGTATTCATAGGTATTTTTTATTTATTTTTAAGTGAAGTAGGTATAGGTAGATATTGCCTACTATCTACCTATACTGCACACGTGTTTTTTTGTACCTAAGTTGTAGGTAGGTAGGTACATATTTCTTAGTTTAATTCTATTAGAATATTAGGTATTTAAGTTTAAATAGGCACTTAGATTTATATTTTTTTATTATATAGCAGCTGTACTTAGAAATCTAAGGTTTTTTTTGTATTAGCATAGGTACTTTGATTAATTACAGTAGTTGTAGGTATTTCTTATTATTCATTTTTAAGTGAAGTAGGTAAGTGTAGATAGTATTGCACACGCATTAAGTATAGCTTTATTTTCATTTTTTATTCTTTTGTAATTTGTAGGTACCTACGTACATATTTATAATTCGATTAGAATATTATTTTAGTTTTAATAGGCACTTAGATTTATATTCTATTTATTATATACTTAGCTATAGTTAGGACCTCTGACGTAAGTTTTTTGTTGGGTAACTAAATAGAATTTAAGTTACCGTCGATTAAAAATAAAATAAACGATGCCACCTAAAAAACGACCATCTTTATCTCGAACTTCGAGTCAAGCTAGGAGAATGAGAATGACGCGTTCTCAAGAATCGGAAGAGGAAAGAGCACATCGGTTAAACTCTATGAGAGTTAGTGCCTCAACATCTCGAGCTAATGAAAGCTCTCCAGAAAGAGAGATGCGATTAGCAGCTGAAAGAGCGAGACGAGCTACAACACGGGCTTCTCAAAGCTCTTCTCAACGAGAGCTAAGGCGTTCCATTGACCGGGAACAACATGCGTTATCCCGAGAAGCTGAAACTGCTTTACAACGAGAATTGCGACTCACAGCTGACCGCGAACGGCATACATTATCTCGCGAGTCTGAAACCTTCACTGAGAGGGAATTACGGCTTACAGCTGACCGCGAACGTCATATTTTATCTCGCGAGTCCGAAACCTTCACTGAGAGGGAATTACGGCTTACAGCTGACCACGAACGTCATATTTTATCTCGCGAGTCCGAAACCTTCACTGAGAGGGAATTACGGCTTACAGCTGATCGCGAACGTCATATTTTGTCTCGAGAATCTGAAACTTTTACTCAATATCAAGACCGTTTGACAAATGATAGGGCGCACCATAACATGATTCGATCTCTTGAAGATGAACATGAGCATGAACAACGACTAGAGTCGGGACGCGATTATTACAATTCTTTGAGACAAGAACAATTGATTACTTTATCTAATGAAAGATTAAGAATTGAAAATATTCGGTCGCTTGAAACAGAAGAACAGCGAGAGGCCCGTCTTACTGCAGATAGATTTCGACATGGTCTTAATGACTTAGATATACACGTGGTAGATCAATCTACAAATTCGGTGGCGTGGTCCGATAAATATAAAAGTGGGTTTGCTTATAACCTCACAATTGATTACAGATCATCTTCTGAAATAGGCGATATGAACGTAGTATGTTCCTTTTGTAATGCTTCGAAGTGGAGGAAGGAGTCTGCTGGTTTCTGTTGTTCTGGAGGTAAAATAAATTTGCCTTCGTTCGAAGACCCACCGGAACCTTTAAAATCACTACTTTTAGGGGAACATTTGCAATCCAAACAGTTTTTAGATAATATTCGCACTTATAATAGTGCATTCCAAATGACATCCTTTGGTGCTAAACAAATCTCAGAAGGCCCTTTCATGCCTACTTTTAAGGTACAAGGTCAGGTTTACCATTTGATAGGGTCCCTTTTGCCTGAAGAACAACCTAAATTTCTTCAGTTTATATACGATCTAATCAAAGGCAGCTGCGCGCTGAAGAATACGTGCACCTTCGCGATGCCATGCAGCAAGATAACGATACTGTGAATATGGGTCGTTTAGTTATTTTACCCTCTTCTTTTACTGGTGGTCCACGCTACATGCATGAACGTACTCAAGACGCTTTTTGTTACGTAAGAAAATATGGACGTCCCGACTTATTTGTTACTGTAACTACCAATCCCAAGTGGGATGAAATCACTCGGGAGCTTCTTGAGGGTCAGGCACCGCATGACCGCCATGATATTATTGCAAGAGTGTTTCATTTAAAATTAAAATCAATGATAGATCTTCTTACCAAAGATAACATTTTTGGAGAAGTATTGTGTTATATGTATAGTGTTGAGTGGCAAAAACGCGGCTTACCTCACGCACATATCTTGCTTTGGTTAAAAGATAAGGTTCGACCTAATGATGTAGACAGATTAATCAGTGCTGAAATTCCAGATCCGACTGCAGATCCCCTGTTATACGACATTGTTAAAACTCATATGATACATGGTCCATGTGGTGCATTTAACGCAAATGCTCCTTGCATGCAAGACGGTCGTTGCACTAAAAGGTATCCAAAAGCATTAGTGGATGAAACTGTAACAGGACATGATGGATACCCATTATATCGTCGCCGTTCAAGAGACAATGGTGGTTTTACTGTTGAAAAGCGAATGTCTGGACAACAGGTTACTTTAGATAATAGGTGGGTCGTTCCGTATTCGCCTGTATTGTCCAGAGCATTTCAAGCTCACATAAATGTAGAAATGTGTAATAGTGTAGAGTCAATTAAATATATTTGTAAGTACATTAACAAGGGCAGTGACCAAGCTACGTTTGCGTTAAGAAATGAACATGATGAAGTTACTAGATTTCAGTCAGGCAGATATATCAGCTCTTCAGAAGCTGTGTGGCGGATCTTAAGTTTTAATATTCACGAAAGATATCCACCTGTGACCCATCTGGATGTTCATCTGGAAGGCGGTCAACGTATATATTTTAACGCCGAAAATGTTACAGAACGATTAGAGAACCCTAGACAAACAACTTTATTGGCATTCTTTCGACTTTGCCAAACTGATAATTTCGCAAAGTCTCTTTTGTATGAAGAAGTTCCATCGTATTATACCTACGATAAACAACGAGGTGTCTTTAACCGTAGACGCCGAGGCAGGCCTGTAGATGGCGAGACAGGTATTTTCAAAGAACATGTTCTTGGTAGAGTGTATACTGTTCATCCTAACAACGCAGAGTGTTTTTATTTGAGATTATTATTACATACAGTGCGAGGACCAACATCATTTATAGATTTGAGAAAAGTAGACGATGTTGTTTATCCAACTTATCATGCAGCTTGCCAAGCGCGTCATTTGCTTGAAAATGATCAACATTGGGATGACGTTTTAGCAGAATCCTGTGTTAGTGATAATCCACGACGGTTACGCCATTTATTTGTAACATTACTCACATTTTGTAATTTATCTGATCCTGTCCAATTATGGGAAAAATATAAAGAAAAATTTGCAGAAGACTTTCTTCGGAATTTATCTCACAATAATGAAGGCGCAACTAATGATAATTTTCGAGATCTGGCTATAAATCAGTGCTTATTAGCTCTTCAGGAAGACTTAACAGCAGTAGGCGGTAAATCACTTTGTGAATATGGTTTGCCAACGCCAACCTCAGTCGGAGAGGTTACCAATAGGGAATATTCCGCAGAGATTGGTTACAACCCAATGGAACTGCTGGTAACATTAGAAAACGGTGTCCCAATGATGACTGCAGAACAACGCTTAGTCTATGATCGCGTGTGCGAGAGTGTGCAGAATAATTTAGGAACAATATGGTTTTTAGATGCACCTGGAGGAACTGGGAAAACTTTTTTGACTAAATTAATATTAGCTTATGTTCGAAATCAGCGTAAAATTGCTCTTGCCGTGGCTTCATCAGGTATAGCTGCAACATTGCTACCAGGAGGTAAGACTGCTCACACTATGTTTAAAATACCAATTAATTTAGATCGCACGGAAAGTCCAACCTGTAGTATTTCAAGAAATAGCGACAAAGCTAAGGTATTGCGTGAGTGTAATTTAATCGTATGGGATGAATGTACGATGGCCCATCGAAAAGGAGTAGAAGCAGTAGACAGAACTCTAAGGGACATAAGACAAAATGATCGACCAATGGGCGGTATTACGGTTTTATTTTGTGGTAATTTCCGACAAACCTTACCGGTAATACCACGGGGAACCCGAGCTGATGAGATTAGGGCTTGCCTGAAAAGCTCTTATTTGTGGCGTGATATACAATCGGTGCATTTGACTATAAATATGCGAGTGAGAACTGGAGACAACGCAGATAATCGTGAATTTTCTGATACATTATTGAAGATTGGTGAAGGTACCTATCCACAACTACACCAAGGAAAACTTATTCTGACACCTGAGTTATGTTGTATAGTGCAATCCCAACAACATCTTATATCTTCGGTTTACGGTGACATAACAATTATATTAAATAGGGACAATTCTTGGCTTTGCGAAAGGTCCATTTTGACTCCTCGCAATGACCAGGCATCTGAAAGTAATAATAAAATACTGTCTAATATACAGGGAGAAAGCAAAGTTTATAGTTCAATAAATAGAATGGTTGATGAACAAGAAGCCACTAATTACCCGATAGAATATTTAAATTCTTTAAGTATGCCTGGACTACCTTCTCATATAATTTGTTTAAAAATTGGCATACCGATAATTCTGCTCCGAAATTTAAGACCACCTCAACTTTGCAATGGAACTCGGCTAAAAGTAACCCAGTTGCAACAAAATGTAATCGAGGCTCAAATTTTAACAGGTTGCGGTGCAGGAGAAACTGTCTTTATTCCCAGAATTCCCATAATACCAAATAATTTTCCATTCCAATTTAAAAGAACGCAATTCCCAGTATCGGTGTGCTATGCCATGACTATCAATAAAGCTCAAGGGCAGACTTTTCGTGTTGCTGGAGTAGATCTCGGTGTTAGCTGTTTCTCGCATGGTCAATTATACGTCGCTCTTTCCCGGGTTAGCAATTCTAGGAATCTTTACGTTCACGTGCCGGACGGGTCGACTCTTAACATAGTCTACCCAGAAGCTTTGCGCTGAAACATTTTAATTTGATCTAAAAATATTAGCAATATATTATCTTAATAAAAAACAAGGAGTTACACGCTGACCGAGTCGTGGGTATAGCGTGGGTATATTATAATATTCTGCGGTTACTTATATTTTTCAACAGTTTTGTGGATTGGCATATTATATTACTATTGCCCTTCTAAAATACGAAAGTGAATCTGCCTGTTACGTCAAAACTATGAGGGAGGACATCTGCTAATTTTTTTTCGAAAAACGACGGAAACGCGGACGAAGTCGCGGGCAAAAGCTAGTGGTAAATAAAATAAATTTATAAAAGAGAAAATAAACAAACCCTACTGATTATTGACAAATGAAGGAACGGGAATCTTTGAAAATATTCAAATCAATAATACCACACTTAACAGAAAATATATGAGAAGCACCTTTATATATGTGATTTTTGTAACTATTATAAATTCAAAACTGACCAAGTAATTCAAGCTTATTGAGGTGTTGCTTGTAATCTATAATTTAATTATTATCTATCTGAAAAAGCAAAAGGAATCGATATTTCAGTTAATTTTCTAAAGTTATATCTATCTGCAACAGCAAAAATAATTTAAAATGCTGTTATCGTATCGGTTGGAACGTGATCAATTAAACATATAAATTGACCAACATTTAATCTGGATTTTGCTAAAAGATTATTTTCTTTTGTTTTCTAACCGCAACCTTTAATTGAAATTGTAGTAACTGGGGTTATCTGTCCTGGCTTAATTTACAAAACGACAAAATTAAAAATTTATCTCGATGCTATGATTATTGCTAGTGATTAAAATTGTTTTTTGATATATCACCGTCTATAACAAATCTGTGGTTTATTATTAAACTGACTTATATATTATATATTATACTAGTAATAATGGAATTAGAAATATAAATAAGGCGATAATAATAAATAGGAGTTAACTAACCTTTTTAAACTTATTAAATATAACTAGAAAAAATAATATTAATGAAATTAAGTCATAAAAACTCTTCTAGTAAGAAATTATATTTATAATAATGTCCATTTCCTTCTAAAAATTCATGAATGTCAGTAGATTTTTAAAACTATTTAATTCCAAGTAACATTATTTATGTGATAATATCATTTAAATTTTAGTTACAATTCCTAGTTTCATAAGGTATTATTAGAAAGAAATAAAGTCCATCAAATTTTTTTATGAGTAAGTCCATTACCTATTTTTGTATTATATTCCTTGTCTAATGTCTTAAGTCATTCATAATTATATTGCAATTAATCCAAGTTAGAGTGACAAAGCTTTAATGAAACTCCAATTTCACGAACCGACTTCACTAATTAGTATATTTTTAAGAAGTCAACAATCTGTAATTTTTATTCCAATTTCCAATTTCCAATTTTAAATGTATTTATGTTTTTCATTTCAAAAGACTATATTGACTTCAGTTAATATTATATTAAATGAGATAAAGAGGCATTTTATTAAAAGAATCTGTAGACTTTCAGATTTGGATTTTATCAAAAAAATTATTAATATTAACGGTTTGTTTATACAACATTTTCATTACTTGAAGTACTCGTACGCCTGTCTGTTGTAGTATTAAATTTATATAAATATATTAATTGTGGTTCGATCTAAAGCTTTTAATCGATTTTTTAAGTTTTTTTGTATCAACGCGCCAGGCCATCTATCATCACATAAAATTTGTATACAATTTGTGTAATATTTCTTAAATTTCTTTAGTTTTATTTTTATATAAAATCGTTATTATATAATAATAAAACTAAAGTAATATTTTTTTTGTTTTCACTAATAACTGCCTAAACGCTATATAATAATAACTCACTCTCCCGAGTATGCCGCCTGTTTCATTTGATATGAACTAAAATTGTGTTTAATTGCATTTTATAAATGATTTATGGAAATAGAATATTAAAAGAATGTACCCTAATCTTAAAAAATATAATACACATATAAGTTTTTTGTTTGTTTCACTCCTTAAACAACTCACAACAATCGAAAAGGACAAAGTAAAATAACTTTTTTTTACCTTATTTCTCTAAAACCGGTACAGTTAGTCAAATAATATTATAATATTTCTAATATTAATGTTCTGCGGTGATATATCCATCGCTTTAGATAATAAAAAAGAATAACTTTTATTAAATAGATTTGGTATAAAATTTTGTCAAAGCTGATGGTATTAATGTAATATTTTCCGCGTCATGTTGCGCTTCATAACATTTTTGTATAATAAAGTTGAAAGAGGATATTGAAGCTTAAGTATTAATAAAAATCTTAATAACATTTTTATATAGCTATAGTTCAATTGAATTGGTTTGTATTCAACTATTTTCTTAGAGCGTCGGTAAATATACAAGGTAAGTTCAGAACAAACAAACTGATAATTATCCTTCTCAATTTCTTTAAATTCATTTGGTAACTTATTATATGTCTTCACACCTTTGCAATAAGTACTTTTTTTTTACTAAAGTCATCATTTTGTCACGAGGTCAGAAATAATTTAGTATCATAGAAATTCTTTGGTCAACCGCGTCATCGTTCTGAATTTATTGTATATCCTAAAGACTGAATTTAAAAACCGTTTTTTTAATTTGAATAACAATTATCGATTTATAGTAATTTGAGTTAATACTTTATAGAAAGCATCTTAGATTGATTTTTATTGTTTTTTTATTTACGGCCGTTAGAAAAAATAATAAATAATCAAAAGATTATAAAGTGATGTTACTATTATAAGTCTATTTGTTATTGAAAACTTTTACATAAAAAACAAAATAATTACATAATTTAGAGACATAATGTTTTTCTTTTATACTTTTATACGCAACGTAAATTATAATTTAGAAACCAAAATATATAAATTGAATATTTAATTCATGATATAAAAATTCTATTTCAATATAACTTTTAAAATATAAATATGTACAAAGAAAACGGCGACGCTCTTTTACTGGAAGCATCACTGTCACTGTCTTTGTGGTTATCGATAGCTGTCAATCTTACGCTAACTTGTAGAGAGAGAAAATGCATTTAAGATAATATTGGTAATTCTAACGGCTGTAGTGATTAAACAATAATTCGTACATCACCTGAAGTAAAAATTTTTAATGTTGTTTTCTGGTTTTATTACAGTTAAGGTTATTTCTAACTATGTTTTACTATAATTTCTAAATATGTTTTACTATAATCTTGTTATAAATGGAAAATAATAAATTTATTTTTTTTATTTCAAAAACTGAACTGAGTTTTTATTTAAAAAGGGAAATTGAATTAGAATATTTAAGATTAATATACATATATATATATATATGTTCCAATCACTTATCTTTTAATTTTATCCCTTATTAGAAGATGATTATGGCATTATCATATAAAATTTTTATTTAGTTATGACCTGAATTGCCAAAAAAAGTTTCCTAATTGATTTTTCAAAATATTGTTGTTTTATTATCTTTATAATGAATCCGGATAGAACTGAACTGAACTGAACTGAAAATACGAAATGGTAGAATCGCAGTGCATTCTCTGGCCCGCTGTCTTATAATTCTAAAACTATTGGATTGTCTCAGATGCTACTTTAAGTTATAGTATTGGTTTACGAAACAGATGGAGTTCTATCTTTGATGCATAACTAAAAACATTATAGCAATTTTTCATCGCTTAACAAAAAAAAAAAAATAGCCAAAACAGATCGAAAAATTTGAAAGCTTCTGAGTGTTTTTTGTTTGAATTGATGCCGTTGAGAATGAACAAGACTGGAATAAAAGAAGAGCAAAGAGAGGTTTAGGAATTTGGTTATTTTATTCATCGCATGAAAATCTGCTACTGTAGTCACTTTTTGTTGATATTGATATATTTATTATTAATAATTAACATTTTTTAATTTTCTTTTCGAAAATAATATTTACTTAAATAAAAAGTAATATTGGTTATACGTCTCATTAACTTCTACAGTAAATAGGTTAAAAATTAGTATTGTAAAAAAAACGATTTATTACTTTTTGAATCACATTTTAACTTTTTCACTTATCCTGTAATAAGAGATCAATGAATTCTAATTAAAAACTGCCGTTGTTGAGAAAACGAAACATATCACCTTGGATTTGAAGAACCCATCCAACCTAAATGAATTGTTGTTGTGGTTTATTTAAAAAGTCACGTGTGACGTAAATGAGCTTATAAATGAAATTGCTATTTTTATCTCTTTATCTAGTCGCATAAGACCTATGATTGAATATAATAGGTTTTAGAAATAAAGGAATTGCCACTCTATGCAGAAAAATACTAAGCTATCAACTCCAGTGAGTTAAATATTTTAGAAAAATCTGCACTTTCTGTTCTTTCTGTCATCTTCTGTAAATTGGAAGTAAATATGTTATCAACTAAATAATTCATCAAAGTAGATATATATTATATAAATGTTATATTTACCTATGTTCTTTTTGTATTATAATCAATAAATTTATTTAAAGAATGATACAGAATATCTTAGACACTTGCTTCTGATTATATTTTCATAGAGTACTCACTCTTGGAGTAATTCCAAATATAATCCGAATATTTTTATAAAAAAATCTAGTATTTCTGTATAGTTAATTATAACCATGTCACCTAGCTAAATGTAAAAAAGAGTCGGCTATATAAAATAGTCACTAAAAGCTTACACTAACTTAGTAACTACATGGCATGATAGCTCTGGCACCACTCTGAAGTCGTTAATATAATAAGTTTGAGAACATTGTAGAGCATTGTTTAATACAGACAAACGTAAAAACTTATACATGGTTTCTATTTGTATTTTTTTATACACTCGTGTTTGTCATTTAACTTCTGTAAGGCTTTGACGGCTTTGAATTCAATTAGCTTCTTTTTATATATTAAAACGAAATTATGCATTGATTAAACATGATCACATAACCGCTAATCATGTTTTAAATGTCGAATAAGTGTCTTAGGCTATTTCCGTTTTAACCGAGTTAGAAACATCAAATTATTTATTTAGGCTTTTTAATTGAATACAAAAATAATGTCCATCCTAAATACCTAAATGAAAAAACATTACTTTTAATGAGCGCTGCAGCCACTGGCCTACAACTAGTATCATCTAGTGTTCTTTAAAAAAATAGTGACAATATAATTTTTTGAAGTTCAAGGTACGAGGAAAAAAGTTATTTAAACAATATTTCAGTTTAGTGTATTTCTATACATACAATAATTAAAAACTGTTTTCGTTTTCTTCCAGAATAGGTATAATTGATGAAAGGTTTATCGTGGTTTTGCATCAAGTTAGAGCCTTTTTAATTGATAGTAGTTTTTTTAACTTGTGGCTTAATTTTATTGTTGTTTGTGTGTCATCCTGCCCAGAGATGCGCTTTCTAATAAAGCATAAACTAAGACAAATCTTTACATCATGTAAGTGATATTAATAGAAATTTTGATAGCATATCTATTAATAACTGAGGCTCCTTCATTCGCCGAGGTTAAGCTTTATTACAAAAATATTATGAAACGCATTATGACGCAAAATTTAATAAAGTTACCTAAAAAAATACTAAATATATATTTTTAATATTGAGAATAAAAAAAAAGTATTACCAAATAACTGTATGACAACAATTCAAAGGTAACAAAGGTAGTCTGTATGTCCCACTGTTAGATATAGATTTGCTTTTAATAATGGAAACATCAATGGAAGAAATTATGGAAGTAGCAAACCCGTCACGCCGCATTGCGAAGTATTTTGTTACACGGCATAATTTCTTTTAAGATATGAAGATTTCCCAACGGCATTTTATTTCATCAACCAGACCGTGTAAACATATCATATCATTTCGTCTACCATTAAAAGTGGTACTCTGCTACTATTATTATTGAGCACGAAAATTATTAATAAAACGTTAGTAGTTATAAACTAAAAATATTTCTAAAAAGTTACTTTTCACTGATTAGGTAATCATTGGTAGACAATCTTGACAATGTTATTTAATATTTGATATTTAGTTATTCTTATTTCGTCTTAAATAAAAAGACTTAGAAAAAAAAGATTCGTTCAAAAAATATTGGTTTTGAATTTCAAAAGAAACACAATACCTGTCAATGTTATATATTGTTTTAGGGTTATTATTATTAGTACCAATTTAAAGAAATGAGAAAATTTTTAGCTAATTATAACACTAAACACAAAAAATGTCTCCCAAACGGTTAAGAGCTTCGCTTACGCTCAGCTCAAAAATATGTTGCATTCTGGAAATAATTGTTTATTGTATATTTATAAACGCTTAATATGAATTGAAAAATATAATAAAAAGAATTAAAACTATATACTTCTGCAATATTATCTATAACAACATATACCTAAGTTGTAAAAAACGGTAGGGATTTTTTATCAAGACACTCTTCATAAATTATATGGACTATTCAACATTCATTACTTATTCATAACTTCCAAGTAAGTTTCGCAAATTATTATTCATTTTTCTCTAGAAATTATACTTTTTAATACAAAATATTAACCATATACCATTATTCAGAATAGCCTACAATAATCAAATATAAATAAATTTATTTAGTTAATATATTCAATTCAATTTTCAATATTTGTGTAAATGATATATAACTTTTAAATAAATATCATGAAATATATAATATAGATTTGAAATATTGTTTATAAATAATACGAAACTGTTGGTAAATGTTTTGTTTATTGATTCTTTCATGAAGTAGTTGTCGTCTCCATGTTTTATTATAGTAAAAGTTACTTAATTGGTGAGATGTTATTTATATATATCAGATTAAATTAATAATTTCTTGAAGCTTTATTTTACTGGTAAAGTGTGACATTATCAACTAAATCAATTTCCATGTATTTTTATACATTTTCTTACAAGAACTTCGCCAACTCTGAAAGGTTCTAACATCAATTAATAGTTTTTAATTTAAGATTCTGTAATTTGTAAATAATTACGTACTTTAAAGCAGTTTACTACTCGCTTAATGTTTAAATTAAATTAATTTTTTAATCCATATTCATATTGATATGGAATATATAACAAAAATATTGTAAAAAAATTGAAATATGAGATATAAGCGAAATATATCTACTTATCAAAACATTTTGAAACGTTAATTAAACATAGTTATATAGTGCATTATATATCATTACATCTAACTAATGCTTTCACTCGTGGTTACTTAACTCTCGTTGAGTTAATAGTTCCGAAAGTAGTATGTTGAAGGCAGGTGCCTGCTATAACATACAATCGTTAGAAGCGTCATAAACTTTCAATGTAACCACTTTATCTAAGTTCCCAGTAATATAAGTTCACTGGAGAGAATGCTTTTACTCTAGAGATTCAAAGAATGTTTCTTGTAAAGAAAAAGAGACTAAGAAAAACTACTTTTTATTTCTATGAAAAACGTCTCCTTTATCTGATCGTAAAAGCTTAACCCGTTTTAGTAGTTTTAAGACCGTACCTTCGGGTATTTAAATTATATTTAATTTCTGGCCAGACTTATAAACTAGTTGCTACTTTAATTAATTTCCCAAAGCTACGTCTATCTGAAATAGCAAAAAGGATAATTTAAAATGCTGTTGTCGTCTCGGCTAGAACGTGAACAAATAAACATATAAATTGATCAACATTTAATCCGGATTTGCTAAAAAAATATTTTTTTTGTTTTTCAACCGCAGTGTTATCTGTTAACTCACAAAAAATTAATAACCTATCTCGATCCTACTATTGTTGTTAATGATTAAAATTGCTTCATGTTTTTTGAGATATGTGTCACTAAAAATCGATTATTATTACAGTGTAATTAAAATTTTATTAAATAACACAATAATAAGAAATAGGAGTTACCTCTTTAAAGTTAATAAAGATAATCTCTTTATTTCTCATAAAAAAAATAATATTAATGAAAAGCTGTAATTAACTCGTAGCAAGTAGTCCTTGTAGTAATAATTTATATTTGTAATGATGTCCACTTTTCTAAAAAAAAAACATGAATCTCAATTTTTTTTAAACTTTAAATTTTTAAGTTACATTATTTATATGGTTTTAATGATATTTTAGGTACGATTCCTACTTTCATAAGCAATTGTTATTTATGCTATTATAATATACGAGGGAACTTCCCGGCCCGAAGGGCCGGAAAGGGTCAAATGTCACGTATAAGGTTGGCACCCACCCTATTTTGTAGCCTGATTTAATAGCTTTTTTTTGATGTATTACACATTATTGTGTGATTTGTGGGTGATAAGTGATGCGCGTGCATACAGAGTCAATTAGGTCATTATTATATAGTAAGGATTATATTATATTATTTGACTCAATATTTATATTCTAAACTGATTATTACAATCTATTACCCTTATGCGAAAGAAATAAAGTCTAACAAGTATATATTTTTATAAGAATTTCGTCCATTACCTATTTCTTGTATCATATTCCATGTCTCTTCACAGTGCAATTAATCCAAGTGAGAATGATAAAGTTATAGTGAAACTGAAACTTCACGAACCGACTTCATTAATTAGTCCATTTTTAAGAACTCAACAATCTGTAATTTTTATTCCATTTTTATTTAAAATGTATTAATATTTTTCATTTAAAAGAATAAACTGACTGAAATATTATATTATATTAAATGGGATAAACAGATTTTATTAAAAAATTTATAGACTTTCAAAATTGGATTTTCTCAAAAAATTAATAAATATTAAGGGTTTGTTCATACAACATTTCTATTACTAGAAATATGCCTCTTTGTATATTCGGTAGTTGTGTTGTTGCTTATATAAAGACAGATTACCATGTTTATATATTTAATTTGTGGTTAGATCTAAAGATATTTTAGCTATTTTTAAAGTTTTCTTATATCTTGGTCCCAAGCCATATATTATAATATAATATTTTTTAATTGCTTTTATAATATGAAATCGTTAATATTAAAAAACACTAGAACAATATTTTTTTTTGTATCACAAATAAACTTCATAATCGCAGATGCAGTTTTGAGGTATGTGCCTTTATTTCCATTGGCATGTACTTCAACTATTATTGCTAAGGCGACAACATAAATATTAAAACCTTGTCAGTTATTTATAGTAATATCCACATTACAAAAAGACTATTCCTTTTTACTAGTAGTTATAAAGTTAGAAGTAAGAGAGATTGTTTTTTGTGATTTGTTAAAAGGAATCAGGCACAATTTCAACCTATAATTCCTATTTACATAATTGCGGTCAAAGAAGATTAATGTTTGTAGTATTAATTAGTGTTTGGTAACTGTTGTATTGAATTGCAAATCAAGCTATCATTAGAGCATGTCTTGCTCTAAGCACTAGTCTCTGTGTCGTATTTCAATAGACAAAGACGTGCTTAACATGTTGACTTCGACAACTTGAGCGATTCTCACATACCTATTGCTCATTAACAAAGTTTACCAATTATATGAAACAAGAAATAGTCTTCATTTTAATAATAAAATATTTAAAATATCCTTTGTACAAAGAAAAAATTATATATTATTATCTATAAAAGATATTGTTTGAAATATCTATGCTTTTTAGAAAATGTCGCTTTAAGGGCATAATGCCATTCTGTTCTTTCAGAAAAGATAAATATTGAACCTCTTTATAAATCACGGAGATTTTAAGACAAAACTGAAAAAAAAATCATCTGAATTAAGAGAATGCTTTTAAATTGAATTCACTTTGCGTCAACTATTGTTTTCTCTTGACACCTTTTTGAATATTCGACTGAACTGAGAGCTGGAGTTTTTACAAATACAATTATATTTTAATTATCAATCATACTATAATTATCAAATGTATTTGAAATAATCTGAATATATTTTTTTAAATATTATTAATTTAAAGTTATAATAAATACAAAGAAGTTATTAAAACTGTATTTTGTGATGACGATCGGTATTTCATGACATATTTATATTGTATCGTATTTTTCTTATTTCAAAACAAACTGGGTAGTTCTCCCTACAATTTATTAATATCACTATAGAGATATACGTCAACAAGTTTTAAGATCCAAAACTATATCTATAGACAATATAGAATACAATTTATACGTACTTATATAGGAATAGGAGTTAGAACTAAATTTTTATAACTTTATATTTAGATACTAATAAATACTCATACTAAAAAATTTTATAATTCATAATTTTCTTACAAAGTTCCGAAACAATCAAAATATAGTGTCTATGCCAACTTACAAACACATGATATAAAATTATATTAAAGTTTAGATTATAATGGTAATATAAATATACAAAATTCAATCTATTTTTTGTAATATTGACTTTGTTAATAAACGATATGAAACGCCAGTAGCTGTTATTCAAACCGAGCTTATCGCGTCTGTCTAAAGTTAGTTGAAACCGGGGTTTACCGACTACAGACAGACAGAAGTTATTTTATTACTTTAAATATACCACACAATATAAAACTATTGCAATTACTGTAGATCATGTTAACGTAAGTTGTCCCAGTCACGCTATTCGTTAAGATGTAAAAAAAGAAATATTGATTTTGGTTACAATTACGTATTGTTTGTAAAATTTGTTAATTTACTAATTCTCAGTTGTGACAAAGCAATTGAATATGTGATCCCATTGTTAGGAATGCTGAATTTACCAACTCGATTTAGTTTGGATTTTATAACTTTTTAGTGTTGGAAACTTTCAATTTTTTTAACATGTTATGTATTTAATGGGATTTATAAAATATTGTGAAAAAAACTATATTTAGGAGTAAAGTGAGTAGTAAATGAGAAAAGAAGAAAGTGAAACGAATTTGAATTAAAAAAAGCATTGGATTGGAATGAGACGTGTGGCCTATAGTTCGACATATATAGACTATAATTATTTACTTTATTTGATTAAAACCAGTACATTTAGTCCAATAATAATATAATATTAAGAACATTTTGTTGTTAAATTTGTTTTAGATAACAAAAAAAAAAGCTTTCTTATTAAATATATTTTGTATAAAATCTTATCATGGGCTAAGTAAGAATGGCATTAATGTAATATTTTCCGCGTCATGTTGCGTTTCATAATATTTTTGTGTAATAAAGTTGTAGCTTCAGTGAATATTGAAGCTTAATTTTGTTAATAAAGATCCTAACGAAATGTTATTGATATTACCAACATTTTATCATTAAATAATGATAATAGTTAATTGCTATCTGTTAAAAAAAAACGATGGTAAGGAAATATTTTTGTATAAAAGCACTACCTTGATGAAGTATGAAATATAAAGAGTCATTTCAAAATATTTAGATATCAGGAAAAATGTTAAAAATAAAAATAATTTATAAATACTTTTATTTCGACATTTGGGCGTAAGAGTGACGTCATAATATTTACATTTTTTTATTAAACAATGCGAAAAGATAAATTAATATTGTATTATACGATTTTTAATTTAAAAAAAGTTTAAAAAATATTATTAGGACTGATAACGTAATTAATTTAAATTAAATTAACAAATAATAATTTAAATACTTAAACAACATTACTGAATTACTAAATTACAGAATTTTGATAAATTATTTTTATTATTTATAGCCCTAGAGCGATGAATACTAGAGACAATAATGAACGCATAGACAGACGAACTTCTCCATTACAGCAACAAATCGATACTCATTACAACATATATTGCTTATATTATATTTATTTGTTAAAAACTCATAAATAATAATTGGATAATTTAATTGAATTAAATTATTGTTTTACACTGTATTTTCGGGAATGTACATAATTAACTTAAAATATTAGAAAGGTTTCAAAGTTAGTAATGTCATATATTTTAATATCAATACCAAATACGAGTAATTAATGTTGGTTGGGAGCGACTGTTGCGCGTCAGTCGTATTAGCCGCACTCACATATGTGCACCTTAAATAATAAAACATTGATTAATATTGTATTTTAAGTGTTATAAATTTAAAGAAGATAATAGTGTTACATATTACATAACGTTTAATATATAAAAATATGTAAATTAATCCATATTCGGAAACGCTTCACCTTTAGTAGATTGTAACACACATACATTGTACACCATAAAAATTATTTCATTTTTATTACTGTTAATTTAAAATGTTGTTATCCTATTATTAACTTATTTTATAGAAAATAAAAAAATATATATTTAATGTGTTGTTATTTCTTTAGACTTATTTGGTTGAGTGTTTCAATATTTGTATAATATATTCTCGATATAAATTAAAGTGAATTCTAATATAGTTTCAGTTGGCACGTGACGTTTACTCGTAGGGGTTATTCAATATTTAATTTTGGTCAGAATGTTTCTCATTCCTGATGTTTATTACTATTGGATTTACAATGATATTATTAAGTATTAAATTGTGATTAGAAAAGTTATGTTAATTTATCAATCATAACGGGTGAATTAATAAAAATAGCGTCGAAAACTGTTCATTAATGAAACCTTTACACAAAAGATTTACAGTATTTTCATTAAGAAATGGTAGATAAATAACACGCTAAATTGAACACAAGCCCGCCATATGCTGTTGATGTTTGTGTGGGTACTTAATAAAGTATATAGTATAGTATACACATACTCCAATAGTCATAATATTTACCTGTCTTTGTCTAGGTCTCAATCACAGCAAGTGCAAATGAGAGAGCTATAGTGTAATTCATCTGCGAGTACACTTTAAAGGCACTACGCGACAAACACACCTCTTTAATTAGTCGGTTTGTTAAGAAGTTAAGAGTAACTTAACTTATTACGAATAATTTAAAGTTACACATTACAAGTGTACTTA
Organism: Melinaea menophilus ssp. n. AW-2005; assembly: GCA_918358695.1. Lineage (NCBI taxonomy): Eukaryota > Metazoa > Arthropoda > Insecta > Lepidoptera > Nymphalidae > Melinaea > Melinaea menophilus. Next base: position 15,084,559 of record OU911049.1, read on the forward strand.
GATTTAATTGTAAGTGTGTTAATTTTATTATATTGTATATTGTAAATATTATATTATATTATTTTAACAAATATGAATAAATTTTATACCTTAATAAAATTCATATTTACCTATTTCTATTTTGTTATTTTTTCACTTAAGAATATATTTTGGTATTACTTTATATAATATCTTAATTAATGAATACTTATTTATTTATAATATATTATTGTTTGCTTATTAAATAATAATGTGTATATATAATAACGATATCTTCTTATATTGATTTAATCCATAAGCTTTGAAAGAAAAGACGTTTATTTAAAATTCTTATCATATTGTGTTTTTACGTGATATTTTACTCAAATAAATTGATTGGAATATCATGTTTCTGTATTTAGATGTTCTTTATTGTTTACTTTCAAACAAAAGATTAAAATGTAATCTAGTTAGCTCAGATAACGAACTTGTTTCCGCCGTACAATAAAAAAATACAATTCAGTTTTAAATTTAGTAATAAGAAGAAGTAAACAAAAACTTTTAATATAAAAGTAATATAAAACTGTATATTATATGAGTACATCTTTGAATACAAATCTCTTGTTTTACTTATTTATATTTAACTAGCTTTTGCTACCGGCTTCTCTTGCATCATACTGTATTAAAATATCTTTTTAACTTGTAAGAATAACAGTGAATGTGTACCATATTAATAAGAACGACAGGGTTGATTTTCTAATTAGAGTAGAACTTATCAACAGATGTAAAAAAACAGCAATACTAGAAATACAAGATAAAAAAATAAAAGTCAAACAAAATTTAAAAAAAAAATTGTAAAGATAGATTCTACATTTACAAAATATTTTTTTTACATTTAGATATAAATAGTTGTAAATATATTCGCAGTCTACATTAATTAGGAGGGATAAAATAGACTATAGTAAAAGAAAAGGAAGTAAATATGTTTGGGCTTACAAAATATATAATAAATTTCAAGATAAGTACAGTTTTATAGCTTTAAAGATTATAAATGCTTCAAAGCATAAAGATATAATCAGCAATAGTTTAAGTTTTTTTTTGTTGTTACTGCATTATTTTATTTTACTGTTTATTTTTCCACAAAAAGAATGCCCAATCTAAAATTTCATAGAAATCGATATGAACTGGTAACCACGCACATAACACGATGAATGAACGGAATGAATGTATCGAATGAATATGAATAGTCGTTCTTTTGAAGCCAATACATTCACTCGTTTCAAAAGCTACGTATCCAGTATTCTCTATAGAAATATAAATTTATTAAAATTCTCACGTCGTCTCGTCTTGTACGTGACATTTTGGTTTAATTAGTTGATCTACATTTCATTTTGGTCATAACGTTTTTCATTCCAGCTGACTTCAACACAAATTTAAGAGATTATTGATTTGCGTAGCTTCGCAATAAATATTTTCTTGGATCAGATTCTGATTGTTAAATGTAAAAAAAATATACAAATTTAAATCTAAAATAAGATAAAATGGAAAAAACTGAAGTAGACGTTTAACAATATTTATAACTGAAAACTTTTGTAAACAAAATCCGTACAGCATTAGATTTATAAGTTACAAGTAAATTTTATAACTTAGCTGTCTTTTATTTAATTATTATAACATTAAATATTTTCTACATACTTTTATTTATTGTGAAGAATTATTACAGCTATAGTAAACAGTTTTATCAATAAATTTGATTACTGGTTCTACTGGCTTACTGTTACAGCCACACATATTGTAAAATGTATTTTATAAGAACATGCTTAACATGAAAATTATAACTATATGGTTATCAAAGTTCATTTAATGTTAATTTCATTTTGCCGTCTTTAAAATTTTTGATACAACCTTCATTAGGGCGCATATTTTATTAAAACAAATACTATAACTCTAATTTTTATGATAACATTAGTAACGTTAAGTCATTATAGTTAGCTTGTAAGTAGATGTTTAAAATATTTGATTCATATTAAACATTTCACAAATTATAACCATAAGGACTGATTCGAAATAGAAAAAGAAGTGGACAAGGGTTTAATTGATTAAGTGGAATTAAACTTCCAAATGTAATAAAATGATTGTCGTCTAAAAACGTTAATAATTACATTTAAAAATACAATTTAGACAATGAAGAAATAAGTAAAGGTTTTCTATTTCCATTACCCATAAGTGAAGACAAGTAACTGATAAGACCTATAGACTATCTTATGATATCACCGGTCACTCTAGAATTATATTTACGTTCTGCAGTGGTGTTAACAATTATAAATTAAAACTCACTATCGTAACTTAATATAAGGGAAAGGAGTATATTTAAAAAAAATCCACAGCGCAGCGCACACATACGCAGGAAAATTCCGTAAAATATATTATTCTTATGTTTGGTTAAATTGTAGCTACACACATCACAATCACAATATAGCAAGTGATAAAAAATATTATTGTAAACATATAAAGAGAGACAGAGACCTAGAAAGATAAACAAAGATATAATTATAAGTAGTTGGCTTCGAGCAAGCTTGTTCAAAGTTACATATTGTACGTCACTCTGAAGTACGATGAAGTATGATTTATCGGTGTGATAAATGTGTGTCTTATTCATATATCATATTTGTGTTCACAAAAACGCGAAGACGGTCTCGCGTTTGAACGCGAGCGTTCAAACGCGTTACACAAGTTACTTTAATATATTATAAGTGTTGAACAAACTATTTATAATATATCCTGAAGACGAAATTACAAACCGTTCATAATTTAAAATGAATAATTTAATTACACCATCAAAATGTATGGCCAAAACGTCTCTCACAATTTGTAAATTACAATACAATAACATCATCAAAGAAATATTATCTTTTTTAAGTACTCCTTTTTTGTATGGAAAGAAATGTTACGTTTTATTTCTTATTCAGTTTAGTACCGACTTGGTCATATTTTAGTGTTTTAAGATATTTTAGATTGGAGTAGAAGTATATATTTAACGAAATATTTTACTCATGATATAAAAAAAATATACGTCATTCTATACAGGCTTTCGTTTCCTATCTCATTACTTCAGTTTTACGTCAAAATTTTATTCATTCATCCAGAGCCAGCATTTTAGAGTAGTGTATCGTAAGTTCGTAGAAAACATTTAAACATTACTAAAACATATTAGCCCTATCAGTGTTAGGAAATGAAGCCATCACCAAACTCTTAATAGAAGAATCAAGTGTATTTTGGCGACAAGGTGATATAAAGAAATGTACCGAAAATAATAAATGACACAGAGTGCATTCTCTCGCTAACGGTCTTGCATTCTTCAAAATTACCTCAAATACTACATTAAATTATAGTGTTGGATTACGTAACAGGTAAAGCTTTGCTATTGATGCAAAACTAAAACAAAATAACAATTCTTCACCTCGCAACAAAAATATACTAAAACGCCAAGTGGTTGTTTTTTTTTAATTGAGAGGAAGGAGAAGTTTAGGCATCTGGCTATTTTAATCATCGCACGAAATTCAACTATTGTAGTTACTTCATTTTGACATTGATTGAGCGAGTAACACTGTCCTGCAGGAACTATCCCTTATATGAGACATTATCAATCTACTTCAGTTAGCTATTCGATAACATTCAAATACAATATTAGTTTAGTATATTCATTAATAATAATTTTAATTTCTTAATTTTAATTTCAAAAATATTATGTACTTAAATATAAATATTCTTTATTCATCTAAATAATTTCTACAGTTATAACTTTCAAAGAGCAATATGAAAAAAACAGAACGATTTAATTTTTTTTTATTCATATAACTTTAACTTTTCTCTTATGCTGTAACATAAAGTCATTGAATTCTGATTAAAAACTGCTATGATTGAGAAAACGAAATAGATCAATTCGGATAAACTCGAAATGTTGATGTGCTCGTTTATTTAAAAAGTCACGTGTGAGGTAACCGACGGTATGGGAAATAGAGATTCTATTTTAATCTCTATATCTAGTTACATGAGACCTATATTGGAATGAAGCTGATTTTGTAAAAGAAGAAATTGCCTCTCTATACAGAAAGATCTAAGGTATCTACTCTGAATGAACAATATAATTTCCCAGTTTGCTTGGCCTTTCTTTTCTTTAATAAAAAATAAGTCGATACAAATCGCAATAACTCATCCAATTTAGTATAATGACATGGAAGCTTTAACACAGATATCGTTGTTGTAATAAATTTGAGAGTTTCGTATAATTGACAAAAACATATACATATGTAGGTGAAATCGTCTTTATATTTTTAAACTTTTCAGTGATTAAACATAAATTAATAATAAACACTAATCGTGACTTATTGGATGAAGGGTTGTATTTTGCCTTCACGCCATATCCCTTCCGGGGTAGCCAAAGACGACGGAGCGCCAAACGCTACGGTCCCTGCATACCTCTCCTCGGCCTCGGCCACAGACATCAACCTCTTCATACATGCCCTCCTAGGGGTCCTCCTGCTTTTTACGTGACCTTCCTCCAGTATCATAGATACTACTTTTTCGAAGGTCACTCGAGGCCTCCCCCTGTCTCTCTTACCGCTCATTTTGCCTGTATAAATCTTTTTTACCATTCTTTCATCATTCATACGCTTGACGTGCCCAAACCACCTGAGCACGTTCTTCTTCATTTTCACCGTGACATCTTCGCTAGTACCTGCCATTCTGTGGATCTCTTCATTGCAGATTCGGTCAGCTAAACTGACTCCGCATATTCTGCGAAGAGATCGCATCTCCACAGCATTCATCTTTCTTACATTCTTCTTCTGTGTTACCCACGTTTGGCTGCCGTATAATAGCGTCGGTAGCAAAACTGCATTGTGTACAGCCAAACGTGCAGCTATGCTGACGTTTCGTCGTCTCAACAATGCAGCCAAAGCACCGTTAATTCTGTTACCGGCAGCAATACGTCTTTCCACACCCATTTCGTATCTTCTGTCTCTGCTAAACATACTTCCCAAATATATCGCTTCATTCACTTGTTTTATTATCTTACCATTCACGTTGATCTTACATTCTGTTCTTTCTTCATTTCTTTCAAATATCTGAACCTTCGTCTTATCTGCATTCAGGTTTAGACCATTATTTTCACACTCATCTTTCAGAGTGACCAATGCCTGCAAATCGCATTCTGATGATGCAATGAGCACTGCATCATCTGTATAAAGCAAGCAATTAACCTTAAGGTCACCTACTTTCACTTCCATGTCACTGTCTTTCACGCCTTGGAGACAACTATCCAAATACAAATTGAACAACCAAGCTGACATAGCGCAACCTTGCTTAACACCCGATTGGATGTCAAACCAGGGCGACATCTCAGCTCCTACTCGCACACAGGCTGAGTGATCTCTGTAAAGAGACTTTATAGCCTGTAGCAAGGGTCCGCTCACATTGTATCGGGGCAGTATCTCCCATAATTTCTTCCTCACAACCCTGTCAAACGCCTTTTCCAAATCCACAAAAGCACAAAAAACTTTTGGTTTAGGGCCAAAAACTTTTCCGTGATCATGCGGAGGGAAAAGATCTGATCTATACACCCTCTCCCAGGTCTAAAACCTCCTTGGGCCTCCCAAAACAGCCTTTCAGATCTCTCTTGCATTCTTCTCGCTAATATTTTAGCATAAACTTTATCGCCCAAGCTAATCAAACTGATAGCCGTATAGCTTGCACAGTCTATATGTGAACCTTTGCCTTTATTCAAAGGTACGATGACTGCACCTCGCCAATCGCCTGGGACCTCCCCTGATTTCCAGCATAAATTTCACAAAAACCAGAACAAGTCCCAGACGCGTGGCCCACCATATTTGATCATCTCGGCAGTAACTTCATCTGCTCCCGCAGGTTTACCACATTTCAGACTTCGAATCGCGCTTTCTACTTCTTCCAAACTGATTTCACCATCGGCTAAATCCAGACTCAGCATTTCGCTGGTACTCAAGGCCGAGGCGTCCTCACATTTATAAATCCCCTTGTAGAATTCCGCCCACCGCTGCAAAACGTGTGCTGGCTCTGTTAAAACTTCACTGCTTTTCGAAAGCACCCCCTTCATTCTACAGGTTACCGAACAACCCCGGGATTCACTAACTTCTCGCCGGAAAAGCTACGTTTTTTCCCGGAAGTTGTTCGTCAACCTTTCATCCCTTTCTCTTTCAGAATTTGAAGGGTTGTATCGTGTTTTTTATAAAAATATGTTTTTTTTTTTCATAAACGGCCGCAGCCGCTGACCGACGTTTATTATCATGCTCTATCGCTTTTATCGTGCTCTTTAAAAACCCGTCAATGACTTTCATTGCCTGATTAGGATAGTTTATAAACCTAAGAGTGAGATATTTTACTACAAGATTTTGCCTCGCCGTAGATTGAGGTGCAGGGCGTGGAAGGACCTCAATACACAAAAGTGTGAAAAATCGTTTGTTATATAAGATATTTTATTTTTTGGAATATATTCACTTCACAAACTTACACACAGACATGCGTTGCCAAATAAAGATTGTTAATATAATGAAATATAAATTTTATAAATTGTGTTATATTTAGACATATTTAGTTTTTTTTAGTATAACATCCTTTCTTTAATAAATAACATTTCTAAAATCTATTAGTGAAATATAATATACTTAAATAATCCTCATAAATGATAAGATTGTATTTTCTAAGATTCGGCTTATATTTCTTTTTGTGTCGACATCATGTTAACGACGTAACGTAATACATTCAAGAAAACTTCAAAAGCTTTTATCACTTTGATAAATGTTTTTATAATATGAGGTACTATAATTGGAATGCAATGAAGTGTAATAATATTTTGTTATATTTAAACGTCATACTTGTGAGTCTTAAAAAAAATAATTTTATTACAATTATATCTTGAATACAATAAAAATTCAGTTTCTTCAAATATTAATTATTACGCCACGCATCCAGGTGATAGGGATGGTATATCAGGCGTTGACGTGCTGTGTGGTGATGAAATTCGGCGGCGGGCATCAGATTAAATAGCTCTCCGGAATATTTGTTGTAAATGCGATAGAAGACACACAAAGAGGCCAAGTCTCAACGCAATGCCAGATAATCTAACCATTTACTGAGCACCGGGTCCCCAACATTCTGAACGGCTCTCCTTTTACGCATCAAAATGTAGAAGCTAATATCGGTGTAATCCAGACTAGAGGTGAGAACAATACTTCATGTGTCGACCACACACGACTTGCGCCTTATAGAGCTCAAGTTTTTGGCCAGGCTTGAAATAGTACTTCGCTCTATTGATTACTCCCAATTTCATCAAAGCTAACTTGACCTTGTTGTTCAGATGATCACGAATCCGACAGTCGCCTGAAATATCGAGACCCATTATTCTGATACTTAACATTGAGGCATTGAGAGGAATATTTCTGAAGAAGAGGGGAGATACGGCAAATGGTTTTTTTTATGGTAAATGCGAAAACTTATTTCTTTTGTTGGATATATCCAATATATAGTTAGGGATAGCACGTAGCCCTGGGGTGCACTAGCGTTCTTGATGAATAGGCGTTGTTGCTTGCGCTACGATATACTGTGATCCGATAATAAATATATTGATTATAAAATTATTTCCTGCTATCTATAAACAATCTTTCTCATTCCATTCGATCGACTTGTGGAACGACCTATTAATTCATATTATTAGTTTTTTATATTTGACGTATTGTTTGTTGTTTTTTATGTAATATTATTTATTTTAAGAATAGAAATAGGTGACGCTGAAGATTTTCTACTTTTCAAACGTGCTAATCCTTATTAGTTACATTTCTTCCTCTTTACAAACATATATATATATATAAGAATAGGAATAGGAAACTATATATAAGTAAGTTTTGATATAAATGAACTTTTATGTATCCAAATCAAGTAAATATAATGCCTTATATATATGGGCATTATATTTACTTGATCATTTTGATTATTATTGATTATGATATATATATCATAATCAATAATAACACAGGCACACAAAAAAAAAAAACATCATGAACCAAAGGTGAGACCAAATTATTCTTAGGTTTTTGGGATCGCTGAAACCGAATATGACAATAAAAACTAATTTTAATTGCCCGTTTTCCCCCTAGCACCCCCTTACTACCTCTTAAGGGGTGAAAATTGAAATTTTTGTATAAAATCAAGAAAGATGTGTATTTCTACGTTTTTTGGGATGCTGAAAACGAAAATGATAACTAAAAATTAATTCAAGACCCCCATAACCCATTAACACTTTCTTACTACCCCTTATGGGGAGTGAAGTTTTCCATTTTTGTATAAAATCAAGATGTATGAAGAAATTTTAACAATAAATGACATGTTTATCAAACTAGTTTGAGGTTACTCTTAGCTCTTATATTAGAAATTCAAATGCTTTATCGATCAGAAGTATCTGATTTATATTCATGATTTAATTATACTCTTAGCGTAACCCAGGAACAACGGCGTGGACGTAGTAGATTTCTGTTCCCTTTTGGGGTGCTGGATTAAAGTAAGTCCCCTTGCCTCTCACTATCCGGGGTGCTGGATTAAAGTGTCCCCTTGCCTCTCACTATTCAGCGTCTACCTGTTTCTAGGATAACGAACTCTCTTGTTTTCAAAAGAGCTTCTAAGTGGTTTCCTTTTATTGGCTCTTCTGTTCTGGTAAATCTTTTTTGAAATTCCAACACTAGTCTGTTAACATATTGACATCCCATTTACCCTGATAGCGCTGTTCCATTGTCTTAAGATCCTGATGGAACCTTTTACCTTGCTCCTCACTGTAGTCTCCAAAATTGTCAGCCCATAACGCCATATTGTCGGTCATTAATCAACTAGTGAACCTCGTGGTACCAGCTGTTAATTGATGCTGCTCTTCATTTCTTTGGAGAGTAGAGAGGTAATAGTAATAGGTCTGTAGTGAGCTGGGTCTAATCTATCACCTTTTTTAGGGATCGGATGGACAAGGGCACGCTTTTATTAGACCGGTATTATGCCTTTAAGCTAGGAGTACCGAAATAGATACGTTAGCATTGGCGTCAATTCAGTGGCACATATTCGTAGCACAATTGGAGAAATACCATCTGGCCCACACGACTTATGAACTTCCAAGGAAAAGAGAGATTTTTGTACCTATTTGTACCGAACTTTGCTACCGAGTAATACCAAAGAGTTTAGGGTACAAATAGTTCCATCCCCTCTAGCATCATGTCAAATAAAGTAACAACGCAGTCACCGCGAATATTGGAAAAAAAACAAACCAGTCCCCGTGGGTAGGATGCAAAAAAAAACCACATCCGATCCCAATCCGCTGACTTATAGTACCAAACGCGTTGAGTCGCAGGTCTTGTGCGAGCCGGACGTTGAATGGACACAACACTTCATACCAAGCAATGATTAGAGGATCTTAGGGGAGTCTCGACAGAGACCTGGTACTTTCTGGGATGAGTAGTCAGGAAAAAATTTAATAAAGAGGGCATATGGCTGTCCACGTCCGGTAGACTAGTTTGCGTCTTGATCAACTGGGACAGACCATTTGACCAGGTCAAAGTGTCTACTTTGGCCTGGCAGACTAAAGTTAAACACGGATCTCGAGTCGATTGCACTTGACCCAAGCCAATCGGTAATCTGTGCTTTCAAGTGCCCAAGGACTACGACTTCGGTGGAGGGAGTCCGTAAAAGGAAATCGTCAATCAAAATACAGACAGAACTCGACCTTAAAAACATGAAGGCGATGGTAGCAGATATCCACACTTACGAATACAGATACTCTGGGATATAGTATACAATGGTTTTCGAGCTTACACCCAGAGTGAAATAGATGTGCTGTGTTGGTAGGTTGACATATCTTTGTTTCCATCAAAAACAACAAGGCCGGCTGCGCCGTCTCTAGATAAAAGTAGACGGCATTTAAGTTGGAATGTAGTCCCCGAATATTTAGAGTGAAGCAGTTGCTGCGTTGACTCGTCGTTTGCCCTCAGTAAACACAAAACGACACTTTGTTCGCCCAGATATGACGGCAACCCGAGAAAAATGTGAGAATTTTTCCCCCGATTTTGCTCGGGGAAGGGTTCTCTGCCTTCATCAAGGCCGGAACCTTCTTGGGTAACATTTTTTATAGGCTTCGCTTTCATGTTTGGTTGAGGGGGCTTAGCCTTCTAGGTTATCTTACATAACCAAATGAATTTGCTTACTACACATCGATCTTCTTTAAGAGGGTAGTTATCTATATATATAAAATATACTGAAATTTAACAATGGTTAATGTATAAATTATAATATAAACACTACAAATGAATCAACAACCTTAGTTTGTGTGGAACTATTATTATCTTAACTATATTTTATGCTATTAGACATTCAAAATTAGATTTAAAAATAAGAAAGTGAAGGTCTAAAATATATATTGTGGAACTTTATTGAGCTGAGCGTAAGTGAAGCTCTTAACCGTTTGTGAGACCTTTTTTTGTGTTTAGTTGCCTCCAAAATGCGAAGAGATAATTAGCTAAAAATTTTCTCATGTATGTTTGAGCCGAACGCGGATATTATAGCGAAAACAGATTGAAAAATGTTTAGCCAAAAGTTATCAAGAAAAGAAGAAAGGAGAGGCGCTTAGCTTAACAAACCGCCGCACACGGTTGGCGAATCCTGGTTATATATGCGTGAACTGAAACCCATGACGGGTTTTTTAACTTTTTTGTTGACAAAATATATAATTTTATCAGTTCGAATAATAATATTATTTATTACAATATAAAAATATTATATTTAAAGTAAAGTTTCAAGAAAATTATAATAGCTTCCTAAGTGAGAATGTGAAGCTAATCGAATATAAATTTTGAAGAGCATCAAAACAAGTACAATACTTTTTTACAACATTTCTCCTACACAGTCTTGTAACATTAATAACTTTGTTGACTGAAACCTTAATATGCGAGTATATCTATGCGCTGTAAATATGGACATACTCGTTTATTTGTACTGTATTTGATGTCTACTTACATCTATGATAATAAAATAAACTTAATACTCTATAAAACAATAAAGAAAAAAAAGGTTTTGAAGGTTTTTCTAGCTGAATCGTATCGTATATTTAGATTTTTGAGAATTTTTTAACTTATGGTAAATTAATTCCTTTTTTTTTACATATTTACAAAAGATTTAAAATAGTAATATAATTTTGATAAGGCATAAGCCATTTTAGTTTTTCAACAACATCTTACAGTATATGCTAATGTCAATTTGATTTCTTATTTTTAAACTGTGAATTTAGATTTCCCCAAGATATGTCTCAGACTTTTCCCGAGTGCTAAAAACTAAATTTCTAGAAACTAAGTAAAAAGTATTTTTACCGCACATAAAGTAAACCAGTTGCTTTAAAAGTTCGATAGAATGAAAAATTTAAAAAAATATGCTTCTTATTTTCAATTCATCTTGTTTGATATAAACCAACAAATTCATATTTTTTTTATTCATACATCTAAATAAAATTGAAATGTAACAAAAATTAACTTAGTGTTTTTAATTCGAAATTAACATATCTTCACTAAATGTGTATTAAAATATATATAAAGAAAATCATTTTTAAAATTATAGTCTGTCTTTCTGCCTGTTTGTTCCGGTTAATATCTGCAACGAAGAAGAAGTAGTAAAATGTGAAAGTTTAGTTTTTTTGAGATCCTTCCATCAGAAACACTATTATCTGAGAAACAGCATAAGCTACTTTTTATTTTATAAAAATTATTTCCAGCTGATGAGGAATCGACCACTTACTACTGGAGTTAATGGTTCTTCTTATATACTCTTCTTTCAAAATAAAGGCAGCAAATGTAAGAAGATGTACAAATATTTTATTATTTTCGTCATCTAACATATCTATGTTTCAGTTAAGTTTTAGGTATTATATAGATAAAATAATGTCAAATGTATATTTTCTACATATTTTATTATTTTAAAAATATCTGGAAAAAATATATTTTCTAGATATTACAAGAAATACAAGGTATTCTTGAGAAAAACGATCTCTACAAGCCTATGGGTGGGGCGCTAGTTAGTCTATTTTTTTAAATCAGTTTTCTTTACCCCTTATACAATTAACTAAATTGCTCTTCTGTCATCTTTTTATTTTATAATAAACATTTTTAATATGTTTTTTTTGTATTGGTAACTTATTTTAAGTAATTTAAAAGAAAATGCTAGTTTGAAAATAAAAAAATGTCGTTTTGTTCATTTCATTGAGACATTTAATTTCATGTTTCACATTATTTCTTTTGTATGAGTATACGTATTAAAATTAAATGAACTCAGAATTCCTTATATTGTTTCAGTTGGCACGTGACGTGTACTCGCATGGGTTACTCCATATTTCATTTTGGTAAGATGTTTTACATTTTTTTATCTCTATTACCGTTTGCTTTATATTAATATTAATAAATATTAAATTGTGATTTAAAAAATTAAATTAATATACGCACCATAACAGCAAATAACAAAAAATGTTTAATTGATTTGTTAAATATTTTTTGTTTTTCAATATTTAAGTAATTTAAATACGTAGGTAATAAATTAATAATTCTTGAATATTACGCATTAATGAAACCATTACACATAAAATCTAAATAGAATTTATAAAAAAATAGTAGAATTATTACAATAAATTCTTGAGTAAGTACTTTAAAAAATATATTTTTTATTATTTGTCATAAAAGGATATTCAAATTATTACAATTATTTCATCCATTACAGTCATTTATAGTACTACATGCACAAATTAAAATGAAATCACACTCATATTTACCTCTCTTTCTCTCTCTAAGTTTTAATTACAATAAGTGTAAGTGAGAAAGATATAGCATTCATCAGCGAGTACACTTAAAGGCACTACGTGACGAATACACCTCTTTAATTAGTCGGTCTATTCAAAACTTAAGAGTGTGATGACAAAATTCTTATTAATAATTTATAGTTACACTTTACAAGTTCGTTTAGATTTAATTTTAGATGCGTCAATTTTATTATATTTTATTAATTGCATTTATATAATAATATTAAATAAATATTATTAACCCATATTATAGTGACAGATATGAACAAATTTAAATGGAAAAACTTTGAACAACGATCTTAGTAACTTTAACTTACAACTTAAATCCATCTTCATATTTATTTTGTCTGATCTAATCTATATCTGTTTTGTTTTTTTCACCTTGGAATATATTTAACATTATCTTTTTTCTATTTTAAAAATGTTATGTTTTTTTTATATTATATTATTTTTAATTCTCATCATATTATTTCAAACCCATGTGAATCAATCATCAATGAATTGATAAAAACTTCATGGTTCTGTTTTTAGATGTTCCTTGTTGTTTACTTTTAAGCATGGGATACAAACTTATTTAACTCTATTTTAAATTACATATACTATTATATCGCATTCAATAATAAAATACAATTACTACAAACTATATTTAAAAAGGAAAATAAATGCAACTATTTATATAAATGTATATTTCTTTTAGATTAAAAAAGAAGAGAACTGTAGCTTAATACAATTTACTTGAAAATTACTTTCACTATAAAATTAAAATTAGCAAACGGACTTGAAAAACTTTTATTTTTAAAGGAATACAAAACTTTACGTTCACGTTTTTGAATACTAAAAGTATATTTTTAATGTAGTGTTTCTGATGCTTTATCATATATAACTTACTTTTGGCTTCTTTTGTACTATATTGTAATTTTTTTTTAGTAAAAGAAGGACGTGTCATGCGGAAGATGTCAAAATTTAACAACAATTGAAATAAAATATATAAAAATAAATCAAAATCATTCCCAAAAAAATTAACAAATAGAATTTACACATTTACAAAGTATTTTTATAATTTATTTAATAATATACAATATTAAAACTAACTATTTTTGTATATTTAAAGTCACATCTAGTCAAATAAAAGGGAAATTATACTTTATAAATTTGGCTGAATTATTTAACTATAGAATATGTAATAATTATGTTTATCTTCTATATATTTTAAATGCGTTTAGAAAAATGTAAGTAGTTCTACTATAAGTTCATTTATTTGTTTATACATTGTTAGGGCATTAAAAGGAAATGAATAATTTAAGTGAGGGTCGATTAAAACCCCCCTCGGATAAATTAAGCTCAGTAGAAAGTTTTCTTGCTTGACTTTAATACTATCTTCTGATTATAGCATCAACCAGAGATATCGTATGAATCGGTTCGCCTACAAAATGCGCTTCGTATACACTAAAATAAAGGGTTACATTCCAATATAATAACCAAGTAACTCAAGGTACATTGTTTTTTCATTTCATTCAGTTGTGTCTTCTTGATGGTCGGTATTTCGAGATAGAGTTAAGTCTATTTTATTTATGAAAATCTTAAATAGTACTAATTATACAATTAAATTTAATTCAAAATATTAAAATATATAGAATGAGGATGTTAATTTAAAAAAGAAAAAACTTTAAGACACTTGGCAGAGTCATTTCTGTAAACAATTTTAAATAAAATACAAATGCTAACAGTATTTCAAATTAGTTTTAGCCTAAAATAGTCAACCGTGATGTCTTTTTTGTTATAATAAAGTTTTTTCATAGTTTGTTTGTATCAGATATACAAAGCAGATCCATTAAAACATAATACATTCTCAGAAATATGTAAGTAAAATTTTAAACTACGTCAAAAATTTTACTATAAAGAGTCGTATTAATAAAGCAGTTTTGCAGAAAGTATATTTTTTAGCAATCTCTACGTACTTAAAATAATTGAAGACAATTTATTAAATATTCTCTTAGTAAATGATTTGACAACACTTATACCGAAACGGCAAATTTGGTAAGTAAACAGTCTAAATTGTCTCTATTTAGTTTATATAAAGATAAATAGTGTGTGTAGTAACATCGAGCCTGGACATTAAGCTATAAATAATTGTTAATGCATTAAAATTCTCAATTAATTACAGATAAGTAAAGATTAGAGCTTTAAAAATAATACAATAATATAAGTAGAGTGCCTTTTACTTTCGTTGAAAGCTGCATTATTGTATTTTACTGTTTTATTTTTCATAAAAAGACAGCTCATTCTTTAAATTCACAGAGGTAAATTTGAATTAGTAACTACGCTTATCTGTCGATGAATATATGAAATGAAAGTATCGAATAAAGATGAATAGCCGTTCATTTGAAGCCGATACATTCATTCGTTTCAAAAGCTACGTATCCGGTATTCCTTTAGAAATATATATTCATTTAAATTCTCACGTCGTCTGGTCTTGTACGTGACATTTTACTCAAATTATGTGATCAACATTTTATTTTGGTCACAAAGTTTTTCATTTCAGTGGTTACACATATTTAAAACATTTTCCACTTGTACACGATATATACGTTTTTAAACTACATTTCACTTAAAAAAGAAAAACATAAAAAAACACCTGTAAAACTAAAAATAACAAAAAGTTGAGAGTCGACTATAAAAATAATGTATTGAATGACAAATTACTTTTACAAACGGATTTCGTACAGATTTAAAAGATTTATAAGTATTATTCGTCGGTCTGAAGTCAAATACTTGTGATAGATATGTGTCTTAATTTATACAATGTTGTTCAATATTTGTGTTCACACGCGAAACTAAAAGTTAATTTAGTATATTTTAAGTATTTGAACATTCCGTTTCAATGTTAAATTACATAAAATTAAAATTAAATAATTATTACAAACAAAATATGTATTTATTTTTATAAAATGATCGTAAAATATATAGAAAAAAACTTTTTGAACTTATTTTCACTGTAATAATTCAATTCTGAAATCCAGACTCCTGAGAGTTACTTTTGTACGTTATTAGTCTTTGTATGAAAATAATATTATAATCTTTTTGCTCCACGTAGTTAT
This sequence comes from Melinaea menophilus ssp. n. AW-2005, assembly GCA_918358695.1. Classification (NCBI taxonomy): domain Eukaryota; kingdom Metazoa; phylum Arthropoda; class Insecta; order Lepidoptera; family Nymphalidae; genus Melinaea; species Melinaea menophilus. Next base: position 15,100,516 of record OU911049.1, read on the forward strand.
CTCCGGAATAATTAAAAGCATTTCAAAAGTATGAAGTATTTGTTAAATATATTAAAATTACTAACATAAACCTATACTTAATACATTTGTAAGTAATATATTTTAATTATTAATTTAATTGGTTCTCAAATGGCTATGGGTTTGTGTATACCACAATTGTAATGCACAATTGTAAACAATGCTTTATTTATGCTGAAGGTTTGAATTTCAATTAGTTTCTTGAGTTTGATAAGTGATCTATGGATTGAGTTTGACAGATATCTAAGATTGATTTCTATATTTAAAAGATTGATTCCGTTTAAATATCGTGTATTTATTATAAAAATACTTTTACATAAAATAAAAGATTATAATAATATAATATGTAATCTTACAATTCCAATATAAAACAGCATCAAAAAAAATATTCTATTTCAGTTTCTACATGGAAAGAAATGCTACGTTTTATTTCTTATTCAGTTCACTCACTCAATACCTACTTGGTCCCACTTTAGCGATTGGAAGATATTTTATATTGCAGTAGAAGTATGCATTTAACGAAATATATAACTCAGAACATAAAAAATATATCTGATTCAATACAGGCTTCCGTTCCTTATTTCATTACTTTAGTTTTATGTTCAAATTTCATTTATTTACCCAGACCCGGCATTTCGTAGGAGTGTATCGTAAGTGTGTGAAATATTAAAGTGGAATTTAATAAAATGTATTTTTCTTAAAATGGTAGAAAACTTTTAAACAATATAAACATACATGATAGTCATATTATAAACGAATAAAATACAAGCTTTTAATAGAAGACGCATTTGTCTTTTGACTATATATTGTCTTGAGGATATGAACCATGGAAAAAGAAATGAGTGCAAGGTATCACGCAGTCTTTTGAAAAAGATGGTTGTTATTGGCTTAGAGCTCCTAAAAATACACCCTTAAATATAATCTGCACCGCTCGCATGTTTATAAATGGTAATTGATTTATATTAACTATAGTTTGACGTTTTTTAAGTGTAATATTTGAAATATAGATTTTTAATTTGACTTCATTTATAGATAACATAGAAAAACTGTTTTAATAATGGTATTCAAATAAAGCTTATTTAAGTCGTACTAAATTATTTGCAGAACTAATCTATTATGATTATTTAACCTATTATGATGTTAAGAGTAACATAAAAGAAAATGGAATGCAAAATCCATATAGATGTATATCTTTTCTTATTTTTATATCATCAATAAAATTCAAAATCTTTTTTATTCTTTTTTATTTTAACTTTTATGTTAATTTTATTCGTACTCAAAGAAAATTATCGAAGTGCCAAATAATTTAACTTTTTATAATTTATCTTTTCAATTATAAAAACTATTATCTAATTTTTAAATTCCAATATTTTGTTATATTGTTATTTTTATTATCTTTATAAAAGATATAAAGAAACGTAACGAAAATACTAAATGGCAGAATCGGAGTGCATTTTCTCGCTCGCTGTCTTGCATTCTTAAAATATTGCATTGCCTCAAATGCTATAGTATAAGTCCACGTAACAGGTGAAGCTCTAGCTTTTTACAATATTATATTGGAATTAAAGTTTAAAAGAGTAAGTTTGCTTTTGATGCATATTTAAAAACACATTAGTAATTCTTCACCACTCCACAAAGAAAATACAAAATAGTCGAATTAGATTAATAAATTTAATTATGAATATTATAGCTTCTGAGTATGATATTTGATTGAATTAAACCTATGGAGAATGAAAAAAAACTAAAACACAAGAAGAGTAGGAAAAGGTTTAGGTGTTTACTCAACGCACGAAATTCGGATATTGTAGACACTTTTATTGAGAGAGTAAGACTACTCTGGTAAATTTATCTCGTATATGATATATTATGAATCTAATGCACCTTAAACAATTAAAATTCTACTACTTAAAAATAATATTGATAGTAATATACATTACTTAATATTCCTTTTAAAAATATTTACCTAAAAATAAATATTGGTTTTGCATCTAAATTACTTTTACAGTCGACAGCATTAAAATGACAAGATAAAAAAAAAAAAACGTTAGTAAATTCATTCGATATTTTTCATTTTTTATTTTTCCCATACGTTGAACACATTGAATTCGTATTACGATATTCTGAATAAAAAATGCCATTGTGGAGAAAAATAAACAGATCAACTCAAATTCCAATAACACGTTTAACCTAAATGAAATGTTGATCTGCTACTTTATTCAAAAAGTCAAAGTGCGAGCTCAATGACGATATGGAATATGAAAGTTGCTATTTTTATTTCTTTATCTAGTTACATAAGAGCTATAAATATAAAATATTTTGGAAAGGAAGAAATGTTTCTTAATAAAACAGGAAAATACTAAATATCAACGGCTAATGGACAATACACATACAGTCAAACGGACACCTTGTCAGATAAAAATTGTTACAAATAATAAAGTATAGCATATTTGCTAGAGGGCGCTGAACAGTATAGATTGGTAAAAGTGTAACTAACATTAAAGATTGATTTAAAAACATTTAAATTGCATTATTTTAATAATACTGTAAATTAAAACTAAATTTGAACTTTAATTTATAGTCGTAGTTGCATTACTTAGTGATACGTTAATATTTTTGAAGTGACTTAGAAATTGCCTGTTAACGTTGAATCGTTGATCGGGAAGGCCTGAATCAAAAGCATATCAGAGTTTAATTTGATAAAATACAGTGACTATACTGATGTTAATAATACTAACGTAATACCTGTCTTTGTTTTAATATACATTAAAAATCTGCTGATCATCATTGGATAGTATTTATGGATACTGATAACAGATGTCACGGTTGATAATCGACTAACTGCAATCGATCACCACTTCCTGATTCCACGTTTTTTAAACAGATGGTGCGTGTTTATCATATTTTAAGTAATTTGTCACATAGGTTCTCTCTCTTCCTGGCTATGTGTCGCATATGGTGATGGGGTCAACCTTTCTTGTTTTTCTCCTCCACTTCGCTCTGTCTTTGACGTCGTCATCGGAGATGTTGCACTCTGCCATATCCTTGGACACTACATCTCTCCATCTTGTTTTGGGTCTGCCTCTGGATCTTTGACCAGGGATGGATAGTTGTAGCGTCTGGTTTCCAATGTAGTCTGATGGTCTCCTCTTGACGTGGTAATACCATCTCAGCCGGTTCTCCTGCAGCTTATCGGCGATGTCGCGGACGCCCAGACTGCCTCGCACGTACTTGTTGCGGATTTTGTCGAGCCTTGCGATACCGCACATCCACCTCAACATCTTCATCTCGGCGACTTGGATGGTATGAACGTTCTTCCCAGTGATCGCCCACGTCTCACTGCCATACACCAATACTGGCCTGATAATGCTCTTATAAATCAGACCTTTTAATTTGACCGGCATCTTTTTGTAACTGGGGTTACATGCGTAACCCCAGTTACTTCTCGCCATTTTAGCCACGCTGCAGCTATAAGGTGTTGAATGATGTTTTCGACATTTCCAAAATTATGCATCATAGTACCCGGGAATCGGACTATCGTTACTGGGATCTGGGTCTTTGATAACCATAAACTGGGTTTTTGCAACGCTCAACACTAGGCCACCTGCATGTTACTGCTGTTTCCACGACAGTAGTGCTTCTTGTAACTCCATGCGGCTTTCCGTGCAAATGACTACATCGTCAGCGTAAATAAATGTCCATGCTGCTGTGTTTTGCGCTTCCTCAGTGAGCGAGTCCAAAACCAGCGAAACAAGAAGGAGCTTAGGACGGAACCTTGATGCACGCCTTCTGTGACCGCTATAGGTTTTGTTTCGCCAACTACCGTGCGAATCATAGATCTGGCCCTTTTATACATTTCGGCAATGATGGTAATATAGTGCTCGGGGATATTATTCTTGCGAAGGCTCCACCATATCGTATTCCTTGGAAAGCGATCGAATGCCTTTTCCATGTCTAGAAAAGCGACGAGCAATGGTCGGTTTTTAGCGCGATACTCCTCAGCAATGGTGTTCAGAGCAAACATCGGATCCGTGGTTGATAACCCCGGTACGAAGCCATAATGATTCCTTGAGAAAGAGCACTCGGACCTTAATCGATTTTCGATTACTCGCTCATAAAGTTTCATAGTATGGCTTAATAGTTTGATTCCGCGGTAGTTATTGCATTCATATTTGCTTCCCTTCCCCTTATAGATTGGTACAATAGTGCTCAGTCTCCACGCGTCTGGCATTTTCGAGGTAAGCAGCATCCGGTTAAAGAAATTGGTAAGAAGTGCGATGCCATCCTCGCGCAAACATTTCCAAGATTCTATTGGAATACCGTCTGGACCTATGGCCTTCTTATTGGACATTTTCTGTAATGCTATTGTTATTTCTATTAGGTGGATTGGTGAAATAAGGCCCATGTTGACTTTCATTTCTGGAAGATGTGTGGTTGATTGATGAGGATTCAACAGTTCAGAATAATATTGATGCCAGGTTTTTATTACATTTTTGTCTTTATACAATAATTCGCCATTGGAATCTTTGATGGTTTTACATCGAGCAGGATTTTAGTGTTCCGGTTTCGCTGTTTTGCCAGCTTGTAAATCTGCTTTTGTCCTTCTTTGGTGTGTAAATTTGTGTAAAGGTCTTTTTGGGAGTTAGCGCATTCTATGGCTAATACTTTCTTGGTCTTTTTCTTAATTTTTCTGTATTTCTCTTTATCTTCTGTAGTTCGGGTAGTCTGCCAAGTTTTAAAAGCTATTTTCTTTTGCTTAACTGCATTTTGCATCTGTTCCGTCCACCACCATGCTTCTCAGTCAGTCCGGTTACCGCCTTTAGTGCGCCCAAGAACATTGTTTGCAGCTGTTGTGATAGGCTTGCGTAGGTTCTCCCATATAGTATCGACGTCTGAATCAAAATCTATATGTATATTAGCTATATGTTCACGGAACTTGGAGATGTTCTCGCCTTTTAAATTCCGCCATTTAGTGAGTTCCGGTATTTGACTTAGTTTTTCGTTGGCTATTTTCTTAAATTTCATGTCCATCACAACAATGCGGTGTTGAGGGGCTACACTTTCTCCTGGAATGACCTCGCAATTTGTTATCCGACCTATATGAGCTCTATTTACAAGGATGTAGTCAATTTGGGTATTAGTAGTGCCACTTATGTACGTGATCTTATGTTCTGCAGCCTTAGTAAAAAACGAATTAGCTATAGCCAGATAAAAGGCTGCAGCGGTTGAGAGGATGACTTTGCCTGCATCGTTGAGAGTGCCATATGTGTGACCTCCGTGCACTCTTTGGAAAGCGATGTTTGCCTCACCGATGTGGCCGTTAAGGTCACCTCCCAGCACTGTAATTTCTTTAATAGGTATTGACTGTAATGTTGTTTCTAATATGTTCCAGAAATTATATTTCTCAATTTGGTTGCAGCCTACTTGGGGTGCATAAGCAGAAACTACGTTCACGATTTCTCCTTCTACTAATACTTTAAGAGTAATGAGTCTGTCATTTATGCGGTTTACTTCCGAAATGTTGTCTAAGTGGTCTTCTTTAACTGCAATTGCTACGTCATTTCTGCCATGTTTTGCGCCCACGTACATGAGTTTATAGCCCTCTCGAATGTTACGGGCTTTAGATCCGGTCCAATGAGTCTCTTGTAGGCAGATGAAGTCCACTCTTCTAGGTTTACAGAGTGAGGCAAGCTCCTTTGTCTTCCCTGTTAGTGTTCCGATGTTTAAAGTAGCGAAGCGGACCTTACGGTTACAATTGGGGACTAACTTCGTTAACCGAGCCCGTCCATAACTCGGTAGCCCTTGCCCACTTCTCGCAGCTGTAGGGCGATGTGTCTGCGCGTCGTTTCGCGCCGACGCCCTCCGATCCATTATCCTCAACCTGTTGTGTAACCGTTTCTCCATTCTTTTCAAAAGAAATTTAGCTTTTGGGTTTTTCAGACCTGTGCCGATTGCCATCTGATGCACAAAAAACCTTTTCGATTTGAGATAGGAAAACCCATGGATGTTCGCTGTTGAAATCCATTTCCTGCCTGGGTATACCGCCAGAGTCCCGGTTTGGTATGGTTATGTATAGTGTATTTGCATGTGTGTATGTTTGTGTGCAATGAAGTGTGTCGCAGTGTATGTTCTGTAGTGTAATAATGTGTGTTGAGTACCCTGTCCCACCCCTGACCTTAGTCGCCTTTTACGATCACCTTGGGTCCTGGGAAGGTGCTAATCTAAACCGGCACGGCACATTTGTAACATAGCCTGAATAGTAGATAAATTATTAATTTCAAAATGTCGTTTTACATGCGCGGGATGTTTGAAATAAATAAAGGGTAAAAAGGGTAAAACATGTGACTCCTGCAACGCGACCTATGATCTAATATGCATAGAAATTGTAAAAACGATGCTTATAATGACCAGTATTTAGAATTTGTCGAGCTCATAATGAACTATGAAAAAATTAGGAAAACAATGCAAAAGGTCTGACTTGAAGCGTGTATACGCTTCAAGTCCCATATTCTGTACATTTAATACGAGTGTTGTGTAGTGTTCGTGTCTCCATTAATGCTTTTCTTTTTTGTCATAAAATATTATTTTATTTTTAATTTATAATTATTATATATATTTAATGTAATTTGGTAATGTTTTTATTTCTGCATTGTGCATTTTCCAGTCAGTGGTGCACCTCTACCACGTTATTATTGTTTTTAATTTTTATTGCATGCTGAGTGTATCTGTTATTGTGGTTGACTTTTAACATGTAACATAGTGAGCATTGTGTAATCTTAAATTTTAATTTTAATTCTGTACTTATGACTTGTAACAATTAAATAAACTCAATTGTATATTTTTTTGGATGATGCCTTTATCTTTTTTTTCGACGAGACTTCTTACAATGATCTGTTAATAATAAAAACATTTCTAACATATAATTACGACATATACTGTACTTCAGTTATCTTCTTTAAATATAAGATTACATTTTATAAGAACCAGTTTGTATGTGTGTCGACATCATCTTAACGACGTAACATACGTTCGAGAAACCTTCAAAAGCTTTTATCACTTTGATAAATGTCTTTTTAATATGAGGCTCTGTAATTTGAAAGCAATGAAGTGAACTCATGTAATTTATCAATTCAATGTATCTCTATCGGTACAATAATTTAAAATTGTTTCTTAAAATTTTATACAATATGTATAATATATATTATTTATATATTATTTCAATAACTTGTTGTAACCTCCAGTGTTTGATTGTATTTAATGATTGTTATTTATTTGTTTAGTTATTAGTAAGATCTAAATGGAATATTTCATATTAAATTAACCTTTATTTTAACTTAATTTAACAGGAAGATACTTCATTAAACGAGTATATTTATTCACAAAACCTTAATACGATACTTTGCTAACTTTGAAAGGTATTTGATTAATGTCTTTTTAATCTAAGAACTTGAAATTGGAAAGTAATCAAGTGTGCTATTAACTCGTTATCGGTGTTTAGGTGTTTAGGGTATAAGGAAAGTTTATATTTAAGTCAATATCGAAACATTTAAAATGCAAAACATATCTAAAAAATAAATATATCTTTATTATCCCAATATTTTTATATTTTATGTTTGAAAATGACAACACTATATATTTTTTTATCATATTTATATACTACCTCCATATTTAATAAAGTGGGGTTCAAACAACCACACGTCTTTACTGGTACTTAACTCTCTTTGAATTAAATAGTTCCCAGAAGTGCGATACTGGAGGCAAATGTCTGCTATAACATATAATTGGTAGAAGTGTCATGAACATTCTATGTAAGCCATAATCACGTCATCAAGTTTATGGTAATATAAATTTACTGCAGAGATTGGTTTTACCCTGGAGATTCAATAGAGAGATTATAAAAATTGCCTAATAGTCATAGTCATGTGTAAGTATAAGTATATAAAACTGGTAGGTGCTATATTTAAATCAAGAAAGATTTATTTGTAATAGAGTAACACAAAATTGAAATAAAAAAAAATATAAAATAAAAATAATTTTTTACTTTTGCAGTGTGAATCATAACCAATATAAGATTTGCAAGAATTCTTTTGCTAAATAAAATAATAATAGAGTGTGATAATGGTATCAATCGAAATATTTAAACGTACAGAAGGAATATATAATAAACAGTAAAGTATTATTTTATCTCTCCTAAAAAAAAGGTCTTAGACCGAAATCTCCAGACAGATTTCGGTCTGGAGAATCGTAAGAGTTAAACCTTTTTTTTAGTCCTAGGACCAAATCTGACTTGAATTATATTTTATTTATGGCTGTAAATGAAAGGAGTATCTTCTTTTATCCCTAAATAAGCTAGTTGCTATTCATTGCCAGATATGTGAAGGAGACTAGAAAAATATTCAAATCAAAAACACAAAAAATATGTTATGTATAAAAAATATGATAAAATATTAATTAAAAAGTAGTTCGAGCTTGAATGACTTTTTTAATTAGAACTTGAATTAAACTTGATGTGTATCTTATTAAATATTTAAAGCTTCATACATGTAGCTAAAGGCCTTTACTTAAAATGTCGTATCGTCTAGAACGCGACTATTTAAACATAAGGTGATCAACATTTACTCTGGATACGTTTATAGATTTTTATGTTTATGTTTTTATTTTTATTTTTTCCGCTTATTAGTTCTAACAACATACCCTTATTTAAAAAAACACACCATCTAGCAAGTACTGCAATTATTAATGAAAAAACTGGATCACAACGTATCGAAAACTGGAATTATTATTCTTATTACACTTCAATGTTATTTTGGTATTCATTTAAGACTATATTGATAAACAGAATTTATTATTTCAACATGTTTATTTTTTTGTAGAATAATAATCTTTACCGGCATTGTAAATATTATAATATAAGAAGATTGCTCATTATTTTAGACATATTATATTATTATTATTATTGTTAACATATTTTACTGCTTGCACTATAAAATAGACTTTCAGAATTTTATCATAAAATGAAAATGCACGACAAATAATAGAATTGTTTATTCGGCAATCGCATTACTTGAAGTATTCTGTTAGCCTTTGTCTTGTATGTCTGTATTGTCACAGAGTAATTGGTGTAATGTACTGAAATATTTTATAGCTCTTTTTAAAGTTTTAATCTATTAATATTACAAGCTATTTATCTGTCTATCAATACATAAAGTGTTAGAAATTTGTGTAATATTTTTATTTTTTACATCTAAAGGAAATATAATTCCTCGGATATATATTTCCTTTAGATGTAAAAAAACGGAGCGCCAAACACTACGGTCCCTGCATACCTCTTTCGCCTCGACCACAGACATTAACCTCTTCATACATGCCCTCCGGGGGGTCCTCATGCTTTTTACGTGACCTTCCTCCAGTATCGTAGCTACTATGTTTTCGAAGGTCACTCGAGGCCTCCCCCTGTCTCTCTTACCGCTCACTTTTCCTTTAAATCTTTTTTACCATTCTTTCGTCACTCATTTGTTCGACGTGCCCAAACCACCTGAGCACGTTCTTCTTTCTTTCATTCTTACCGTAACATCTTCACTAGTACCTGCCATTCTGTGGATATCTTCATTGCGGATTCGGTCAGCTAAACTGACTCCGCATATTCGACGAAGAGATCGTAACTCCACAGCATTCGTCTTTCTTACATTCTTCTTTTGTGTTACCCACGTTTGGCTGCCGGATAACAGCGTCGGTAGCAAAACTGCATTGTGTACAGCCAAACGTGCAGCTATGCTGACGTTTCGCCGTCTCAACAATGCAGCCAAAGCACCGTTGACTCTGTTACGGGCAGCAATACGCTTTTCCACATCTATTTCGTATCTTCCGTCTCTGCTAAACATACTTTCCAAATATACCACTTCATTCACTTGTTCTACTATTATCTTATCATTCACGTTGATCTTACATTCTGTTCTTTTTTCATTTCTTTCAAATATCAGAACCTTCGTCTTATCTTCATTCAGGTTTAGACCATTATTTTCACACCCATCTTTCAGAGTGGTGACCAATGCCTGCAAATCGCATTCTGATGATGCAATGAGCACTGCATCATCTTCATAAAACAAGCAATTGACCTTAAGGTCACCTACTTTCACTCCCATGTTATTGTCTTTCACGCCTTGGAGACAACTATCCAAATATAAGTTGAACAACCAAGCTGACATAGCGCAACCTTGCTTAACACCCGATTGGATGTCAAACCAGGGCGACATGTCAGCTCCTACTCGCACACAGGCTGAGTGATCTCTGTAAAGAGACTTTACAGCCTGTAGCAAGGGTCCGCTCACATTGTATCGGGGCAGTATCTCCCATAAATTCTTCCTCACAACTCTGTCAAACGCCTTTTCCAAATCCACAAAAGCACAGAAAACCTTTTGGTTTAGGGCCAAAAACTTTTCCGTGATCTGATCGATACACCGTCTTCCAGGTCTAAAACCTCCTTGCATGCAAGCTAATCAAACTGATAGCCCTATAGCTTGCACAGTCTATCTGTGAACCTTAGCCTTTATACAAAGGTACGATGACTGCACCTCGCCAATCGCCTGGGACCTCCCCCGATTTCCAGCATAAATTGTACAAAAACCAGAACAAGTCCCAGACGCGTGGCCCACCATATTTGATCATCTCGGCAGTAACTTCATCTGTTCCCGAAACCTTGCCACATTTCAGACTTCGAATCGCGCTCTCCACTTCTTCCAAACTGATTTCACCATCGGCTACATCCGGACTCAGCATTTCGCTGGTACTTAACATCGAGGCGTCCTCACATTTATACGTGTCCTTGTAGAATTCCGCCCACCGCTGCAAAACTGGTGCTGGCTCTGTAAAAACTTCACTACTCTTCGAAAACACCCCTTTCATTCTACAGGTTACTGAACAACCCCGGGAATCACTAACTTCTCCCCAGAAAAGCTTCGTGTTTTCCCGGAAGTTATTCATCAATCTGTCATCCCTTTCTCTCTCAGAATTTTCACGCTTCATCTTTATAAGTGCTTTCGTTTTGTGCTTTTGCAGCTTGTACTCTCTTTTTCTTATCTCTCTTATACTTTTGTCCTTACCCGAGGCTTTATAATCCAGCCATGCTTTCCTCTTTAACTCTACAGCGTCTTTCACTTCATCATCCCACCATTCATCGCGCTTTTTACTAAAACCTGTTTTCCTTTTACCACATACCTCTGTCGCTACTTCCACCATACCATTTCTAAGGTTCTGCCAGCATTTTTCAACACTTTCATTTTCAGAATCACAGCTTTCAAGCTTCTTGGAAACCCTTTCTTGATATTCCTCTCTGATCGGTGGATCTTGAAGCTTCCAGCTTCTTATGCGATAATTCGAATTCAAGCCAGGGCACGTTGTGCGGCTGCGCCAACCTACAAACAGACCTCTTATTCTAGCAACGACGAGATAATGGTCCGTTCCCAGATCAGCACCCCTAAACACTCGCGTGTCCTTAACTTGGCTTTGAATGCGCTGATCCACTAGGAATAAATCAATCATACTTCTTTCTTCCGCTCGCTCCCATGTGTACATGTGAATTTGTTTGTGATCAAACATCGTGTTTACCACAAACAATTTTTTCTCCTTACAAAATTCCAAAATACTCGTAAGCTTTCCAGCCTCATTTACTCTCTTATCACCGTACTTGCCTGGCACGCTTTCGTAACCACTTCGCGCGGTTCCAACCCATCCAATCATATCTCCACATACTATCAACTTTTCATTATCTCTGACACTACTTAGAACATCCCTGATACTCTCCCAAAACTCCTCAAGCTCGCTCACTGGAGCTGAGGATACTGGCGCGTAAACGACCAACAAGAATACTCTTGTTATCCCCAGCTTAAAGCGAACCCAAAGAAGCCTCGGGTTGATGGCCTTGCTTTCTACCATTGCATTAACCATTCGAGAAGACAACAACACGCCTATACCTTGGCAACCTCGCTCACCCTCTGAAACCCCAGCCCAGAAAGCGACCCGGTTGCCAAGCAAATCGGTCGTATCATTGCCTTTTCGCTTGGTCTCTGACACACAAATAACATCCAGATCCTTGTCATCCATCACATCTTATAATTCATTCATCTTCTGTTCCATTCCTCCTCTTACATTCCACGTAGTTATTTGTAGCTCCGTCCTCCACCTAAATGGTTAAATGTAAGTAATAAATGGTTAATATTTTATAAATATCTAAATATTTCTATTGTATGTAAGTTTGTACTTATAAGAACCTGGACCTGAAAGGGCAATATAAATTTTATGCTAATTACAGTAACAGCATTTTTAGGTTGTTTTGATTTGATTACTTCACTAAGTAATGTAGTGCACAACCCGTTATCATAATATTATAATCTATACATATAAATAAAATTAAAGTCTGTTTGTAATTCTTAATGAACATTATTTCTCTAAATGCATTTAAAACAATATACGTTGCTTACAAAAAAAACAATGTTTAAAATTTTTGGGCTGAACCAATTATAACCAGACTTTCACTGGCGAATAGGTGATGTTATAAGAAGTAACTTAGGAAAATTTTATTTTAAAAAACATTCCGCGTAAACCCTGTCAAGGCAACCAAGTATAAAATATTATGAGAGTAAAGATTCCAGAACATTATATGAGCTTCCTAAAATTGACTTTACAGTCAATCGAATATAAATTTAATCGCAGCTCCATTGCGTATTGAATTTAAAATTATCAAAGTTAGAAATATAATATGAGGAAAATGATTCTAAATAAATGTAAATTGTCTTGATTATTTGTTTATAAAATTAAACAACCACTAAGATCAATATATTTTACGTACCAAAAATATCTGGCATACATCGACGATGCCATCCTGAATGGGACATAGAATAGAATATTATATTTGATATGAACTATAACTGTAATATAAACACCTAACCAAGGGTGTCAAATATCAAACATTACAAAAATAAATTGAATTTGGACCGGTACCATATATATAAGCTCATAAATTAATATACAGTCAGATATGGGCTTGGTATTTTGTAATAAGGAGGTAAGAGGTTCCTTATTACATACGGTAATAGATGGTATCCACATGAGTAAAATTTCAACCTATAATTTTTTTGCAAAGCTCAAAATTTTCAATTAAAGAGTCATCCCTTTGATTACAATTATACGCCATATTTGTTGTGATAATTACTGTATGGTTACAGTTATATTGAATTTCAAATCCATCTAATGGCATGCTTTAAAGACTTGTCCTTGTATCACATTTCAATAGACAAAGACGTGTTTTACATGTTCTTGAATTATTTCCCAGATATCTATTGCTCCTTCACAAAGTTGAACGATTTGAAATAATTAGACATGAAACACAAACACTATATTTACTACATTAAATAACTAAAACTTACAAAAAATCTTTAATGTAAAAAAATATTTTTTTACATTTACAAAAAAATATAGTTTGCTACAAATGTTCTAAATAAATCTATCCTGTCATTAAAAAAATCAAAATTACATAGCTTAAGGCTATGAAATAAATTTTATGTATTTTTTATAACAATTTTCGTGATATTAAATTTTTCGAAATAAAAATTAATTAATCTTTTCAAATAACTTAAAACAATAAATAATTCACATCTGATTTCAGAAACCTTTTTCTTTTTAGAATCGAATGAAACATTTTTATAAATCTGATTATTTTTCGTAACAATTTATACATAATCTATGTTACTATTTATTATGCAATTCAAATTGAAAAATATTAAACCGAATTGAATTCACTTTGAGTCTGCTATTGCTTTCTTTCGACAGCCTTCTAAATTTTCGACTGAAGAGAGATCTGAGGATTTTATATAAAGATTTTACATATTATAGAATATAAATATAAGCTCTATTTGTATCTATAAATATCAAATGTGTTTGAAATAATCAGCATAACTTTATATTATTTATATACATATATTGTTAGGATATTTAAAAAAAAAATATATAAAACTATGACAAATGCAAAATAATTAATAAACCACATGTCTGATAATTACTATGAGATATATAATGATGATTTTTAATAAATTTGATCCATAACAAAAAAAAAGTCATATCTCATAATTATCACCTTTTCCAGACTTATAGCTGGGTTATTTACGTCGGAATTCTTCGAAGCTACAAATTTATTACAGATAAACGTTGTGAAACGAAACATAACGCGAAAATATTACATTAATGTCCGTTTTACTTCGCCTCGGTAAGGTTTTCTATAGAATGTATTTAATAAGAAAATGTTTTTTTTTATCCAGACTTCTTATGTGACAACAAAGAAACATAATATTATATTATTATCTTATTATTTCTATCGATTGATATAAAATAATAAAAATAATTTTTGCACATCTTTTTAATTGCTTTTAAATACAACCCCGTCTGCTACATCATTGTGAGGTGGTGAGGAACATAGTATAATTAATTCTAAGGCATGCATCTAAACTGCTTTAAACACTACTTAACACTTTGCCAGCGGCTCTCTCTAAAACATATTTTGCTATCCGTCTTTCGTTTTAATTTCTGATTAATTAAAGTGTGAAATAACAAATAAAAAGAAAAACATTTTTCTATCTTTCTATGTCCATACTGGACAGGGCTATCGGACACATTGTGTGCGAGGTAAGAAAGAAAAGATACGCTGATAAAGTTTCAACTTTAAATTTATTAACCAATATTTTACTAAGCGAGAGCTAGACGGAGGGAAAATAGTGTTTTTTAATATACTATATGTAGAAATAGTTTGAAATATTCAATAAAAAACTAAAGTTATAATAAAGAAAGACAATTTAAAATTACAATTAATTAATATTAAATAAATGGTGATTCTATGTCAGCGATTGACTTAATTATGGTCGTAGTGACTGTCGCTTCTGGCTCGTTTCTTACCGATCGCTGCACGTGAACGGTGTCCTCCCTGTTCCACATGAACGTGCTGCGTCTGCATTTTAATATACTGCACTATTATCATAGTCTTTAATATATGAATTTGCCCTGGCTATGCCTGCGTAACATAACCAGGGCAAATTCATATATTAAGGAGTTCGTGGGCGAACACCTGTCATCGGTGACCCTCATATTCCTTTTCCCTCCTTACATGTAAAAAAAAATTAAGAACAAAAATATGGAGTATGTTTAAGTCGTTTCTAAATTTAAAAGTTGCGTTAAATAATCAATACATAAATGAATATATCTTTAAAATAATCTAAAGTTACTTCATACAGAATATGTATAATATAAAATAAATACGATACTAGTATAGATAAAATTCGCATCGTATATGTCCTATGGTAATTATGAGACATCTTATAAGGTTTTATTAATTTCTTTTTCATAGTTTTATATAAAAAAAAATTCAAAAATAACCTAACAATACATATATAACATTAAACCATCATTAAAGTTATGTTGATCGTGTCAAATATATTTGATAGTTATGGTTAAATAGATTATATTTATTTTTAATACAATTAAAATAGTTTATATAAAATCCTGGTTTTAGTTATGACGAAAATTCAGAAAGGTGTCGAAAAAAAGCAGTAGAAAACTCGAAGTGGATTAATTCGTTTTAAAAAGCATTCTCCATTTTCATTTGTTATAGCATTTAATTATTGTGAATTGCATTCAAATTCTAAATTAGACAAGTAGGTAATCTATTTCTATAATTATATTATATAATTCTAAAAGTGAGGAGATTTCTTATTTCGGCTCTATTTTTTTTTTTTACTTTAAATAATGATCCTGAAAGAACATAATATCTACAATAAACTGCAAACTTTAAATATAATTGCCACTAAAATTAATATCACAAAATAATAATAATAATAATACTAAGATCTTATTCACAGCTTTAAATTACGTAACTTATATTTTTTTTATGTTTGGTACGATAGATTTACTTAAAACACTCGTATCAAACTATATTTTTTATAAATATATAAACTTTTTTTTACATTAATTTTCTTAAAGTTATGTTTATTAAATTTTGTTTATTACGACTTTAGTAGGTGCGTAGAAAATAACCAAGAAAACGATCTATTTAGAGAACAATTTTTGTCAAATGTATCTCTTACTGATAAAACATTTGGCACAACTAAATACTTTAATAATACAAAAGGATCAAAGCTTTTGAATCTAAATTCTATACACAACGGAGCTGCTATTCAAAATTTCTATTTGATTTGCTTCATATTCTGACTTAGGCTGAACTTTACTTTTACAATATTTTTACGCTGGAAAAAATTATGTTTAAGATTAGATATTTTAATACTATGATAAGCAATTGAATCATAATAAACTATTAAAATGTGCGAAACATTTAAAACTTTCATTCAGAACTTTATCGGTGGAAATTTATATACCGTAGATAATTAAAAATATTATGCTTATATAACTTTTAAATAATGAACTAAGAAATGACGAAGAACTGTGTTGGTTCACTTTTGATAAGTTTTAAATAATTTATTGTCCAAAAACCTTTTTATGACTTTCGTAACATACACATATATACGTATTTCTTTATTATTTCTCGCTGTCGCTTTTAATTTATTGGAAAATATTCATTAATAAAGAATCGAAAATCGAAGCAAACAATATTAAAAATATTTTGTAACAAATTTATGTAATGATAATTGGCTTGCAATATTGATAGATAAAAACTTTAAAAAGAGCTATGAAATATTTAGTTGTAGCCACAGAATATATAAACCAATTATCTACTCTGTGGATTTTCAACAGATAGACGAATATTTCATAAGTAAGTAATGAGATTATTGTATAAAAAATTAAATGAGTTATCATGTAGTTTTATTTTATGATAAAATCTTCAATGCTTATAGTAGTATAGTTAAAATGCTCATCATATCTCAAAGAATATTATATAATAAACAATTGGGATTTTGAAAATAAAAAATGTATTGATTTTTTTTATGTATTTTAAAACTTCGTTATTAATTATATCGATGTGTCATGCGAAAACCTGAAAAAAAATTTTTTTTCAATTAATTATAAGCAATTAAAAGTTGATAAAATTTAAATAAAAATCACGTGACTATGAACGTGCCACGATTGGTCACCCCTAATTGTGACGTCATAATGTTATAGCTGTTAAAGAATAGTACAGCGTTTACGGCAATTACATGTGACTTGACAATAATATCGAAAATTTATTGCTAAAAAATTTGTTAGTTAATTTCGTCTAGCTATGTGTGACAAAGGATTTATAAAGGCAAAGTCTGATAATATTCCGGATGTTGATATATTTATGATAACCAATTTTTTGACAAATGATGTTCGGTTCAACTCCGCTGAAGTTCGAGGTGCCAAGGCATCAAGGTAAGTCTGTTAAAAAATAATAATATAAATAGAAATAATTAAATATTTATTTTTCATTATGTTAAATATAAATATTTATTTCATAAATTGTAACTTCAATATTTGGCTCGTGAGGATTACCAATTGCAATACTTTCTGACGATTCATTTAAAATTTCTTCAATGATTTGTTGTCTCCGCCTTTTTTCTGCAGCTGGTCTTATAATCGTTGTAGCGCCTTGTCTTTTACGATTAGGTTGACAGTCAAACTTGTGTGGTATCACATCAATTTTAATCTTTGCTTTACCTCCCATTGTTGTGTAATAAATATAATTTTCCATATCATCTTTTAACTAGAAAAAAAACATAAACCATAATAATTATTTGAATATCATTATAACGACGGAAAATCATTATAATATGGAATTCATTCATTTTAATCTAGTCCAATACATAACCTAGAAGTTTATAAAATTATTTAAATATTCAATTGAATCAAAATCATTACATAAAAATTGATGAATTCATTACGTAAACATTTTCAATTATCAATTAAAAAAATTTTTAATGCTATAATTTTAAAAGTTATGATAAGGACTCTAGTTAAAAAAAATGTATTGACTGAACTCATCTACTTATTCGATTTGTATACTTAGATAAATAATAAGTAATAAAAATAGTGTTATGAAATACTTACATCGAAATGATCTTCACAACAAAAAAAAATCGATTTTGTTTTTGGATTATCACGGTGCACTGCTTGAAACCATTTATTTCGACGTTTTTCATCTTGGGGAACATTTAAAAACATTTTACCAGGAGTTGTTTTTGTAGTGTTCATACATAATGGTACAAAACAAGAACGATAACTTTTGAGATTCGACATTTTCAATATAAATTTGTGTTTTTATAACAATGTCAAAACAGAATTAAATAGATCAAAACACTGTACGTATTGTCTCTGTATCAACTGCTATGAATGAACTAACATTATGACGTCACATACACTCGGGTTTGTTCGGGAGCTGTCGGCGTGTCTTCGGTACTGGATTCAAAAACTTATTTTTATTTTGAAATAACTTGTGAATAATTGCAAAAAAAAAATTTTTAAAAATAGTTTTGTTATAAAACGTATATATGATCATTCTATTTATCGCAAAAAAAAAAATTTTTCAAAAACCCAATTATATGCCATCAGCAATATTTTATAAGGATAAAATAAATACTTTTGTTAATTCTATATTTTCATTTAATAACAAAAATAGATTAAAATATTACTGAAATAACAATTAAAACCAATAAATTCTGATTAAAAACTGCTTTTGTGGAGAAAATGAAACAGATCAACTCGCATTCAAAGAACACATCCAACCTAAATGAAACATTTATCTGCTCGTTTATTTAAAAAGACATCTGAGGTAAATGACGATACGGGAAATGGATATTGCCATTGTTATCTGTATATCTAGTTACATAAAATCTATATTAAAATATAACAGACATATACAAAAAAAAAGTATCTATTCCAAATAAGTAGTTATTCTTCTCAATGTTGATTTTTCTTATTGAATTAGTATTGACTGTTATTTTTTTTTGAATTAAGGTGTGTTTCACATATTTTAAATGAAATCATTATATTCTTAATAAGTTACCAAAGGTGTGACCATAAAATATATAAGTAAAAAAAAATATATATATTTAAAATATAAACTTACCAATTGCACATGTTGTCTCTTTTCTTTTTTAAACAAGTGTTATTATTAATCTAAAATTTTATACCTATAATTAGTTATCAAGTAGTCACAATGTGTTGTATGTCCCTATCAAGCGTGTAAACTGTATTAACGCCACAATCTTTTTGTAATGTAATATAATTTTATATTATAATAAAAGGACTTAAATAAAAATATATTAATTTTGTAAAATATCTTTTAGGAAAGAAGTATATAAGTAAAACATTTTTTCATTTAAAAACTTATAAAAATAACAAGTAAAATAACTTAGCCAATTTACTAAAGGGCTGTGGGAGCTCTGACACCACTCTGAAGTCATTGTTGTTATAAGGCTTAGACCATTGTAACCACTAGCTCGTAATTGACAAAACACACTGATGTAAAAACTTTTTGGTAATTCTTTCGTGTTTGTGTTTGTCACCGAATTTCGAATTTGGTTGAACCAATTTTTCTTTATATTCAGTGGGTTATCATGAGCTGGTAATCAATAACTATCATTTCATACCGGATGAAAAAAACTGTTTTTTATACACTTTCTTTTAATCTACCTTTTATTATTGATAAAGTATTAAACTAATTCAACTAAGACGTCAAAATATGCCTACTTTTTTCTTTCTTATCTAATTATCATACATACTGTACCTTAATAATCTTCTTAAACGATAAAGTTATATTTTATAAGAACAAGCTTGTATTACGTACGTAACGCAATACTTTGAAGCAACCTTCAAAAGGTTTTAACACTTTGATGTATGAATGTATTTTAATAATAATACTGTTATTAAATACAAAGACATTAAACCTTAAACCACTTAATGGACCACTATAAACTTAGATTAATATATAATATGTGATAAGTTCTAAGATTTTGATTTGATTGAAAAAGTAGATATCACGAAAAAAATATTAAAAAAATAATAATTTCATACAATTTCGCTTACAAATTTGAGTAAATAGCTTTGATTTTTATATAGATTTTATTAACACATTTTTTATTTTTATTTTCATTTATATTTATATTTTCATTTTTTATTAAAACATTTCCATAGTTTTTATAAATCTAAAAATATTTTTTTAAATTAAAGATTTTTAAGTTTTAGTAATAAAAATGTAGTCAATGTAATTATTTTATTTAATGTCAATCAATCTGTAAACTTTGTTAATGAGCAGTAGATATCTGAAAATTAATACAAGAATATATTAAACACGGCTTTGTCTATTGAAATACGATACAAGGACAAATCGTTAGCAAGTCATTAGTTTGATTTGCAATTTAATACAACTTTTACCAAACAATAATTATCATTTCAATATTCAATTAACAACTACAAACATTGAGCAATATATATAGATGTAAGACAAGTTTGGAATTTATTCCAAACAATATTGGTTTAAACTAGATTTTAAGACAAGGAGATATCCTCTACCCAAATAAATAAAATTTCAAATCACAATAATTATTATAGAAAAAAATATATTGTTAATGTGCGTAATAAGAATAATGTAAATAATGTAATAATTTAAATTGTATCAACCTGTAATCTCTATCAATCTAAATATTCAGTATGAGAAATAAAAATACAGAAATTTAGAATTATTTTTAATAAACGTTATTATTAATATTTTTTATGAAACTGAACAACTGCTTATATTTCAATAACAGTTCGTTCAACACAGTTAATTTCATACATGGTGGCCCTTTTAAATAAACAAATAAAATTCATAAATAATAAAACTAGCCTCAATAGAATTTGAACAATTCATCATTGCTAGTATTTATAGGCAACCGTCTTCTAACTTTGAACAATTTGAGTAAATTAAGGATGAGATTTTACTTAAAATATCAGATATAAACAGCCAATTCAATATTAATATATTCGAAAATCATTCAATAAGTGTTAAGTTTTTAAATTTGTTTTCTTCAAATGATCTATCACACATGTTTATTGATCCTACTCGAATCAACTCTTTTTTTTTTTTTTTTTTTTTTTTTTTTTTGTCTCTGCTGTTAGCCCTACTGGCCATGACAGCGTCACCGGAACCGAATCAACTCAACTAGCGTCACCTGTATGTATAATATATTGATATATATTATTGATATTACTCCAACTTTCAAATGTTTAATCAATACACAAGATTCAGATCACTTTCGCCAATTTATAACGTTCAAAAGTAACAAGAGATGAAATTAAAAAAGAAAATAGTTTTTGTATCTGTAACTGCTAACGAATAGGTAATATTAATAATCACTTACTTTGCTATTTACCATTATTTAAAAATTCAAACCCCAATACGACGTATAATGTTTTTTTTAATATTTTTATTAAATTTAGTAATAGTAAAGTATTTATTCTTCGCATTAGTATTTAGTGAATAGACAACAGCAACGTTGCATAAACATAGTAAAAAATTGTATGAACTGTTTGCAGAAAAGCAATTTAATACTAGTGAAGAGATAAAATTAAAAAGTGATGTAAAATATATTTTCCAAATGTTTTAAAAAAGAATGTAAAATTGCCAAATCATTATGTATAAGTAGGGAAATTCAAGATAGCAATAATAAAATAAAAAAACAACTTAGAAAATAGTTAGCGAGGAAACTTAAAGAGCTAAATCTGAGAGAAACGAGTTCAAATTAAATATAAACTATAAATATGTCACTTCTGATTCTTGAGAGCGCAACAGCTTTTTAAACTTTATTTACAGATACTCCAGTTACTACTACTAAATCTCTAAATTCCTCTACCGTTACAGCACTATCATTACTTGTGGACAATCAATGTGACATTAATTTTAATTTTAAAAAAGTTAATGTAGAAAAATAATAAATAATTTTAAATTAATTAGTGTTAAGAAGACAAATGATCTGTGGGGAAAATCGGTTAACATACTTAAGCCACTAATAGACATTGTTGCAATGGAAAATTAATATTAATTGTGGTTGTGGATTTTGGTATATTTCTTGATCTAATGAATAATAGTAAAGTACACCATTATTTCAATTCGGTAGTACATGAGATCTAACTAACTAAAAACCAATAACAGTATTACCTACATATAGTAAGATCTTATAAAAAAATAATCTCACTCAACTATTGACACATTTTAATAAAAATAACCTTTGCATAATAAACAATTTGGTTTCACTCCTGGTCACTCAACAACAAATGCAGGTGAGTTATTTGTGAAAATTTTCGAAGCCTTGGAGGAATCACAAGACGCAATTGGAATTTTCTGTGATTTATCGAAGGCATTTGATTGTGCACAGCATGAAACTCTAATAAGTAAATTATATCATTATGGTATTAAAATAAGGCCCTTGATTTGATTAGTTCATATCTTATTGAGAGAATTCAAAAAGTAGATGTAAATGGAAAATGTTCCCCTGACTTACTTCTAAAAGTGGGCATCCAACAATGCTTGTTCCTGTTCCTGGTAAAACAAAATATTACATAAAGGACTTGCCTTACCTTGTAAGGAAAAAACATGGGATAGTGTTTTTTGCTAATGATACTTCCCTTACTTCTAAAATTAATAGACAACAATCAGTAATGGACGATGTAAGCAACGCTTTCTCTGACGTTGTATAGTGGTTTGATGCCAATAATTTCTTATTAAACAAAAAAAAACCAAAGTGTTCTAAGTTTAACTTTCCGAATATGAAAAAGTGAAAACCAATGTACAATTAAATAATGAGGAACTGAATTTAGTGAATTATACAATTTTTTTTTGGCTTTGCCCTAAATGTAAAATTGATAATGGGGCCTACATATCTGTGACTTGTCGAACAGATTTAGTTCTGGGATATACTTTTATGGGATAATGCATAAAATATGGATACCATTTTTGTACTGCAGAAGAGGGTTGTTCGAGCAATCTACAACATGAGGCCTCAAGAGTCATTAAAATCAAATTTTGACAGTAAAAATTGTGATGTACACAAAATTAACATTAAAAATTAAAATTAATATAAAATTGATATGCACATCACTAGTTTCCATAAAATAGTTAATTCCTTTAGGGTAATTGTATACGTCTTTACAAAAAACTTCCCAGTAAAGATCTATATTTTTCACAAAATAAATTCAAAATATTCATTATTATGAATTTGATAACATTAACGACGATATCGCCTATGGAATGAATTATCTTTTAGCGATTAATGAGTAGCCTACGTAATTTTGGGTAGACCTCGAAGAATTCGGTCTGCCCATTCATTTGTCCCCTACTTTCGAATTTTGGAAAAATTTCTTCACAGGAGGTCTTTTTATGACCAGCTGAGTCCGAAATGACCATTGGTCAAAAAGTTTATATATATATATATATATATATATATGCGTGCGTGCGTCCAGATTCAACTTTTGTCAGCACGATAGCGGCCGCAGTTTCACTCGGTTCGCTTTCAAACTTTGCACAAAAATCAATCATCCTAAAATGAAGGTCAAGTTCGTTAACCAGAGAAATCGGACCACAGGGGGCGCTAGGGCCTCACTTTTTCTGATTTTAGTTTTTCGACCATAACTTTTTCCCTATACAAAGAAGATTAATCGCGTTCATATTATATGATGTCTTCGATGAATACCTATAACTAATGTAGATAAACCGAAAACCTAACTTCAATAACTAAGGGGTGGGGGTAAAAAAACCGAAATTTTTTGGAAAAAAAATCATAACTTTTTTCTGGTAAACATTCTTACATCACAAGTATTTTTAATAGAAAGGTTATTTTTTACTTTAAATTTAAGTATTAGAAGTTTTTCCCGTGAAAGGTACCGTTTCTGAGAAAAAAAATAAAAACCACTTTTAGCTTGAAAATTTAAGGTAGGTAAAACCACGTCAACTTTTTTCTGGTAACATTCCCTCGTCTCAAATATTTTTAATACAAAGGTTATTTTTTACTCTAAATTTATGTATCAAAAGTATTTCCAAAAAAGATACATTTTCTGAGAAAAAAAAATAAAACCGCTTTTTGCTTGAAAATGTTTGATGTAAACAACGGCATTATGTATTATTGTTAGGTAGTGAGTTATATTTTAAACGAGTTACACACGAGGTCTACCCACGCGTGTCCCCCTGCGGGTACGGATTTTTTTATAATGCTGCTGGTTATTCTTGTTAGATATACTGGCTGCATCACACCGCTCCCTTAGAAATCATTAATTGCGGTAGCGGTGGGGGCCAGGTTGCCCCCTTTCCTTAAATATGGCTAAGGGATGATGGCTGACACTCGAGTTATGCTCTTGAACGGGTGCTGCTTGCGATGACTGGTCATATTGCTAGCCACTGATGTCCTTTTTCTTGTTATTAACTGATCATTAGGCCGGATTACCTAATTGATTGAGATGGTGATAGTTGTTTGTATATAAATCGTAATATATATATATATATATATATATATATATATATATATATATATATATATATATATATTTATTAAGAAAACTATTTTGTCATATGTATCGCAGTTTTTCCATACATTAGCAGGACTCAATACCTTAAGAAGTATGAAGTTGCCGGGGCTATTAAAAATGAATTGAATACACAACGAAGCAGCTATTACAAACTTCTTTTCGATTTGCTCCACACTCTTGCTTATAAGCTCATATAATACTTTTGAAATTTCCTTTTACTATAATATTTTTGTGTTTCCATAAATAATATTGGGTAGACCTCGAAGAATTCGGTCTGCCCATTCATTTGTACCCGACTTTCGAATTTTGGAAAAATTTCTTCACAGGAGGTCTTCTTATGATCCCCTGAGTCCGAAATGACCATTGGTCAAAAAGTGTATATATATATATATATATATATATATATAAACTTTTTGACCGCGTGCGTCCAGATTCGACTTTTGTCAGCACGATAGCGGCCGCAGTTTCGCTCGGATCGCTTTCAAACTTTGCACAAAAATCAACCATCCAAAAATGAAGGTCAAGTTCGTTAACCATAGAAATCCGGCCACAGGGGGCGCTAGGGCCTTACTTTTTCTGATTTTAATTTTTCGACCATAACTTTTTTCCTATACAAAGAAGATCATTTGCGTTTATATCATATGATGTCTTTAATAAATACCTATAACTAATGTAGATAAACCGAAAACCTAACTTCAATAACTTAGTGGTGGGGGTAAAAAAACCAAAATTTTTTGGAAAAAAAATCATAACTTTTATCTGGTAAGCATTCTTACATAACAAGTATTTTTAATAGAAAGGCTATTTTTTACTCTAAATTTAAGTATCAAAAGTTTTTCCGTAAAAGATACCGTTTCTGAAAAAAAAAAAAAAACCACTTTTAGCTTGAAAATTTAAGATAGGTAAAACCACGACAACTTTTTTTCTGGTAAACATTCCCTTCTCGCAAATATTTTTAATAGAAAGGTTATGTTTTACTCTAAATTTAAGTACCAAAAGAATTTCCAAAAACGATACCTTTTCCTAAAAAAAAAAAAAAACTGCTTTTTTCTTGAAAATTTTTGCTGTAAACAACGGCATCATGTGTTATTCTTCGGTAGTGAGTTATATTTTAAACGAGTTACACACGAGGTCTACCCACGCGTGTCCCCCTGCGGGCACGGATTTTTTTATTTCAAATTATAATATTATGACAACAATAATAATATTATGAGTTGGGCAATCGACTCAAAATAAACTACTGAAATTAGCATGACATTTAAAATTTCCGCTTAGATCCTTATCTGCGAAAATATACATACAATAGACAAATTATGGAAATTTTAACCATGTTATGTTTATATAAATTTAAATAAATAACGAAGATATGATTTAACAGGAATCAAACCTGAAACCTCTGGGAATCGTTTTCGTCACTTTGGCAACTAAGCTATCGCAATGGTCCACTTTTGATAAATTTAAAATTCTTTATTTTATTTTATGACCTTGTGACATATATTCTTTTAAAAATTGTAATTATCTTTTTTGTTTGCTTAGTTATATTCTTCTATTCAGAGTCAAATATCTAAAAATATTGTTTTTTTTTAACATTCTTTGTAATGATAGATAGCTTGTAACATTGATAGATAAAAACTTTAAAAGAACTAAGAAAACTTAATTGTAGCCACAGATTAAATATACTAATTATGAACTTTGAGGCTATACAAACAAAAAAAAGAAAGAAAAAGAAGATATTTCAATAAATTATCTTGTATTTTTATTTTACGATAAAATCCTGAATATAAATCTATAAATCTACAGTTAAAATATCTATACCTCTAATTTAATATAACATAATAAGAAACCTTATGGTATTATTATGTAATATGTATTATTATTTTATTGAAAATAAAAATATATTGAAATAATAAATCCTTTTGCTAATTCTGTTTATTATATTTCAAATATTATTACATAATTAATAACTATAGACTCTTGAGTTCTTAAAAAACACTTAATGAGGTCCATTCAAGAATTTGCAACCCCACTACAGCTAGATGGAATACGATTCGTCAATGGTTATTTTGTTAGTCTTTATTTCTTTCGCGAAGAAACAGATTCACCTGATTATTCTTAGTTCAAAAACGACTAAGCTATATGATACTAGCTGTTACCCACGACTTAGCTGGCTTTGTATATAAAGATTTACGTAACATTGTCCTCCCGGCGTGTCATAGAAGGCGCTGGCTCGCGTTAACCCCGTCGCCGTAAATCTGCTGAATTGCAGATCCCACGAGGGGGCACGGAATCTATTATACTTATTTAGTTTTTCATTGTTAATTATTTCGAATTTTTATTTCTCACTTCTGTCTCCGCTCTAATTAGGAAAATACCTTTTTTATTATTCATGTAATTTTAAATAAATAATAATAAAAAAAAAAAAACTTTTTTTTTTCGTCCGAACATATTTCTCGAAGAGCTAATATTATTTAAGTGGCGTATACTTTTAAATCTATAATATCCTCTACAATTTAATTTAGTCACGTTCTAGACGAGACGACGCAACTTTCTAAGCAGGCTTATCTATAGAAATATAATAAAAGTTTTGACTACAAATTAGCATGTATTACTTTTTTTAAATATAAGATAGTTTTTTTATTTTTGAATTGAATATTTTTCTAGGATACAACTAACATGTGAAGGAGACTCCTTCACATGTTAGTTAAATAATATCTATTAGTACATTTATTGATAGGAGAGGATATTCCTTTCATTTGCGACTATAAACTTTGATTGCACACGAAACTTTCAAAGTACCGAAAGAAAAAAGCGAATAAAGCTAAATTTCTCATGGGGAATTTCTAAAGTCAACATTGAGTATCCATATGTTGAATACTTAGTACAATACTTACAATGTATCGACTGATAAAAAGATAGTATATGCGTGCTAAGAAATACCTAATCTAATAATGCATTGATTATCTGTAATCAAATAATGTAAAACTATTGTTATGACGACAATGACGAGAGTAAAAGCTTATTGAATAGTTAATTAAATTCATTGAATTATTGCACTTTTTAAGTATTAACACACGCATTTTCATGTATTTACGTTTTAAAATCCATAATTCCACCGGGGGTAGTCGAGAATAATTTAAATAGCACATTTTGGTCATGAGTCTATAGGCTTCCTGTTTGAAAAGTTTGGATACCCGTAAGCATACAAGAGTTATAGAGAGTACAGATGGACAGACATATCTGACGATTCTATTTAGTAAATTCTATTTAGTAAAATATAATTTTCTTAAGGTTAAAAAGGTTAAGCTCTTACGATTCTTCAGATCAAAGTGATGTTTATCTGCAGAGAAAAAAAATCTTTATTGTTTATCTATATTTCTTATTATATTTCTTTTGTATATTTGAATATTTCGCTGCATATTATTATCCTGTTGTATTATTATTTTTTTTATTTTGAACAACAATTGTTGCAAATCTTATGTTTGTTATGGTTCACACCCCAAATGTGAAAAAATTTATTTATTGATTTTTTTATTTCTGTTTTGTGTTATCATATTACAAGTACACCTTTCTTACTTCAGAAACTAGTAGGTATTATAGTTTTATATACTTACATATGAGTATCAGGATTTCAGGCAAGTTTTAAAACTCTCTTTTGAATCTCCAGAATAAAGGCAATCTCTGCATTAAAGTTAGGACTGGAAACTTATACAAAGTGGTTATCGCTTACATAGAAAGGTTATGACAGTTCGAACAATTGTATGGTAAAGCAGATATTTGCCTCCAGCATCGTTCCTCTAGGACTATTCAACTCACAGAGAGTTAAGTAACGACGAGTAAGACGAGTAGTTGGATATCGTATCGGTAGGTAAAATTGGAGTTGGTATAGAAATATATTCAACAAACTTTTAAAGTTTTTCACTTATATAATCTGTTATTTTCTATAATAAACATTAAATATATTAGAATAGATAGTTTCTTTGGTATTTAATGTATTTTAAAGGTTTTGATATTGATTTAAATATTAATTTTACTTATAAAGAACGTTAACGATGTAATAGCACACTTCATTACTTTCTAATTACAGGTCCTCAGCTTAAAAACGCATTTATCAAAGTGTCATAACATTTCCAAGTTACCAAAGTATCTTGTTAAGATTATGTAAATAAAAAAATGGCTTGCATGGAATTTGATCCACTTGACAATTCCACTCTACTAGTAAAATAAAGCTTAAAAAAAGATAAGCTAAAGCTTAAAAAAAAAGATAAATTTTATGTGAGATAATTAAATTAGACCTTACTAACAAACTTTAAATATAGTAAACAAAATTACAGATACCTAATCATTTTTATTTAGTTTAAATTTTAAAAATGTTGGCCAGTATCAAAGAATTTAAATAAGATTTTGATTTATTTTTTATATTCAGATAAAAAGTTACAATATCTATACTATTCGAAATTATACTGATATATTTATTAAATTATATATTTATTTTAATATTGTATAACATTTTATATAATGGTATTTTGGATGCTATTTGGTATTAAAAAACATATTTCTCATTCCAATATATTGAAGTAACTATAATAATAAAAAATAATATTAATATTTTCATATTTTTTTTATTTTTTCCTATTATACCCATTCTTTATGAGTTTAAACAACATCTAAAATTATTGTATGGATAGATATATATTTACTTCTAAAGATTTTACGTATAACGTTACAATGTGATTTTAATGTAAAACATTAGTACACTTTATTGCTTTCAAATTAGAGACTCTTATATTAAAAAGACATTTATCAAAATTATAAAAGCTTTTGTAGGTTTCTCGAACGTATTTTGTTACGTCGTTAAGATGATGTTGACACATAAATAAATACAAACTGGTTTTTATAAAATATAATCTTACCTAAATGATAGAAAATTGTTTAAGTGTATTATATATTAGGAATATTTATTGATGAGAAGTTTAGAATACAAAATTGTACATAATCTGTTTATAAATGTAACTTGTCACTTATAAATTATGTTAAAAGTCGACCGGAGTAGTCTCAATTTTGATTTATTTTGAAAATTTTTTATCTTTATATATTGTTGTTATATACGTTCTTCTTAAGAAAACTCGATTCCAAAAATATTTTTTATCAAGAACTCAATAATCTCTTAAATATTAGAACCCAACTGAAATGAAAAACTTTGTGACCAAAATAAAATGTTGATCACATAATTTGAGTAAAATGTCACGTACAAGACCAGACGACGTGAGAATTTAAATGAATATATATTTCTAAAGGAATACCGTATACTTTTGAAAACTATCAAAAGAACTAAAACTATTCATATTCATTCGATGCATTCATTTACATTTCATTCAATCTTCAACAGTTAACCGTGGTGTAAATCAATCTCTATAAAATTGTAGATTGCGATGTCCAATTGTGAAAAAAAATACAGTAAAATTATATAATGCAGCCATCAAAAAAAACCAAAATGCAATATACTGCGAAAAATATATACTTGTATATGCTCCGAAAAAAATAATATTAGTTATTATTCAATTTATAATAATAATCCATAACCAATTAGGAAAGTCAATGTCATTTTTGATTATTTTATTAATACCTCCAAAAGAAAATACATTGTAAATATTTAAATTCTATTAGTTGGTTTTTTGATATAATTTTGTATTTGATTTATTTTTCATCTTGTCTCTCATGTGTTGTTGAATTTTCTACATCTATCAGTTATGTCCTTCGCCAATCTTAAGAAAGGATTCTACCGTTCTTAACAAAAGGGTACCAATTATCAAACCTAGTTAAATATAAATTAGTAATAACTATATTAAAAATATACTTTTGTATTCAAGGATATAAATATAAAATTTTATATTGCTTTAATAATAAAAGATTTTCAAGTCTGCTAATTTTAAATCGAATTTTATAGTAAACTAGCAGACCCGGCCACGCGTTGCTGTGACTATGGTTTTTGTTATATTACATTTTAGTAAACTATTAAAGTGGTAACGATAAGAAAAACATATGCAATTAGAATAATAAAAAAAGTATTTGCAATAAAATAATATAACGACTATGAATTGAGATGAAAACTATCCTTTTTTTAAGTCTGATCAAACTGCACGTGGTGTGAAAATTTTATTAAAATCGGTTAAGTAGTTTAGGAGTCCATCGCGAACAAACAATAATTTATATATATTAAGATTTATTTATGAAAGTAATTGTAAGAAAAATTGTATTTAGACTTAAGTTGCTAGTTGCAAATCTGTTTTGGCTTACTTCTTCATATTTAATTAAAATTATATTAATTTTAATAAATATCATTTGCTTTTATTTTCCTTTTCAAATATATTTTGTATAAGTTGTGCTTTATTATTTATTTCGTTCAAACCTTTGTCATATTTATTTAATGTAGTGTTAAAATAAGTTTGTATCTGCGATAGTTAGTTATTCTTCTGTTTAGAGTAAACATGAATCGTTATTCATTGAGTAAAAAGTCACGTTTTGAATATGATGAGAATTATAAATGAACCTCTTTTCCTTCAGAACATATGGAATACATAGTGAATATATAATAAAAATAACGTAATTATATACATATATAAAAATATTATATATATCTATGGGTGCATCATTAGTAAATAAATAAATTATTTGTAATAATGTATCACAAACAGAAAACGAAATTAAACAAGAAATAATGAAATATATTCTGAGGTGAAAATACTAAACAAAAATATGCATCAAATCGGACAAATGCAGTAGTAAATATGAAATTGAATTCAGGTTTGAGTAAAGGTTGCAGCCGTTGTTGTTAAGAGTTATTCTATTAAAAAATATTCTATAATTATTACAATAAACCATATGGATACGGGTTAATAGTATTTGTTAAATATTTCCAAAACCATAAAATATAACATACTTGTCGCAAACAGAACCGGGTGTAAACGTAAATTATTTGTAATAAATGTTGTAAAATATTCTAAGCTAAAAATGGACTAATTAAAGAGATGCAATCATCGCGCAGTACTTTAGAAGAGTACTTGCTTATGAATTATGATATAGCTCTATAGTGTAAGTGAGTTACACTTATTGTATTTGAGACGTACATATAAGCCAATTTAAGTATGCCTTCAATTTAAGTTAAGTATGTATGAGTATGCATATGTAATGCACTCATTGAATGAAATAACTCTTATAATTTGATTAGTAATTTGATTAATTCAATAACATAATAATTATTAAAATGTACCGTAAGTATTAAAACATTATTAAGAACTTAAAACATAACACACGGAGGACTTAGATATAAAATTAGGGTGTCATTATGTATCCTAATCAAAAGGATATTACTTTAATTATTCTGCTATATCTTTATAAAATTAAGTTAAGTTTGTGTAATCGCTTGATTTAAGAACATTCTTCAACGCTATTCTTATTAATTTACCATATTATAATATAACTTACATAAGTTATATATTGAAACACTAATAAATATTTTACAATTAAATTATCAATATTTATTTCATTATTCTTCTCTTATGGTTGATAAATTAATATAAATTTACTAATCGCATTTTAATATTTATTAATATCATAGTGAATCAAGCAGAACCAAACGTCTGGAATATGAAACATTCTTAACAAAGTAAAATATTGGCTAACCTAACCCAAAAAATTCTGAATTCACTTCAATTTCAATACGTGTACGTGAAAAATCTCTTGAAACCTATTTTTAAATCACATAAAGTTACCAATACAATAACAAATATTTTATATTAACATTATTCATTATAAAATAAAAAGAAGACAAAGTAGTATTTAGTAAAGTATATTAAATCTTGAGAACATTAAATAAACTAAGAAATTAAAACTTTAAAAAATATATAAAATATTTAATACATTAGCTATTTTATTGTAAAATTAACCGTTACAACATTTAATTATTATACAACTTTAGGGGAAATAACTAGTCTCAGAAGTTTTGCTGTTATAGAAGGATGGAGGGAGTACAGAGAATTGGATTAAAGAAAAAATGATAATTAAATGAACAGCCAGATCGGCGCTTTCCTATTTCGTAGTGAATAGTGGGTATTAAGCTTTTTTTTCGAGTAAATCCCATTTGTGTAGTATAAAAAATAGATCAATAAAAATAAATCTCTTAAAGTAGATCAAAATAATAAATGACTTACAAAAAGTAGATAAAGGATTATTTTGAAGTATCCTTCTGGTAGATAATGATTATAAGAGTGTATAAAAGAACTACTAACTTAAGTAGTATTTGGCCTATACGTTACGTATACTTCTATTATACATGCAAATGTCTGTGGGAATAAATATTTAAATGTAATGTATGTGTATGTGTAGTTAGGTTAGGTTAAGTTATATATATTAGTAAGGATATATATATATATATATATATATATATAGGTATATGTACGCCAGAATGAGCACAATTACGTTGTAATAATTGAGAAGTTGGCTTGTCTGTAGGTTCATTATTGTCTCTGGAATCATAGTTTTAGGATTAGCACGAAATAAAATAACAATTAACCAATAACTATATAATTAAATTAATAATTTTGAAAACATTAATTAAATGATGGTAACAAATAATAATTTAACAATTTTTATAAATTAATAATTTTGATAATATTGTAATTGTAATAAATTGTCTTAAATTTTTAATTCTAGCTTTTATATAGGTCGTCCTTTCTACACACAACCTGATTCATTGAATGACACCTGTTGTTACCCTTTTGTCTTGCTCCTGCTTGACACCTGGTATGACGTCATTTTTAGTTGTTTACTTTATTTTTAATGATTCCCGCCGACATATATACGTTCTTATTTTTACGTAAAAATCACGGAACCTTTTTGGATTAAATTTAATATTTTGAATATTTAATACATCAGAAGAATACGTGAAATGGAAAAAGAATTAACCATAAAAGATAAATAACCGAAATTAGATGAAAAACTATTTTTTGTTGAATGAAGTGACTTGTTGGCTTTTTCACTTAAATTTAATCTGAGATAAAAATATTTAAAGTCTAGTCTTTGCTTGAACAGCGTTGAAAAAGGCACTTGCAATAACTATTTATCTTATCTCTCATCTTTAAATTAATATTCTAACTAAACTGTCATAATAGTAAGAATATAATACCATAATAAACAGAAGAAACGAAAATCTATATTATATACAATTTATAAACAATATAATAAACTGTGACACAATGTGAGACAATGGACAATCACTT
Source organism: Melinaea menophilus ssp. n. AW-2005 (assembly GCA_918358695.1). Lineage (NCBI taxonomy): Eukaryota > Metazoa > Arthropoda > Insecta > Lepidoptera > Nymphalidae > Melinaea > Melinaea menophilus. The sequence continues at coordinate 15,134,313 of OU911049.1, forward strand.
CATGCAATGAAATATATTTTATAATTTTTTTTTTAAGTTAATCATAAATAAGTAAACAACCTCCTAGTATAATATTTCCAAAACAGACAAAACGATTTGTTTTACAGAAATTAAATACAAATTTTAAAACAATAGAGGTCTTATTATTATTATTATATATTATCAATTCAGTCTTTTAAATAAAAAATAAAGATAATTAAAAACTGAAATTGGAATGAAATTGGAATAAATTACAGGCTCCAGGGTTCTTAAAAAACCGACTAATTAATGAGGTTCAAGAAGGTACAGCCTCACTATAACTTTACTTCATTTACTTGCAGTAATTGCTATTTGATGTGAATTGTAATATAATATAATATAATAATGGTGTAAGAAAGGTAATGCATGAAATACTATATGAAATTTATTGATTTTGTATTAATATATTTTTACGAGATTTCAAATATTGACATATTTAAATATGACTGAAACCGAAATTGCGACAAAAAAATCAATATTATAATATATTGTAACGTAATTTCGAGTACAAATGAGGTTTAAAGTGGTTAGAAAAATAGCGTAAGTATAAATAGCACACCATATTAATAAAAATATAATTAGTTAATATTATCCAATACCTCGAACTATAGCTCGTGGTATATTATCAGATAATATGTTATCAGATTTATTCTAGAAAGAAACTATGTTATAATAAATACACTTTCTTACTACATTTGTTTTAGGATTCAATTAACCTTGAATTTTATTCACTGATTTTAATTTTTCTGTGGTACAAAATGCTCTTGGGCTCTACAGACTCGCTAAGTCCCTATTTAATGTTATTGTTTAGTTTAAACTTTTAATTCCGTCCTAATGACACAAGCCTTATACTAATAATCAATCACAAATTATTTATGGCATCTAAAACGCAAGAAAGAGAAATCCGGATTGTATAGGAATCAACTTATATATATGTGTGTGTGTAAATGGGCACGTTACAGACAAAACGATAGCAGCATTTTAAATGAATCTACTTTTATTTCAGTAACTAAGAGATGCAGCTTCAGAAACTTATTTTAAATTTTCGACTATAACAAAGGTCTCAATAAGCATACTTACTGTTTGAATAATTTATTATTATAGTAACACAATTCTCACAAAGGCTTGTAACATATTTATTTGTCCAAATGTATGTTTTTATTTAAATACCATCAAAGATTCGCTCTCCTCCACATGTCAATCAATTAGTATTAACCAGTTTATTGGTGAATAGGCATGTTTGGGTAAAAATAAAATATAATTCACAATCTATTTGGTCTTAAGAATACGAAAAAGGGTTAAGCTTTTAAGATTCTTCAAATCAAAGTGTCTTGTAGATATAAAAGTATCAAAATTTTTTTTTGTTTATTCTTTCTATCTTATATCTGAACTATTGTAATATTTTTACATTATTACTATTTTATTTACATAATTTTAGTAAATGTATTTGATTTAAATTTTATTTTATCTGATTCGTATTACTAGTGTGCTACATCAGCATTTAAAACCCCACTAGTTTTTAATTTATATACTCGTATATCAAGATTTCAACCAAGTTCCGAATCTCCAGAGTAAAACCATTCTCACCAGTAAAGTTATATTACTACGAACTTAGATAACACGGTTATGGCATATATAGAAAGTTTGTGACACTTCTAACAATTGTATGTTATAGCAGGCATTTGCTTCCAGAATCGTACTTTTGGGGCTAATTAACTCAACAAGAAATACTTTATGTTACTGATATAAATTAAGTTTAAATTTTAAATATTATCAAATATTATTAAATATATTGTGGCAACGACAACAAACCAGTTATAACAAATTTAACATATATTTAATATTCCTGATAATCAAAGGAAAGTTACACTCAAATGGATTGTTAAATAATATTTGATATCACAAAGAATAGTTACCAAAGAATAAAGAACAATAATTGGCGAGCATTTATTGTTATTGAAAAATAATTAATTCATATTCTGTTTGTATGATTATCACAATAAATAATAATGATTATTAAAATGATACTCAAGTGACAAAATGTTTATAATAATCAACATATTTGGCAGTCGTCAGGTTAACTGAAAAGCTTTTCTTAGTACTCTTTTTCATGCTCGCTAATAATGGTATCAGCCACTTAAAACTCATCTAATATTTCAATGTTCAGACTTAACACTTTCACTGCCAGCTCCGTAGCGTGTACGGAGACGCAAGTTTCACCCCGTGTTTCACCCCAGGGCCGTAGCATGTACGGAGCAATTAAAAGTCAATTTTTTATAGTATTTAATTGGCTCAACATTTTTTTTACTATTTTTCCGTTTATTTAAAAGCCTTTATGCAAACGTTTATATGAAAAATTGAAACAGCACACAGGGCTCAATTTCTGAAAATCTGGTGGCAGCGAAAGTGTTAAGCGCTGACATTAGTTTAATTAATATTTACTTACACCAAACCTTCCAATAATATTCTTCAAATTAAAAATAATATTAATTTATACAGTATACTAATACGATGTAATAACAACGTAATAAACTAAAAGTGTATGTAATCTTTAGTAAATTATTAAGATTTATAATAAGTATTCATAAAACTATTTTTTTTTTCTAAACTATTCTTTAAGGATTACAACTTATTTTGGCATTACGATGCGGAGAAAACCAAGAAAATATTTAGGACTATGTAATAAGAGTTATTACATAGGGTTAATCTTTTTCTCTCAGTTATTCAAGGAGTTGAAATCTTAGGAAAAAGGTAATATAAAATAATTGGTAAATATGTTAACTAAACTTAACCGATTTGAACGTCGTACTACTCCTTACTACGAGGCTACAAAATATGTATGCTGTAACTACTGAGCTAGCTGCTCCAAAATTTACTGTATTCAATAAATTAATCATATATACATACTTCTATATTATATATTTCAAATGGTAATAATAAGTATAGTAAATTTGATTCATAGTTAAAAAAAAAGTCTCCAAAATAATAGTCATCTAAATCTAAACAAAAAAACTTGGTGCGAAGTGGCTATTATTCCAACTGTTGAATTTCGTCCTTTGAAGTTGGTAAAACCCTACCTCAAAAAATAAAGTAAGTCTTTGTGATAACAATTCTACCTCAATGTAAATTTAGGGCAGTTCAATGTAGTGAATTTAGGGAAGTTCAATGACATTGTTCAAAAATTATACTATTAAAATAGCAATTATTAAGTGTTTTTTTATTAATTTAGCAACTCAAGTATATTTGGTGAAAAAATTTACTTTACATGTTAAAATATATAATATAAATTTAAGTAGCATCAGAACGAATTATATATATATATATATATATATATATATATATATATATATATATATATATATGTCTTGAATTGAGTACACTTGAATAGACTTCAGTACTTGTATTCACTATTTCAACGGGTTTGAACTCTGTTTTTGTAGATGAAAATATTGAATAGTAGATTAGTACCAACAAAAATAAATATTTATAAACTGTATTACATAAAGGACTTTTCTTAAAGACTAAAAAGTGACTCTGTTCTTTGTAGACCTAAGATTCGAACTCTACATAAGAGCATAAAAATAAACATTAGTATGAATATTTACTAAAGAGTCTTAAACTGTATATTTAATCAAACTTATGGTATTCTTATCAGTTTTTTATAAATACAAGATAATTTATATATATACATAAATCAAATTGTAAATAAACTCGAAGTTTTCGAAAACGATTCAGCTAATAATATATACATTTATAAAATAATTTTTCCTTTATTTTTTTTAAAACTCCTTTAAAAAAATATATAAAGAAACTTAAAATTTTTCAAATTGTGTTATTATATTGTTCCTAGATAACCACACTAACAGTCAACTAAGTTTTGAATGTTACAAGTCTTTAGTATACGAGAAATATTGGCAGTTAACGGTCATTACAGAAAAACTTGAAGAAATGGCTATAATAAACCTCATAAGTACTCCACGTGTCACGAGCTCTCACACCAATCATTTTTATTGTCTGACCTATAAACTAGACTATTCTAAAACTTGTTTAATAAACCTTAATAGTCTAAAACTTTTTTTTTCACTTCAGAATATATGTAGCAGATACGACAGAGCCAGCGGTAAACATGAAATTGAATTTAAGTTTTGATTGAAAGTTTTTTTTTTTTTTTTTTTTTATATACTTTCTAGGTTAATGCTTGACTACATTCCACCTGATGGAAAGTGGAAATGTAGTCTTAGATGGTAAAGCGCATTAACTTAGTAACCTATTCACTCTTCTCTTGAAGACGCCCACATTGTATTCGGACGGAAAAACCGACGCAGGCAAGCTGTTCCAGTCCTTCGCTGTGCGAATTAAAAAAGACGAAGCAAAGTGCTTCGTTCGGACAGGGGGAATGTCCAAAACGTAAGGATGGAAACCTGCCGTGCGTCGGGACGTCCTGTGATGGAAGGGGGCGGAGGAATTAAGTCGTGTAATTCCAGCGCACACTCACCAAAATGTATCCTATAGAATACTGAGAGGCTAGCAATTCTACGCCTGTGTTCAAGGCTGTGGAGGTTGGCTTCTACCCATTCGGGATCGCCTATAAGCCTCTTTGCTCGCCTCTCAATTGAGTCCAGAACCGCAATTTTTTTTTTTTTTTTTTTTTTTTATTTTTGTGTAAGAGGAGGGCAAACGAGCTGGCGGGTCACAGATGGACGTGATCACCGCCGCCCATAAACTCTTGCAACATCCGAGGACTTACAAGAGTGTTGCCGGCCTTGTAGGTGGGAATAAACGCCTTTTTTGAAGGTACCCATGTCGTGCCGATCTGGAAATACCGCCGAAGGTAGTTCGTTCCACAAGCGAGTGGAACGTGGAAAAAATGACCTTGAGAACCGCACAGTGGAGGATCGCCACGTATCCAGGTGGTAAGGATGATATTGGAGGCGATGGCGCGCTGTGCGGTGATGAAATTCGGCGGCAGGCATCAGATCGAATAGTTCTTCGGAACACTCCCCGTTGTAAATGCGGTAGAAGACGCACAAAGAAGCCACGTCTCTACGCAATGCCAGAGAGTCCAGCCGTTCGCAGAGCACCGGGTTCCCAACAATTCGAACGGCTCTCCGTTGTACGCGGTCAAATGGTAGAAGCTGATATTGGGGTGATCCGGACCAGAGATGAGAACAGTACTCCATGTGAGGCCGGACCTGCGCCTTATAGAGCGCAAGTCTTTGGCCAGGTTTGAAGTACTGCCTCGCTCTATTGATCACTCCCAATTTCTTCGAGGCCAACTTGGCCTTGCTCTCCAGATGACCACGAAAGTGACAGTCGCTCGAAATGTCGAGACCCAGTATTCTGATACTTGGCGAGGCATTAAGAGGAGTGCTCTCGAAGAGCGGTGATACGACAAATGGGGTTTTCTTAGTGGTAAACGCGCAAACTTGTGTCTTTAGGGGATTGAACTGAGCGTGATTCAGTTCACCCCACTCAGAGACCATCCCCAAGGAGGTCTCTATAGAAGACACAAGTTTCTTTCGGCACTCGTCGACGTTTTCCCGAGAGAGACCTGCACGGCCGGAATATACCGCATCCCCAGTGCTGTCATCCGCATAACAATGTATGTTGGAGATATCCAACATATCATTGATGTGCAGGAGGAACAGAGTTGGGGATAGCACGCAGCCTTGGGGTACACCAGCGTTCACGGGCTTGGGGTCCGAGCAAAAACCGTCGAGAACGACCTGTATGCTCCGCCCAGTGAGGAAGCTGGTGATCCACTTGCATAAACTCTCGGGAAGCCCATAGGAAGGTAGCTTCGAAAGAAGCCCCTTGTGCCATACACGATCGAAGGCTTTCGCCATATCCAGACTAACTGCCAGACCCTCTCCCTTACTTTCAATAACAGCTGCCCAACGGTGCGTAAGATATAACAGAAGATCACCAGCCGATCGACCATGGCGAAAGCCATATTGCCGGTCATTGACCAACTGGTGATCCTCGAGGTAGGTTAGGAGCTGTTTATTGATAATGCTCTCCATTACTTTGGAGAGCAGAGAGGTAATGGCGATAGGCCTGTAGTTAGCTGGATCCGAGCTATCACCTTTTTTAGGGATCGGATGGACAAGGGCACGCTTCCATGAGACCGGGACTACGCCTTTAAGGTAGGAATATCGAAATAGACGCGTTAGCACTGGAGTTAACTCAGGGGCACACGTTCGTAGCACCAATGGAGAAATGCCATCCGGCCCACTCGACTTATGAACGTCCAAGGAAAATAGAGACTGCCTAATAGTTTTCTGCCTAAAAACTATTTCCGGCATTGAGCTCTGACACCGCGGGATGATAGGCGGTGTCTTCCCCTGGTCGTCCAAAGTCGAGTTGGAGGCGAAAAGAGTGCCCAAGAGATCGGCTTTCTCTTTTGCCGTGTGGGCCAGAGAGTCATTCCCCATGTGCAACGGCGGTAGGGAAGGCTGGCTAAAGTTGCCCAGAGTGGCCTTTGAAAGCGCCCAAAATTTGCGCGTGCCAGGCGGGTACTTTGCCAGCTGATCCCCAATTTTGACGACATGCTTAAACTTTGCTCTAGCGATTTGCCGTTTGAAGAATCTGGAGGCACGATTATATTTCCTCTTCAGTACTCTAGAGTTCGAATCCTTAGTGACTAACGCATTGGCCCAAGCTTGATAAGCCTGCCGTTTGCCAGCTGCTGCAGCCCTGACAGACGCATCAAACCAAGGCCGCGATCTGCCACCAAGTGGTACCACAGAGCTTGGTACAAATAGTTCCATGCCCTGTAGTATCACATCAGCTACAGCCGCAGCGCAGTCACTAGGATCATCGGAAGGGAAACAAATCGGCCCCCATGGGTAGGATGCAAAGAAGGACCGCATTCCATCCCAATCCGCTGACTTGTAGTGCCAAACGCGTCGAGTCGCAGGTGTTGTGCGACCCGAACGTTGAATGGGCACTACACTCCGTACCAGACAATGATCAGAGGACCCTAACGGAGCCTCGACAGTGACCTGGTACTTTCCGGGATGTGTAGTCAGCAGAAGATCCAACAAAGAGGGCATATGGCTGTCCACATCCGGTAGACGAGTGTGCGTCTTGACCAATTGGAACAGACCATTTGCCAGAGCAAAGTCAAACACAGATCTCCCCGCGTAGTCGGTGGCACGTGACCCTAACCAATCGTCATGGTGCGCATTGAAGTCACCGAGGACTACGACTTCGGCGGAGGGAATCTGTGAAAGCAGATCGTCAATCTTCGCCTGAACATGGCCCAAGAGTTGATCCGTTTCTGCATTACCACTATGGGACCTGTAGAGGCACGCGTAGACTCTGACATGGTCGTCCATGACCACGCGCAGCCAGAGTACAGACAGGTCCCGACCTTCAAAAACCTGAAGGCGACGGTAGCAGATATCCTCCCTTACGAACACAGATACCCCGGCGTGTGGTATAAAATGGTGTTCTAGATTATACCCGGGGTATGACAAGTACGCTGTGTCGCTAGGTTGAGATATCTGCGTCTCCGTCAGAAATAACAAGGCCGGCTGCGCCGTCTCTAGATGATAGTGGACGGCGTTCAAGTTGGAATGAAGTCCCCGGATGTTGCAAAAGTCCACATTTAGAGTGGGTCGGGGTGCCGCTGCGTTGACTCGTCGTTTGCCCTCAAAAAACACAAAAGGCGACACTTTGCCCGCCCCAGATACGACGGGCAGCCCGAGCAAAATCCGAGAATTATTTCCCCGATTTTGCTCGGGGAGGGGGTCCCCGGCTTCATCAAAGCCGGTACCCTCCTGGGGTATTTTTCTTTCCGGCATCGCTTTCATGTTTTATGGCGTGGGGGGGGGGGGGGGTTGGGCTTCCGGATTCTGTCACTCACCGACGGAACATAACCAAATGAATTTGGTTACTACGCGTCGGTCTTCTGTGAGAGGGTGGTCCTTCCCCGGTCGAGCCAGCCCAATACGAGCTGCAGTCAGATAACTACAGCTAGGCTCTACCACCTAAAGATGAGACTTTGCGGCACCAGCGAATATGTGACCACAGTACTCTACACACGACCGGATCTGTGCTTTGTATAATACAAGAAGCTGTCCCGGTGTAAAGTACTGACGGACCTTCGCAAGAACGGCAAGCTTCGCTGCAGCTGCTCTTGCTCTGGACTCAATACACCGACCAAAGTTGAGGTTCGAGGAAATCTCTAAGCCTAACAACTGTAGCCGGTCACTGTATTCCAAAGATACACTCTGGAAAGTAGGAGCCAAGGTGAAAGGGCTCCTTTTGGCGGTGAACAGACACTGCGTTTTGGTGGCGTTGAATTTGACAAGATTGGCATTGCCCCATGCGGAGACTGAGTGAAGTTTGTCACCCAAACGTTGCACTATGGCTTCTCTTTCTGACTGTACTTGATCTCTACTAGCCTGACTACTCGGCAGGTATCTTTCTACAACTGTGCTGTCGTCTGCATACCCATAGATACCGGGCTTCAGCAGATCGTTGATGTGCAGCAGGAAAAGAGTTGCAGAAAGAACGGACCCCTGAGGCACTCCGGCATTAATTGTCAAGGGTTCCGAGGAAGACCCGTTGACAACTACTCGGAGAGATCTCTGGTTGAGAAAGTCCGTTACCCAGCCGATCAGACCAGGAGATATGCCGTACGCTGAAAGCTTGCTTATAAGGCTCGCATGCCAGACCCTGTCAAATGCCTTCGAGACGTCCAGAGAGACGGCGACCGCTTCTCCGTTCTTCTCGATGGCCTCGCCTAAAACGTGCGTAGCATACACTTAAAGGTCCCCAGTGGACCTATTTCGGCGAAACCCGTACTGTCGGTCACTGAGGAGATCGTTACCTTCAAGGTACGCTAGAAGGCGCGTGTTCAATACACGCTCCATAATCTTGCAGAGTATGGAGGTGATTGAAATTGGTCTATAATTGGCAGGATCAGCACGGCTGCCTTTTTTGGGCACTGGTTGCACGTTTGCAAGCTTCCAGGATTTCGGCACTATTCCAGTCTTGAAAGAGAGGCGATACAGACGTGTCAATACAGGAGACAACTCAGCTGCGCACGTCTTCAGCAGAATGGCTGGTATACCATCAGGACCACTGGCTTTATTCACATCAAGACGACACAATACTCTCCATACCTCTTTGTTGGTGATGCGGATTTCCGGCATCGAAATACCGCAGTGAGGAAGACGTGCTGGAGAAGCATTGCCAGTGTCTAGATGCGAATTATCAGCGAACAGAGAAGCAAATACATTCGCTTTCTCTGTCGCTGTATAGGCCAAAGATCCATCCGGCTTCAGAAGAGCAGGCAGTGAGGGTTGGCAGAAGTTCGACTCGATCGCTTTGGCAAGAGACCAGAAAGCTCGACTGCCAGTAGGTCTGACAGAGAGCTTTTCGCCATTCTTAGCGATTCGATCGCGTCGAGCCTTCCGTAATGCCTTTTTATAGGACTTGGCAGCTTGGTTAAAGGCTCTCTTCTTTGAACGTACATCCGGAGCTTTGCGGCTTCGAGCATCAGCCCAAATGAGGTATGCCGAATGTTTGCGATCTTCAGCACGACCACATTCGGCATTAAACCATGGGCGAGCTTTGCCACCGATGGGTACGTCAGTAAAAGGAATGAAATACTCCATTGCCTGATGCACCACATCGGTTATAGCGCCCGCGCAACTCGACGGATCCAAAGAAGAGAAGCAGACCTGCCGCCAAGGATAAGATGCAAAAAAGTGACGCATCTCATCCCAATCTGCTGACTTGTATTTCCATACTCGCCTAACACCATGTGGTTCGAAAACAGGTGGGGAATATGTAAACACAGATTTCACCAGACAGTGATCGGAGGTTCCCAAGGGGGAGGTGTCCTCAACACTATACCTGTCCGGATCAGTTGTCAGCAGAAGGTCCAGGCAATTGGCTGTATGGCCTACTACATCTGGTACCCTTGTCGCTTGCCTCACCAGCTGAAAGAGGTCGAAGGATAACGCAAAATTCCGCGCTTCTCTTCCAGCATGGTCGGTCTTCTGGTACGGGAACAGCCAGTCCTGATGACAGGCATTAAAGTCCCCCAGAAAGACGAGCTGCGCTGAAGGATACTGATGTAGAGCCAAATCAGCAGCCTCACCGAGATGCTCAAATAATTTAGTTGTCTCCTGGTCACCGCTGTGCGAACGGTAAACACAGGAATACAGGATTTTTTCGTTTCCTGTGTCTACTAAAACCCATAGGGAAGAAAAAGTGGGGTCTTCAAGGTGACGGAGACGCAGGATACAGAGGTCGTTCCGCGCGTACACACAGACCCCGGCACGCGAGCGAAAGTTGTGCTCTAACGAGTAGCCGTGATAATCCAGGTACGCAGTGCTCAAAGGACATTGTATCTGCGTCTCCGTCAAAAAGAGCAAGTGCGGTTGCTCTGTCTCTAGGTGGTGGTGGACAGGTTGGAGATTAGAGTGCAAGCCCCTGATATTAGTGAGCTGCACTTTGAATGAGGAGGAGTGCAACCGCTGTGAAAACTTGATCTTTTTATTGGCCTTTTTCATAAAAAAAAAATTAAAAATAAGAGTGAATAGGATGAGAAATGGCAGTTGAACGAGGCGGTACGCATCGAACCCGACGTCAAAATTGGTGATATCATGCCACTGGGAGGCTAGTCTGGAGACTGCGGGGACGCCCGAACCCCCCCAGGGATCGCCACCGGGCCTCCTCGTCTGGTCGCCAACCAGCACGATGGAGCCACCCTGGGATTTTTCGCAGCTGGCGGGGCAGCCTTTCGTGGGTGGCTGACCCACTAATTGGGCCCCCAACTATCTGCGGGCGGCCAGCGGAAAGCCGTCGCTTCGGATCCCGCTACCCTCCTCGACTAGACACCCGACACAATAAGCACCAACTCAACGCCAAACCGGTTCGCCAACGCAACGCAACTGTTCAGACCCATTTCCCATATAGACGGCTTCATCGAACAACGTGCCGGAACACGACTAGGTCGCTTTGCGACACGACTTTGTCCGATGGGTGGTAACCTTGCCGGTGACCTGATGTTATGGTCTACCACCGAAAAAAAGTTACAAGGATTTTGAGTTTTTTTATTTGAATTTATCCCTATTTGTAACAATAAATTATATAGGTTAATAAAAGTTCTCAAATATTATATATGCAATTAATAAAATATAATAAAAATACACGCACCTGCCATCAAATCTGTAAACTTGTAAGGTGTTTTAACCATAAATTATTTGTTATAAATTCTGTAAACTTACTTTTAGTTTCTTAACAAACCGACTACTTAAACGACGGCTTGTGTTTAATTAAAAATATTAATATGTATCCTAACACAAAAAGAATTTACTTCAATTATTGTACTATTTCTCTATTAAATTAATTTTAGAATTGTGAAAAAGTGTAATTGTTTCTTTAATGCTTAAATTGTTAGGACTTTCTTAATCACCATCTCATAGTAAATTACTTAAATATTAAAAAAAAAAAATTACAACAAAGTTAAACATATATTTTTTTGTTATTCGACTTATATTACTATTAGATATTTATTTATATCCTTATAGCAGTACTAAACAAACCATGAAACATTTTTACCAAAACTAAATTTGAGCAACCCATGAGAGTAAAAGTCACGTGTCAACTGAAACGATATGAAAATTTCAGAATTAATTTCTTTAGAGTATACATAATGCTTTTAAAATTAAATTAATCTCTGTGAAATGAACACTCATTAAATATTTTTTTTATTTTTCGATTTAAGAAAAAATGCTCAAATATAAAAAATAAGTTGTCAGAAGTTTTGCTGGTAAAGGTCGAGAGCGTACAAAGAATTAAATTGCCCACAAAATAATAATTACTTGAACTGAACAACCAGCGCCCCCCATTCCTTAGTGGCTAGTAGTTATTAAATTTTTTTTGTAGTATAGAATAAAATATATTTTCCTGGTTTAACAAAAAGAAAAAAATTGAAACCAATGGTCACAATTTATTCTCTCACATTCGCCAGGTCGTCCTTTTAAATCTCAAAATACTACTTAAGCTCTTCCTAAGTACTAGTCTTGACAGAAGTTTCTCTTATTGAAGTTTATGCGCCTATGCCAGTGTTTGAACTTTTGTGGTAAGGATTTGTTTTAAATCATGGTGCATCTGGTGGCCAAAAAATCTAATATTTTTTTACGTCTACGAGGGTCAAACTGAAAGTTCTTAGAAAATCAAAAACTAAGCATTCTAGCAAGTTATTAGTTTTATTGTAACTTTTCAAAATAGCGTCTATTTACATCAATACATCGCTGCATTCGATGGAACCATTGAGAAAAGCACCTTGCCCACTCGGCCTTAGGGGTCTCTTCGACGGCATTTTGAAACGCAGCCACTGCTTATTCATCGTCTATAAAACGTTTTCCTCGAAGTTTTTCTTTTATTTTCGGAAATAAATAAAAATCGCAGGGTGCGAGGTCGGGGCTATACGGCGGGTGACCCAGTAATTCCACATCTGAGGTCACCAAATAGTTGATCGTTTGCCTGGCGGTGTGTGACGAGGCATTATCGTGATGAAGGAGGATCCTGCTGCGAGGTCGTTTCTCTCGAACTTTTTCCAAGACAAGTGGCAAACAATTGTTAGTATACTATTCTGCATTAACCGTTTTCTGATCCTCTAAGACTACTGTCGCGTAATGACCTGTCTTTCCGAAGAACGAGGCCACCATCTTTTTTCCAACACTTCGACCTCTCTTCACTTTAGTTGGCAACTCTTCGGAAGGGAACACCCACTGAGTAGACTGTCTTTTGGTTTCCGGATCATAACAGTAAATCCAGCTTTCGTCACCCGTTAGTATGTCGAACACAGCATTAGAGTCACCTCCGTTAAATTTTTGGATCATTTCTCGGCACCAATCAACACGGCGGAGTTTTTGAGCCTCGGTCAAATTATGCGGTATCCAGCGGGCACAAAGTTTCCTGACCGCTAAATGTTCATGGAGGATTTTGTGCACTTGACTCATACCTATGCCTAGACTTGTCCGAATCTGCTGATAGGTCACTCTTTTGTCAGTCTCTATCATACGCCGCACAACACTGATGTTATCTTCAGTCGTCGCTGTAGAAGGCCGTCCCTCACGCAAATCATCGGTGAGATTAGTTCGACCACGTTTGAATTCATTAAACCAGTTGTAAACTGTGGCACGAGATGGGGCTTCATCGTGAAAAGCCAATCGAAGTCTATCATAACTTTCTTGTTGACTTAAATGACATCAAAAGTCATAAAAAATCATTGCACGAAAATTTTCTCGGCTTAAATTCATTCTGACGTGCACAGATAATTTTCAATTTGCCGCCAAATCGTAAAACAAATGACAAATTAATGAAATGTACACTCAATAACATTGGTAAAGAGTTCTATTTTCAAAATTTAAACTATTTTTTTTAATATAATGCTTTTAAGTGGCCAGTTCTAAAAACTTTCAGTTTGGCCCTCGTATCATAGACGCAAAAGTTAGAATGCATGGTGGAGTATATTGTAATTTTGTTGATAAGGATATATAAACAGATATGTATATCATCTGTAACTTTCATCCAAAAATACGACACCTTTTTATATGAAGTTTCATATTTTGTATATAGATTATGAAAATAAAATGGCAAAAAAATATTTTATATTATTATATTATTAATAACTATAATTCTCAACCGATAAGTTAATGAAATTAGGTAAAGATTTATGTTTACTTTTTGAACGAAGTTGCTTATTAGCTTCCGTAATAATTTTTTTTCGAGCAAAAAATTTCAAGTCCAGGCTTTACCTAAAAAGCGGTAGCGAAGGTACCTGCAATTTTATAATAACCAGTAGGTTATTTCTAATAGCCAGTACGTTTTCTTACTACTGGAAGTATCCAGTAGTAAGAAATATTATCCTATCGAATATACATATATGAAGTAATAACAATTTAATAATTAAATATATATAATTAAATTATATATAAATTAATTAAATATATATGCAGGCCCTTCGTAAAATTATTTTACTCAGTATAAAAAAAAAATCTTAATTAGCTTTACAAAAACTATCTAAACTTCAATAATAAAACTGACTGTTTTTTTTTTGTTTGCTAAAATCTTTTGCATTTGCATGGTACTAAGCGAAAGTAAACCCCCGGTCAAAAGCTAGTATTTTAATATTCTCCAGCACTCTAGGACAATAAGTTTTTTAAGTTCGGATTAAGTCGCGATTCAAAAGTTTACTTCGATTTATTTCACATTTTGGTTCACATATATATAATATCTCTTTTATATTATGTGGTATATTTAAAACAATCAAATAACTTTTGTCTGTCTGTAGTCGATAAACCCCGGGGCTTCAACTAACTTTAGACAGACTTGATAAGCTTGGCTTTGAGATGAGTCAATTTAATAAAATACTAATATAATTTTGTATATTTGATATCGACATCAAAATATATACCTTAAAAATTTTTTATTGTCTTCTATCTAATGTTTTTTAGTTAGCACAGACACTCTATATATGTTGTCTCGGCACTACGAAAAAAATGAAGTGGTAAAACAAATGTACTGTTTGTTATGTAGATACATAAAAGTTTGAAATACCTAAATAGGGATCATATAATTGTAAAAAAGATGCATTGTATTATTACAAGGGTGTTAACTTGGTTCATTGAAACTAAATCTTAAAAATAAAATGTTTGTTGTAAAAGTTCCGATAAGTGCTAATTAAGGGAAGATGATTCTATTGTAACAAAGTCGTAAGAATGTCTTACGATATTTGTTGGGAGAACTTGTTTATCTTGTACAGAAGCCGTTAAATAAAATATACAATAAAATCTAAAATACATTTTAATAATAAGTTTGTTTTGATTACTATTTCAATTTAGTATTATTATTCCATTTGTTCCATTGATTATAGTAGAAAACAAATGGATTTACAAGTACATGAGTGAAACTACAAGGGAAATTTAATTAATACTTTACATTCTTTTGTTAGTCGTTTGTTTGTGGTAACTAAAATTACTTTAGTTACATTTTAAAATGATAACGTTTTTATAAAAGTAAATAATATTTAGTGAAATATTTTTGTCGTTTATATCTCACATTGATAATACATTTGTTACAACTTAATATCTTATAAAATACGAAGGAGTCAGAGATTTTAAATTTGAATTCAATACAGAACAGACGGCTATTCAAAATTTCTGCTCGATTTACTCCACATTCTGTCTTTGAGAGCTCATATAATGTTCTTAAAACTTTATTATCAATATTTTATTTAATTTTGTTAAACATTCTCTAATGAGTTACATTTTTATTTTTAATAACAATATTTATAAAAGAATTTCAATATTTCATTATTTAATATACGCGTTGAGCGTTGAGGAGGACAATGAACTGAAAACAAAATTTACCAATATTTTCCCCACATGTTTAATTTCTACTTACAGTAAGAGAAATAAAAATACAATGTGTACTTAATTACTAATAATTGATCATTGGTGGTAATTTAGTATATAATATAAGAACATAAATGTTTTTTTCAAAATGTTCGCCACATTTTGCTTACCTAACCATTGGCTTAAAAGAGAATTGAAAAAACAAATCCTAAGGTCCCTAACAATAAAGCATAAAACCATTCATATTACATCAATTTTATATGAAGATAGAGGGCTTGTGACAATGATAGATAAAAAACTTTATATACAGCTATAAAAATTTTTAGTTATAAAATCAAAATTACAACAACAATACATACAACAGATAGACTAGTATTTCAAGTAATGATGGCGTTATGTAAACAAACCAATAATAATATTTATTCATTAAACTACAAAATCAAACATCTAACATTCTAACATTTTTGATAAAATGGTTGTATATTTCATCTATTATAATACAGGGTGGGCCATGAATTAGTTAACATTTGAAAAAATCGTATAAAAAAAACCATTTAATATATTTTAGAAATAGTTTATTTACGAGAAAGCTAATTAGTTGTAATTTATTTTTTAAAAATTATTTCGTCTAAATGACCACCGTTTCGGTTTTTGCACTCATCTAAGCGAGTCCTGAGTTTTCGAATACTCTTCTGCAAAGAGACCGCGAGATCGCCGACATCTCTTCGATGATTTTTTCTTTAAGTTGACGGAGTGTATTCGGTTTATCAATGTAGACACGACTTTTTAAATAACCCCATAAAAAGAAGTCTGCTGGGGATAGATCTGGACTTCTGGACGGCCATGGGATATCACCTCGTCTGGAAATCAGCTTTTCCGGAAACATTTCTTTGACCACCGGCAAGGACTCGTTCGATGTGTGACACGTGGCTCCATCTTGTTGAAACTATGTGTTACGATTATAGCCAGCAAATTCCAGTAGCATCGGTGCTAAAAACTCCCGTAACATTTTCACATACTCGGCAGAATTAACAGTAACTGAACGGCCTCGAGAATCTTCAAAAAGTAAGGTCCGATGATTCCTTTTGCTGAAATTGCAGCCCATACAGTTACCTTAGGAGAGTAAAGTGGCCTTTTATGTTTAGCTTTGGGATTTTCGCTGCTCCAGTACTTGCAATTCTGTTTGTTTACATGTCCATTTAAGTGGAAATGGGCTTCGTCAGAGAATAAGATGTTGTCAAAATTACTGAATCGAGTTAACATTGTTTCGGCATATGACTTACGCAAATTTAAATCATTAGGGTTTAATTCTTGCACTATCTGGATCTTATATGGATGTAATTTCAAATCTATTTTCAAAATACGGCGTAATGATGTGCGGGATAATCCTAATTCAGCCGAACGTTTGCGCGTCGATAAATCTGTATCACGTCGAACAGAAGCGGAAACTTGCTGCACGTTCTCTTCGCTTCGAGAAGTCCGCGGGCCGCCGGTTTGTTTCACATTTAGTGTAGATCCCGTCTCTTCGAACTTCTTCACCCATTTCTTTATTAAAGGAGCACTTGGACACTGACTTAAGTCGTGTAAACCATATTCAACGCGAAATAAGCGTCTCACAGTAATGAGCGAAAAGTTGTTTAAATAAAACTGTTTCATACAGTAAGCGCGTTGTGGCCCCGTGAAGCGATCCATTGCGACTAAATTTCCAAGAAGCGAGCTATTGCCCCCGCCCGCGCCCGCGCCCCGCGCTGCAATAGTTTGCGTGGTAAGTTACATTTAAATGTTAACGAATTCTTGGCCCACCCGATATGATAATTCAGTATTTTGTAAAAAAACATAAATACATATAAAATCTAATTGGATTAAAAATTACAGACTCTTGAGTTCTTAAATTGAAGTAATTAATGATGTTGGTTCGTAAAATTGTAATCTCACTACAGCTTTATCATTCTTGAGTAAGATACTAGTATGATACTAAAAATAGTTAATGGATAAAATACTAATAAAAATGCATACTTGTTATAGTTTATTTCTTTAGTTCTTGATTTGTATATTTTTAAATATATCTTTTTGATACGTCAATCAATAAGTAGCAACTTGTTTTCTTAGTATGGCCGCAAATAGAATATTACTCACTTCGGATTTGGTTTTAGGACTACGAAAAAAGGGTTAAGCTTTCACGATTCTTCAGATCAAAATGTCATTTATGGTATAGAAAAAAATACCACTTTTATATTTATTATTTATATTTATTTTCTCACTTCTATTTAAGTATAAATTACACACGTCTACCAAGAATTGTAAATTACACTTTACTAATTGATAAACGTTCAGTATAAAACACAAATAGTTATTGAAAGAATTGATAAAAAAAATATCTACCTAATATTTCGTTTCATTTATAAGAACTATTACTTACCTGATCTGATTTACTTTTTTTCTTTTGTAAAAAATATTTTAAAATATAAAAGAACTGAAATTTAATTTTATTTTTCTTCTGAAAAGTTTTGCTAGTTATATAAAAGTTATACTAATAATTTTACGGAGTATATTTACTAAATTATTTCATTTATTTAATTATTGTAGCATATTCCATATGTATGGTATGGTATGGTTTGCTGGAAAGTATTTTGTATCAAAAAAGTTTATTTCCCATATATTTAATTTTTATGGATTTTATATCTGTGACGTTTCGTTGCAACAAAGTACATCACAATATTAACATATTAAGTTGGCTGGCGTAAAATACTTTAGCATTAAGCCCACCCTTCCTCTTAATACTAATCATAATGTTATGTTTTTCATAAATTCCACTATTTTAATTAAGTTTACTTGGTTATTTGTTTTATTTTTTTATAATATCGTCTATGTATTACTAATCTTCTATTTATGTCGATCTATATAGCTATAGATACAGACATAATCGAAAAATATGAAATTTAATTATATTTAATACGTTATTATTTACTTTAAATCATTGTTAGTTACAGCTAATTCTTTATAAGTTAAAGAAAGAGGTTTTAATGTATCGATAGAAATACGTTGTAAAATTATTAAAATAGCTATTATTTACTTCCAAAGCATCATGTATGATGTAACAATATACTTCTTAATGTAAAACATTAGTACACTTCATTGCTTTCAAATTACGGAGACTCTCAAAATACATTTAACAAATCAATAAAAGCTTTTGAAGGTTTCTCGAACGTATTTCGTTACGTCGAAAAGATAATGTCTACACACAAATACATATGTTACAAATTGGTTCTTATAAAATGTAATCTTATCATTTGGGAAGATTATGTAAGTTTGATATTAATATTAGATGTTAGAAAAACTATATATTGAGAGGTGATTATAAGAAGTTTGGATGAGAAATCACGATTAGTTATAATAACTAATCCTGAATTTGTGAATTGATCACTGAAATGATTTCGGTTTAAACATAAAAATAGCAACATAAATATATAAAAATTATAAAAAAGATTTACCATTTGTGTATTTGTCAATTACATGCCAATGGCCTACAATTTTCTCAAACTTATTACAACAACGATTTCACTGTACTGTTATAGCTTCTACATCATTATAGGAAATTGGACAAGTTACATAGTTTACGCTGATCCTGAATTCTGGTTTATTCTTGGCGTATAAAACGAAGGTGTGAAAGTAAATCAAAGGCCTATAAAACATTTTATAAAAAAAAATAATTATAAAATATTTAACTTCGAATATTTGTAAAGAGATAGATTATTTATTATTTAATACTACTGAGGAACAAATAGATAGAAAAGCTGAATTTTGAAAAATGTACTGTTCAATTTGAGTTGATGCTTTAGTATTTTTCTGTTTAGAGAGGCATTTTTGCCTTTCCAAAAACAGCGTTATTGTAAGATAACTCTTATGTAACTAGATATAGAGATAAGAATAGAATCTCTTTCTCCCATGTCGTCATTTACTTCACACGTGACTTTTTAAATAAACGATCAGATCAACATTTCATTTAGGGTGGATGTGTTTTTCGAATTTGAGTTGAACTGTTTCGTTTTCTCAACAGTAGCAGTTTTTAATCAGACTTCATTGGTTTCATATTACGGAATTAGTGAATAAATCTTACACACAGATATAGATTATAACATTACGAACTGATACTAAGACTTTGAGTAGTATTCGGTTTGCAACAATTTAACAATGCAAGACAGCACAACAGCACAAGGTTTTTAATGTGAATCGATGGCACTCCTTTCAGCCATTTAATATTTTCGTTACATTTCTTTATGTCCAGATTGATAAAAACATAACAAAATAACAATTTACTTAGTTACCAATAAAGAATATTTTCGGTACTCCAGGATATAGCGTTTCAAATTTGAAATCAAAGTTTTTTATTTAAAATATATACTGATATACATACAACCATTACACTTATGAATCGTCACACTCTAGTTCGCGCAACTTTAACACCAATTTTATAAAATGCGTTGCAGATTATGTTTATGGGTTGTTTTAAAGAAGCTTATATTAAAAGTTTCGTGAACACTTCGCTTATTACAATGTTATCATAATAAGGCTAATTAGTCCGGAGTGATGACATAGGAAACGAAAGCCTGTATTGAATTACATATATTTTTTATATCATGAGTTATATATTTTATTGAATGAATTTCAATAAAAATAAATTTTGATTATACTTTTTATGTAATATCGAATCGTATTACAATTTAATATTGAAACGTTATGTTCAAACACTTAAAATATACTAAAGTAACTTTTGGTGTCGCGTGTCAACACAGTTATTCAACAATATTATATGAATAAGATAACACGTATCTGTCACACAGGTATTTTGCTTCAGACTGACGAATAATATTAATTTAAAATTCAAATTCAACGTTAAGCAAGCTTACTATGTCTAATAGTATAAATCATTCAATGATACGAAAGACTTAGTTGACTTATTACTTTTAAATAGAATTCTGTATGAAATTCGTTTGCAAAAGTAATTAATAAATTGTTAAAAGTTGACATATCGGAGAATATTAAGTCACAATTTTATCTTGTTATTAGATTTAATTGTGATTTAATTTTGTATAATCCAATAAATATCACTTTGTTATAAAACCGAGATGAATATCGCAAACCTATAAAATTCTATAACCTGTATAAAGATTATGACCAAAATGAAATGTAACCAAAATGAAATATTGATCTAACAATTTGAATAAAATGGCACTTTCAAGATGAGACAATGTGAGAATTTAAATAAACATATAGGAATACAGTTTATGTAGCTTTAGAAACGATTGAATGTATCGACTTCAAATGAACCACTATTCGTATACATTTTATTCATTCATCCACAGATAAGCGTAGTTATCAGTTCAAATCAGTTTCTATAATATTGCAGATTGCGGTGTCTTTTGTGAAAAAAAATTGTAAAATATATAAAAATATTATAATGCAGTGATCAACAAAAGTAAAACGCAAACTATTGCGAAATATATAACTAATTAAGAATGTCAATGCATTTTCAACAATTTATTATGAACTAGCTTTTACCCGAGGCTTCGCTCGCATTTGAGTCATTAAATAAGTATTAGAGATCATTGCGATAGAAATCACTCAATACGATAACTATATTTTATTGCTTGGCTAGGATTGTCAATTTTTAAAAATTAGTACACTCAATGAAGGTTCAAAAACATAAGATATGCTTTATTGAATTACAAAAACAAATTAAAAAATATATTTTACCGTGACATAAACAATTTTGAATTCTAACAATTTATAGATAAAGTGCAGAGTATTAATCTAGGATATTTTTATAGCCTATATTTAAAAAAAATCCATCAGGTGCAAATGTAATGTGTAATTTCCGGACATTAGATACTCGCGAACAGGCTAATTATAGTTGACCATGAGAAAAGCATGGCTTTTCTAAATGCAGTCCCGATACCTGTAATGTTTGCCCTTGTGCTTTGTTTATCGTAATAGCAAAGCTAAGCTTGACGGGAAACTGAACCCTTTTGAATTGGAACGGAAGGTTAGTTAGTGGAAATAATTGGAAATTCGCATTCCAATTATTTCCATCACACTTTTTCCCTTACCGACACCTGTTAAAATAGTTCCTCCAAGTATATTCTGCCCCAATTCCGTTATCCGAAGCCGTATTCCGTTACATAGCCAAACAGAGAGCATTTAGATTTCGCATAAGCATTATTTGGTACATTTAGTTTTAATTGAAGTTTATGTGACGGTACACCCGACAGTTCAAGAGAATTTAAAAACTCTACAGGATATAAGGTACTTAGTTCCGAATCCATAATCGTATCCATTGACAAATATTCCTTCATTTCTCCCTGCATCTCTTAAAATGTCGGCGTTAATCCTATTAACTACTTCGTTTTTGGTTTTAATATTGCTCATGCTCACAACCACTGATCACAATTCAAATTTTGTTGCAATTACGGAAAAATTTGAGCAATGAATTCCAAAAAAAAAACAATTTTTAATAAAAACTATCCTATTTACTTTTATACCTCCAAAAGTACGTGTACAAAGTTATGTCATATAGTAAAGTATAATGATAAGTTGAATAGTTTTTGCGTGAAAGCGTTACAAACAAACTCACATTCGCATTTATAATATTAGTAGGGATACTTTCAAAAGAAAATACTTTGTAATTATTTAAACTCCATTTGTTTTTTTTTGGTATATTTTTGTGTGATTGATTTATTTTTTATCTTATATTTCAAGTGTTGTTGGATTTTAAACATTTGTATGTCCTTTACTTAGCTAAAACTGTAACATATTAACTATTATTGTAACAACTAAATAATAACGTTTAATACAGTAGGGTGCAAGAGAAGCCGCTAGCAAAAGCTAAGTGAAAATGAATAATAAAAAAATAGTAACACCAATATTGTATTAAAATTATACATTATATTAAATGTATTCAGAGACATAAAATATAAACTTCTAAACCACTTTGTTAATAATAGTGTTTCAAGTCGGTTTTCTAACTTTAAATCGAATTTTATACTAAATTTGTAATTTTGAAGTAAATTATATTTGAGCTTAAGCTGCTAGTTGCAAATTTAGTTTACTTCTTCCTATTTAATCTAAAAATATATATTTTAACAAATTTTGTCTGGATTTATTTTCCTATTCTTTTCCCCTGTAGTAGTTGTATTTTATCATTTATTCCGGTCATAACTGTATTATACTCACCTACCAAGTTAATAAGCTTATGAAGATTAAATATCGTCTGTTTAAAAGAAAAAGAGAAAACAAACAGAAACATGAATTGTTGATAAACTCATGGGAGTAAAAAGTCACGTGTGTTTTGAATATGATGAGAAATATAAATGAAACTCTTTTCCTACAGAACATATGGATTACATAGAGAATAAATAAGATGAATAACGTAATTATATATACCCAAATACTATGTTCTGATCGATGTATTATTATAAAATATTAAATTATTTAATTATTTGTAATAATGTAGATAGAAAACTGAAAAGTAATAATAAATCTACATATATAAGATATTTACCACTCACTGACTAGGAATAAATACTAAAGAATAAGCTAGTTATAATATATATTCTGAAAAATACAAAACAAATATATCTATGCAGTAGTAAATATGAAATTGAATTTAGATTTTGAGTAAAGGTTGCAAAGATTGTTGTTAAGTTTTCTATTCAATTTATTCATTTTTGTTATAATAAAAATAATAATATGGGTTAATACTATCTTTCAAATATTAAAACTGCAATAAATAAAATATAACATACAAACTTAATTATATTTGCGTCACAAATAGAATTAAGTTTCAGTGTCCCAGTGGGTATTAACGTAATTTATTGTAATAAAATTGTCATACATCGACTAATTAACGAGATACTTTCGTCATCTTTAGCTAGAGAGCTATAACACTCTCACTTACACTTATTGTAATTGAGACGTAGAAAAGAACAGGTACATTTTATTAGTAAATTTAAGTATACCTTCAATTTAATTTAATTGTATATTAATGAGTGCAATGGGTGAAATAATTGTAATAATTTGTATGGTTTTTATAGGCCATAAGTTATAAAATGCATAACTATTTAAACTTTATTAAGCACTCAAAAATTGCCACATGGCGGTTTAATGTTAAAGTTAGCGTGAAACCTAACCATTAATTATTCCAGTATTTCTTTATAAAATTGAATTATGTTTTTTATATAGTAGCTTCATTAATATTGTTCAAGACTTTTCTTATATATTCACTATGTTATAATTTAGTTAACTTAAATATTGAAAACAAATACAATTTTTACAATTGAGTCACACATATACAGGGTGGGCCAAAAATTTTTGCAAATAGCAACACTTGATTTCTCCAAAACCGTGAGAGCAAAGGGCGCGCGGGTGGCGGGGAATTGTGCGTCGTTTAATGCAATTTTAGTCACGATGGAGCGCTTCACGGGACAACAGCGTGCTTTTTGCGTAAAACAATTTTACAAAAACAACGATTCCTACGTTACTGTACGACGCCTCTTTAGAGTTGAATATGGATTACAAGGTGTAAGTGAGTGTCCAAGTGTTAATTTAATTAAAGCTTGGGTTAAAAAGTTTGAGCAAACGGGATCGATAACGAATATTAAACAAACTGGGCGACCACGTTCAAGAAGAAGCGAAGAGAACATACGGGAGGTTGAAATTTCTGTAAGGGACGATCCAGAATCATCTACGCGTAAGCGGTCGGCGGCTCTTGCTTCTACCAAGAACTAGTTTGCGGCGAATCTTGCATTTGGACCTTAAACTGCACCCATGTAAGCTTCTAATTGTACAGGAGATGAAACCAAACGATTACATTCAACGCAAGTTATTTGCTGACACTATACTGGATCGATTCTCTAGCCTTGAGAATGTATTGTTTACGGACGAGGCCCATTTTCACATTAATGGTCACGTAAATAAACATAATTGTCGATATTGGAGCACGGAAAACCCTCACTATAAACACCAAAAGCCTCTTCATTCACCAAAAACGACAGTGTGGGCTGCCATATCCGCAAAGGGCATAATCGGTCCATACTTCTTTGAAAATAATCAAGGAAATAACGTAACTGTGAACTCAGTGGAATACGTGAAAATGTTGCGAGAGTTTTTGACACCACAGTTGCATGAATTTGAAGGATACAATAGCCGGACTTGGATGCAACAAGATGGAGTAAGATGTCATACATCAAACGTGACTTTACACCGGTGGTCAAAGAAATGTTTCCTAACAAATTGATTTCTCGCAGAGGTGATATCATGGCCCTGATACCATGGCCTTCCAGAAGCCCAGACCTTACACCTTGCGATTTTTTCTTGTGGGGATATCTGAAAAATCGAGTATACCTTAATAAACCGACGACCATATCCCAATTAAAAGAAAACATCCACGAGGAGATAGCCGCGATTCCTCGCAGCATGTGTCAACGAGTTTTCCAAAGTTTACGTAGTCGATTGCAGGAGTGCCAACGACGAGACGGAGCACATCTCGACGATGTCATTTTTTAAAAATAAATTTTAATAAATGATAATTACGTTAAATAAATCATAAACAAAATAACATTTGTACTTTTATTTCTAGACATGTTTCAAAAGTGCAAAAATTTTTGGCCCACCCTGTATTTTTTGTTATTTCCTCTTGCGGGGGATATTTATGTTAATCTTTCTTATCACAATTAAATGTTTCTTAATATCATTGTGTTGTTCTTTATATCAAGAAACTTTCTTACCAAAATGAAATATTGAATACCCATGAGAGTAAACATTACATATACAGACGTTCAGAGAATCGGATAAACAAAAAAATATAATTAAATAAACAGCCAGACCAGCGCTCTCCTATTTCGTATTGAATAGTGAGATTAATGGTTTTTTCAAGAAAATAATTTTTTGTGATGTAGAAAAAATATGTTTTCCAGGTACTTGTGTTCAAAATAATAAACATAAGTCAAACATTCTTTTATTAATATAATACCTAAAACAGATATGATGCACGATTTAAATAATAACATTATATTTTATTAATATAATTCAATCCAACGATCGAAATTTATCCTTTCACATTCGCCAGGTGGTCCCTTCCTGTCTCAAAATACTACGTAAGCTCTTCCTAAGAGCCGTCAGCAAAATGTAGCAGCCTTAACAGAATAAGATTCTCTCCTATTGTAGTTTATACCGGCCTGCGTCAGAATAGATTTCTGTTATCATGAATATATAAAATTATATTTTTACCGGTACAACTGTATAAAAGTATGTATATTCATATTTGTATAAAAAATATTTTATTTTGAAATTTTCAACGCATAGATAATAAGTAAAATTTATAAAAAGGACTACTAACTAAAGTAGTAACTGATCTATTTATTGCAATAGGAAGTGAGAAATTAACGCGTGTAGTTTTTATAAAACAAATACAACCTATTTCTGTTTCAAATCATAATCAATCAATGGGTTGACGGAAAAAATCCAAACTTTTTCAAATGTTAACACTTTTAAGATGAGTAACTCAAATGACATGAAAAATTATGTTTACTTTTTGAATGAAGTAACTTGTTGGCGTTTTTACTGTGGTATTCAATTTAAAATCATATATTAAAAAAAAAACCTAGTAAGTAGATCAAATATCATTGGGACCAAAATAAAATATTAAATAACACATTTATTCAAATAAACTTATTCGTTTATCACAAATTTTGGATTAAACCAGTAAAAAATATTAATAAATTCGACTTGGGCGAATAATTCTTAAATTTGACATTTATTTTTCATAGACACGAATTTTGTTTTTAGCACTTGTGCAAACTCTCAGACTTGTCTTAGGGAAATCTAAATCAAAGATATAAATAAGCATTTATATTGATTTATATAATAGTTTATATTCTTATACTTTATCAAAATTATATTACTATTTTCTATAAAATAAATGAATTAATTTACCAAACGGTAAACCATTTCTCAAAAATCTAAATACACGTGTACTTGCTATTCGGCTTATAAAATCATTTTCATTTCAAGAATTTACCACACCTAAAACTTTTTCACATATTCATTGTTTTCAGTAGTATTAAGTTCATAAAAAACTTTAAAATTTACAGATATTATTATCACAAAATCACAGTACACACAAAATAGTGTTCACTAACATAAATATATACTAACATATCCTTGGCATACCTGTATATTCAAATTTAAGTCAACTAAGTTATGAATGTTAGAATTCTCTAGTGTACAAGAAGTATTGCCAGTTAACGTTCTTTACAAAAAAATTGTCGATATGGCATACATATAAAGATTGGAACATGCCCAATAATTAGATGTTGGTACTTTCTGTTAAAGTCGTACTTCTCTGAATATTTATGTTACCCAAGATATAAGAGATACTAGCTTATAACGTATTATTAAAAAATAAATATTTTATTAAATATTTTAAAGATATCTTCACATAAAATTTGATAGTCACAATCTTCACAGATTATGCATAAAAATCTATTGCATTGACTTCATATTAGAAAGTCATTTCACATCAACCTACCACTTTTACTATTATTTTTTCCCAAGGTTATCTTTGGGAAAAAATAATCATGGATGGGGACCACCCTTCATGGATATAAATTCAGGTTTCGCAACGAATCTTTATAAATAATCAAAGATATTAAATAATAGGTTAATAATTAAGATAGCTTAAGATTAAAGCATTCGTGAAGAAGAGAAACTTTTTTTTTAGTAGGATGTTACTAAAATATAGGTATATAAAAAATACATCTCAACATAGTTCAACTAATAATTGATCTAATAAATATGTTATCAACTGAAGTAAAAGTTGAATTGTCTGTAGTCAGTAAACCCCCATGGCTTTAACTGCAATTGACAGCAGCGACAAGCTTAGTTTAAATGGAAGGGACCTACCAAATAACACTAATATACATTTTACATACGACTATTCACATATACATGACCTCTAAACTGTTTGAGGCATATTTTCCTGTTTATCTGTTTGATTATTCTTGCATCAATGAAGATGGGATGATTT
Source organism: Melinaea menophilus ssp. n. AW-2005 (assembly GCA_918358695.1). NCBI lineage: Eukaryota > Metazoa > Arthropoda > Insecta > Lepidoptera > Nymphalidae > Melinaea > Melinaea menophilus. Next base: position 15,161,799 of record OU911049.1, read on the forward strand.
TGATATATTTTTTCTTATTTCATAAGCATTTTCGCTATAACTGGGCATAATAATTGGGACATGGATGAAATAAAAGTATTGCATGAAAATATAATTATGTGATAAGAAGCGGCTGATGTGTAAAATGATGATAATATATGAGATAAGAAGTGGCTGATGTGTAAAATGGTTTTTAGTCTAGTAATAGGTTGCATAGAGGTCCTAGTAAGGTTGAAACATTAGAAAAACCCTCTGAAACAGTTTTGCATTTATAAACGGATTTTTAAATAACGTATATGGGTTTAAAATAACATTCTGTTTGAAATATAATAAATAGATATATATTTTACATTCAAACATCATTTGTATCTTAATAATAATATGTATTCAATCTATTTTATTCGTAATTATGAGAAGTCAATCAACTTTGTTAATGAGAAACAGATATGTGAGAATAATTCAAGTACTTAGAACATATCATTAGTTTCATATGCAATCCAATACAACTGTAAGCAAACATTAATTATTACTCCAAACATTGATCTCCTTTGACCGCAATTATTCGCTTTGTAAATCGAAATTTTAGGTTGAAATTATGCTCATGTCAATGATTCCTTATTAGATATTACAAAATACTAAGTCTCTATCTGACTCTATATTTTGACTGGATTTATATATTTAGAAGTACTAACATTATATAAATTTTGTAACAATTTTAGGTGATAATAGATTTTAGGTAATATTATCATAAAATTTATTTTTATTTAATTAATATTTTAAGTACATCTTAAAGTACAGCATTAAAAGTTATTATTACTAGGAATTTAAATATAATAGTTACATCTTTCATAAAAAGTATATGACACTTGATCACATGAGTTAAAATGAAGGTATTATATAAATATGTTCAAAAAACTTTGAAACTTTTGATTTATAGATCTGTTATTTCCCATAACAGAAATTAAATATATAAGGATAGAAAGTTAGATTTGTTTATTTGATATGTAATACATTTTGAATGTTATGTTATTCATGTAAATATTAACTTTACTTATACTCTAAAGAATGATCATGAGTAATTAGAATTCTTTATAAGTTTCTTTTTACAGATTCTCAGATTAAAAAGGCAATATAATTATATAAATAAATACTACTAAGAAAATTTTACACACTTACGTTATACCACGTATACCATGATATTTTCAAAAAATAGAGCTGGTGTGAATTGTCACCAAATACTCTGGATCGTTGTCACCTAAAATGTCTTCGCGCCTTCATGAGAATCAGATAGTTAGACCGAGTACGCAATACCGAAGTTCTGAGACGAGCTAATATCGGTGGCAGTGGGACCTATTTAATGCGTTGACAGCGGTGATGCGGTCACGTATCACGGATGGAGGAGGAGAGAGTGGCAAAGCACATTTTTTGTTCTGAACTGGTAAAAAGCAAGCGAAAGCAGGGAAGATAATTCCTCACATACAAAGACGTTCAGAAAGGTAAAATTAAGAGCCCTCTTAATGCGAGAGTTTGGCAGTACAGCGGCCCGAGTGGTGCAGAATTGTGAAGCGCCGAATCCTCGAATTGGAGCAGTGTAAGGTGGACCTCGACGCCAAGCGCGAATGTTAGAAGCCCATCCACCTGCTGCCACTTACTGTTATGGGAGCTGCAAACTAACATGAAAGTACTGTAGATGAACATTTTTCGCCAAAATACGAGTAGGCCATGTTATGTCATTATTGTGCGTAACATCGCCAAACTGACTAGGAGTCGAAGTGGTCGCTATGGCTGAAATCCGCCGGAGATCAATTAAATTATATTATTATTTTAACTCTAAAACATTATTGTTTTCCTACCTTTCTTTTCTTGATTGTTTTCAATAATATTTATTTTATGAAATCGATTAATTTGCAGATTGTATTATCTAATATATTCTGTAGATTGTAGACAATACACATGCATATAGACAAACATAATTATATATTAAGATTTAAACCTGTAGTGTATGAGAAATGTTGGCAGTTAACGTTCATTACAACAACTTGAGGAAATGGCGACAGAGAAACTTTATCACATTCGTAAAAATCACATATTATTGCAGGTTCTTTCTTTTGAAGTCATTCATCTGAGAATATCTAAGTTTCCCAAGACATCAACGGTCAGGAGATCATAGAATGTTTTTTAATAACAGTAATTGACATTAATTTATTACCTCTAAGTTATTTATGGAATATATTTTCATTTATTTGATTGTTTGCTCGCGTATCAATAACTTGAAGGATGTTGATAATGTTCTGTTTTCGTTTATTGTCTGATCTATCATCATGTAAGCTACTTTTTTTTTTCAGAGTTCTTTTTAGAAAAAAGGGTCAAATAATTTACCTATTGAGCTAATTATTAATATAAAAGCAGGTTACTTATAACATTTTATCAAGTACATAGAAGATTGATGTAATTATACATTTTAAAACCTTTGATTAAAAAAATTTTCCACAAAGGAAATATTTAAGAAAAAATCAACAACATCAATTAATTTAGCCAAGAACTTGAAATTAAATTAGTTTTAAATATTATTTTTATTAGATAGGATATTTGGACGACGATATTCCATCTGGATTCCAGTTGCAAATTCATATTACAACAACCAGGAGACAGACACCTGGAAAAGTGGTAATGAGGTTATAACATTAGGTAAACCAGTGTTGTATTTAAAAATATATTATAAATAATAAATATTTGTTAACAAAATGTGTTCTATTTTTTTTTAATTATTATTAATACATTTTTGTTTTAGTAATTAAATGTGTTCCATTTTTCGTTTCTTGCAATTATTAAGAATTTATCAACTTCTTTAATGAGCAATAGATATCTGACAACTTTTCAAGAACATGTTAAACATAGTTTTGTCTATTAACAACATATACTTAGAGCATGTCATTAATTTGATATTACCACTTCAATACAACAACAACAACAAACAAACACTAATTATTACTACAAATATTGATCTCCTTTGACCGCAATTGTACCCTTTGCAAATCAAATTGCAGGTGGAAATTTGTGCTCATGTGGATGATTCATTACTACATATTACAAAATACATAATTTCTCTCTATTTGACTCCGTATCAGTTGTACTATAACTCAGGATCTTTTGGTTAACATGACATTTATTTTTATACTTAGGGGTTTTAGTAATTATTTTAATACCTTGGATTTTAATAACTGTTTTAGTTCTTGTCATATGAAAACTACCGATGCCTATGATGATAGTTATTTGTTTGTGGTTCCTCAATGTTAAGGACTTGTTAAGGTGATTTTAATATAATCATATAATATAAAAATTGGTCAGATGTTTTGATATCCCTAATATATTTGACTCATCTTAACACCTAAAGAATTACAAAACCGTCAGTGCTCTTAAATTCAACGGAGCTGCTGTTAAAAGTTTCTATTCGATTTGCTCCACACTCTGATGTCTAAGTTAGCCTACAGGCTTAATTAGCATTGTGCACAATGCTCAGGAAATTTAGCTCTTGCTAATTAATTTTTATTAAAATTAATTAAAAAAATATTGTGATTACTTAAATTTTAAATAAATATTTAAAAATTCAATGGTAAATATTATAATCTGTAACCCTTAAAACTTCGTGACCTCCGCTCCGCTAACTGAGTTATTGTGATGGTCTACTTCTTCATAAACTTAGTAAAATATGATATGTACAAAAACTATTTTTTTAACTAGTAATTATTATTCCCTAAATATTTCTAGGCAACACTTTTTCTTTACTATGTCATTTAAGCTTTATATATACTAGAAAACAGATTTTATTGTCACTATAGACGGCTTGCGACTAACTTAGAGATTAACCATCGCCAAAACTATTGAATAGGTGGGCATAGGTCATAGCGTTAATATTATTTTTGTACATCATCAGTATGACACAAGAGATGAACAACCACTTTAAGTAATGAAATATATTTTTACATAATTTGTAGTGTCTATAATACTATAATTATGTAGGTAACCAAACTCTTGGTTCAACGATACTTCCGACACAGTCAAAACGCATTATTTTATAGAAATTAAATACAAATTTTGAAACATAAAAGACACTATCATTTTATATTATCAATTCCGTCTTTAAAAGAAAATAAAGATATTTTAAAACTGAAATTCGAATAAAAATTACAGACTCTTGAGTTTTTAAAAAACGGCTAATTAATGAGGTCGGTTCGCGAATTTATAGTTTTACTAAAACTTTACTCCTCTTATTTGCAGTAATTACTTTTTAAAGAGGAACATAGAATAATGTTATAAGAAAGATATTGTTTGTAATATTTATACATTATTTATTTTGTCTTTATTCATTTCTCAAAAACGTAAAACACTATATTTATCTATACTTTTGATTCCAGATACAAGACTGAAATTAATAATTTATTACAAGTCGTTTATTATACTAATTTACTATTCCAATTACTAAAAACGCATATGCAAACTACAATAGCAAAAATTAATTTAGATTTTGTATTATTCTTATTCATTATTGAATCAAGATACTTGTAGAAACGAATTTCTATGTTAAATAAAGACTAGTTGTGAAATAAAACAAAAAATCCATTAGAAAAATCCGGACTGAATATAAATCAACTTATATGTTTAAATGGTCACGTTCCAGACAAACGAAAACAGCATTTTAAATGAATCTACTTTTATTTTAGTAACTAATAGATGGAGTTTTAGAAATGTATTTAAAATTCAAAATATTTTTTGTCCCAAATGTGTTGTTTTATTTAAATAACATCAGAGATACGCTCTCCTCTACGTGCCAATCAATCAGTATTAACAAGTTTATTTGTGGATAGACATGTTTGGGTAAAAAAAAAATATAATTCAATCGATTTGTTCAATTTTAGAGTTACAAAAAAGGGTTAAGCTTTTAAGCTTAAAATCAAAGTGACATTTCCTTGTAGAGATAAAAGTATCTATTATATATTATTTATTTATTTTTTTGTTTGTTTGTTAAATTTAACTTCATAAATATTTATGTTACAAATACAACTTTCCTATTTCTGCACTTAACAGCCAGAAGTTATATACATACATACAAATCCTAAGATATTAAGATTTCAGCAAAGTTTTGAATCTCCAGAGTAAAAGCATTCTCAACAGTAAAGTTATATTACTAGGAACTTAACGAAGTGGTTATCGTTACATGGAAAGTTTATGACACTTCTAGCAATTGTATGTTATAGCAGGCAGTTGCTTCCAGCATTGGAGCTAATTAACTTATCGAGAAACACTTATTTATTTAAATTTAATTAGAACCGATTTTCAAATATTTGTATATTATTAAAAGTATTACAAAATTTATTGGTTTATTGACAACAACAAACAAATTGCAACAAATTTAATTTATTTATCAAATATACAATTACCATCAAACGGAAAGTATTTTATACATTAATGTATAATATAAGGGGATAAAAGTTTATAATAACTGTACCGTCAATTCAAAAGCAAGTATTGTTTTATCGCCACCCCAAATATTTGTTCTCACTATGATTGTTTCTATAAATAGTGTTTATATAATCGTTGTTTTATTTACTTTAAACAACAATCAATTCTCATTATATTTGGATATTAAGTAGTTTAGTATATATCATCTTTAATGATTATTTTAAATTTTTGATCTAATACTTTTAATATCAAAATAATTGTCATTTTCAATATAATATAAGGTTCCAGCTTTCTTTGAAATTTGTCAGACAATTTTATGAAAAAATATCACTTTTACATTTAAATAAATAAAAATCGGCGAAAATTCTTTTTAAGAATTTACTAACAATTATGTAGAAATAAGTGACTACTAAATTATTAAGATGTTAAAAGTTGTATATATTAGGTATGTTAAGGAGCTTGATAATATTTTCTTACTTTATAATATCTATATAAATCTATTTTCAGAACCAAACGTAGTATCAAATACCAACAGTATTTTAACTCAAATTAGTAACACTTATGTAACCATTAATATATTAATTCGTAATATTTGTTTACTCCATAATATTTAAGCTTACTAAAATCCCAAGAAAATTATACTGCGAACCCTACTAATAATTTTATGGACTCAATATAAACTTTGTCAATATGTATAAGTTGTTAATAAAACACATGGATAATTCTTAACGCAAATCAATCTGAACCATTCAGTACTGACCAAAAATTCATAATCTCTTTAATTGATCGTTTCGTTGATTGAAATAGCTATAGTTCCAACTGTACAATTAAGTCCTATGATGTGGTTCACACCACGGCTCATAAAAGTAAAACGAACCATTGTAATGACCATTCCACCTAAATGTAGATTTTGGTTCTTTTATTCCAAAAAATATATTATATGTTTTGTTTTAATTACTTCTATTCAGGTTTGTTCCATATCTTTAGATGTAAATATTAAACGCTAGGTTAGTACAGGCCTTACATTTAATTGAGCTCCTCGTGTGCTCGCCCCCTACCAATGTTGCTTGGATTCGTCCGAAGGGATTGGAAGCGGTACGGGCCGGTGCTCCCTGGGGGACGGTTAATGCGGCCTTTCGGGATCGCGTTAGCCGTCTGTTAATGTCCGGCGCGGGGTTGTCAGCCATGAGGTGTCCGAGTCTGGCTCATGGTTGACAAGGAGGGTTGACGCGGCGGTCTGCCCTTAGAGGTGGTCCGTCTGCAGCGGCGGGCTCGGGTCCCTTTCCTTTGGCCTCAGCCGTTGGAAAGTGGGCCTGGGTATTTCGGTGGGAGGGCACAGGCCCTCTTTTCCGGGGGACAGCCGCGGGGTCATTCCGGGTACTTCTCTGATTGCAGAGTTGACCTTGGGGTGGCCTCGAGGTTGCGGGGTTTTTGGGGGCGATTAGGGTTTGGGGTTCTTCCTGTCGAATCGCTCTCTAAGGAGCGGTTCGGGATTTAGTTTCTCCAAACAACAGACGGTGCCGGGATTAGCCTTCGTGGAGCGTGACACCACGGTCTTGCTCGGCGATCGTTAGTCCCGGTTTGGTGGATTCCCGACTTATGCCTTTTTCTTGCTGGACTCGGTTGACCATCGTGTTCGGCGGTAGAGGCCTGTCGGGTTCGAGGTCGGGTTCCCTTTTTGAGTAGTGGTCTTGCGCGGCTGAGGTGCGTTGCTAGTCGTCCCTACCAGCCAGCCGGGTCGTGCTTGGCTGTCCGCTCATGTGGGGTCCGAACTCTGGTCTTCCTTCGGGAAGATCACCGCCGAGGGCGCTGGGCCTGGACGAGGTCTTCAGGCGTTTTGGACCGGACCTGGCTAGAAGAGGGCTTCGGCCTTCTTCTTAAGGTGGTCAAGCCCGCAAGCAGGTGGAAGGGAGGGGACCCCCCTGCGATCTATCAAGCCTGCCGACTATGGAGGGGTCCTCTTGTTGCGTGGTGCCCTCTACGTAGTGTCCGTCGGGGCGCCGCGGTTGTATGCGCAAGCGTTCCCGCGATGTCCCATCATGACGGCAATGTCAACCGTCTGGTTTAGTGAGTAGGAGTCTCACTTTCCCACCGCCTTCCTCCCCTGGAATGCGGTGGCACTCATGATGGGTTCCAGACGTTAAAAAAAAAATATAAAAAAGGCCTTACATTTAATACACTGGAAACTGGATGGATTTTATTTAAAAAAAGTGAAGATGAAATAAAAATTTATGAATATTTATAATTCCTTGCCTTTAAGATTTCAATAAGACTTAAATGTTTCTAGGAATCTTATCCCATTGATTCTGAAGATATTTTATATTATTATTTTATTAAATATTAAATATACTGCCACATCATAATATCCTATATATACTGTTTAGTAACTGAACTAACAGTAATGTGTGTAAAGTAAAGTGTTGTATTAAGATTATTAATATAAAGAATGAAATTCTAAAATTTCATAAGTATTATATTTCATCATTTCTCGAAAACGATTCAGCTGATAATACATTTAACAAATATTTTTTTATTTTATGACTATTTTTTTCCTTTTTAACCCCTTTTTTAGCCCCTCTTATTATGATCGTTTTAATTTTTTTTTTTGCAGACTGTTTTACCAAATTATATGTAGACAACAACAACCTACATACATATAGACATACTCGCATATTAAGATTACAGTTAACCTTGTTATGCCATCATTTCTCATACACTAGAGAGTTGTAACTGTAAGTCTCTTGTAACTGTAATTGTTGACTTGTAACAAGTCTCCCTCGCAATGTCGGCAGTTAAAGTTCATTACAAGAACTTGAGGAAATGGTTACATAGAAACTTTATGACATTTATAGCAATCGCATCTTATTGCAGGTAATTTCCTCTGAACTCGTACATCTAAGAATATCCAAGTTTCCCAAGATATCAGAGGTTAGTTACTTATAACATGTTAATATATATATGTTGAATTTGATATGTATCATAGATTATTTATGATGTCAAAATGTTATCTCAGTCTTACGCTGAAAAAATAGTAAAAAGCAAATAGTGTATGTAAAGTAAAAATAATTACTTTTAAGCTGAATCTTCATAAATACCTTCGGATCGATGCTACAAATAGCCCAACAATTATCTAAACAAAAATTCGAAAGTAAAGGAACTTCCCTAAAGCGAACATAAGTACGTAAAATAAGTGTATAACTGAAGTAGATAAGGAAACTACTCAAGTGAATTACATAGTCGAACACACACCCGAATTATATAAACGGTTTACATAAGCGAAGAGTATAAGCAAAGTACATAACCGAGGTATATAAGCGAAGTATATAAATGAAGTATATTAGGGAAGTATATAAGGAAAGTATATAAGCAAAATATATAAGCGATGTATATAAGGCTAGTACATAAGAAAAGTATATAAGACTAGTACATAAGGCTAGTATATAAGTAAAGTACATAAGCGAAGTATATAAGGAAAGTATATAAAGGGAAGTATATAAAGCTAGTACAAAAGGGAAGTATATAAGGGAAGTACATAAGCGAACTATATAAGGCTAGTATATAAGGGAAGTATATAGGGCTGGTACATACGGGTAATACATAAGCGAAGTTCATAGGGGAAGTATATATACAACTGTAGGAAAAAGTATCTGAGAAAGTATGTTAATAACACAGGCACACAAAAAAAAAAAGTCATGAACCAGAGGGCAGACCCCATTATTCTTAGGTTTTTGGGATCGCTGAAACCGAATATGACAATAAAAACTAATTTTAAATGCCAGTTTTCCCGCTAGCACCCCCTTACTACCTCTTAAGGGGTGAAAATTTCAATTTTTCTATAAAATCAAGACAGATGTATCTTTCTACGTTTTTTGGGATGCTGAAACCGAAAATGATAACTAAAAATAAATTCATGACCACTATTTCCCCCTACCAACCCTTACGGGGGGTGAAAATTTAATTTTTTCTATAAAGTCAAGATAGATGTGTATTTCTACGTTTTTTGGGATGCTGGAACCGAAAATGATTTCTAAAAATAAAATTTAAGACCTCTAACACCCCTCACCAACCCTTAAGACTGAATCATGATTTTTGTACTATTCTTCACAAGTTTTTTCACTTTTTGTTTTTTTTTTTTGCTTTCTATTTAATACTACTTATACTGTTATCCATCCGGCAGTGTTGTAAAACGCTTAAAAGATGCTGAACCTAATTCTATGCCTTCGAAATAGAATTGTTACTATTTTCCTGAAAATTTAGGAGACTAAAAGATGCTGAACCTAATTCTATGCCTCCAAAATAGAAGGGACTATTTTCCTGACAATTTAGGAGACTACAGTGAGGAACAAGATGCAAGGTTCCATCAGGATTAGAGTAGAATTAAATCATGAATATATATCAGATACTTCTGATCGATAAAGCATTTGAATTTCTAATATAAGAGCGAGAGAGAGAGTAACCTCAAACTAGTTTGATAAACATGTCATTTACTGTAAATCGTTAAAATTTCTTCATACATCTTGATTTTATACAAAATTGAAACCCCCCATTAGGGAAGGTTAGGGGGTGGTATTGAGTAAAAGAGATATCAAATTCACTTTTGGTTGTCATTTTCGGTTCCAGCATCCTAAAAAACGTAGAAATACACATCTATCTTGATTTTATAGAAAAATTTAAATTTTCATCCCCTGTAAGGGGTGGTAAGGGGGGAGAAAGTGGTCATGAATTTATTTTTAGTTATCATTTTCGGTTTCAGCATCCCAAAAAACGTAGAAATACACATCTATCTTGACTTTATAGAAAAATTTAAATTTTCACCCACCGTAAGGGGTGGTAGGGGGTGATAGTGGTCATGAATTTATTTTTAATTATCATTTTCGGTTTCAGCATCCCAAAAAACCTAGAAATACACATCTATCTTGATTTTATACAAAAATTTTAATTTTCACTCCTTAAGAGGTAGTAAGGGGGTGCTAGCGGGAAAACTGGCATTTAAAATTAGTTTTTATTGTCATATTCGGTTTCAGCGATCCCAAAAACCTAAGAATAGTGGGGTCTCCCCTCTGGTGCATGACTTTTTTTTTTGTGTGCCTGTGTAATTATTATATATTTTTTAAACAACGTTTTTCTGTGTACTCATTTTTAAAGGGCTCCTAAACATTCTTAGGTTAAATATTTTTTATATGAGATTTCTAAAATGAAACTGATGGAATTAGTAAAGACACTATTTCTTTTTCTGCTGTTTTCTTTTTCAGCATATGGCTGTCCACACCCAGTAGACGAGTGTGCATCTTAAGAAACTGGGACAGATCTCCTCACATAGACGGTGGCACGTGATCTTCTCCAATCGGTTTAGGAGCGTTAAATTCCCCGAAGCCTAGGACTTCCCCGAAACGAGTTTATGAAAGCAGTCGTAAGTTGACCCATTTCTGTATTACCGTTAAGGATTTCTTTCTGCATTACCACGCGTAGAATCTGATAAAATCGCCTCTAGATGAAAGTGGACGTCGTTTAGGTTGAAATGAAATATCTCAATCTTGCAAAGTCCATATTTAGATTGGAGCAGGATGCCGCAGTGTTGACTCGTCGTTTGCCCTTAGTAAATGTAAAACGCGAATCTTTATAATCATGTGCTCCAGCCAGATGACTACAGACTACTTCTATAGACTACTACTAATAGCTGTTGTAATAATATATGTTTGTCATATACATTTATTGTTACTATTATACATGCATATATACTTTAGTAATTAAATGTAATCCATTTCTAATTTCATGTTTTATTAGAAATAGGTCAACTTTACTTTAAGAAGCAGTAGATATGAGTATTAATAATTGTTCTAATAACTGTAACTGAACACTAATTATTACACCAAACTGTATTAATAACTGTAAACGAGTATTAATAATTGTAACCGAACACTAATTATTACTCCAAACATTGATCTCCTTTGACTACAATTAGACGGTTTGCAAATCGAATCAACCTTAAAATGTGCTCGTGTGGATGATTCCTTATTATATATTGCATTCCTTATTACATATTGCATACATAGTTATACTAATATACAGTCTCTATCGGACTGTCTATTCTGTCTGTCTGACTGTCTATTTGTGTATCTATTTATATCTCAAGATCTACTGGCTAATATAAAATTTATTTGGATGTTATGGATATATATTACCGGATATTATTTATTTTAGTACCTTGAATGGGTCCAATAACAAATTTAATTCCTATCAAACCATCAGTGCGCCACAGTCGAGAAATGCTAGTCAGAAAAGTATTCAGAATGTTCTCCATTTGTTTGTGGCACCTAAAATAAATCCGAATCCGAACCGTAAACGCTCATAATGAATCCCACTATACTCTCAACACCACCTTATTGCGTGTTCGCTATAGTCTGTGAAGTTTGGACGACCTTCGATCACGATCTTCTTGGTTTACTCTTACAGTAGGTGATCTATTTTCGTCAACAATCTCTTAGAAACGGTTCGATCTCATTACGTTTTAAGAGAAAATCGCAAGTGAGGTCATGATCCATTATGTTTCTTTCAAGAAGTTCATGTAACACCCATATACCACAAATCTTATAAACTCAAATACAATGTTGTCTACATTACAACGCCCAGCAAGTATGTTCGACTTTTTGTATAGACAGCCTTTTTTAAATAGGTCAAAATAGTGTTATGGTCAATTCTTAAATCTTTTGCTACATTGTTACTACTAACAAATCGATATTGCTCCGCTTTTTCGCAATTGCAGTTTCATTTATCCGTGAATAAGCGACCAGAGCAGGATGCATTTTTGACGTCAAAATTTCCTGACTTAAAACTCTTCTACCAATTTTTGTTTTACTCTTATTGACACTGTATAAGGACAATAAACGTCACAATTCTCACAGCTTGAGTTGCATTAAAATTTTAAATGCATCACTTTTTTTGTTGGATTCAACCATTTTGCAGGAATCAAAAAATTGAAAAGTAGTGGTTAAAACTGTTTATTTTTTTTTATTTCAACTTTTAAATGTATCAAAACCAGCCACTTACAAAAATACAAGCGAAAAGGTTATTTCTCTTTCTAACCTTTTGATATTTGGATCAATTAAACTCATAAAAAATTACGAAAGTATTGCTTTAAATCTGAATTAGATTAACGATGCTACCATTCAAATATTATGTGATTATAACGGTCCACTTCTTAATAAACTTAATTCTATAATGAGTTAGACCGTCATACATTTTTATTTCCAACTTAGTAGTTGGAAATAAAAATGTATGACGGTCTAACATTCTTGTTAGCCTTTCCTAGTGGAAAGGCTAACAAGAATGTTTACTGCACTTTTTAAACATTTACACTAGAACACAAAAAAAATTGTTTAGATTTTGTATAGATTTTGTATAAATCTAAATAGCTTCTGACAGTCTTCAAAACAACTATGGAACTTTCAGTTTCAGTCTTACCACAGCGTCAATATATTATACCTTATCAGTGTAAAGACACAACAGATGGACAATCTCGTTAAGTAAGGAATTTGTTTTGCATTAATTATAAAACTGTTGTTTGATTTGATACACAACTCAACCATATGTAGTATCATGTATATTCATTTAATTTGATATTTAACTAGATTTTTGAATGTTTAATATTATTTATATAATAGTTTAAATAAAATACATCTTTACATACTATACAAGAAATCTTGTGCTGTTGTGACATTTTCTACGAACTAAAAACGTATTATTTAATTTAAAGTATATATATTTTGAAACTATATGTTGCCCTTATTATGAATTGAGTACTTTCAAAATTAAATAAAAGTACATTTAAATTGCAAATGAAATAAAAATTACAGAATCTTGAGTTCTTAAAAATCGACTAATTAATGAGGTCAATTCGTGAAGTTGCATATCAACTTTATCACTCTTATTTACAGTAATTGCTATTTGAAGAGATGTACTGTATGATACTTTAGAGAAAAGTAATTAATGAAATACGTATAATATTATCTATATATATAAGTAATTTACCACTCACTGACTCATTCCAAAATCTCCGAAATCACCTGTCCGATTAACTTAAAATTTTACATAGTTTATTCTTTTGTGACGTAGATGTGCAATAAGAACGGACTTCACTGAACTCCTATCCCAATGGATTTCAACTTTTTGGATTTCACCAAGTTTTAAGCCTGTAGCAGCTTCAACTTAACTTTACTTAACACTTAACGCAGGGTAAGAGTTACTTTAGCAACCGGTTACGATGACAACGGATAATATGACAAAGGTTACTATAGCAACCTAAATTCACATCCAAATTAATAGTGTGCCCAGCGAAACGGGAGGGAATAAGCTAGTAATATTATGTTTACAGTCTGTTTGTTTTCTAATTCTTATCCATCCTAATACTACAAGAAATTAATAATTTATAATATTGGCAATTTAATAATTTGTAATACAATAATTTATGTCTTATATAAAAAGTAAAATTTCCAAAGAGAAATGAATAATATGCTAAACTTAGTTGGGAGTTTGAATAAGAAAGGAATTTTGAATGGTCCATATAATTTTTATTTCTTGTTTTAACTTTAACGGTTCCATATAATCCAATCTGAGGATATAAAATTGTTAAGAATGTGATGTGCTTATTATTTTTTTTTCAAAAGATTTTTAAGGTATGTGCTGTATGTATCTATAGATCCTTCTTTATATAATGTTTAAATACTTATTTTGAATTTATTTAATTTAAACTTGTATATTTGCAAGTAAACAAATCTTATTTTGAAATTAATTATATAATATTTTTAGTACAATAATTATCATTATAAAGGGAATATTGTTGCTATGCCTACTTACTAATTATACATTTGAATTTGTTACAACTCGTTAGGCAGTTTAATAAGACATACATTTTTTAATGTACTTTAGAATGTATTTCGATTTGTCACACAATGATATTTCAGTTATATCATAAAAAATAAATGAACACAGTAAATTTTCTATTCGATATAAGGAACTATTAATAAATAATTAGGAGGAATTATTAATTTAAATTTATTAACAATTATTTGATAACATAAAAGACAATGTTTGATAACATTATATTTTATTCTGAATCATCAGACCAATACGTTTTTGTGAGTGGAAATATTATCATATAGAATGAGCATTTCAAACTGAATTAATTGAAAATCTATTCTATATCTTATGTTTTTGATAATATTGTAGCTAACTAAACTAAATCTTTGTTTAATTAAAATAAATAAATGCTTAAATGATGCTATATAAGTTCTGTTGATACGTTTAATCTGACATAAGTAAATACAACACATGTGTAAGTGTTTGTGTTTGTTTTGCAATTCAATCAAAACCATTCAGTACTCACAAATTACTCGCTAACTCTTCAAATATTGATCCTGTCATCATTAATACTGACATCTGTTACTCGTATTATTAAAGGAGGGAGAATGAACACGAGTTCTTTATTACAAAAAACTTGAATTATTAATGTTATAGCTAAAATAATATATATACTGGATGTATGTGTTTCCATAAAAAAAATATCCTAAACTTCGTTGTATCTCGCTTTTTGTTACCTGGTAAAAGTTTTTTATTGGGAAGCCCACATCGTTAAAATAACAAGAAGTTTCGAATATAAAGACATTTCAGTAAATGAATGAATTTTAGTTCAGAGATAATGGCGTTTTGCAAAAATACTCTAAGAAAATTATCTGAGATAAATATATGAAAGATAATTCAATAAAATAAAATTCAGAAATATATACGTAGCCTACAGATTAGTGACAGATTTTAGTATTTCATTATGAAAAAACAAAGAAGTATTAAAATATTCGTTCCCTGACTCTTGCTTTAAGTAGCAGTCTCTGCTCAAGATTTCGAATAGTGTTTCTATATACACCTAGTGACGTCATAAAATTCAATAGTTCTAAACGAAAGCAACAAGAGTATTTCTAAGAATTGCTTGCAGATGAATAGGAAATTGTGGTCATAGTACAATACAAAGTGACTATTAGTGTATATCACTGGCTTTTAGTCGACTAGTATAACCACATTATTGGACTTAATAAAAAGGTTAAGTTAACTGTTGTAACATAATATTTCACGTATAAACTTTATCTTTGTTTATAACCGTCTTTTCCATTTAAACACCTAATTATTTTCATGATATTTATCCTGTCTACTATAATGTATTAAATAAATAAATATATATATTATAGCATAATAATATTGAATCGAAAATAAAAACGTAATATACGTGGAACAGTTATCTGACAATTCTTTACTTTAAACGATCTCTGATATTCTATTATTGACATACCGTATTATTCATTACCGTAATAATAATTAAAAATAAGTATATGATATATTATTATAACCATAAGACCTGAATAAGAAGAATAAGAAGAGAAGATAATATAAGAGAGAGTAATGTCTGTAACTCTTGACCGCTTGTGAAATAAAACAACCCTCGAGCTAAAACAAGCTTCAAACAAATCACAACACAGCCATTAGTAAAGCGACGGAAGCACCGCGCTAAACAATAGCTATTTGTGGCCCAACTTCTCTACCTTTATACAATGACTCTTACTTTATTCTGTACAGATTAATTAGTTAACAGACTATTTATA
The DNA here is from genome assembly GCA_918358695.1 of Melinaea menophilus ssp. n. AW-2005. Taxonomy (NCBI): domain Eukaryota; kingdom Metazoa; phylum Arthropoda; class Insecta; order Lepidoptera; family Nymphalidae; genus Melinaea; species Melinaea menophilus. The sequence continues at coordinate 15,177,884 of OU911049.1, forward strand.
ATAAAATACAAGTGTCACTTGAAGAAAAATGCTGTGGTAAAAGAAATATTTATCTGTATCATTTATTATTCTTGTAACAATATGAGAAAGAAATCAGATTTTTAATGATTATTACCGTTAGAAGTTAGCAGCAATTATAACTAATTAATATAGAGTAACAAAACTTATTAGTAACACATGAGGGATAAAAAATATTACAATGTCTTTTTAGTATAAAATATAATGTTATCTATAAATAATGTTTAATCCCATAAAGCTCTGATGTTTGATACTCTGTGCTTCGCATTGTCATTCATACAAGTCCTTTAGTGTATAAAATCGCATTCCATCCAACAAACAAGAGTGTTAGGTTTTATTCTTTATTTTATATAATAAAAAAATTTAATACACAATAAACAATTACTAGAGAATACCAGAAAATGAATTAGATTTTTTTATTTATAGAATTTCAACAATATAGAAATTATTCTGCAATTTAGAGTTATAAGATTCAAAATGAGTCCTCTTTATTTTTCACAAAATGCTGACATATTTGATAAATGAATTTTGCAATATTATATTTGAAAACCATTTAATACCAAAATTTTAATTATGCAAAATTAAACAACACTAAAATGTAAAAGAGGTACAATATTTTTTAATATTATAAAAAATATAATAATTTTAAAGCACGCACCCTCTTCCGTCGCATTGGCAACACGCCGCGCCTGTACAAGATGAGACAATAGAGTATTGTGGTCGTTACGATTAAGAGTAATATTGGATCATTCGTTATAAATACGCCATTTTGAAAAGCGAGCGATGGCTGGCTCATTTATGTACAGATAACAAAATGTACATTGATACAGACATTTTGTAGAGATAAAATTGAATCATATTAAAATAGCATTCAATATTTACAGACAGTATTCAATAATTACAGACATTAATAAATATCTTATACATACATATAACAAGACTAGCTGTGCCTTGCGACCCTGTGAGTACTATTGTTACAAGTATGGACTATTAGGTTCCTAGAACAGTTGAAAATAGTTTTGTTATTTATATTTCTGTATGTTTTTTTCGGAGTAACTGTAGTAAATGGGTTAACAAATGAAAGGATTACACAAATCCGATTAACAGTTTATAAAAAGGTCGTTGAAATTCAAACGAAAAAAAAAACAAAATATAAAATTTTATTATATTAATATAGATATACTCGTATATGTTTTTTAATATTTATTATTCATGATAATAGCAACAGGTGTGAATTGATGCAGATTATAAGTTTTACATGCGGGTTCTTAAATTTTAAATATATCAAGGTTTCTGAAATTCATAATAAACTAACTATATAAATTTTTAGCCATTTTAATTCTACTTAAATTTTAAATAAAATTATCACACTGGCAGGATTCGAATCTGTGATTTCTGGAAATCTAGGCTACAGTGTCGTCACCCGAGAAAGAAGCCTCATAGATGTCCCGATAATTAGTAAAGTGACGTAGAAGGAATCCCAAAGGTCACGGATTTGAGTCCTGCCCATGTGGATACCTAAAAATGTACATAGCATAGCTCTTGTAAGAGATCTCTTCTAGCTACGGTTGAATGTAAGAAAATAGTAGTTAACGAAAGTAACTGAATTGAAAAACATATAATATGTATTTGGAGTTCCACATTTAAAAATAATTTTACAATACAATAAATACTTATAAATAAATATGTATAATAATAATATTCATGAATTAATTCATACACCCAAAATTTTAAAATTGCACACGATCAAACACAGCCTAAGTTTCCTCATGAACAAATAAAACTGCATTCGAGGTTTTAAATTCACTGTTCAAGATTTTATAGCAACATACAATAAAAGACACTACTGAAACTCAATGAATTTATTAGTATACTGTTAAGACCAGCTGCTTTTTTTTATTCTAAAGTATTTTTTACCCAGAAGAATCTATGAAGACAAATCATTTCAATATATTTTTTATTTCCTTATTGTAGTAAGTACATTAATGAATATATGTTTAACATGTTTATAGATAATTTAAAATATTAAACTTAAAAGTTATTGTTTCTATCTAGATACAGACGATACATAAAAAAAATCACTAAAGCATAGTTGTTAATATATATAATATATATATAATATTCCGGAGATCACAAGTTCGATTCTTACAGCGTTGATATATTTTACATGATCTTTTGCTTATATAAATAATGTATTAATATATATCATAGTGCATATATTTTTTCCAAGTATATAACGAAAATAAACCCAAAGAGAAATTAATAAAAGGTATTTATTCTTCATAAATATAATGTGCTTTAAGAAGCTTTTAAACGCACAATGAGTCAAATAGAAAGGCGCTGAAAATTCATTGGATAGGAAATAGTAAATTATTTATATATGAATAGTCAGCAACGGAATTAATATCAGAGGGAATCGTTCGCACGTAAAACTCATAGAATGGAACAAATAACATCGATTATTCGATTATTACAATCGATATTCTCAATATATGTTTATTTTGTTTGATAATATTACTTTATATTAATAGTGTACTGTAATATTTATTAACTATATTATACTTTCAAATATATTCACCAAAACTACATAATTTTAAAGGTATATTAAATGTATCGTTATAATAAAGTTACAACTATCGTTAAAATCAATCCAACCGTTTCAGATATTAGCCAGAACAAACAGACATTCAGATAGACAGAGATTTTTTTTATATAAGTATCTTACACACTTTCTTAATTAATAAAAACATTTATTGAAAATCTGTTAATATGAAATTACTGACAGACACTTAATATTATTAATATGTATAGATGTATTTGAAACTAGACTGTAATCAATAGTACAGAAAAAAATTCAATAAGAAATCCGATATAAAAACAAAACAGACATAAAATATTCATTTATAAATGTAATACTATTAAAACTACTAAAAGTAATTTATTATAAAATAATGAAATGATAAAAATAATATATAAATTCAGGAATATGTCGTAAACTATGTACAGTCAGATTAAATTAAAAACAAATATTTAAACATTGTATTCTGTTTATCGTTATATGAATAATTAATCCTTCATTTCATTTACTATGGGCGAGTCATTTAACGAGCTGCAATACTCCCGGAGGCTTCAACTAACTTTTGACAGACGATAAGCTTAAATGACAGACTGTTACGTATCTGTAAAGCTTTATTTCTGTTTGTTCATCTATTATATAAACATTGATATATACATTATTAATTCCTATGAATAAAATTTATAATATATAGTTTAATAAAGATGATGATAGATAGCGCTTGTCAAATTATTGAAAATCTGTATCACGGTATTAAGATTTGTCAATGTGTATATTGTTGATATTTGCCAGTTTGGTTTGTGATCTGTTAATTATGATATAACTAGCTTATTCGCTCCCGCTTTGCTGGGCACACTATCAATTTGGATGTGAACTTAGGTTGCTATGGTAACCTTTGTCATACAGGGACACAGTCAATTCTGAATGTTAAACACATGTATATAGGATATTATAATAATCTATTAATTAATAAAAATAATATTTTAATAAAATATTTTGTTACGAAAAATACTTGTAAAATAAATGTGTACTCCCCGAGAAGAAAACTTCTATTGCAATATAAATATGTATAATTATATCAAAATCTTGCATTTCCTTACAACCTCCTTCAGTAAACAAATTTCTCAATTTATAAGTGACATTGTGGAACGCAGTAATAACTCAAGAGCTGTGTAAGATATTGTGAGACATTATAATAATAAGATTAATATTATCTGTTACCAGAGTTTGAGATAACTGTGGTAATTTATCTAGTTTTCACTGGCGACATTTTGTTTTTAATAAAATGTTGTATGACAGTGTCAAGTTCTTAAAATACACATTTTGAGTATTTTTTTTTCTTCTTTTTCTTTATATGCTTGATAAGCGATTTACCACTCACTGACTCATCTTCGAAACTATCTGTCCGAGTAACTTAAAATTTTACATATTTACTTCTTTTGTGACCTAGACGTGCACTAAGAACGGATTTTTCGGAATTCCTATCCCAATAGATTTCAACTTTTTTAATTTCACCCAAGTTTCAAGCCTTTACACTTAACGCGGTTACCATAGCAACGGTTACGATGATAACGGATACTATGACAACGGTTACCATAGCAACCTAAGTTCACCTCCAAATTAATAGTGTGCCCAGCGAAGCTTCCGGGAATCACCTAGTTCTTTATATACTTGATGTTTTATGATATATCATATTTACACCATGGGAAGTCCTATATGTCAATAATAGTATTTTGGCCCAAAATAAGTCAGTAATCATATTAAATATTCTACAACTTATATGAAGAAAAAATAAATATAAAAAGAAAAACTTTGTAATGATTTTGCGTGACTTTGATTTATAATTCATGAATTTTGTCGCGAACTTCCAAGACAACTTAAATCGAGTTTCCGTGTCGACTTAACAACATTTGTTACTTTTGGGGAAAACAAACTTCACCCTACAAAGACAATACAGAGGGCAAAATTTCACTAATGTTTAAGTTTATTTAATTTGTAAAATTTTAACATACCGCAAATTGGTTTTACTATATATATAGTTTACTAGCTTTGCCCCAGACTTTATACGGAATATATGTGATAGACTAAGTTTTTAAAACTACACGATAGTGATATTTAATTTTATCAATCAATTCTGCAAATTTCTTATCATATATAGTTTTATTTTAATTTATAGATATTACAACCTAAAAAAATTAAATGTTTCATTACATTAAGTAAATTTTTGAGATCTGCAATAGGAGAAGTTGGTATAAAGTAGGTAAAAATGTCAATTTCATTTAAAATTGGAACCATATTTAAGTGGAGTCCACAATTAATTTGATGAAGGTTGTGTCGCTAAAGAATCTGACGTGATATTAATTAAGCTTAGATAAACTAAATCGCTAAACTAAATAAATTATATTAAAAAAAAATCCGTACCCGCAGGGGGACACGCGTGGGTAGACCTCGTGTGTAACTCGTTTAAAATATAACTCACTACCTAACAATAATACATAATGCCGTTGTTTACATCAAACATTTTCAAGCAAAAAGCGGTTTTATTTTTTTTTCTCAGAAAATGTATCTTTTTTGGAAATACTTTTGATACATAAATTTAGAGTAAAAAATAACCTTTGTATTAAAAATATTTGAGACGAGGGAATGTTACCAGAAAAAAGTTGACGTGGTTTTACCTACCTTAAATTTTCAAGCTAAAAGTGGTTTTTATTTTTTTTCTCAGAAACGGTACCTTTCACGGGAAAAACTTCTAATACTTAAATTTAAAGTAAAAAATAACCTTTCTATTAAAAATACTTGTGATGTAAGAATGTTTACCAGAAAAAAGTTATGATTTTTTTTCCAAAAAATTTCGGTTTTTTTACCCCCACCCCTTAGTTATTGAAGTTAGGTTTTCGGTTTATCTACATTAGTTATAGGTATTCATCGAAGACATCATATAATATGAACGCGATTAATCTTCTTTGTATAGGGAAAAAGTTATGGTCGAAAAACTAAAATCAGAAAAAGTGAGGCCCTAGCGCCCCCTGTGGTCCGATTTCTCTGGTTAACGAACTTGACCTTCATTTTAGGATGATTGATTTTTGTGCAAAGTTTGAAAGCGAACCGAGTGAAACTGCGGCCGCTATCGTGCTGACAAAAGTTGAATCTGGACGCACGCACGCATATATATATATATATATATATATATAAACTTTTTGACCAATGGTCATTTCGGACTCAGCTGGTCATAAAAAGACCTCCTGTGAAGAAATTTTTCCAAAATTCGAAAGTAGGGGACAAATGAATGGGCAGACCGAATTCTTCGAGGTCTACCCAATACAAATTCAAGTATGATAGTGGAAGCCTGGTGGCCATAATTAGAATTAGAATATATATATATATATATGTGTGTGTGTATTTTTTTTCAGTATATATATATTTTTGTTTTATCTAAACCATCAAATAAATCTATTTTCTGTTTCTATCTGTATATTAGATTTTTTCTACATTTTGTAATATACAATCAACAATATGATTGTTCAATTGTCGTTTTATAATTCATGGTAATACCACAAATGTTATTATAATAAAGAACAAATTTCTAATTCATAATTAAATAAAAAATTGCACTCTTCCATGTAAACTTTATCTGTACCAAATTTCATATTCCTCCGGCCACAATTTTTTTAATGAAAAAGCGTAAAAAAAATAAAATTTATTGTTAGTATATATAAGATATAGAAATATCTTATGCTGATTAAATTGCATATAATATTGGAGGTAATTACATATTTGCAACATGTTTTTCTTATGTTAATTTAAAACGAAACTTATGAGTTTATGAAAACGTAACAGGGGAAATATTAATGAGTCTAGACGACTTAAACGGGAAGAGATTGCTTTAAGTTAATATTGAAGATGAGATATCAAGATTGAAAATGTAACATATTATATTGAAACGAAAATCAACATAATATTTAATAACATCGCTCGTAATGTGTTTGAGAGATGGAGCTGTTATTATTTACTTGGTATAAGAACTTTAAATAATTTTACAGGCTAAACTTTTATAACTATATTGTGCTATCTATATATAGATTTTTATTAATTGAAATGCTATGAGTAATAACAAAATAATTGTAAACAAAAAAATATATATACATATTTATTATAATATATCAAATCAAATAATTTAGCCTTAAAAGACATATCTGTAAGTACATAATCTTTAAATTACCACAGAGATTAAAATAAAAATGTACACAAATAATACTAAAGTATCAGAATTGTAAAGGAATTTTCTAAAATGTTAAAAATAACATCCTCAATAACAAGAAAATAATATTTTGTTTATTACATATTGAATCCGTTGGGACAGCAATATTAACGAGTCTAGACAATTTAATCCGTCGGTTACCTTAACTCAATATTTGATTCTCAAATCTCATATCCGTTATGAACGTCTTCGTTTAATTTCAGAGAAGATTGTAAACGGTTTTTTATATTGTTTTTTTTTGTAGTTATGGTTATGGTTGCCATGTTTTTATTCTTATCTTTTTTTAATAAGTTGTATATAAATTTGAAGATTTTAATTATATGAATATAAATTGAATTAAGACAATTATTAAAGCATTAAATTTCTTCGTTTCTAAAAAAAATTATGACTATAAAAATACGTGGTTATTTCAACGCTTGTCAAAGCTCTTGAATTAGTTTCATTATTTGAAAATAGATGACACTTGTACTTTATAGTACTCTACATGTCTATCGTTACAAATGTGTGTGTTTTGTCAGTGTTTGTATAAAGTTATTTTTAATAGTGAAATTTTACATAACACTTTCAAACATTTATTTGATTTTTTTGCCAACTTTTAGCTGGTCACTGTTTTTTTTAATAGAAGATGATAAGATTTTTTTAGCAATCTTAATATATTATTACTTCTTTATATTTAAGACGATGGCATACGAGCCTGCGGGTTACTAATTATCAGTCGCCCATGAGTTTCCGGGGACCTTGGAAGTGGGAGTATACGCCTTTTTTTTAGGTACCCATGTTGTATCCATCTGGAAATACCGACAAAGGAAGTTCATTCCACTTCTTTGTGGAACATAAAAGAAAACTCCTTGAAAATCGCACAATGGAAGAACGCCACGCATCCAGATGGTGGACGTGCTGTACGGTGATGAAATTCGGCGGCAGGTATTAGATCAAATAGTTATTCGGAACGCTTCCCATTTTAAATGCGATAGAAGATGCACTAAGAGGCCATATCTCTACGCAACGCCAATGAATACTACATGTATATAAATACTGAATTTCTAACCGAACCTTTTTCTCACCCTAATATTATAACAAATTAGAGTAAACTCATAATTTTCTATCAAATTATTAAAATTATGGCCAGTTTACACACATGAAGTGGGCAAGTGATTAACTTTAAATTGACTTACCAATTTAGTTACTAATTATTAGCTGATATAAACTGACCTTTAGTGTAGGTGTTACTAAGTGATACTAATAGTGAATTGTGATAAATAATACTTATACACAAATTATGTTTTTTTATATTTGTTTCGGTAAACTCAAGAAATACTTGATAAATAAATGAAAAGAGGAAATCACGCAATGCTTTTTTCATATAAAATCATCTGTATGAACAATGATTTTGAAACAATTTGACACTAATTTCATTTCGACTATGGAATCCAAATTATTAAACAGCTCTGTCAATGTCACTACAAAGAGACCAACAATTAAAATTATCACACACAAAACTCTAAGCCAAAATCATCTCTATCAAAACTGCATACGACATAAAATAGTTATAAGAAAATTTAATAAACTGCAAAATAACTTTGTACTCCAGTACAAGGCAAGTCGATTTAAGTTTAGAGGAAGTTCTTAATGGTTTCATGAATTACGAATCAAAACTTACCCGGTCTTTCAAATGTTTTCTGGATTCCACAATAATTTTCCTTTGGGAAAGTGGCGAAGGAATAATAAAATTTTAAAAAGTTCAGCTCAAAATGTGAAAAGAGTTTTTATGTCAGTGCCTTTATGGTTTTTAAAGAAGAAATTTATATTAATTATATAAAAACTATTTCTGTGATTTTTTTCTTATAAATATTAATTGTATGTGAAAATTACAAAGAACCATGTTCATCAGTAATTCTTAAGAATTTTAGTCTCAATTTTAAATAAATTATATTTTATATTTACATTTTAGAATTTGAAAAAAAATAGCTTTAAAAATCGAAAATCATAGACACAGATGTGAAATACATTTGAAATTGGAATCATATTTAACCGATGTCCACAATTTGTTTGATGAAGGGATATGTCACACCAAACAGCCGTCATGTTATTTTAAGGGCAGATCATAAAAGTAAACGGTTATAAACATGATGATTTCACATTTAAGCAAAAACTTTAATATATAATTCCAATTACTACGAATTTAATAAGAATATTGTTATTATATTTATGTTACAATAGATATAAGAATATATTTTGTAATTAGAAATATTGAATAAAAACTATTCCTTTTGAATCATATCCATGCCTTATTATGTTAATATTAAATTTCTTTAAAACTTTGAATACCGATTCAAACTTAGAACACTTCGCAATGATTCGCAGCTTAAAGCTTCTCAGTGACGCGCGAACGATCGACGGGGGTGGACGTATTTTTTGTGGATCCACAGTTTGGCGCCAACGTGCATTTTTGCGAAAATTCTTTTATTTTGTTTCGCTTATTGGATTTCTAATGAATCTTGCAAATGTGTGGATTGAATGTTGAGATTAGTGGTTACGTGATTGCTTTCGTCTTGATTTGGGGTAAGTTTGGTTTATGTAATTGTATTAATGTATGATTAATTTAATACTAAAATAAAAACTCAGATATTGAAAATAAAAATAAACATTTAATAAACTACATAACATATACTGTATATACCTGAATAAAATATTCTTTATCCATCAAGATTATAATTTTTGAGGTTATTTCGCCTTTTTATTTATTTATATTATTTCTATACCTAACAAGTATGTCAGTAAAATATATCTGATATATAATGAATGTCTCTAAATATATACCATTCGTCATAATTACGAACCAATTAATTAATGTCACAACCTGTCACCAGCACGAATGCCATCAGAAACATACACGTGCTGTTTATACCACAATACAATTTATAATCTATTAAAATTACATTTGATATGTTAATATTAAATCGTAAATAAGAGTAAATTATTTGTTTTATTTTGCTTATAACTATTTAATTGAATTAATCTGTTTTTCTCATAGTTGTGAATTATATTTATCCCTATTAATAAGTTCATTAGTCTGGTTCATCGTATGAAAGTTCTTAATTACTACCTGCGGTATGAAGTTGGGCTGGAATTTATAATTAATGAACACACTTAATTTAGATTGAAAATTAAGATTTAATGCTGGAATTATTTGCCTGAAACTTCGCATATAATTATTATAATTATGACGTAGCATTCCCGGCACCATGTAGTGATATTATGATAATTATTTTTTAATTTTGTCCAGATTATCTATTTAATCTATAACTCGTATATAGTAATAGGTATGTCCACGACTTCATTTGTGCAAATGTATTTTGTTAAGTAAAAGATGTTTAAATTACTTCTTATAATATCAGCTAACCGCCAGGAAAGTCCTGTTAAAATCGGTTCATCCATTACAGAGATTAAACGGACCAAACAGCGAACAGACAGACCGAGAAGCATTCAATGAAAGGTGTTAATTTTGAATTATAAACAGATACTTAATTTTTTATATGTATAGATTAAGAGATGTATAGTACATAGAATAAAATTTTTAATTATCTGAAATAATATCATATATTATTAAAATATTATTAATATTGTAGCAACTGCTACGAGTTGTATCGCTACGAGTGCTACGAAAGTTTAACTGCTACCGTGTTTACGAATGCATGATATAGTATGAACTTTTATTACAGAAGCAATTTATTATACAAAAAAACTTTAACATTGGTAAATTATGTTCCATGAAAGTCAAAACGCCCAAGAGAATACCAAGTTGTCGGGTCGGTGGTTTGTGTATACGTAGTTTCATAGGTTTTCTTTGTGAAGTCAATTATAAATTATACTTATATAGAGAATAAAATTTAAAATTATGTTAGTCTAATAATAAAGTTGTCTGAAAAATAAATATTTGTATATATAGTATTAGTATTATTGCAAACATATATTCCGTTATAAATTATCAAATTGTCTAGATCCAACTTGAAACAATTATTCTTCAATATTATTGGTATAAACATAATATGAACGTATTAACATATTAACATTTATATGTTGAATGATATCCTAATTTAATTACAATAAAAATGTAATAGGAGTTTATAAATATTAAATATGATTGCATATTTTAATTCAATTAACATTGTTAAAAAAAATATCAACATTTGTTTTGTATTTACATTGAAAAAATAATAAAGTCTATATCGATAAAACTTTCTTGTAACATTTAATTAGTCAGTAAATTCACTCAATATTGAATGTAAATGAATGATTAAGTATTACAATAAATTAATACATCATATTTATTTTAATTAGTTCCATAAAGGTGGTAATAGATGGCGCTTTTCAAATTAATGAATATCTAGATAACGTTATTACGATTTTGTCATCGGTGTCCATATAGACTTTAGTGCCTTTATCTGTTCCTTTTGTTTTTGTAACATTACGTCCTTTCCACAAAAAAATATCAGCTATACCAGTAACCTTATATATTATAACTGTAACCTTTCTGAATAGTTCATTGCGTAGAGGTATATTAACTATTGAGATTTCAATATTTTTTATTTAAATCTGTAAACCAGTGGTAACGAAATTAGATTCTTTAAAACATATTTTTATATCTACGAGATTTAGTTAAACTAAAACAAGTCTTACCTAACCTGCTACGCTATTTAATCACTTTGTAGTAGATTGAATTTATGAGCCCTCAGCCAGTGCGTTGGTTTAACCTATCAAAGCAAACTATGTTAAGACTAACTAAAACTTTGAATGAGTTTACCCTCAGGGTTACCTTAGTTATCTACCTGACCACGTTAAACTTATTATACTATGTTTTCTTACCGCGTTTGTGATAGCTTCGTCAAACATTAATAAGCTATATATAATATTATATATAAAATTTTGTTGAATGTTTGTTCATTCAATCACTTAATAATACAAACTAAATTCTATAAAATTTTTTATTCAGATAAATATTGATTTTATTTTCAAACTATTTTAAACCCCGTTAAATACAAAGATTCCGAGGAAATGCTGTATCCAAAATAAATGATATTCTTCTTCTTTCGATTGAGTAATTACAAAATATATTGCGAAATCAAAAGATTTATTTACCTTCAGGTAAGTACAGATATTATCTATTTTACATAAATTTATATTCTAAAAAAATTAAATTATTTTCATTTTTTGTTATGATGTTGATGTTGAGATGTTAAGTTATACGAGTATACTAAGTGACATTAATTAACTCAATAAAAACAAATGAATGTAAAATAATATTTTAATTAAGAGCTCTTCATTGCATTTCATTAACAGATGTTCTGTTATTAATTTTTATTCAAAATAATATTTACCTATTTTTATTATAAATTTGAATTCTTTTATTACTTATCATTTGTTCAATATGCTTATTTTTCTGTTATTTGTCAATAATCCTGAAATCCTAAATCCTGAAAACATTGTAAATTAACACATAATGAGTCTGTGATGTTTAGTATAGTTTAGAAACTAATGTTAGCTTTATATAATTGCTCTAATGTCCTTGTTTATACATATTATAAATCAAATTCCTCGAAATTTGTCTATCTGTATGTAGCTGAATATCTCAAAGGATACTGAACAGAGTTTTGTGTGTTTTTTTCTAAAAGCTGTGCATTTCTTGAGTAAGGCTTAAGTAAATAAACTGAAATATAAGGATTACTGGACATCGCAGTTGTACAAAAATGTCGCCGAAGTCGCAGGTAAAAGCTAGTATAATTTATATCATTTCTCAATTTATATTTAGTATTCTATTAAGTTATATTTAAATATATTACCATAATCAATGTTTCAATTATGTACCTATTCTATTGTATTAAACAATATCTTACGTTATAATAATATTATCTATAAGATATTAATATTATCTTATAATGTTTGTTTTATCTTTGATTGGTATTTCAAGTTCAAAGCTTTGGATTAATTTCATATCAAAGTTTGAGTTTAGTTTGGAGCCGTTTCGATTTGATTACAAATTTCAAAGTTATCACAAAGTTTTGAAGTACGTTATTCATATCTATAACTTTATGAACCAAGTGAGATTATATAAAATAACTGTTTGATTGATGTCTGTGTATATATATATATATTTTACAATTTCAATGAAATACTGTAGATATCTACTACTTTTTATAGGTAAAATACTTTATGAAATAGCAGACGAAGTCGCTGTCAACCGCTAGTATATTATATTTTGTTAACAAAATTAAGATTATTAAATCTTATATTGTTTTAAAAAAATAACTATAATGGAAAGTAATTTTTACGTCCGATGATATTACTTTCAATTTTTAATATCTAAAATTGATAACACGTGACTTACCGCTTTATGGACATCATTAATACCAAGAAAGTGACATTTTCATTATTTCTAATAGTTATTTGCGGTTTAAATAAGAAACTAGGGGAATACTTTCAAGAACATTCTCTGTCAAACTGACAAGGGTATCCATTTGGGACATTTCTGAATAAAGTTGCAAAGATCTCGAAACTTTCTACCAGTTTTGCTGTGTGTTATTAAAAATGTTTTCTGTATCATAAAATAACTATCTCGAGAATGTGGTTGGGAATTTCGTATCTATTTTATATCATGAATATCAATTTGTTATTAATATATATAAATTGAGAAGTGAATACATGGTAACAAAAATGGTAAACAAAAATGTATTAGAATTGATACCAGAAATTAATAATTTTCATCTAAAAAATTTGGTTCTTTACCTTATAACAATTGAAGTACATTGAATAAGAAAGAAAATATAATATACAACTAACATTTGAAAATCTATTTCTAATTACTAAAATGTACTTAAAAAACTTCTGAATTTTATATATATGTATGTATATATATAACAAAATAAAATGTATGACATAAAATTACAATAGAAATACAATTGTTCCATACAAACCATTCCTATAAATCACACAACGCGTCAAATTACAGCATAAAATGTGCTTTGGTTACAATAAATCATACTACACGTATTTAGTCCAGCATAATTTCCCCTGGGCGTTCCTCACGACCAGATTATTATGACCCATTGTGCTTCCATCCGTATATTATTTTACTTGATATATCATTTATATGGAGTTGCAGTATCGCTGGTTTTAACTTTTCGATTTTTATTATAGTAATTATTTTTATATACAATTGAAATCTATTCTTACTGTTATATTAATTATAATAAACGGAAAAAAGATTTTCTTATAGATTTCAGAATGCCAAGCCTTATTAATATTTATAGTTATATCATATTAAGTACGTCTTTGAATCCAGGAAACGTTGCAGTAACTAGATTTGATACTTTCTTTCTTACTACTTACGATGTCAAAAGATTTCCAAATAGTTTTGAAGATAGATTATTCGCTATGTAAACCATAAATCCATCTTTTATAAAGTTTAATACGAAATTTACCAAACAATTTTACCAAAGTCAACCTGTCACAAGTTCAAACGCTGTCTTGCCTTACAATTTCAGATATTGTCACCTGTCATCGTTTTTGACGAAGGTATGGCAGATATATTATTATAATTAATATATATATAATCTATATCTAGAACAGTTAATTATATATAGAACACATTCCCTTGGAATTTAATATGATATGAGAAATGTTTGCGGCTTCTGGTGCGGTATTTTAATTTAGGCTTCATTAAAACTGAATATGGCATAAGGGAAAGATTTTAAATGAATTTAGTTCGGATGCCGTTATTTATAGAGAATATACTAGAAATTACTCTATCTTTTATTTAACTACTTGTTGCCAGCGACTCTGTCTGTGTAATCTAAATAAGGGCGTTGAATGGCGAGACGGAACATTAGTTAATAAATACTGATTTAACTGTAAAAGAAAACAGCAACGTTAAAATAGGTTGCCAATACTGTCCTTTACTTTAAAAGGGGATTTAGTTAATACTATCAAATGTAAAATTTTTAATCTTTATACAATTTTAATATATAGTTTCTATACTTAGTACAAATAAAGTACAAATATATCATGTACTTCTGTATATTTTATTACAATAAACTAAATAATAAGATTGAAAAATGTCAATCAGTACAATTATTATATACTAACAATTTCCCCCAAGTTCGTTCGTGTAAGTATCACTACAACATTTTTTATAAAAGCTTACAAATTACGTCTTATTCTAGTATAATTAATCTTAATGAAAATAATTGAAATTATTGCATTTCATATAAAATCATGTTAGATTCAATTGAAGGAAAATTTATTACATTGCCTTTAGTTTAGTTTACTATTTAGTTCAGAGAGTAACTTATTTTCGACCCTTGTAAATAGGTTTACGTTTATTAAAATAATATTGGTTTTAAACTTTGGGGAAAACAATTCATAAGCTTAAAGACTATTATTATTTAATCATCGCTCCGCTGTCCCGAAAGTGATCCAAGTCTTCATTACAATTTTCGAAGCTTTATTAAACTAATTTGTTTTTTGATGAGCGGTTGTCGTCTGACCTTTGAAACCTTTATATTTCATAATTTAGATCATTATATCTACCTTCTGAGATAATATGATCTGTGATTAGGAGGAGAAATATTGCAAGCATGTTATGTATTGTGACTGATCACTTACTTAACTTTGGATAGTGTGTAACTGATTTCTGTTACTATATTATTTACTACTAATTAACTGAGGTACTGATGGATCTACATCTCATCTTCAAGGCATTTGAAAGGTCGGATTAAAAATAAAATATAACTAATATACGCGAATAAACCCGTACAAAAGTTTAATTTTAATATGTGCTATAAATAAAAATATTAGAGGACATGACATTGAATATTATATAATATAACAATTATTTAATATTATAGGAAAAGATTATTATTTCGCTTAGAAATGTAATAATATTGTCAAATATACACCGCTATAAGGAACCGAGGACGTAATTAGCAAACTCCAGAATTCGATAAAGTTTTCCTGCTGAAAGCATTAATCCGCGAAGGAAATTGCGTTTTCATTATAATGAACTTGGTTAGTGAGAGGCCGAAATTTGCCTTGTAATTTGGTTCATACACAAACTTTTCTGTTATAATTTTCTATGGTTTGTAGATAGGAAGATATTTAAGTAATTCAAAAAGTTAGATTGTTTACCTTAGGTAATAATATCGTTAGTCAATAATAAAAATGAAAACAATTTTATATCTTAAATATTTACCTATTTTAAAATAGTAAATTTGAAAAAGGACGTTAGGTCACTCGTTCCTATTATTTTGCAAACAAAGTTATATGTGTAAATAATAGCTCGGAGAAATCTCCCCGCTCTCCCCCTTCTTACTGTACTGTAGTATAACACTTTTTAATTCTTTTTGTTGGAGTAATGGTAAAATAATACGTAAGAAGTGGTTTTGGTATTAAATACTTGATTTATAATACTGTTACTCTTTTTTGCTGGCGATAACTCATAATTACTGATTCTTTAACTATTAGTTTTGATTTTTGTTTTGAAAACATTTTCATGTAAAAATATTGTAGTTAAAAAATTATTCACAATATTTCATGAACCAGATAGAACAAAATCATCGAGCTCTAAGCTCGTTACTCGAACTAATCCCATTCAGACTTATGTGAAACCTTAAAAAATGGTTTATTTGGAATAAAAAAGGAATACCTAGACAGATGAGATATATCCTTTGACATCCAAAACTCTCCAAATTCAAGTAGAAATTCGTTCAACCCAAGACATTACTGTGTTATCAAACGGAAAACTCTTGCAAATTTATTCATGAGGTGCTGATCGCATTCGTGATACGACCCACGGTTTTATTATCGTGTTTACGGGATATCTGTTTACGCTTTGTTTTTACACGGTTTTTGATGGCTTTGATCTTACCTTCATGTAATTTTCATAGCAGTTTGTATAAGATAATGTTTATTACACACACACTAATACACGAATACACATACATATGTGAAAACACACACACACACGCCTTAAATTTTATTGTACATAAAATAGTTAACATTTTTAATTATGTGTATGTTTCCTTTTGTATTACCATACAAAATGAAATCTACTTAATCATGTAGCCTTTAATGAAGAGAACTTTTAATATATTTTTATTAAAGGGATATAACCTTTAATAAAATATATGATATTATATCAAATACAAATCCTTTGAAACCTATTATATATATAATATATCATATTTATAAAATTTCCATATCATAAATATGTGTTAAAGTACCTTTATTTTATTTTAATTTTGTATGAAAATGCAAAATAATTTGTAATATGCAGTTTCATTAAACCTATCGAGTTTAGTGTTGCTTTAATTTAAACTCAGTAGAAACTCAAGCGAATTCAGTTCAGATATAGAAAATAAAACGAACCAGATTTCAGCTACAAGGATTTTCCATTAAAATTTGCTGTACAGTATCTAAGCTTTAGTGATTCGGGGACAGACTGAAACTTGTCGACTGCATAACGAACTTTATGTAAATATCTAACTAGTAAATATGTAAAATCCATATTCATACTAAATCAATCTATTGGTTCTGTCTGTACATTTGCTTTTTTGGTACTAAATTATTATCTTTATATTTGTCTTTATGTATGTATGTCTTTTTATTACCTTTACTAAGAAAATGTGATGTTGCAAATGTAAGAGATTGGTCAAACATATTGTATTTTGTAATAAATATTTTTTATTGATTATTCTGTATTTGATTGTGTGTACAATATGTGTCACTTGTGAGAAAAAATATATAAATATACGAGAAAGTAGCGCCTAAAGTATGACTAAGTGCGAGAAAAGCTGCTGGGCATAAGCTAGTTTAATAATAATATACACAATTAACCACATATCTATGTGAACATGATATTAGTTCAATTAATTTAATTATAGCAGAATATTATGCTTATAAGACCGGAACAATCGGTATAATATGTTATCCGACCTAATAAGCAGATGCATACAATATGACGCCAACTATATTGCAGTCTCGTAATTATCTTAACCAACTAACCAACCCGATTCACTAGTTCCAACATAGATGATTTACGAGTATATTTGTATATATGTATATATATACAGAATATTTCCCTTCCACAAAATTTCAACTTTTTTATAACTCTATCAATTTGTGAAGGTTTTAGCCTACGTTCAAAATGTACAGGAACAACAGCTTTTTAATTGACCAACATAAAGTTGGAACTGGCTGACCGAAATGTAATAGTTTTCAGTTTAGGATTCTGGTCAGCTTGTATTGGATATGAAATATTTTAAGTAATTTTTTTCAGAAATGTTTTAAAGATATACAATTGTTTGTTGCAGGTCACCAAGCATGAATCTCATGTGGATTTTGATCGTATCATTCCAAGCTGGTGAGTGAACTAAATATATCATTTCCTGAATATAATTTTCTTTTAAATAATAATAATGATTACCCACAGTTGAATTTACAAAACAATGGAAATAAACTTATATTTTTTATCTTACAGAATAGAAACCGTTTTCATATGATTAGCATTTTCTAACAAAGAAATAAAAAATATTACTCCACCATTTTCCATACGCTGTATTTTGATTGTCAACGGAGACCCTACAAAATGGTGCAGGCATTGTTCTTAGAGAAAGCTCATTATGGATACGTTAACTCTGTAGCTTATTCATGTTTTACTATAAACTATTATTCTATTTGAATAATAGGGAAGACAATAAAATACCAAATGATTTTTTTCTAGTTTTTATAAAGTGCTTACCGACCTCGAAGCTAGAAGCCTCTGGCCTACCAGAGGCTTCAATAGATGAAATAGAATAAAATAGATTGAAATAAAAATGTGTTTTACTAATATTTATATTTTGAGTTTATACTGTTAACAAATTAGTATCAATATTGGTGTACTAATTAAGAGTTATTATATAGATTTATATGTATATATATAAAGATTACAGCCTCTTAATAACTTATATATAAACTTTCTACGCATATAAGTAATCTAAATATATATTTAAAAAAATACACCCAGAAAGTATGGGCATTTGTCTGGATAATACTGTCCCAAGTATAATAATAAAATATTGCGATTATTGAGAAAAATAAGAACCTAAAAATCTGTGAGCCAAAGGGTTTGGTGTAAATAAAACTATCCTGATCAAATTAATTAAACATTTCGTTTGGTAAGGTTCTGAATATCAATGTGGATAAAAGTACTTCAAGTGTAATAAAAATTATTCTAGTAGTTAAAAATTAAGGCCCCCTGAAGCTTTAGGCTCTATTTATCTCGAGCCCCTTTCTAGATAAAACAGCCTAAAGTATAAAAAAATAAAACGAATAGTGAGATTACATAAGCTGAAGAATTCCCTGAAGCTCTCTACAGCCAGGGCCTCTGTGTAGATAAAACTGCCTGAAGTATTATAACAAAACATTCAGATTAGTGAGGAAGTATGAATACGTTACCTGGTGAAACAAATGTAAATTACAAGCCCCAGTTATGCTTTCATTGAAATACTCGCATTTTTAAACAATACCGGTAGATACGGCATTTAAACGGAAGAATGAACCACGTTACACGTACTTTACTTTTTCTAAAGCTTTTATTAAAGTCAAGTTTTTACTTCAGAATGTGAAAACTCTATGATATATACCTATTGTATAATAACGATATACTCACGGAATTAATATTACAGAATATCATAATATTAAGCTCCATACCCTTTCTATAATTGGTAAAAAATCATCACTATGGGAAATTTCATACACTATTACCTTGCTTCCGACAACAGACAAAATATTTGTTTCATATAAACTTATATTTATCTTTGGATATTATTTTCAATAAGTGTATGTATTTCTTTCATTACATTGTATTTATTAAATGGTGAACATCGCCATCTTGTCTAGCAATACTTGTTCTATGAACACTAATAATAGTCTGTCTTATGGTAAATTATATTTCTCCTTCTCTATGATTTAATCAAGAAATGTCAACTATGAAATAGAAACAAGTTTCTATTTAGGATCTAGATGGCGCTATCTTAAAACTAACCTACTATTTATTTTAGTATTATATTTATTTATATATAGTATAAGTTCTATTACTATATTATATTTATATTTTCATACTATAGGATTATTTTATATCTTCATTATTTATTGACACACTGCCTTTGCCACTTTGTGCTATTGGAATCTCAATAATCTATACGTCGGGTATCTGAACGGATATTAATTTTGCACCACTATTACTTACTTGACTTAAATATTTCGATGTTAACTAAAATATTTAATTAAATGGTGCGATATGCCGTGATTGATCAAAAGACTGATAAAATTTATATATTAAATTACTGCGTCGACGGAATAAAAAATATTTAGAGCATCATAAGGGAATACTAAAATATATTTAATATTAGCTTAGGAAATTAAGCTTACTAAAATCATTCAAAGATACTAATAATCAAAAATTTACGAATCGACATATTTAAACCGTTAAGTAGATTGTAGAGAATATCTTGGTTTAAGAGGAGGGAGTGTTTTGTACTCGTTTCACTTTGGTCGGAACAAAAAATATTATTAGATCAAATTACATTTAAATTTGTAATGCCCAGTTCTTATAGTAAATAATAATAAAAAAGTATTAATAAAATCAATAATTTTTCATAGATAAATATAAACTACATTACTACATATAAAAAACGAAAAAAAATGTAAATATATTTGTAAAAAATATATTTTTAGTCTATAAAAATATTTTTTATAAAAAGTTTTACTACAGCGCCGTCTAGGGGATGATATCGGAATTACGTCTGATTTCAAACAATGTAGTAGGTATATGAATATATCTTAAAATTTATTTTGTTGTTACTAACAACCTACATAATAATATATATAGAACAGTATTATAAATCTATATACAAATTATATTCTTTTATATATAAAATGCAATTAGTACTAGTTTATTTAAACAATGAATTTATAAAATAGAATATTTATATGAACATCGTACTGTGCCAAATAAAACTTAATATATGCGGAAAATTTTGCCTCTCATCACTTGTTATGTTATGAGTTGAGAACTTCATTAGAAGTGCTTCATACAGAAGACTGATTATACGGGCATTTTTTACGTTAGGAATTTAATCATCATTTATTTATCTTCTTTTATCAACATAAAAAATAAAGCACTATTTTGTACTTTAAATTGAATTGTATTTCATACATATTTTTTAATAAAATGTTGTTAATGGATTACTAAAAAGCTTTTAAAAAGCTTTAACAATTGATGTATATTGAAATTTGAGTATAGTATTTAGTAAATTAAATTAATACAACTTTTTTTATTTCTATTAATTTTGTAAGGTTTTTATATAATGGCTGATGCTCGAATAGATTAATATAATTTGTAAAATTTAATCATATATCAAGATAATGTCTCAAGTAATGTACGAAAATAATATATTAAGATGTGAGGTAATTCATAAAAATACACAATCAGAGAAGCTGATAATATTTTCTTATATAGATAAAAATCTTTTCCTCAGAGAGCCTTCAAAGTTTTATTGACTCTCCGTCCCACAGTATTTCAGCAATAAAATCGAAAAATTGTGGCACAAATAATAATATACATATTTTCCACACAAACCACTAATTCCATATGAAAAACCTGAAATATAAAGAAATTTTTTTGTTAAGATTTATTTAATTCAGATATAATGTATATATAAATAAAATATATGTAGATCTATAAATAAATGTCACAGAGTAGGCAATTCAGTATAATATTCTATAATCAAATGTTGGTAAGTTGATTCTTGATAGTGCACTATCATCACTAACGAAGTTTCAAACTCAATTAGATCTCACAAGATCAAGTTTGTACGTAATATTATTGAGTGCAAGTGAAATATCACTTGATACTAAAGATTTTAAGCGAATTCTGTTGATACTTTAATATATTATATTGAATGTCTGTTGTCTTTTATGATCGTTAAATATTTTTATTATGAAATAAAAGTAATTTGATTCTAAATTAAAGATATAGCAATTTTAATTAAAGAATAAGCTTTCAAAACAAATTTTTATTAATAAAATATTAATATAAAACTAATAGATATAATTTGAAAACATTTCTTGTAAATAATTTAATAATAACGATCTTATATAGAAATTAATGAAAGACTGAGTTTGTTTTGCATTTATATTCCTTTAAATAGAAACATCCTGTATGGTTTAAGCTGCGGAAGTAACATATATATGCCTCCAGAGAAATCTAGTCATAAACCATGTTCATGTTCTCTACTACAATTCCGTATTTAATATCCTATATTAGTATTAAAATCAAGCACAACATTTAACTATCATTTAAAAACAATAATAATTATATTATTAAAAAGAATATACCAATATTTAAATTAAAATGATCCACAAAAATCTACATTAACATCAACCACAAATGTTAGCTAGCTGTCATTAATTATATATATAAATATAATATTAATTCTAACAAATACAGATATTTAAAGTTTTAAATCATATGGTGAATGATATTCAGTTCGAGATTTCGCTCAGAACAAATTTGGTTTCATGGACGTCAACCACATATGCAACGTATGGAAAACTGGATTGATGTAACAAAAGACTCTAACGAACGTATAACCTCAGCTACCTCAGCTTTCAGAACTTTTGCCATCTTGTAACTTACTTTCTATAGAAGTAATCAAGTTTCTATACTGTTGTCTATAATTTGTGAGATGTACATAATGTAAGATAAAAATTGATATACATTTCAATTTCAGAGAAAGTTTTGCTCAGCTTAGATTAATATACATTATAACACAGCATAAGATTATTTTATTTGCTTTCTTAATAAAGTATTAATTTTGTTAATTCGCTTCAATTTAAGCTTAGTTCTATGTTTCTAGGGACTTGGTTAAATACGTATCATTTTACAAGTTGAATAGTTAGTTAGGTACTCCAGGCTTCATTACTCTCTCATTGTGTTCTTGTACGAGCAGTATTGCATTTCTGGAGCACTATATATGAGGTTTTCAAAGCAACAATAAAATATATTTTTAATTACATCAGAAACTATAATTTTCTTTATTATAGAATTTAATATTAAAATATATTTAATAAGATAATTAGAGAAATATATTATGAAGCACATTAAATAAGCACATTACTAATCTTTTTTTCTTTACAAAAAGACATAAATTCCATTCTCCAGGGCCGACAACGCTCTTGCGACTCCCCGGATGTTGCAAAAGCTCGTTGGCTGTGGTGATCACTTGTTATTCAGTAACTTGCACGCTTCTCGATCATAAAAAACTGATATTTTTTTATTTTTATAAAATAAGTAAACGGGAAAGTTGGAATTAATGTAAACTTTGGTATACCATGATTAATTATATATTTCTTAGATTATAATTAAGATATAATAGGGTTGTCAATACTAAGGTGCAATATTAAATATTTTAATTTTCTGATTTATTATGTTTTTAATAAATGTTTCTTAGCTTCTGTGATAAAAGTGTGTGTTTAAATAACTTGAAATATTTACAGAAATATATATATTTTAAAATATGCATACTTAGGAATATTTCATGTTATTTCATGTTTTAAAATTCAGTAATTTATTAACAAAATTATAATAACAAACTATACCGTGCCACCCCTGGCGCTTATTCAATTATCTCGCTATAAAGTTTTGTTCGGAGTACTTCTACAAGTGGATGATTCAATATACTGCTACCCTATTGTATTATAATTATAACTCAAATAAAATCTCTCACATAATTAAGAAGCAGTTGAGTTTAAACTTAAAATTTCTGTTTTACTTTTGCTAAACGTTTAGCAGATTTGATGTAATGCATTTTTTATAATAAAACAAGCTTAAAATATAGAATTGATAAAACATTCAATTGAATCCGAGATTTAATTTGAAATATCTTAACTACAGACACTTGAAAAGGAAATATTTATATTTTTAACTTAAAATACGCTGAGGTCGCAATTCGAATCCAATCTCTGTTAATGATTTTTATTATTTTTTTACAAATTAAATGACTTAGGACAATTGCACTGTTATAAAAAAATAAGATAGATAATCATTAACTTATCTACTGATCATCATGAAGTTGAATCCCTATATTGTCAGAGATACAGAAAATTCCGACAAATGGTACTGTTCCCAAAGCCCCAAAGAATACACAAATAACTTTTAGACAGCGATAGCGTTGGCAAAAATAGTCTGAAACACAACAAATAAAAAAGTAATGTTTAAAAGATAAAACCCCTGATAAATTGAAAAGCAAATAGTCGGCTCGAGACCTTTTCAGCGCTCGTAATTGAAGATGTGGTAACAGTTACTGCCCTGGGAGATCTTAATGTGTAGAAATGGAGTGGATTCAGAAAATGTCTGGTGCAATATTATAATTACCTAGGTTGTAAGGCAGAAAAGCGAGGTAAGAGAATATTTAATGTTCAATGCTTTAGAAATAATAAATTGCAAATGAAACCATATTACAAATAGTGTATTAAGACGATGTATTATCGACATTATTCTAGATGATTGTATTTTGTACTTTGCATTTTTAGTTAAAGATTCTTTATTTGTTTAAAAAAACTGTACAACTACTGGAAAGTAAATTAAGATTAGGATAATATCACATTTTAAAACTCACTTCGGTTGTTCAGACTACCATATTTCGAGGAAGTCTTTTGGTGACAAATTACTCAAAGACAGACCGAATTTTATAGAAAAAAATGCTTTAGTAACATTGTTTATTGATATAGTTTGTTGGAACAATAAAGATATATTTTTAAACATATTAAGTTCCTTTTATTTTAAACAAATATAGGAAAGACAACTCATTAACACGATTTCAGCTGCGGAAGTAATATACATATATATAGGCCTCCAGAGAAATCTAGTCATAAACTATGCTCACGTTCTCGACTACAATTCCGTATTTAGTATACTATATTTATTTTAAAATGAAACAACATTTAACTATCATTTAAAAATAATAATTATTATTATATTATTAAAAATAATATCATAAACAATACATAAATTAACATCAATCACAAATGTTAGCTATCCTTCATATTAATTAAAAATATGGAAAATGATATTCAGTTCTAGATGTCGCTCTAAGCAAATTTGGTTTCATGGACGTCAACCACATCTGCAATGTATGGAAAACTAGATTGATGTCACAAAAGACTCTAACGAACGTATAGCCTCAGTTACCTCAGCTTTCAGAACTTTTCCCATCTTGTAACTTATTTTCTATAGAAATAATCAAGCTTTTATTCTGTTGCTTATAATTCGGTATTGAATTAGTAAATGATGTAACAGAAAAGTAGCAATATATTTTAATCTCATGTAATGAAATGTCCCAAATGTTGAATGTATATTTAATTTTAAATAATAAAAGTATTATGTACGGGTTACGACAAAGAGGTTCCTAGTTCCATTCTTATGTGTTAACGGATGTTTTCATCTATATTTATATTTAAAATAACTGTTTTTTCTAATCGGATCATCACATGGTTAATCATTTGCTAATCTGATTTCTAATCTATTCAACAAATGATTAATGTGAGTGTTACATAATAATTAATAACCATGAATTAATGACATTTTAATAAAACAGTATCCAATTAAGCGTGGTTAATTAATTGAAGGGATAATGTTGTAGCCTTCTTACAACCCGAAATAAATTCATTAACAATGAAACAGTATTTTTTGTCATGTAACCGAGCCCCGTATTGCTTCAGTCGGGATAATACTGTTGATATTTAATTATTTTCGTTCGTTTTGGAAACATTTACTATTTAACTTTACTTTAAATATAAGGTAATAGTAAAATAAAGAACATTATTATTTTAACACTTGAGTCTTAAGAATTAAAATAAATTTAGTTTTTTTTCCTTACATATATTTTTGAGGATTTATCAAATGATATTAATAATCCTTAGTATAGTAATTATAAATATATTTTATTTAGCACTTTAATAAGAACAAATATGTACCAGTACATCGATACTGTATCATTTCTTTTAAACCGTCTTTTTCGTTCCGTTTACCTCTCTTTTAATCTTATTAATATAATGTCGTTTATTTTTAAGGATCAAAAAAACAAGGATAGTCTTATATTTCTATGTAAGTATGTATGTTAATTATCAATTTAAGCTGATTTGTCTTAAAACTCAAAAATTAATTAAGTATTTAAATGATGAAACTATTATATGCCATCTCTGGCACTCATTCAATTATCTCGCTATAAAGTTTTGTTCGAAGTACTTATGTAAGTGGATGATTCAATATATCGCGAAACCCAGTAATAGCTAGGGTTGTACTATTATATAATAATAAATCAACATTCAATATGAATAACCTTCGATTTTAATTAGTTATTATAGTTTAATCACAAATTTCATAGGATAAGTTCACGGTTACTAAAAAATAAATAATATCATAATAGGAAACATTTTTTTGTTTATTAGTTTATACTGATATTAGTTAATAGACTTCAAAACTACTTTACCCATTTTAACAATTTATTTTTTTAAAAAAGATACATTAGAAAAAAGTAATAAATGTATTTCAAAATTATGTACTTATGAATTGTAGAACTAAAAAATATTTACAAAGGAATTTGCGAAGGGGTACATATTTTTTATACAGCTAATTTTTTTTTAATATAAAAAAATAAACACAAAATACTTTTGGTCCTTTTTTTATGTACTAATATAAATCCGTATACCACTAAAGAATTCAATCATCGAGGTAGGTTTAAGTAGATCATTTTTTGTCTAAACATCATTAAAATTTGTCAATTCGTTGAGAAGATGTCACTTAATTATGATCGTTTAATTCGAAGTTATCTTGACTTTTCACCTCTACCTACACCCATACTTAATGCTTTTTTCCCAAAAAAAGACAAATATACAATAATTAAAAAGGTAATGCTTAAAAGATACGAGTAAATCAATTGTAAAATTTAAAAGTAAAATAGTTGTCCAGATAAATTTTCCGCCCTCGTAATTGAAGATGTGGTAACAGTTACTGCCTTTGGAGATCTTCACATGTAGATGTAGATTCAGAATAGTTAAAGTCTGTTAGAATATTATTTTCATCCAAGTTGAAAGGCACGGATGCGAGATAAGAGCCTTGGGAATTTCATAAGTGACTTATGAAATGAATATAATGCATGAAATAGAAACCATTTACCAAAGATTTTGGTTTTACTACCGAATATAGAATATGAACATCTACATTTATTATTAAAATATACCGGTTAAAATGTTATTAACTTTTTATGAAAGACATTTATACATTAATATTTGAGCATAGTATCATACATACAATTCTATATAAAAAATGTAATTATATCAATTACAATATATGTGTACACATGTGTATATAATAATTTATGGGCTTTAAAAGGTAAAACCACAACTAATTTAATATTATTAATATGATATCTTATCGGCAACGCTATTTGTTTCGATATCCTTTTATTGGTTGAAAAAAAAATGTGTTTTATTAAAACTCTACTACTGGTAAAGGAATTTATGGATTTAAGGTGGTAGAGTATTTATTTTTAAGGTGGTAGAGCCTAGCTGTAGTTATCTTACTGCAGCTCGTATTGGGCTGGCTCGACCGGGGAAGGACCACCCTCTCACAGAAGACCGACGTGTAGTAACCAAATTCATTTGGTTATGTTTCGTCGGTGAGTGAGAGAATCCGGAAGCCCAACCCCCCCCTCCCCCCACGCCAAACATGAAAGCGATGCCTAAAAGAAAAATACCCCAGGAGGGTACCGGCTTTGATGAAGCCGGGGACCCCCTCCCCGAGCAAAATCGGGGAAATGATTCTCGGATTTTGCTCGGGCTGCCCGTCGTATCTGGGGCGGGCAAAGTATCGCCTTTTGTGTTTTTTGAGGGCAAACGACGAGTCAACGCAGCGGCACCCCGACCCACTCTAAATGTGGAATTTTGCAACATCCGGGGACTTCATTCCAACTTGAACGCCGTCCACTATCATCTAGAGACGGCGCAGCCGGCCTTGTTGTTTCTGACGGAGACGCAGATATCTCACCCTAGCGACACAGCGTACCTATCATACCCCGGGTATAAACTCGAACATCATTTTATACCACACGCCGGGGTATCTGTGTTCGTAAGGGAGGATATCTGCTACCGTCGCCTTCAGGTTTTTGAAGGTCGGGACCTGTCTGTACTCTGGCTGCGCGTGGACATGGACGACCATGTCAGAGTCTACGCGTGCCTCTACAGGTCCCATAGTGGTAATGCAGAAACGGATCAACTCTTAGGCCATGTTCAGGCGAAGATTGACGATCTGCTTTCACAGACTCCCTCCGCCGAAGTCGTAGTCCTTGGGGACTTCAATGCGCACCATGCCGATTGGCTAGGGTCACGTGCCACCGACTACGCGGGGAGATCTGTGTTTGACTTTGCTTTGGCAAATGGTCTGTCCCAATTGGTAAAGACGCACACTCGTCTACCGGACGTGGACAGCCATATGCCCTCTTTGTTGGATCTTCTGCTGACTACACATCCCGGAAAGTACCAAGTCACTGTCGAGGCTCCCTTAGGGTCCTCTGATCATTGCTTGGTACGGAGTGTAGTGCCCATTGAACGCCCAGCTCGCACAAGACCTGCGACTCGGCGCGTTTGGCACTACAAGTCAGCGGATTGGGATGGAATGCGATCCTTTTTTGCATCCTACCCATGGGGGCCGATTTGTTTCCCTTCCAATGATCCTAGTGACTGCGCTGCGGCTGTAGCTGATGTGATACTTCAGGGCATGGAACTATTTGTACAAAGCTCTGTGGTACCACTCGGTGGCAGATCGCGGCCTTGGTTTGATGCGTCTGTCAGGGCTGCAGCAGCTGGCAAACGGCAGGCTTATCAAGCTTGGGCTAATGCGTTAGTCACTAAGGATCCGAACTCTAGAGTTCTGAAGAGGAAATATAATCGTGCCTCCAGATTCTTCAAACGGAAAATTGCTAGAGCGAAGTTCAAGCATGTCGTCAAAATTGGGGATCAGCTGGCAAAGTACCCACCTGGCACGCGCAAGTTCTGGGCGCTTTCCAAAGCCAGTCTGGGAAACTTCTGTCAGCCTTCCCTGCCGCCATTGCACACTGGGAATGACTCTTTGGCCCACACGGCAAAAGAGAAAGCCGATCTCTTGGGCACTCTTTTTGCCTCAAACTCGACTTTAGACGACCAGGGGAAGGCACCGCCTATCATCCCGCGGTGCCCGAGCTTAATGCCGGAAATAGTTTTTCGGCAAAAACTCATCCGAAAAGCCCTCCTTTCCTTGGAAGTTCATAAGTCGAGTGGGCCAGATGGTATCTCTCCAGTTGTGCTACGAACATGTGCCCCTGAGTTGACACCAGTGCTAACGCGTCTATTTCGGTACTCCTACTTGAAAGGCGTAGTCCCGGTCTTATGGAAGCGTGCCTTTGTCCATCCGATCCCTAAAAAAGGTGATAGCTCGGATCCAGCTAACTACAGACCTATCGCCATTACCTCTCTGCTCTCCAAAGTAATGGAGAGCATCATCAATAAACAGCTCCTAACCTACCTCGAGGATCACCAGTTGGTCAATGACCGGCAATATGGCTTTCGCCATGGTCGATCGGCTGGTGATCTTCTGTTGTATCTTACACACCGTTGGGCAGCTGTTATTGAAAGCAAGGGAGAGGGTCTGGCAGTTAGTCTGGATATGGCGAAAGCCTTCGATCGTGTATGGCACAAGGGGCTTCTTTCGAAGCTACCTTCCTATGGGCTTCCCGAGAGTTTATGCAAGTGGATCACCAGCTTCCTCACTGGGCGGAGCATACAGGTCGTTCTCGACGGTTTTTGCTCGGACCCCAAGCCCGTGAATGCTGGTGTACCCCAAGGCTGCGTGCTATCCCCAACTCTGTTCCTCCTGCACATCAATGATATGTTGGATATCTCCAACATACATTGTTATGCGGATGACAGCACTGGGGATGCGGTATATTCCGGCCGTGCAGGTCTCTCTCGGGAAAACGTCGACGAGTGCCGAAAGAAACTTGTGTCTTCTATAGAGACTTCCTTAGGGATGGTCTCTGAGTGGGGTGAACTGAACCACGTTCAGTTCAATCCCCTAAAGACACAAGTTTGCGCGTTTACCACTAAGAAAACCCCATTTGTCGTATCACCGCTCTTCGAGAGCACTCCTCTTATTGCCTCGCCAAGTATCAGAATACTGGGCCTCGACATTTCGAGCGATTGTCAGTTTCGTGGTCATCTGGAGAGCAAGGCCAAGTTGGCCTCGAAGAAATTGGGAGTGATTAATAGAGCGAGGCAGTATTTCAAACCTGGCCAAAGACTTGCGCTCTATAAGGCGCAGGTCCGGCCACTCATGGAGTACTGTTCTCATCTCTGGTCCGGATCACCCCAATATCAGCTTCTACCATTTGACCGCGTACAACGGAGAGCCGCTCGGATTGTCGGTGACCCCGTGCTCTGTGAACGGCTGGACTCTTTGGCATTGCGTAGAGACGTTGCTTCTTTGTGCGTCTTCTACCGCATTTACAACGGGGAGTGTTCCGAAGAATTATTCGATCTGATGCCTGCCGCCGAATTTCATCACCGCACAGCGCGCCATCGCCTCCAATACCATCCTTACCACCTGGATGCGTGGCGATCCTCCACTGTGCGGTTCTCAAGGACATTTTTTCCACGTTCCACTCGCTTGTGGAATGAACTCCCTTCGGCGGTATTTCCAGATCGGTACGACATGGGTACCTTCAAAAAAGGCGCCTACTCCTACCTACAAGGCCGGCAACACTCTTGTAAATCCTCGGATGTTGCAAGAGTTCATGGGCGGCGGTGATCACAAGTCATCTGTGACCCGCCAGCTCGTTTGCCCTCCTCTTCCATAAAAAAAAAAAAAAAAAAAAAAAAAAAAGGATTTTTTCAAATTTGTAAACTCTTTTAATTTGTAAACTTTTTATTCATATAGTTTATTAAAACGATAAATAATAAATTATTATAACAGATTATGTACCTAATGAATTCGAAATATATTTTTTTAATAAATATAGATAAGAAAAATAATTGTCAGAGACAGGACTCAAGACTTGTAAACTTTTGGGAAATAATATCCTTCAAAGGAAAAAAAATGGAAGGAAAGAATCCTCTTGGCTCAAAACCCGCGCCGGAAGTAGTAAAAACCCTAGGAAACTCGAATCTGAATGACATCGATAGACAGACGAGATAACTTCGGTGACGGCTGTCAAAAGTTTCACCCCCTACTTATGGCTTTTATGGTTAGATTTTACTAAAAAAATGTTAGTATGCAATTTTTGTGTAACGACTTAATAGAAACCCACTTGAAAAATTTAAGGCTCTATGTTTCAGTATCTTACCGATGACTCCATTTTCTTTTCTTTTTTATAATATGAGTATATTGATTTAAAACTTGTTTCTAAGTACTTTTATTTGGAGTTAAAAAATATTGAATTCAATTTTAGTTCAAACAGTATTTATTTAACAAAATATTATAATTTAATTTATTATACAACATTTTAAATACATATATTTATTGTAAATAATATTTATTTTTGTTTTTTTTTTAATATAAAGCAGTTAATGAAAAACCAAATTTATTTCGCATTTATGTTTCTTAAAGTATAAACACTAACATGTTTTATACAGTATCAGCTGCGGAAGTAACATATAGTCGTATATAAGCCTCAAGAGAAATCTCTTCGTAAACTATGTTCATGTTCTCATAATTCCGTATTAAGTATACTATCTACTATATTTTTATTAAAATGAATCACAAATATTTTAATTTTTAATCATAATATTAATTTTATGGAATGCAGATATTCAAAGTTCAGAATCATATTGAAAATGTTATTCAATTCTCGCTCTAAGCTAAATTTGGTTTCATGGACCGCAACCACATCTGCAACGTATGGGATGCCAGATTGATGTAACAAAAGACTCTAACGAACGTATAACCTCAGCTACCTCAGCTTTCAAAACTTTTCCATCTTGTAACTTACTTTCTATAGAAGTAATCAAGCTTTTATTCTGTTGCCTATAATTTGTGAGCTAGTATATAATGTAAGATACAAATTAGGAATATATTTTAATAATAAGAGTTTGCTTAGCTTAGATTAATATAAATTACAACTATATAAGATTTTGTTACTAGCTTTCGTATAAAATCATTCATTTTATTAAAAAGCCGCAGTTTTAGTATAATTCTATGTTATTCATGACTTGGTTCAAATACATATGATTTTACAAGTTGAATCATTAGTTACGTTATTCAAATTTCATAACTATCTTATTGTTTTATTTTGTATCAAGTAATATTGCATTGCTTGAGATTTATGCATGAGATTCTCACAGTTCCACACTTTGGTTATTTTTTATTACTGCAGGAACAATGTAAAGGAATTAATCGCTTCCATTTAAACTGTATGTGAATGTAAAATTATTACTGATAATGAAAGCGAAAATTAATCCATACCATAATTATTGCTATAACTAACAAAAATATGTGCACATATTAAATAGATCTTTATTGTTTTGTTAAGAAATATTCATTTTGCTTAAAATCTTGTCCATCTAAATATATTTAAGTTTTATATTACAACTTCTAAACAACATTAAATCTAATTTTCACTGGAAAATTTAAATCTAGTGCAGATGATTAACACATTGTATACTACATTAACAAGTAGAAGTTGATTAATTAAGTCAAAAATATTTTATCACGGCACATTTAAGTAATTGAAAATATAACAGATATGATGGATACATTCTTGGACTTTTTACTATAAAGTGTACAAGAAAATAAAAACGATTTCTAGTGATCATCATTGTTCTACTTGACATCTTCATCATTGTTCTAGTTGACATCTAGTCAACTGCAATCAGTTGACTAGATGTCTACTAGTACTATTAGTATATATAAGAAATAACAACAATGTCGCTTGCGCCATTTTCTTAAATAATTGAAAAATTTAGTTTTAGCCAATTTCATAATGGTTATCTTGCTACTAAATTCTTTTTGTTCTGTAATATATAACGTTTTATGTAAGTGTAAAGTGTAATGATATTTTAACGAAAGCAGCATTCCAATTAAGCGTAGTTAATTAATTGAAGGAAGAATGATATAGCCCTCCTTCAACCCGAAATAAATTCATTAACAACGTTAAAAAATTTTGTGATGAAACCGAGCTCAGTATTGCTTCAGTCGGGTTAACACTGTTGATATTCAATTATTTCTGTTCGATTCAGAAGCAATTGTTATTTAATTTTACTTTAAATGTAAGATAATATTAGGATAATATTTTAAACTAAGAGTAAAAATAGTTTCGAGAATTAAATAATTTTCTTTTTTTAGATTTTTTCTATTGTTAATATAATTTTACTACGATATGCTTAGAAATATATTTTATCAAAAATGTTAATAAGAACATATATGTGTCAGTTTGGTAACTAGCCCCAGTAATATATTATAGTTTTCTTCTCTTGAACCCCACCTTTCGTTCACTGTATTTTCCTCTTAACCTTACAAATATAATTTTGGATCGACATAAGGAAATTTAAGGACAGGAATGTGCACTTTATAACTATAAATTACAATTATATTTATTATATATAATGTTGTAAAATGATTTAATTAATATTTAATGTCATTATACGTTTTAACTTAGTAATTATTCAAATTATGTTATAAAACCATCCAATACCATCTCTAGCGCTTATTCAATTTTCTCGTTATAAAGTTTCGTTAGGAGTACTTCTGTAAGTAGATGATTCAATATACCGCGAAACCTAATTATAACCAGGGTTGTACCATAATTACAATTCAAATTATAACTTTCATACTATACGAATAGTTGTTTTTGTTTCTTGTATTTCTTTTTATTTTTTGCTGATTTTAAGATATTTTATAATGATGTTGCATTTTATGCGTTTTGAAACGATCTTTAGCCGTATATTTGATAAAAGAATTAGGATACAACTAAATTTAAATATTTTAATTTGAACAAATCTAAAATTTAACCTGAAATATACAATGAAAGTCATTTTAAAATAAAATATTCATACTAACATGTGAATATTTAATTGCTAGAATTGAATAAAACAAGAAAATAAAAAAATACTCTCACAGGACTAACATGTTCATTTATTAAATTCAAATAAAAAAATGCCTTGGGAGATCTTAATGTGTATAACTGGATTCAGAATAGTTAAATGTCTGGTGCAATATTATTTTGACCTGGGTGGAAAGGCAGAAAGGCGAGGTAAGAACCTTAGAAGATAACAGCAGTGACTTGTACAATAAATATATTGAATGAAATAAAAACCATTTCGTTAAGAAACCATTACATACAATACATTTATAATGTAGGACTAAAATATTCATAGTGTATTTTTTTTTTAATTTCTTTATTAAATGTATCAATTAATTATATTACACGACGATTCAGACGATTTATTTATTTATTTATATACATATTTTTCACTTTGAATGCATACTAGTGATCATGATCACTTGTGTACGTCGAATGGAAGTAACAGGAGGACCTATTTTGATATCGTGCGTATCCAAATAAGCCCTTCTGTAAAGACTCTCTCCAACTTAAAATAAGGCTACGAGTGTTCCAAACGCGCACTGGTCTGAGAAGAACCATACAACAAACTCAGCCGGGTTTTTTTTTTATTGTGATCACTGTTTCACAAACGTCAACAATATATTTAGTGAGCAATGTACGAAAGTGGATTTGGAAAAATTTAATATATATTTATTCGCGAAACCAAAAAACATTTTTTTAGTGTAATTGGTATTACTTTTTGTTGCCATTTAAAAGTATAAATTACAACTAAATAAATAGTATAATTATGTATTATCGGAATTATATTAATTGATTGAAAACAAATTTATGATTAGGGTTATTTCTAATTTTAAATTCTTTTGCGATAATTACAATGTTTTGATGCAAATAGTGTTATGATGATAATGTTAACGACAAAGATATATTTTTTATATTATATTTCTTATATAAAATAATATAAAATAAATCTAAATGTTAGTCTAAATTTAACTTATGTCTTGTGTGTAATGATCTAAAACCGTATCTGCTCTCCACAAAACAGCTTTAGTTTAAAAGTTCACACCAACTAACATTTACTATCCGTTTACTCAAATAGAGGAAACATTGCAAGTTCATTAATATTTACCAGTTCGTCTGGAATTTATTTGTAGTTCAGAAACAAACCACAGTACTGTTGCTGGATAGTTAGATAGTTTCTGTTTCCAGAGATCGATTTATTCTTAATATAAATGTCATGTCGCACTGCATACCACTGTAAAATTTAACATAAAAAATAAATATTCATTGTAATAATGTTTCCATAATTTTCATGAGTAGTATTTAAATGAAACTATGTTATGGATTATACTCGGATATAAAGGATATTAAATGTAAAGCTTACTAAGGCTTACTTGAAGATGTGAAAAATAAACTTTCTAAATTATCATAAGCAAAAAAAACTACTGTTTATGGCAGAAAAAGGCATATCTCGACACTCAAAAAAATCAAAATTTATATGGTACTTCCCGTTGACCTAGAAGTATGAAATTTGGCAAGTAACATTGTTGTAAAGTATCCCAAAACTATACGTTTGTAATTCAATCATAAAAAATATAGTCTTAAACGCAGTAAAGATAAAAAATTGGAGCTGCTAGTTCAGTGAGGTATCGTACGAAAGGATTTGATTTGAATAAAATAAATCATTTGTTTATGACGCATAAATTCTTATTTACAATGAAAAATTTCTTAAAAATACCCTTTTCAGTACAAGAATAACAAATATATACATCCATCTATACTTTCACGTTAATAATATAAGTAATAGGATTTGGAAGCCTAATTCTAGTAATACCTTGAGATTCCAGATCTGTTTATAACGTATAAAATTGCATGGAACACTATCTATAAATTTGCTGCTGATAGTAGGGTTACTAAACCTCTAGAAAAGTTGATTTTCCAAAGGAGAGGAAGAAGAAATCCTTTTGGCCAGACCCCGTGCCGAAACTATCAGGCGAGTCACAAACTCTAAGGAACTCATTGTCATCTCCCAAGAAGCATTGGTTCCAAACATTTTCAATTCCACCTAACGAATCTGAGTTACTTCGGAAAGATAGATGAGAGGATCGGTGTGGCCACACAAAAGTTTCACCCTCTTCTTATATCCCTCCATGTTCCAATTTTGTTGCTTCTTAATGAACACCTATGTGTTTAAAGGAACACCGGTGCAAAATTTGAGGCTCGTTTTAGTATATTCATGATGACTCAGTCCTTTATCATATGTATAATATATCGATGAGGATTTCATTTCTAAGTATTCTAACATGGTAAAATACTTATAGAAATTTATTTCTCTCACATACATAAAAGTATTATACAAGTGAAATTCGGCAAAAAGAAATATCGTTACTTATTTTGTATTAATACCAATTGTATTACAATAATATTTTATATAAAGTATTATTTCTGTTATAATTATTATTTCGTATTTTATTAAAATATTTCAACAGTAGTACAAAGATAAATCTTTAGACAAATTCAGTCATCTGTGACCAAAAATATGTTTAAAATATCGAATTTATTATAAAATAATACCGTATTTAACATCGAGACATCGAGATATCAAAAATAATTTGTACATGTATTTATTAAATCTAAAAACAAAATATCTTGGAATAAGAAAACTTCGATTAGACTTCAAATTCTCGGTAATAATATTAGATATTTGTTAAATTCATAGCTAAAGATCAAGTAATCTGGTAGAAACTTTTGATTGAATTATAAAATACTCGGTATAGCAAACATTATCTTTGAATAACATCATGATAACGAAACAATATTCATTCAGAGATAAATAATACCGTAGTATTTCGAAGTGTTATGAAATATGGGTAAGATGTAGAATTTCGACATTTATCTTGAAAGCCCTTGAGGCCGAAACAAAAGCACAATTTGACTTGAAGCGTCCTCTGATAAAGGGTGACTGGTAGTTAATGGGTCTGTGAATAGGGTCACCATGGGTTCTACAAAATATATTGTAGAACTTATAATATTTGTTCTTATATAATTTATTGGACAGGAAACATATTTAAAATATTTATTAAATCTACTATCTAAAATGGGCTCTTGAATTTTTTACCGTAAAATTAAATTTATTCTCATATCAGTAAAGATACCCAAATTATTAACGATTTTTCTGTATAGGTATGTATATATAAAAACCTATTTATTATTTTGAAACATAATATTTTCAACGTAAAAAGACGAAGTTTTAAAAATAACTGCACATTCACAATTCACTACTAAATTAAAAATTTGTAGCTGAGCGACTTCATGTGGAAACTAGGCAAAAATTTAAAGTTGTTCTCTCGGGTATACTCATCCACTGGCATCTCTTTTTAAATGTTCAAATATTTCACGTTAAAATTCATGTCATATTTTCGTTTTTTTTAATTAAAAGTTAGCACCTTGAGTGGATTAGGTAATTAATTATTAAGTATGAATTGCTCTAATTTAAAAGATTCTTCTAATTTTTGTATAAAAAATGTATTTTGTAACAGAAATACTACATATTTAATTATCTAGTTTCAGAATTCACAAACCTGAGTTAAATTTTCCGAAATATAGGTATCATAGTCATCCTACCTGAGTCGCACTATCGGGGTAATGGCGCAAATAGCCGTCGGCGAAATCCTTTGTCGATGGTAATTTGCGGCCACCATCGTCTTTGTTTGGTTGATAACGTTTTATTTAGAGAGTTTGTGCATTGAAGAAACTTTCCACTGTGTATTTTGCGGCCTATAAGTAAATAATTATTTCTCAGTATTTTTTATTGCAGTTCGTAATAAAAGTGAAATTTAATTTCAACTTCTGTACTTACTAGCTTATTAATTGGACCGTTTATGAAAAATGAATCATAAATACTTATACATAAAATGGATTGATAAAAAAGAACAGTAAATTACAAAAAAAAATTAAAACACAATTTTGAAAACGTAAAAAAATAATACGGATAATAATATTTATTTACACCTTAAAAACATGATTTTGTTACAGATAATAAAAACATTTTTTTATAATTTATAAAAAGTAAATTGACAGAACCTTCATTAAAAATTACTGTCGTAATCAAATCAATTAATAATTTTCTCACCGCGAATTTCCTTTGGGCTTCAAGGTAAGGAATACGTTAAAAATGTATTTGGGTTTCCCTCGTTTATTCAGCATACTACCAATTATTAATAATGAAACTGTATGCTTCACTAGTTAATCATTGTGGATTAATTTTTGGTGGATATTAAATACTTATACATATATATATATATATATATATTTACTTTGCAACAAAAATAGAAAACGAGCTTGAGGATCATCTTGTAGTAAGTGGTTACCGCTATCGCCAAACTCGTAATACTTTTCTATACTCTATAGTAACTTAATCTTAATAAATTAATTTATTAATATGTTTTAATGTTGATACGTTATTATTGCAAGTAACGAGTTAGAGATTATATTTATATGTATTCGTACTTTTAGAAATCAATCATAAAATATGGAATTGATATGGTTGAAATAAATACATTTACATTTTAAACATCGAATAAACGATGCATCATTATATTTTAATACGCATTTTGAACACCCCATTTTGTCAACCCTCAACAAAAATTATTTGACGACGTAAATACGAACGAAGTATTATGCGATGTCAGAAATGTTTGTGACAAGCAATTTGACACAACGACGGGATGTGTTGTGTCCGTCGCGAACAGATAATGACTTTGATGTAGTATCTACGATATGAGTGGTGACGGGTTGGACAGTTACGAATCGTAAATAATGTTCTTTCAGTTTTGTTATTAAAAAAATGAGACACTGGTCTCTATAAAAATGAGTTTTAAATTAAGAGTCGTTTAGAATTGTGATTTGGCGTTTACACTGTAAATCAATCAGAATATCAGAATCAGAACAGAATCAGAACTCTGGATAACAGAAAGTTTTAATTTTTATGTTTTCTGCTTTACATATACTGGATATTACAGATTTGTAATAGTGTCCAATAGTGACAGCTTTAAGTTTTTTTTATATAATGTGATTGAGCTTTTACCCAGGGGTAAAGTATATTGCTGGATTAATATTGCATCCTCAACACACACTCCAATTTAAAGTAAACCTTTAGAGGCTAATAATTTAATTGATATATATTTTTTTTATTTTACGTTATAAATGGCAGGTGACTTTTGTCTAAATCTTTAACTAATTTCAAAAGATGACTGTGCCCAATATCATAATCATTAATAATCCTTCAGCTATTGGTATTACCTCGTAAATAATCAATCAATTGTAATTATTAAATAAATGCCAACACCGATTAAACATTAATGGTTTAACTTAATACGTAAAAACCATGATTATCCAGTTTTTAGGTGTGTATCTGTCTATTTGTATGGATGGTTGGTTGGTCGTCGGATGGGTAAGTTTCTGATATTTTGTTTTGTTTTATTTTCTTAAAAGGAAGTTTAGTTTGCCAATTTTCCGAGCTTGTGACAGGGTCGCAGAAAATATTGTAATGGTTTCTTGATTTGAAATAATATTATATATACGTGTACAGTATACATGCACACAATCAGTTCATTAGTTGAGTAAGGTCATAGCTCTAAGATATATACATAAAATTTTATAATGTTGTTGAAAACGAATATGATTATTTTAAGTTTATTTATAAATCGTATAAAGCTGTGTCGTTTGTGATAACATATTAATTATTTAAAATTAATTAACCGTTCAAAATATTTGTTCGGACATCATGTTTATAAAATGCACAGCAATGAAAGCAAATACATTATTCTCTTTGATATGAATAATAGAGTGATGTACTGAAAATGTTCACGTTTAAATATATAGCTAAATTACTTTTAATCACAAATAATGACAAAGCTAAATGTATTACAAAATATCTACTATCAGAAACTAATTACACATAAATCTAGTGTTGATAATATTCGGTCGATAATTTTGATACTATGTTTTTAGCTTTATATTACACAACATAATGAAAAAATACTTTTAATAGTTAAAAACGTTAAAAATAAAATACATAGTATATACTTATAAAACTATTTTTGTAACTTGATCGTGTCTGTTTGTCCACATATTCTCATGGTAACAATGTAATATAGTCTCGTTATAAAAATGACACATTAAAAGTAGGAGACTACTGGGCGGTACCCTGTGCAGTGAAATTGTTTAATATATCGATAACATTTTGTATTCTATGTGTGGTAATTTTTTGTGTACATCATATGTTTCATGAGAGCCCGACGCTTTTTCACCAGCTTCCTCACTGGGCGGAGCATACAGGTCGTTCTCCACGGTTTTTGTCCGGACCCCAAGCCCGTGAACGCTGGTGTACCCCAAGGCTGCGTGCTATCCCCAACTCTGTTCCTCCTGCACATCTCTTGGCTTGATTTGATTTTTATTTATTTATAAATGATAAAAATATGATTTTTATTATGTATAATGTATCTCCTAGTCTCGTTTTGTCTGTTTTGCATTAATAATGTAGTATTATTTATATAATATATATATAATAAAAGTAATTAATAGCCTAGTATTACATTGTTGTTGATGACAAGACAATACGTGTATCGGACATTCAATTATTGGAAACTAATTACACTTTATGCGTGTGTTACTGCTGATAGTGGATTGAGGTGACATCTAAATATGAGAATTCATTAAAAATTCATTATTAACCTTTTATAAAATTTTATGCCATTTACAAAACATCTCTCAAGTTATACTAATATTTTTTTTTGTCGTCTTTTTTAATTTGTTCAAGTAATCATTGGATTTTAATTATAAATTGTAATAAGTTTCAATAAGGTTTTTTTTAACAAATGAAAACATGAACATGAACATGAAGACATGCAATTGAATTTTTAAACTAATTAGATATTAAAGATGAATTTATATTATGTTCCTTTTTTTCATTTTTATAGCAGGTTTTTGTAAATTCTATTAAATTAAAAAAAACTAGAAATAATTGCAGTAGTAGAAGTTGATTATTATATTAAACAAGAATTTATATTTATTACTCAAATAATTTTTTTTACTGAGCTCCATTTTTTAAAATAGTTAATCTTTTTACAAATTTTTGTTTTAATACTTTTACTATTATTAAAGTTTTGTCTTCATTATTTCTCACAATAAAAGTCATGCTGTCGTAACGTAAGAATGGAAAATTAACGAATTTATCATTGAAATCCCTAAGGAATAAAAAGGAATGAGGAACAGTAGAACATAGGGTGGACACAGCAAATGTAAGTATTAATACCTATTATTGATATCTATTTTAAAACAATTCGAGAAATAAACAAGACTTTAATCTTAACATTAAAATATATATATGTTTAAGAATTGATCCGAATAGGTAAAAAAAAAAATATATCAAAATAAACAAATTTATACTGATTGTGTTATAGAAAAAAAAATAAGGAAAAGTTTATCATCATATGAACCTGCCATCGCAAGGATACCATCGTGGCGCTCTGCCTATTGAGCCACCGTGTCGCTATTTATATTAAAAATATATTATTTTTAACTTAAGACCACAAATTAGAAAACGAACAGACAGTTTACGTGATAATAAGTTAAGCTGTCTCTCCTGGACTTTTGAAAATGACGAATTATAAATGCTTTATAAATCCACTCATAAGTTATAAACAATAGTAGAGATGAGAATATTGTTTTGGAATCCAGTTTTCTCACTCACCGTGGTAAACGAGGCTATAATGGATATTATATGCCGATGTATTATGTTCTACCTTGGTATGTAGGCTGTATATACTTATATATACGAGCTACAATTAAGTTAAGCTACAGTTACAATCAGTAGAAAAGTGCAACAATACAATAACATGTATATAAAATGATAGATGTCAGTGTAATTTATTTAGATATTTAAAATCAATCTAAGGAAATTATAGTACTCTAAGATTATGAAACCCGCTGATCTATAGCTGACATCTCTAAAGTTAATTAAAATCTCAATTAGAGTACTTGTGGTAACTAAACAACAAATTCTATTGATTGTTCAATACTTTGTAGAAGTGGGAGCATCTAAAATATGTATTTGGAACGA
The DNA here is from genome assembly GCA_918358695.1 of Melinaea menophilus ssp. n. AW-2005. NCBI lineage: Eukaryota > Metazoa > Arthropoda > Insecta > Lepidoptera > Nymphalidae > Melinaea > Melinaea menophilus. The sequence continues at coordinate 15,220,042 of OU911049.1, forward strand.
AGGCTTCGGATACGATTAGAATTTCACAAATTTCCAACAATTTCGCTTATACCTACTTTGTGCGATCGCTTTATATATTCAAGATATATGTAAAATATTTGCGTGCTCTTCACTCCGAGAAACTCATTGTTTCATTGTTCAAATATATTTTATACTGTTCATTTTGTTTCTGTACTTATTTTAACAACTTTTTACTTTTAAAAGTTTTAATAATAACAATTTTAATTTCTATGGAAATCTATAAAAAGTACTTAATAAAAAAAATGATTAAATTGAAATGCTATGTTTGATTTGAACAATTTAACACAATGACGCGATGTGTTGTGTCAGTCGCGAATAGATAATGATTTTGATATAGTACCTGTGATATAAATGGTGACGGGTTGAACAGTTACGAGTCAGTTATATACAAAATTACTTTGGCTGAGTTAAAATAAGAAGTCAAGGCTGAAGTATTTAAACTCCTTCCTGTAGTCCTAACCCTACGATTTAGCTTTAATTAGATGCGAAGGCCTTTGTTTGATAGAAGCAATTTGTAGAAAATATTTGTATAATCATTTGCATTTCAGGGTTGGGCAAAATTGTACGTCTTGCGAAATTATTAATGTTAAAGTTTTTTCCTTCACATAATTTGATTATTATAATCAAAGTTTTCTGTCTAGGCCGCAAAGGGTAATAATATATACATTTATATTTATAAGATATAGCAAATTATAACTCATAAGCTTCTTAAATAAGCCAGATAATGACCGTTGATTTATATTCTTTTTCAAAAATTATATTAACAAAATCACGAAACTTTACTATCGTAACGTATCACATACATACAACACACTCACTTAAACATAAAACTAAGACCGACAACAAGTAATATCCCATACAATTTTTATTCATAAATAAAGTTATACATATATTTACCAATCTTGTTAAATCTCATGTAGCGGATATTATGTTTACGAACGTAATATCGTATTCATTAATAAGCCTTCAGCTATTGGGATTATCGCGTAATACATTATACGTCAATTGTAAACACGGATTACAAATTTAATTTGTTAACAATAATCCGTTATGAATAATATATAATACTGATTACATGGAACCTTGACAGGTTATTATGGAATTAGCAACAATATTTTATATGATGACTAATATATTATATTGAATAGTTTTAAAATAAGTTAGTCACGATCATTTATTTAAATAAACATAGAACGAAATCATCAGTTCATCAACACGGAGAGGATTTGAATTTACGATTTCTGGAGTAGGTACAGTCCACAGCAAGTAAATATAATAAAAGTAATATTATTTAACATTTACACTTCTCTGGTTCTTGACGGTACGGCCGTGTGATATTTTCAACTATTACCCGGAATTGTAAAACGATAGTCGTAAATCACATATGATTTATACAACTTACATAAAACATTTTATTTCTTATTTTATATTTATTACTCTTTAAAATTTAATTTTTATGTTAAAATTAAAACATAATCTCACTATGCGAAAGTATTACCGTATTTTTTTTGGATATTTGTGTTTATTTTCAATCCATTTATATTTTTCTTATATATGTCTGGCAATATTGTCCAGTTAATATAAAATATATAGCAATAGACACACAATATATTATTCATATATAAAATTATTGAATGGCAGTAATAAATTAACGATTGAATTAATTATAATGAATGCAATGACAAAGCGAGCCGTGTTACACAAAATCTATTATCGGAAACTAATTACATCTTATTCGGACGTAGATAGAGCGTGGGTAATATTTATGGTGTTGGGTGATGAAGTTATAATTATTTCATTCCAACTATTTTGTTCTTAGTTAAAACAAAAATGTGGAATATATTAATAATTTTATCTTATATCTAAAAAAATATAACAATTTATGTTTGTGCTATTTATTCAAATTTTTATCGAATATAACGATTCTTTTGAAGAAAGGAAAACATTATTTAGAATATTTTTGTAGTATACTTTTAACTTCGGACGCCCGTAAAGCGCGGGTTATTTAATTTGAATAATGGATGACGATAACAGTTTGATTGTTTGAATTATTTTTAATTTTAGTAAGTCACACTCATTATGGTTAATTATAATTCTATTTAAAAATAATTTCAAATTAAATCTGCATTATTTAATACAGTAAATTATGTTAATGTTGCTTATTACCAGATGTTGCAAGACAGTAATCATTCTTTAAGGAATTCAAGTCTTTCACCAATTGTAATATTTTGTGTATTTAGAGTGTAGTATAGAAATATTACAGAGAGTCTATACTGTAATACGTTTTTTATCTCAAAACACAAACCATTATAGCATTTGTTTAGGGTATTTGCCAGTCATTGGCGATGCAAGAAATAATAGCTTAGTTAGTTTGTGTAAGGTTAGTTTGTGTAAGGTTAATATACAAGAATTGTCCCGTGTTTGCGCTCTAATGTTAGATCTTTTTACTGTATATTCTAATTTTTATATATTTTTTTTATATTTATCCCTTGTTTTTTTTTCCTCTTTATCATAAATATTTTTAAACTAAAAAAAATTAAACATGTTAAACGTGGTCAAAAAATATGGAAAAAAATTGGATATGAAAAATTATTTTTTTACGATTATCTATATTAAAAGCTTTTTTCTATGCCCACGGGACGTGCCCTCACGTAGCACCAGGCAGGCAATTTTATAAACTTTAATAAGGTCATCCACGTAGTGAGAGACCGACGTACTTTCTCAAATCCTACTCTTCTATTTGCCAAACATATCGGGATGAAGTAATTTGTATTATGTCAAAAATGCTTTTTTTTTGTTTTCAAGTCAACATAAAAACTATAAATAAAATTAATTTACATTTATTTATGTACAAAACATATACATTTAAACATGTCTTATGTAGGTTGATATTGTACAATAACATCAACAACTCACTTAAGTTTGGATAATATGTTTAATGAGCGCTGTCCTCTTGCAAAGACGAAAGAAAAGGAAAGGTATATTTTGATGCTTGTTAAGCGAGTGCGTGAGTATGTGTGTGTATACCTTTTTGTGTGTGAGTCTGTTCCTTACTGCTGTTATGTCACTTGGTAGTCATCAAAATTATATTAAGTTCCATAGAGATTAAACATCAAAATTATTAACTGTTAAATTGAACATCAAAATCTAAATTGTACAACTAATACAATATCTGTTTTGTATCACTATTATTCGACGGCAACGTGATTCTAAGTCTCTAAGATCTCTTAGTTTTCCTATAATATTTATAGGTTTAGTAGTTTAGTGCATATATTCTTCTCAAAATCAAGGCTACAGCCGATGCGTTATGAGCGTATTGTTGTATAAACAGAAAAATCTGTCAATTCTTTACTTTTAACAGTGTAAATTACAAGACACACGGTAGGTTTTTACAAAATTGAGTACCATTAAATAAAACTATAAATGTTGCAAATACTACGTGTTACTTTCTTTCTGTAATTGTTTTTCATTAGGTATACCTATTTCCCCCTTTTTTTTTGGTTTACCTGATGTAATAAATTTATTTTGTTATTAAAAATAAATATACCAATAATTTTATTAAAACAACTCAGCTTTTATTTACAATATTATTATAAAATCTTTTCCATCAACGGACAGTAAGTCTCGACATAATTGTTACTAATGACAACATCGTTAGTGGGGAATATTGCAACTGCGGCCATTTTAGATATCAAATTGCAATTAGGGAGTATCTTTGGTTTAATGTAGTTGAGAAATTGAATTAAATACTAACTCACAGGTTTAGGTGTACATCTTTTTAATAATTAAGTAATAATAATAAATTATGTTTTAACATCAAAGACGCGTAAGCATCATTATATTTTGAACACTCTATTTCGTCAAACTTCAACCAAAATTATTTGACGATGTTTATACTAAAAAGTATTATGCGATGTCAGAAATGTTTGTGATAGGCAATTTGACACAACAACGGGATGTGTTGTGTCCGTCGCGAACAGACATTGACTTTGATGTAGCATCTACGATATGAGTAGTGACGGGTTGGACAGTTACGAATCATAAATAATTTTCTTTCGTTTTGTAATTTAAAAAATTAATGACTGGTTTCAAGAAGAATAATTTTTAAAGTAAGAGTTGTTCTTAATTGTCCTTTTTTGTTCACATTATAAACTGATCAGAAATAGTAACTCTGGATTGATACTAAGTTTGTTTATTTTTTACACTGGGTGTAGGTAATGCAGGCTTGTAACCTTCTCTAACAGTGTGTTACGTAGAAATATATTTTCTGTAGTCATTTAAATACTTAGTCACTCAGTCTAATATTTATGATGTTTGTCTGTGATTATGTTAGTTAATTATCTGTTGACAGGTAATTCACAACACTTTAATAGCCTTTCGTACTATTTTAGAAATGTTGCTTGAGGATGCTTTGGATTCTTCGAAATATCATACTATTTTATTATAAAGTTTCAGTATTTTCTTATGTCATAAATTACATAAATTGATAGCATACTGCTGTATATTATTAAAAATTTGCTGTAATTCGTTTCAGAAGTTTAGACGTTGTCATATTGATATATTTAGATTGTATATATATATAGAAATATATAGAAATTACTAACATTTAGTTAGACGTTCTGTGTGGTGTTATTACACTATTAGCTTATTTTAATATTTAGAATTCAACGTCACGACCTTTCTATCGGAAGCAATTCCGATATTTTTTTTTTTAATTTGCCTTCAGGTTGGTTAAATATTATGAGTTGACGACAAATCTTGCCGGCATTTGCCGGTCAATTTAAAAGTTTATTTGTAAGACATATGTATTTGTCCTATTCGACAATTGGAATCGACATAGTCTACAGTATTGCTTGTGAAGTCCCTTTCTCCCAAAGGAGTTTGTTTTATTTCTATAAGAAATCATTTCCACGTACCTTTAAATTCCTGATCCCCACTAAATATTAAGAAGCTCTCTGGTGATGTACTACTTTATATATAATTGTTCTGAACTGCAAATTAATATTTGAAGATACCAGTCAAAAACTTAGACTGGTATTTGCCATTGACGGAATGATTAAAGGCGGCTGTTGACCTTTGTAGTGACCTATTTCCCTTGCCTCACATATTATTACACTGATCAATCATTAATTTAACACCTTAACCCGCAATGTGCCTAACTTTATCTGTACCGACTTATTACATTTGTTTGCGTATTACACTTCTAACTTCGGATTCTAGGATTTCGAGTTCTTTAATAGGAAGCTTATTTATCTCTAGCATATTTAGTATTTGCCTTGGCGAATCATCGTAAAGGTTTATTTTCACAGTATGATCATTTTCTGTAACTTCTTGTTACAGAAAGATGTCTTTGTTTTCTTCTATTGTGTATTTTATTATAACTATCATATCTGTAAGCAATGATTTATCTATACTTTCTTTTGTATTTTCGGTAGTAATAACGAGTTATTTAAATGTTTATATAAGACTTTATGAATAAAAGTGAGTATAGGTTAATATAGCAGTTAATATGACATGGCAAAACGTGTGTCCGATATTAAATTATTGGGTTATAATAATAATAACTCTTTATGTGTTAATGCTAATCGTGAGCAGTCTATTGAGGTGACATGTGAATATGAAAATTAATTAGATAAAAATACATTACAAGCTATTATCTTTCATTCCAGTTACAAAACATTTCTCAACTTATAAAAGAGACGATAAAAAGTTTTTACTAATTAAAGAAATATTTTTCATCGTCCCTTTTAATTTCGCAAATTAATCATCCGGCTTTTAATTACTAATTGAGGTACCTCCATTTCACGTTTTTCTCCGAATTAAAAATGAAGTCTTAGTAATGCAATTGAACTTCGAAATTAATTAGATTTTTCAAACTATTACTATACTATACTGTAAATCCCTAAGGAACGTGGACAAGCAGAAAACAGGGTGGGAAATCATAAAACTAATACTGTTTATCGTTGAATACTTTTTAAATAATTTGAGAAATAAACAAAGTTAAAGATATTAAGAAATATATCGTTAGAAATTGATCCGTTTAAATAAAAATTTCATATATTGCATTGTTTTGTATAATTTAAAGAAACAAAATAGACAGTTTACCTGATGGTAAGTTATGCCCTCTCCCCTGAACTTTTGCTAAATTGACGAATTTCAAATTCTGCAGCAGCTCTTGAGGTCAAAAAGATGCTATAAACAGGGGAAAGAAGATATATTCAGATACTATACTCCGATGTTCTATGAGAGAGTGGTAATAAATGCCCTAGTTGAGATAGTATGTGTATACTTATACACGTACATACAAGTTACAATCAATTAACGATAGATAGATATTATTACCAGAATATAAATCATATTTATGATTATTGTCCTGACATATATTTCAATATTTAGTTTTCAATTAGTAGTAAAATGCAACAATACAATAATATGTATATAATTTGACAGATGTATAATGTAATTGGTTTTATGGAAAGTTAAACTAAGGAAATTAAAATATCCTTAGATTATGTAACCGCCGGGTCTATAACTCACATTTCTAAAGTTAATTGAAATCTTAATAAGAATACTTCTGATAATTAAACAATAGATTCTATTGATTATTCAATACTTCGTAGAAGTGTCAGAATCTAAAATATGTGTTTGAAACAAAGGCTTCAGATTAGAATGGAATTTCACAAATTTACCACAATTTCGATTATACATACTTCGTGCAATTACTTTATATATTCAAGGTATGTATATATAAAATATAAACGTGATTTTCACTTTGAGAATCTTATTTTTCGACTGTCCAAAAATATTTTATATACTGTATTTTATTTATGTCAGTTACCTAAAAAATACTGTTATAATACTTAATAAATCACATAACTGTCACCCAACAAACAAAATAATTAATTTAATGACCGATGCCGGAAAGATTTAAGACAAGCCATTAATTAGACAACGATTTGATTTTTTGTGTCCAACGCGAACAAATGTCTTTTAAATAGTACCAGCGATATGGTGACGGCGAATGGTGATGGGTTTGACAGTTACGAGTTAGTTACATTATTATAACAAAATTAAAAATTTACCAAGTTAAAACAAAAGTTTTAAACTCTTTTATATAGTCCGAGCCCAACGCTATGACTTTAATTAGATGCGAAGTCTGTATTTGATCGAAGCTATTAGTCGAGAATATTGTTACATAATTAATATGTCATTTGCATTTCATGGTTGGGCAAAATATTAATGTTAAAGCTTTTTCATTAACATAAGTTAATTATTATAATCAAAAATACTAACTGTGCTGTCGTTTTATATTTAGCTCACAAAGGGTAAATAATAAATATATATTTTTATATGTTAGAAGTATTTAATTAAAACTCATAAGCATATTAAATAAGACAAATAATTACCATTGATTTTTTTTGACAAATTACATTAACGTAATCACAAAACATCATATTCGTAACATATTCGTTTCACAAACACTCAACACACCCTTAAACATTAAACTAACACCGACATCAAGTAATATCCAATAAATTTTTGTTCATAAATAAAATTATACACATATTTAGTATTATGTTTACGACCGTGATATCGTATTCATTAATAAGCCTTAAGCTATTGGGATTACCTCGTAATACATAATACGTCAATTGTAGCAATAATCAGTTATTAATAATATATATACTGATTGCGTGGAACCTTGACAGGTTAGGAACAATTAGGAACAACATTTTAAATGTCGACTATTTTATAACAAAGTTGTTTTTATATACGTTAGTTATGATTATTTATTTTTAAATAAACAAGAAAATCATCAACACACAGAAAGGATTTTAAATTGCGATTTCTGGAATACAGTAATTAGAAAAGTAATATTATTTACAATTTAGATTTCTGTAGTTCTTGACGGCAAGACCGTGTGATATTTTTAACTGTTACCCAAAGTTGTAACACCATAGTCGTAAATCACATTCAATAAATCATAGCACTACTATAAACATTTTATTTATTATTTTGTATTTATAAGTCTCTAAAATGTATGTTTGTGTTAACAGTCTCCCTATGTCAAATCAACGTATTCTATTTTGAATATATGTTTATTTCCAATCCATTTAAATTTTTATTTTTGTATTACACAGGTTTATTACTTCAGAACATAAAACATCCATAATATATGTCTTGCTATATTGTACAGTTAATATAAAATATACTGCAATAGATACAAACATATAATTCAAATATATAATGTGTAACATAAAGTATGACTGTAATAAATTAACAAGTGAATTAGGTTTAATGGGTGCAATGACAAAGGAAGCCGCGTTACAAAAATCAATTATCGGAAACTCATTATAGTTGATTCGGTCGTTGATAATTTTGGTTAATAAATATGGCGTCGAGGAACGGGGATGAAGTTTTAATGATTTATAACTTTATTCATAGCGATATTTATAAAAATTTACGAAAAAATATTATAAATAATTATTATTTTTGTTAATAAAAATATTTTCCAATAATACTGAAATGTTTTTATGTGTCTTATTACCTAGGTGATGCTGACATCAAGTTACATACCATATGTTATTACTGGAAGACTTGTTTGTGTTTACAATTTAATGTATTATTTTGAAGTGTAGAATTAGAGAACACAAATACTTCTCGTGAAGTGTTATATTAATAAAAGTTATTAATATAGGTTAATATTGCACTATCAGATATGACAAGGCAGTACGTGTATCAGACATTCAATTATTGGAAACTAATTACTCTTTATGTGGGTGTTACTGGTGATAGTGAGCGGTCGATTGAGATGAATTCTGCAAGGTTGACATTTATTGAGATTCACCTTAATGGTTTATTTATTGAATTCAATTTTTTAATAGCTTATGGAAGAGAAAAATAAATACCTAAGAAATTGATCTATTTATTTATATTTGAGTATAAATTTTTTACTCTAAGTGTAATATTTTTTATATCGTACTATAATATTTACTTTACATTAATCTTATGAAACAAAGACTATAGACGATGAATTAATTTAAATTCATGAGAAGTCAAACTTCTTGAAGTAATAAAACTGTAATCATTCTTTAAAAAATTCAAGTCTTTCAGCGTTTGTAATAAATGTTTAAATTATTATAAATTTGACTTTATAGGGTTTTTTATAAATTTGTTTTTAATTTTAGAATTCAAAAGTACAAATCTCAGCATTGTACTATTTGCTACTATGATATAATACTAGCTAGCTGCTGAACTTGCAAGATCGAAAAACTTAGTCAGTTTAGCTGTTATCTTAGTTAACATAACAACTAAAAAAAAACATTAAACTTTCAATTTACGTGGTTTGTTTTTTCCATTATTCAAATAATTTATGTTTTATCGCCCTTGTTTTATTTTTGTCCATCACCTTCTAAGTCCACAGGTAAATATTAAACTCCATATAATTGAATTTCTGCGTAACATATAAAATAAATACGACTAATAGAAACTATCTTTTACCATTATCTAAATATATAGGGGTGCTAATGTTGTGTCAGTTGAGTGATAATGGATAAGTATGCATGTGTATGAGTAAGGAACAGCAATACTTTTGTAACATAAATACTCATCTAAACTTTATTAGATTCTATTAAAATATAGCTTCAAAACAGAGTTATGCAATGTTTGATTCATATCACTATTCTGCGGTTGTAACGTCATTCTATGTCATTAAAATTCCAGGGTTGGTACATATTTTCTACCGCAGAACAAAATCTATTGACGTGTTAGTGTCTTGGTGTCTGAAAAAAAAAAACATTAATCTTTTTTTCTTTTAAGTACCATTATATAAATAAAGTATGTAACGCTAACTGTTGTAAATACCACCCTTTACTGTTTTGCTATATGTTTTTTTTAAAACAAATACTTTATAATAAACATAGCTTAATTTATGGTTCTATTAAATATTCAGCAACAAACATCTCTAAATTCTCAGTTATTGTTCGTTAACCTTATTTCCCCGTAAATTTAACTGGAAACTTAATGAAAAGTTTTACCTGAAGTGGTAAATTAAAATTGAATTTATATGCTGTATTTACTTGCACTTTTGCGAACTGAATGAGAAAATTTATTTTAAAAAGTCATTACGAATTATACAGGTAAAGTTAGTATGAATAAAATAACATTAAATATTTTTATCAAAGTGAACTGATGTTTTTTTTACGATATTGTAATAAATATGTCATATATTTTATTTGATACTTTACGTACATACTTAAATATTTACTTGGTTGTCATAAAACTAATTCGATAATTCTTTTCTATCAATCTGCAAACAGCGTCGATATAATTATTACTAATAGTTGTAATGACGCCATTTTGGATATCAAATTTCAATAAGGGTGTATCTCTATTTTAATACACAAAGAGATGTAATTATGTATTAATTTAGAGTTTCTTTAATAAATAATGTAAAGCTTTATTACTAATAATAATAAAATATGGTACCTTAAGAGCGAGGTAAAGTTAATATAAGTTTAAAAAAGTTTGAATGCAGCTACTTGTATGTAGAAAGAATAGTAAAAGGTTGAGAACATTTGAATTATTTTTTTAAAAGATTAATAAATTTTATGGGTTGTGGTGTGTAATTCAATACTATGATTTTCTTAAACATAAAAAAAATAAACATATTATAATAAAAGGTAACAAAAATAATATTAAAGATTAAAACAATCGTGTTTCCAAAAGTTCGGTATTAAATCGACATCACATTATTTTTATGGTCCAGTAGTAACGGGTCTTTAGTTGATATTGTTGTATTCAGTCGGGAACACGAAAATTGAAATGTTCTGAGTTGAATTTCAACTTTTGAATGAAGCCTCATTAAATACGACAGCGACACAATTTGTAGTTTACTGTCGAATAACTGTTCAGATAAAATGTTTATTTCGTCCATAATTTTTCTAATGTACTATGTAAATTATTTGCTTGATTATTAATAATTTCGTATAAAATATCATTCATTTTATGGTTTGAATGAATTTTATAATTCTAAGATAGTTCAGATGTATATTTTTCTAATACATATCATCGAGTTATCCAAACGTGAAAAACAACCGCAACTATTTTATACAATAATAACTTAACTCTAAATATAAGACCTTTGAACGAAAATTGAAAATATTATTTGAACCAAAATCCTTCTAAACAAATTTCCCAAAAATATTAATAATATCAATATTAAATATATTAAATGTATAATCATCGTGTAATTTTAAATTACTTTATATTATAAGACAATTTCGGTGAGAAGGAATATTAAGATTTTAAGTTTTAAGTTTATACTCTCATATTTTGTAAGCGTAGTTTTCTAGTAAAAGCAGTTTAAAAGTTTTTGTGCTGCTCCTACATGCTTTTAAATTCTTTCATATTTAATAAAGCTACAGAACAATGGTTAAACAGTAAATAATTTTATTAAAAAAGTAAAAAATCAAATTTTACATCCTTATCATATATTTTAAGTATATAAGTTCACGCCACTTTATAAACAGTGAATAATCCGTGTAATTTATTTTATACTTACTTTTTTCAACTATTTAGTAGACTCAATAAATAATATATTTATATATCAGTTTCTTCGCATATGTGGTGAACACTACGAATATGAATTTGAGTAATTTTATGTGCACTTTACTGTGATCATTGACACTATGTAATTTCATTTTCTAAATATTTTCATGTTGTTTGTATTTTGAAACTACAATTATTTTAAGAATAAATGAAACGAACGAAACGCGAATGCATTTCAAACTGTAAAATATGTTATTTATTTTAAATTACAAAAGAGACGTCTATGGTAATTATTTAATAAACAATAATAGTACTTAATAATATGCACATTGAATATTTCATCAACCCCTGAATAAAAATATTTGACGACTGGAAATACGGACAAAATATTGCACGATGTCAGAAATGTTTGTGACAAGCAATTTGACACAACGGCGGGATGTGTTGTGTTCGTCGGAAACAGATAATGACTTTGATTTAAAGACCAAAAAACTCATCAGCACGGAGAGGATTTAAATTTTCGATTTCAGGAATACACTTCCCGAAAAGTAAAAATAGTAAAAGTAATGTTATTCAACATTTACATTTCAGTAGTTACGGGAAAACGAAAACTTTTTCGTTATCATTTTATATTTTTGAATATTATATACTGTCTATAATATTTGTCTTTTGCAACATTGTACACCGTAATGTAAACAATATTAGGTGATGCAAAATATTATTCAAATACATGAAGACTGTAATAAATTAACGATTGAATTAGGTTAAATGGATGCAATGACAAAGAAAGCAAATTACAAATACCAATTATGGGAATCTGTTATAGTTGAATCGTGCGTTGGTGTGTGTGTTAATATTTTTTGATATTGGAGATGGGGGTGAAGTTTAATCAATATCTTTCCAACTAAGTTGTACTTAGCAATTCCAAATATATACTTATCATATTTTTTAAAGTATTGTTAATGTTAGAATGGTGTTGTTTTTTATCCAAATCCAAGTATGCGTCTTATTACCAAGTTATAAATACTGTAAGGCTTGTTTGATTTTTTATTTTATATATTATTTTTTTAGGTGTAGAATTTGCACCCATTCCCTTTATAAAAAAATCGTGATGAATTTTACCTTCAAAACTTGAAACGTTACTTAAAAATAAGATACTTTAAGTATTTCATTATTTTAATCAAGTACAAAATATAATGAAATAAATAAATTACATCCCCATCCCCCATAACTACAATTATTAACCACACACTATCACCGCCCGAATCAAGTGTAATTAGTTTCTGACAATTGATTTTACGCAACACGGCTTGCTTGTCATTACCGTTAAAAGTTATTTAATCATTCATTTATCAACGGTCATATTCAGTACATTACTTCTACTTTATAATAGGTATACAATATTGTAAAAAATATAAACTTAACAAACTTAACAAACTGACAGTGCCAGCCAAAGACGGAAAATATTTGGTTAGAAATACTCTTTAAGTACTAATATTTCAGAATAAAAACTAGAGCACTTATATTATATTGTTTTTCTTAACAGTGTATAAGATTTGTTCGGATATTGCAGTAATTTTTTATTATTTTTAACGTATTTTTTTTGGTGATTCAGATAAGAACATTTTTATATATTATTAATATTATGAAGTGTAAAGGTAGTGCGTAATAAAGTAATTAAATAAATAATAATAATAATAATCAAATCATTCAGGTTATTAGACAATAAATTCAGTGTAGTTTTTTGATTAAATCTTAAAAATTGACAAATAATGAAGACTATATTTTTTTGTACAATTTATTTCTGCGAAATTCATTGTTATAATAATAATAAGGTTTAATTTAAATAAATTTCAAATAAGTGAACTTTCGGAGAACTTCTAAAGCGTCGCTAATTAGCCAGTAAACGAGTGTAACTGGCTAATTAGTTCCTAGTCCATGCAATATTACATACACCAGATAAAATCTCCCTCTATTGTTTACTCCTGATTAACTAATGTTGTTAATGTTGTTATAAAAATATCATATCGTTATAATGGCCCATACCATTTAGAGTAATTTTAAGATATAAAATATTGAAGTATTTCATTTTCACAAATTTCCTTAGTTTACTTTACTTTTATAAAACAGTACACTATTTACAATAAATTATTCATATGTGGACGAACGAATGAATTAGAATAAACTAATAACAATACACATCTAGCCAAACGATGCCGACGACACTGGATGACACTGAACCCCCAAATAAAAATAATTGTACAATACATACAGTATTGTATGGTACAATTACAATTATTAATATTGTATAATAAGTATAATACATGAATGATATACGAGATAGTAATAAAATATATGTTTTTTAAGTAATCTAACACCTATAAATAACACCAATGTAAACAAAATTACAAAATTTCATATTGCGTATTAAGAGAAAAATATTCAAATGTTTTCTCATTTAATATTTTTTTGAATATTTCGATTTAAATTAAGCAAAAATATAAATAGTAATGCTTTGAAGTGAGATTTTTGTATTAATTAATAAATCCCTTACTTTTCCGGATTATGTAAAAAGGAAGTCCGGTTAATGACTATACATTTTAATTATTCTACTGAACCCTTTATTAAAATAAAATATTAACTACAATTAAATAAACGATTCGATGCATAATACATTAATATCATTTAATTATTTTGCCAGTTTTTACTATTTATATACAATTTCATATAATTAAATATAAAATCTATACATAATACATTTCAATTGCTTTATCTATTTTGTATGTTAATAACACATGAAATCTCAGTTTAACAAACAATAACATTTTCAGTTTATTTCTCCATTTACGAGTATGTATATGTATTATGTGTGTGTTATTTCACCATGATATTTTTTTCTTGCGCACTTTCTACTTTAATGAATTAACATTAAGAATTTAAAGAGAATAAATTTTGTTTCGTAATATGCTGGTAATATGATACTTAATGTAGATTGGGATGGGTTTATTATTTTATAATTAACTTTAGAGCAAGAGAAACAGAAATGTATCATGAACATTGTAGGTATTCCTGATGTTATATAATTACAGGCGTAGACCTCTCCTAATATTATTTTATATTCATATTAATATAGCTGTATTATAGTTACGAATTAAAATAATACTTAATATATTTTTACTAAACACAAAAGCGTCTGTACTTTCTAATACATTGCTGCATATTTACAAAGAAAAGTAAAATATTACAACCATCAGATACTACACCATGATCGGTTTTCAATGATGTGCTTAAGTTGTTTATTAAGAAGAGGAAGGCTATTCAAATCTTCTCTAAGGTTTTTTGTTTCCACTGTGTTTTAAATATTTATTGGTCAAAGAAACGCATTATTACATACGTAGTAATATCAGTATAAGTATACTGATATTGTATTGAAAATTTGAATACTGGCAGGTTTATTAATTGTTGTTTTCGTGGGATATAATTTTAAATTGTAGTCAACAACAATATTTTCGATTCAAACTTTGAACTCAAATAAACAAAATTGCCCACAATAAAGTTTCTCCAATTGGTTCACGAGTTTAAAATAATGAAAATCAACATTTTGATGTTTTTAAACTGCCCCGAGAGGAACAAATTTCAAACAATATTTCGGGACTATTTTTCGATAAAATATAAAGTTTAATACTTTTTTATTTCTTGACTTTTCTGCTGAATTTCAACACCCATTTTTACGGGATGATTGCTGTCATTTTAGCCACGCTTTAGTCAGACTAACGAACTACTCTGACCTTGGTATTCATGATATTTATTTATTTGTATTAGTATCGTTGATTAACATGTCTTATTTATAGGCCATTTTAGGCAAGTGTAAAAAACCTAATTGATGGTTTAGACAATATTACTCATTTTATAACAAGAAACGAATAAACTTTGCAAATAAAAATGTCACAGATTCGTTGACACTTTTAATAAATAATTAGAAATGCAGGAGACTAGACTTTTCTGTATACTGTACCGCAGAGCAGTCCGTATACAAGCTACAGTCTAATACAGTAATATAACAGAAATATTTATAATTTAACAGAAATATGTATATTTCACTGATTATTTGTTTACAACAACCAAGCTAAAACGTTTTAACTTCTAGAGTCCTACTCTTCTTTAAGTATGGCAACTTAATTTGGTCTATCAGTATTATAAGCATTTGGATCAACATATAATTTAATCCTCAAATAATATTTACATTTTATGAAACTTATGAAACCATTTACGCTGACTTATTTGTAACTCTTTTATGTACTAGGTTACTTAGTTAGGTTAGTTAGTTAGGTTACTGGATAAGTTTTGCAATATAGTTATATTTATTAATCTTTCAAAACAATTTCCATTGCAGTTTATACACTTAGTCATATGTAAAAAACAAGTTATCAAATATCATTAATTCCATTTTTCTTCTGGGAGTTCTGAACATGCTTGGTCCCACGTTGCCAATAAATTAGAGTCGCTCGCAAACTTCCTGCCTTTGAGCTGTTCCTTCACAATTGGAAACAAACATCTGGACTGTATTCTCAAGCACTTTTGCATTAACATTAAAATCACTCGACTTTCCCTACGTTTTCTAAAGTAGTTACTTCTACAGGACGACCTGATCTTGGAACACCACTAACACAAGTTACCGCGTTCAAAATCACGATACCACCGGTAAATTGTTGTGTGCGATGAGGACACTTTTCTTGGAGTACAGTTTTAATTTCCTTAAAGCGTGTATCTATAGATAGGCCACGAATAAAGTTGTAGCGAATAATTAAGCGTAACTCGTCTCTCAACCTACTAGTTATGAGTTGTAATTTATAAAAAATATATTTGCATTTACCCTCTGTGTATAGAAGCTCTGTATTACAGAACTTATCTAATGACCTATGTAATATCTAAGGCGGCGGAACTTCTGTTCATTAGTCCTCTATGTAAAATATTAGCTGATCCTAGACTTCGCTCGTGTAATTTCTGAATCTTTTTCTTAGTGATATTATCAAACCTGAAATATGCATTCATAATTTTTTTAATTGAAGGCTTAAAATATATTTATACTTAGGTTGTTGTTAGGTTAGGATGCTTATAAAATAACTCCATATTAACCATTTCTGACGTTTCTAAATTCATTAGTTTTGCCTTCATAGTCAATACGAGTATAGTGCTTATTAAATATACAATGTAATGTTTAAATAACATCTAATTGTTTGAGAACTCCAAGACAGAATTTGCCTTTCATGCATTACACCCGTTCACAAGTTTTTCAATTTAAATTGAGAGTTGTAAAAAGAAACGACCGCAGTGCAATCTGAACTTCCTCGATATCCGAATCAGAAACACCGAGTTCTCTCATTAATGTACTATCATTAGACGAGGTCTAAGAATTTCCGAGGATTTTACTCTTATTTTGTGTGAAATTAAGACACGAAGTAGCAATTTTAAATCATTAAACATAATTACTATAAAAATAATTATTTTGTGTGTTTCCAAAGTAATAAAATTATTTATATATATTTACGGGTTCTGAAAGAAATATCTTATGTTTTCTTGTTCTCCGATGTCACTAAATAACTGTCAGGCTTGTTTGAATTTTATTTGAAAGATGTTCATTTAATTTTTTTTATATTAATAATAAAAATATACAATAATAGAAAAAAACAATGTATAATACAATCTGAAATCCCACAAGGTATACAATGGCATCCGTTGTTACATTTTATAACATGTATATGAAATAAATATATTATATATAAATACATTAAATAATATAGGCCGATAATTACAATTGGATATCCAAAATGGCCGCCACAAACATTACCCGCTAACGATGCTCCCATTAGTAACAATTATATTGAAGCTACCACTGTCGGTTGCTAGAGAAGGTTTTATTGCAAATGATGAGGAGGGTCCTGAGTGAATAATGAAACAATTGCTTATAGTAGAAATTAAGATTTATTAAAAAACAGGTAAAAGTGTGAATGAAAAATATCTATATGTATAAATAAAATTTAAGCGTCTGTTTTGTAATTTAAAAATAACAGCTTTCACTAAATACACATGCATTTTAATTCATATTAAAATATATACGGTATTTATATAAAAAATATTTTTTTAATTTTTTTTGTCTGTCTGTCTGCTTGTTCCAGATAATTTGTGAAAAGGCTGGACTGATTTTAACAGAATTGACAGATAACTAAAGTTATAAGGAGTAACTTAATTTAAAAACCTTATTCCTTGCGAACAAAGTCGTGGGCACAGATAGTTAATAAATTAATTGTCCACTGCCTGTTGTGATGTACAGGGTAAATCAAGTCCATTTCATTTGCAAACATTTCTAATCATATTTACGAGCGAAGCAACTTGTCGGTCTGCAAATGACATTTCAGATTAGTATTCATGATAGTATTAAGTACGCAAATATACCAATGACGCAATCATAGTATTGAGAAATATACACAAGATTCGTAGGTTAACTATTTTCTAAGAACAAAGCAATATTGTATGTTTTAGTTAAATTAAATTCATAAACGATATACCTTTAAGGTCAAGATAAAAGGTGAACTACAAGGTAAATTAACACTAAACCTACCAAGTACCGGTCAAATTGACCGTTCTTAAACTTTTGTAAAACTTACACATTTTCAAACGTTATAATATCGTTACAAAACTACATCACAATTCTTATAATACGCATATAATATTGTCTTCACTCTTTACTTGTAGTTATTTCCATTATTACCTGCGTTGTATAATAAAATAACTTTTAATTACCGGTTAATTTGATGTCGTGCGGTAGGAACAGGTGTACAAGAACTGTCGGTAGGTTTAGTGTTAATCAACTTTATGTTATGGTTTAACAAAATGGCGACAAAGATATTTCTTACAATTATGTACTTACAAGAAGTGTTAGAGCATATTGTTAGTAAATGAGTCAATATTTAATATTATTATTATGAATGGTATATTATTAAATTCTTAAAATTCTTAGAAAATATAGTAGTTGTAGTAGTTAGTAGGTTATTAAAAATATTGTTAATTATAAAATATTATTTTTAACCGTATTCAGTACTGTAGGTACAGCGTTAAGACGCACACCTACTATAATGTATATATATTTGTAAATATATAAGACAGCTTAATATTCTATAGGTACACATATACAAGCATTTATTAAACATATGTTAACATTGTGAAGTTCTAATTCCCTCACACCTCCAGTTAATTTTGTCTCACATTTATAGAATAAAAAACATTTATTTCATCTTGCGCCTAGACACTCTTAATTTGCTAAATTGTTATAATAGCTTGGTATTTAATTGTATAATTGTAACGAAATGATTTACTTAAACTCCTATTATATTTTATCGTAGAATAGTATTTATAACTTTGTATAATTATTATCGACATTTCACTTAAATAAAAATCGATTTTCTTTCTCGTAAAGCAATTAATTGCCCGTATATCTCGTTAGTTAATTCATTTGAGTTTTTGCAGAGATTTTATTTATATTTCTATTACACTTAAGACTACTT
Source organism: Melinaea menophilus ssp. n. AW-2005 (assembly GCA_918358695.1). Lineage (NCBI taxonomy): Eukaryota > Metazoa > Arthropoda > Insecta > Lepidoptera > Nymphalidae > Melinaea > Melinaea menophilus. Next base: position 15,239,175 of record OU911049.1, read on the forward strand.
ATAGTCATATCACACCACCGTAGAAGGATAGTAAAATATATTATCGGTGAGTAGTTCTAATACTACTAATCTACAGAATATACAGCACTCTTCTACCTGGTAGTCTACCTGGACGAGATGACGAGCAACAGCTGGAATAAAATAATATAGTACAATGTAGTAGAAAAACATTTTTGGTAGTTCCAAAATTTACATATGAAAATTAATAAAAATATATGAAGAGTAATAAGCGCTGTGCCACGCAAAAATAATACGACCGATTGATTTGATGGAAACTTAATACCAAAAGTATCTATCAAAAGTAATTTTTAAAAGTACCGTTACTAAAAATTTATGAAAGAGCGTTATAAAACATGCTAACTTTCTTACTAAACTAGCTATTGCTAGCGACTTCGCTTGCCACCTCTCTCTGAATAAAGTCGTAAACCATACATTTTTATTTTTGTTAAAACTATAACCTAAGTCAGTTACTTTGTTTTCCCGTCAAAATCAATGTCAAATCAAATCATTTAGTCAATAAAATAATATTAAAATATTAAACTATACATATAGTAGATACAGTAAACTGTAGGTACATGCAATGAAGCAAAATAATTCTGTACTAATTAATGCCAGGAGGAAGAGAGTATAAATTCAGCTTCATTAATAATTATTTCAATAATAGGTAATATTTGAAAGTTAATACAAATAAATACCACATCTAATATATAAAATAGCTTTTAATATCCAAAGGTTACATAACTTTTATACGTGATGGGCCAAAATTATTATAAAATTATTGAAAATTTTATATTTTATTTTATCAATAGAATTGTTTTAATCTTATTATAATTACGTAAATCGTGATTATAAATAGTCAAAGTAACGTTTTATGATAATTAGACGACTGTCTAATAATATTTTAAAATCGAAAAAAACTGTTAATGCCAGAGTCGATAATAACTATTGTGATTTCATTTTTATTTCTAAAGATTAATATGATACGAAGTTTCTTGAGTAATCAGCGTAAATAAATAAAACCATCTCAAATTGTGTCAATTTTGGATTAAAAGATTTGGATCAATTGTTAAACACTGTTTAAAAGAAAGTTATTGAAATAAAAATAAATACTTTTATTTATTACATAGTATATAAGATAATCTCAGCAGTTCTCAATGTCTTTGAGGTTGGAGCAGACTATGTAACAGACGGCGCAGTTGAACCGTCTGAATGCATCGTCTCATCCATTCAGCACTGCGTGTAAAGCATTCATTCATTACTCTGTACACACACTATCACGTGTGCTTGAGCTTTTATTAAACAATGTAGTCAGTAATCATACACATTCCATTACTAGTATAGAATTTTCATAATTATGACCATGGAATAGAGAATAATAATTATATAAATATTTTAGAAATTAGGAAAGTGAATTTGTAAAGCCAATAATAGTATTAATTTAAGAATATGGCACTCAGACTGGTTACCAATAATAAAATATAGATATTATTGTTGTTGGCCACGGTAAGTCTATTTAAAGTTTATATACATATACTTAAATAATTAAAGAAATCATGAATCCGGACAGCAATGCTAGATTCATCAAGGCAGACAGTAACACGGTGGTTTGACGGAGTGACAGAACAACATTCCAGGAATAGCGGCTTCTCATCCTGATAACATACATGTTCTTTCAATATATATTTGTTTCAATTTCAATTCACACACTTCCTATAATAACGCTTGCATAGACAATAATATTGGAAAATCTAAGCCTTTACAAATATTATATTTGAATTGTTAATGACGAAGATCTCCAATACTACAAAGTATATTACCGAAAATATGTTATTGGTATTATTATTAAATAAAAACACTTTTCAACGCTTTTATTAATATTTTTATTATCTATGGGATTTTATAATTAAATTAGCTTTTACTTGATTTATTTTAAATAACAAAATAACAGGGACCTATCATATAATCCGCAATAACTATTTTAAGAAAAACTTTCTATAATAATAGTATAAATATATTTTTAACTTTAATATAAAATTTTATATATTGTATAATGTTATAATATTATTCCAATATTATAATTGTAATCACACTTTTATAGAAAAATATCTTTCAAGAATAGTAACGCTTATTCCATGAATAGATCACTAAGAAAGAAATAAATTCTTTAGCGGATTTCTTCACCGGAGCGCTATCTCACAAAAAGAAACACATTAGAACTAAAGAGAAGCATTAGTAGAGCGGCGGGAAATGATCTGAAACGGAAAGAAATGGTTGGAAATACAACGATTTTGAAAGCTTATTTATACTTATTTATATACTTTTAAGTTTATATTACAGTGTAAAAATATAATATAATTGTAAGTTCATAAGTTTAACAATTATATGTTTATGATTTGTGGTTTCAAGAGTTTACATAAATGTGGTTGAATCTGAAACAAACCGTTTATATAACATATTGATTTAAATGATTTTTTATATTAGCAATTATGTATCAATATATATAAATATAATGTAGTAAAATAGGGTGTTTCGTATAAATATATTACATTTTAATTCATATAAGAGTTAAAAAATCTGTGATTTAGAATTTGAGGATTAATAACCTAATAAATTTATCTAACACAAATTAAATTACCTGTTAGAGAGGAGAGAAGTCTGAACTCTGGTTCCAACCAGCATGGTCCACCATTCTGTAATAAATATAAATAAAAATTATATTTTAATAGTATGCATATACTAGTATTATTAAATTTATTTACTTTCCTTCAATATTATTTGATTTTCGTAATATTTTCAATATGAAATATATATTGAATATCAATTCCACAACAATAAGAAATTAATTTATTATGGTTTTTCTGCACAGCTACTTATAACTGTGTTTTTTATTCACATTTACATGAGAGATTCTGAAAGTATGAAACGTTCAGACTATATGTTAATTTATATAATTTAAAATTCTAATTATAATATATCAATAATTGGTAGCAGCAGTTCCTAAATTGTCATTATTTGTACAAAAAACAACTCAAAACGCCTCTTTATATGTTTATGTTACTTAATGATTTTCAAGTTTAAAAATGTATGAGGAATGAATTAATTACTTGATATAAATTACTTGAAAAAAATTAATTACTTGAAATAAATAAACTGTGTAAAATAGACTTAAAATGGACCATACTTAAATTTTTTGATAAAGTCCAATCTCTGCTTATTTAATTAATATAAATAAAAGAAGTGATAATTATAGGAATATTCTACAGTTTTATCAAATCTATTACAATTGAATTGCAGACGCAGTATAAAAACTTTGACTTTTTGCGTTTACAAAGTATGAAACCATGAAATTCATAATTTTATCTTCTAAAGAGTTTGAAACCTAAAATTTTAATATTAATATATACATTGACAGTACTTTACCAAAACGATGGCTGAAATAAACATTTTAACGGGACAGTTATTCGACAGTAAACTGCAATTTGTGTCGCTGTCGTGTTTAATGAGACTTCATTCAAAAGCGGTTGAAATTCAACTCTGAACATTTCAATTTTCATGCCTCACGACTGAATACAATTATATCAAAAAACCATACCAACCATAAAAAATATTTAAAGTCGATTTAATACCGAGTTTTTGGGAACCATGACATGAAATTGTCTTTTAATTCTTTTAGAACAATATATAGTATATTAAATATTAACGTAAATATAAATATATATAAATATTTATAATTGAGGGAAAGCCTGTTTGGATGGTTAATGTAGGATTTCATTAAAATCTACAGTACTCATAATATCTCTAAGGAATGTTGTCAAAAGTCGATTTAACTTTCATTCAAATAATTAAACCTTTTTTTCATTACCTTACGAGTTAAATTTAAGGCAAAATCAGGTCAACGAATAATAATTAATAATTCAGATATTTTTAATACTGAATATTCATAAAGCTTTTAATTCGAAGGAAATCTGATACATTTTATTATAAGGTAGTTGTTTCTGTTAAGCCAGTTCAAAAATAAATAAAATGAGGAAATGAATTTACAACAGTAATGGTTATTAACTTTATTTGTCTGTATTAAATATTACATGTACCTACCTGTTCCCACTAAACTATACTACGATAAGAAAATAGTTGACATGGTTACTTGTTCATGCAACAACTCGCTTGTAACATATCAACGCACAGCCCTGGATCTGGGTGTAACAGTTACTACCCTGTTATCTGTTGGTATTGTGGTAGGACTAAAGAAACTTACTGTTTCAGAATTATACCGGTAGTAATATGAATGAGGCATCATACAACATATTATTAATATTTCAATTGTTTTTCAACAGAATACAATAAAGTTTAGATGAATATATCTCATATTGAAAGAGTGAATATACAGGCAAACACAAATACACTCACATGCACATGAACAAGAACACACGCTATATGTATTACAAACAAAACAATATAATTAAACAATTTAATTTACAAATTAAAATTAGAGAAGAACTCAACCATGTCAAATCGAGACATTTCGTCTCTTCGGGACCGTAAAAGGTTCATTTAATTTCATTCTACAATAGAACATACACATCAATAGTACCGGTTTCAATATGCATGTGTTTTGCGCATAAATATTATGATATGTAAATTAAAAGATTACTTACTGCTCTTATCTTAACTCTAAAGCTATGAAAAGCATATCTGTAATAATATCGAGCTTTAGTTCTAATGGTATAGAAGATTCAAATTTCTGCTTCCTTAAATATGATTAAATACTGATAAAAGATAAAATGTATATTTTGATGTATATTTTTTATATGACATAAAATTAAATCATTATTTTTTGTATATTTGGACACATTATGCTAATCTAACAAACACTGAATAAGCGATCCGATCTTGCATCGTCAGCGGCTGGCGAGTGCCAGATGCAAATCCTACAATTTTGCAATTTGTGCTTTTGAAATCACGACGTACATACTAATCTACATAAACCCTTATAAAATAAAGCTAATAAAATTGTTAATTTAAGACTTTATTATACTCAGCGATCTATTTAAGTTCCTTTAGGAATAATTACTGTTTTATTACTTTAAGAAGTGTGGCTTCTCTTAAATTAAGATTTCACCATCAATAATATTGTTTAAGAGAGTAATAAATTATACCCTATTAATGTCGTGGTATTACAACAAAAAAGATACAGTAATTTTTCAAAATAAATATTTTTATATATTTAAATAAAAATGTATATAATTTTCCCTTCTATGGAATAATTTTTTGAACCGGAAATATAAATAGCTAAAGAAATTTATATATATATTCGAAAACAAAGAGCTTTATACACTTTACTAAATAATAAAACAAAATATAATTAATAAATAATTATTGTAAATTTCAATGATATCCAACCCTTCAATGGACCGCTCACTATCAACAGTAACCCGCATAAAGTTTAATTAGTTTCCAATACTTGTATTTCCGATACACGTATTGTCCTGTCATATCCAACGATGTAAAATTAACCTACATTCACTACTATTATTCATATAATACTTGGCGATCGTTATTTATATTCCATATTCTATACTCAAAATAATCCGATCTTAGAGTAGAGCGTAACATTTTAAAAATTAATGTCAGTTACCTAAAAAATACTGTTATAATACTTAATAAATCACGTTACTGTAACCCACCAAACAAAATAATTAATTTGACGACCGATGCCGCAAAGATTTTAGACAAGCAAATAGACAACGACTTGATGTTTTGTATCCAACGCGAACAAATGTTTTTTAATTAGTACCTGCGATATAGTGACGGCGAATGGTGATGGGGTTGACAGTTACGAGTTAGTTACATTATTATAAATTTACCGAGTTAAAACAAAAATATTAAACTTTTTTTTGTAGTCCGAGCCCCACGCTATGACTTTAATTAGATGCGAAGCCTGTATTTGATCGAAGCTATTAGTCGACAATATTGTTACATAATTAATGTGTCATTTGCATTTCATGGTTGGGTAAAATATTAATGTTAAAGTTTTTTCATTAATATGAGTTAATTATTATAATTAAAAATACTAACTGTGCTGTCGTTTTATATTTAGCTCACAAAGGATTAATAATAAATATAGTTATATATGTTAGAAGTATTTAATTAAAACTCATAAGCATATTAAATAAGACAAATAATGATCATTGTTTTTTTTGACAAATTACATTAACGTAATCACAAAACATCATATTCGTAACGTATCACAAACACTCAACACACCTTTAAACATTAAACTAATACCGACATCAAGTAATATTCAATACATTTTTGTTTATAAATAAAATTATACACATATTTACCAAGTTTTTTAAATCTCATGTAGCGAGTATTATGTTTACGAGCGTGATATCGTATTCATTAATAAGCCTTAAGCTATTGGGATTACCTCGTAATACATAATACGTCAATTGTAACAATAATCAGTTATTAATAATATACATACTGATTACGTGGAACATTGACGGGTTAGGAACAATTAGGAAGAACATTTTAAATGTCGACTATTTTATATAACAAAGTTGTTTTTAAAAACGTTAGTTATGATTATTTATTTTAAAATAAACAAGAACATCATCAACACACAGAAAGGATTTTAATTTGCGATTTCTGGAATGCAGTAATTAGAAAAGTAACATTATTTACCATTTAGATTTCTGTAGTACTTGACGGCAAGACCGTGTGATATTTTCAACTGTTACCCGGAGTTGTGACACCATAGTCGTAAATCACATTTAATAAATCATAGAATTACTATAAAACATTTATCTTCTTATTTTGTATTCATTAGTCTCTAAAATGTATGTTTGTGTTAACAATCTCCTTATGTCAAATCAAAGTATCCTATTTTGAATATGTGTTTATTTCCAATCCATTAACATTTTTATTTTTGTTTTAAACAAATTTATTAGTTCAGAGTATAAAACATCTATAATATGTTTTGCTATATTGTACAGTTAATATAAAATATACAGCAATAGATACAAATATATAATTCAAATATATAAAGTGTAACATAAAGTACTGAATACGACTGTAATAAATTAACAAGTGAATTAGGTTTAATGGATACAATGACAAAGCAAGCCACGTTACAAAAATCAATTATCGGAAACTCATTATAGTTGATTCGGTCGTTGATAATTTTGGTTAATAAATATGGCGTCGAGGAACAGGAATGAAGTTTTATTGATTTCAATCTAACTATGGTGTATTAAGTTCTTTCAAAATTATATTCATATTATCTTATTTCTGACATAATGATTAAAGTTGTAATAGTGTTGTTCAAATATTTTTTATCCAAAGTATTGTTTCTATTATTTCTTTATATGCAAAAAGTTTTTATTTTTAAAGTGTGGATTGTGTATGTTAAACACACACACAATCACAAAAAAACAGCCGTTCATTAGAGAAAATTGACTCATAGCGATATTTATAAAAATTTACGAAAAAATATTAAAATAATTATTATTTTTGTTAATATTTTTTTTTCCAATAATACTGAAATGTTTTTATGTATCTTTTTACCTACGTTATGCTGACATCAAGTTACACATCATATGTTATTACTGTAAGGCTTGTTTGTGTTTACAATTTAATGTATTATTTTGAAGTGTAGAATTAGATAACACACATACTTCTCGTGGAGTGTTATATTAATAAAAGTTATTAATATGGGTTAATATTGCACTATCAGATATGTCAAGGCAGTACGTGTATCAGACATTCAATTATTGGAAACTAATTACTCTTTATGTGGGTGTTACTGTTGATAGTGAGCGGTCGATTGAGATGAACTCTGTAAGGTTGACATTTATTGAGATTTACCTTAATGATTTATTTATTGAATTCAATTTTTTTAATAGCTTATGGAAGAGAAAAATAAATACCTAAGAAATTGATCTATTTATTTATATTTGAGTATACATTTTTTACTCTAAGTGTAATATTTTTTATATCGTACTATAATATTTACTTTACATTAATCTTATGAAACAAAGACTATAGACGATGAATTAATTTAAATTTATGAGGAGTCAAACTTTTTGAAGTAATAAAACTGTAATCATTCTTTAAAAATTCAAGTCGTTCAGCGTTTGTAATAAATGTTTAAATAATTATAAGTTTGACTTTATAGGGTTTTTTATAAACTTGTTTTTAAGTTTAGATTTCAAAAGTACAAATCTCAGCATTGTACTATTTGCTACTATGATATGATACTAGCTCGAAGCAAGATCGAAAAACTTAGTCAGTTTAGCTGTTATCCTTTTTAATATTACAACTAAAAAAATAAAACATTAAACTTCCAATTTAAGTGGTTTATTTTTTCCATTATTTATATAATTCATGTTTTATCGCCCTTGTCTTTTTTTGTCCATCACCTTCTAAGTCCACAGGTAAATATTAAACTCCATATAATTGAATTTCTGCGTAACATATAAAATAAAGACGACTAATAGAAACTATCTTTTACCACTATCTAAATATATAGGGGTGCTAATGGTGTTTCAGTTGTGTGATAATGGATAAGTATGTATGTGTATGAGTAAGGAACAGCATTACTTTTGTAACATAAATACTCATCTAAACTTTATTAGATTCTATTAAAATATAGCTTCAAAAAAGAGTTATGCAATGTCTGATTCATATCACTTCGGTTTCGATTGTAACGTCATTCTAGGTCATTAAAATTCCAGGGTTGGTACATGTATTCTACCGCAGAACAAAATCTATTGACGAGTTAGAAGCGTCTTGTTGTCTGTAACGTGTAACGCTAACTGTTATAAATACTACCCTTTACTGTTTTGCTGTGTTTTTTTTAAACAAATACTTTATAATAAACATAGCTCAATTTATAGTTCTATTAAATATTCAGCAACAAACATCTCTGAATTCTCAGTTATTATTCGTTAACCTGATTTCCCCATTTTAACTGGAAACTTAATGAAAAGAAAAGTTTTCCCTGAAGTGGTGAATTAAAATTGAATTTATATGCTGTATTTACTTGCACTTCTGCGAACTGAATGAGAAAAAATATTTTAAAAAGTCGTTACGAATTATACAGGTAAAGTTAGTATGAATAAAATAACATTAAATATTTTTATCAAAGTGAACTGATGTTTTTTTTACGATATTGTAACAAATATGTCATATATTTTATTTGATAATTTACGTACATACTTAAATATTTACTTGGTTGTCATAAAACTAATTCGATAATTCTTTTCTATCAATCTGCAAACAGCGTCGATATAATTATTACTAATAGTTGTAATGACGCCATTTTGGATATCAAATTTCAATAAGGGTGTATCTCTATTTAATACTCTAAGAGATGTAATGATGTATTAACTAAGAGTTTCTTTAATAAATAATGTTAAGCTTTATTTAGTTATAATTATAAAATATGGTACCTGAAAAGCAAAGTAAAGTTAATATAAGTTTAAAAAAAGTTTGAATGCAGCTGCTTGTATGTAGAAAGAATAGTAAAAGGTTGAGAACATCTGAATATTTTTTTTTAAAGATTAATAAATTTTATGGGTTGTGTTATGTAGTGTAGAATACACTATGATTTTCTTTAATATAAAAAAAATAACATTATAATAAAAGGTAATAAAAATAATATTAAATATTAAAACAACTCTGTTTCATGGTTTCCAAAAGTTCGGTATTAAATCGACATCACATTATTTTTATGGTCCAGTAGTAACGGGTCTTTAGATGATATTATTGTATTCAGTCGTGAACATGAAAATTGAAATGTTCTGAGTTGAATTTCAACCGCTTTTGAATGAAGTCTCATTAAATACGGCTGCGATATAATGTTTATTTCGTCCGTAATTTTTCTAATGTACTGCCAATTACTTGGATTTATGAACTAAATATATATATATATGGTTAACGATGAGTTTTAAAATTATTTGCTTGATTTTTAATAATTTCGTAAAAAATATCATACATGTTATGGTTAGAATGAATTTTATAATTCTAAGATAGTTCAGATGTTTATGTATGTAACGGCAGCTATTTTATACAATAATAACTTAACTCTAAATATAAGGCCTTTGAACGAAAATTTTAAATATTATTGGAACAAAATAAAATCTTTCTATACAAATTTCCCAAAAATATTAATAATATCAATATTAAATATATTAAATGTTATTATCATCGTGTAATTTTAATCTACTTTATATTATAAGACGATTTCGGTGAGAAGGAATATTAAGATTTTAAGTTTTAAGTTTATACTCTCATATTTTGTAAGCGTAGTCTTCTAGTAAAAGCTTAGTTCAAAAGTTTTTGTGCTGCTCCCACATGCTTTTAAATTGTTTCTAATTAATAAAACTACAGAACAATGGTTAAACAGTAAATTGTTTTATTATAAAAGTAAAAAATCAAATTTTACACCCTTATCATATATTTTAAGTATATAAGTTCACGTCACTTTATAAACAAAGAATAATCCGTATAATTTTTTTATACTTACTTTTCAACTATTTAGCAGACTCAATAAATAATGTATTTATATATCAATTTCTTCGCAAATGTGGTGAATACTACGAATTCAAGTCATTTTATGTGCACTTTACTGTGGTCATGTACACTATGTAATTTAATTTTCAAAATATTTTCATGTTTGTATTTTGATGTAGACAATTATCTTAAGAACGAATGAAACAAATGAAACACGAAGGCATTTCAATATGTTATTTATTTTAAATTAAAAAAGAGATGTCTATGGTAATTATTTAATAAACAATAACAGTACTTAATAATATGTACATTGAATATTTCGTCAACCCCTGAATAAAAATATTTGACGACTGGAAATACGGACAAAATATTGCGCGATGTCAGAAATGTTTGTGACAAGCAATTTGACACAATGGCGGGATGTGTTGTGTTCGTCGGGAACAGATAATGACTTTGATTTAAAGACTAAAAAACTCATCAGCACGGAGAGGATTTGAATTTTCAATTTCTGGAATACAGTCCCCGGAAAGTAAAAATAGTAAAAGTAATATTATTTAACATTTACATTTCAGTAGTTACGGGAAAACGAAAACTTTTTCTTTATCATTTTATATTTTTGAATATTATAAACTATATATAATATTTGTCTTTTGCAATATTCTAGACCTAATTTAAACAATATTAAGTGATGCAAAATATTATTCAAATACATGAAGACTGTAATAAATTAACGATTGAATTAGGTTAAAGGGATGCAATGCCAAAGAAAGCAAATTACAAATACCAATTGTGGCAATCTATTATAATAGTTGAATCGTGCGTCGGTGTGTGTGTTAATATTTTTTGATGTTGGAGATGGGGATGAAGTTTAATCAATATCTTTCCAACTAAGTTGTACTTAGCAATTCCAAATATATACTTATCATATTTTTTAAAGTATTGTTAAAGTTAGAATGGTGTTGTTTTTTATCCAAATCCAAGTATGCGTCTTATTACCAAGTTATAAATACTGTAAGGCTTGTTTAATTTTTTATTTTATATATTATTTTTTTAAGTGTAGAATTTGCACCCATTCCCTTTAAAAAAAAATCGTGATGAATTTTACCTTCAAAACTTGAAACGTTACTTAAAAATAAGATACTTTAAGTATTTCATTATTTTAATCAACTACAAAATATAATGAATCAATAAAACTTCATCCCCATTCCACAAAACTACAATTATTAACCACACACTATCACCGCCCGAATCAAGTGTATTTAGTTTCCGACAATTGATTTTACGCAACACGGCTTGCTTGTCATTACCGTTAAAAGTTATTTAATCATTCATTTATCAACAGTCATATTCAGTACATTACTTCTACTTTATGACAGGTATACAATATTGTAAAAAATATAAACTTAACAAACTTAAAAAGACTGACCGTGCCAGCCAAAGATGGGAAATATTTGGTTAGATATACTCTTTAAGTACTAATATTTCAGAATAAAAATTAGAGCACTTATATTATATTGTTTTTCTTAACAGTGTATAAGATTCGTTTGGATATTGTAGTAAATTTTTATTATTTTTAACGTAATTTTTTTGGTGATTCAGATGAGAAGATTTTTATATATTATTAATATTATAAAATGAAAATGTAGTGCGTAATAAAGCAATAAGATTAATAACAATAATAATAAAATAATTCGGGTTATTTAACACTAAACTAACGTAGTTTATTGATAAAATCTTAAAATTTACAAATAATGGACTATATTTTTTTTGTACAATTTATTTCTGCGAAATTTTATTGTAATAATAATAATAATGTTTAATTTAAATGAATTTCAAATAAACGAACTTGTGGAGAACTTCTAATGCGTCGCTAATTAGCCAGTAAATGTAAGTAATTGGGTAATTAGTTCCTAGTCCATGCAATATTACATACACCATATAAAAGCTCCCTCTATTGTTACTTCCTGGTTGACTGATGTTCCAACGCATATGCATTATACAACAAAAACAAATAGAAATTACATATCGTTATAATGGGCCGTCCCATTTAGAATAATTTTAAGATATAAAATATTCTAGTATTTCATTTTCACAAATTTCCTAAGTTTACTTTACTTTTATAAAACAGTACACTATTTACAATAAATTATTTATATGTAGACAAACGAATGAATTAGAATATACTAATAACAATACACATCTAGCCAAACGATGCCGACGACACTGGATGACACTGAAACCCCAAATAAAAATAATTGTATAATAACTATAATACATGAATTATATACGACATTGTAATAATATATCTGTTTTTAAGTAATCTAATATCTATAAATAACACCAATGTAGACACAATTACAAAATTTCATATTGCATATTAAGAGAAAAATATTCAAACGTTTTCTCATTTAATATTTTTTTGAATATTTCGATTTAAATTATAATAAGAATGAGTATAAATAATAATGCTTTGAAGTGAGATTTTTGTATTAATTAATAAACCCCTTACTTTTTTGGATAATGTAAAAAGGAAATCCGGTTAATGACTATACATTTTAATTATTCTACTGAACCCTTTATTAAAATAAAATATTAACTACAATTAAATAAACGATTCGATGCATAATACATTAATATAATTTAATTATTTTGCATGTTTTGACTATTTATATACAATTTCATATAATTAAATATAAAATCTATACATATTACATTTCAAACGCATAATCTCCTTTATGTTTAATTTCCCTACGAAATCTCAGTTTAAAACACAATCACCTTTTCAGTTTATTTATTAAATACAAGAATATTTACTATGTGAGTAATATTTCACCATGAAAACTTTTTCCTTGCGCACTTTCTACTTTAATGTATTAACGTTAAGAATTTAAAGAGAATAAATTTTGTTTCGTAATATGCTGGTAATATGATACTTAATGTAGATTGGGATAGGTTTATTATTTTGTAATTAACTTGAGAGCAAGAGAAACAGAAGTGTATCATGAACATTGTATTCCTGATGTTATATAATTACAGGCGTAGACCTCTCCTAATATTATTTTATACTCATATTAATATAGCTGTATTATAGTTACGAATTAAAATAATACTTAATATATTTTTACTAAACACAAAAGCGTCTGTACTTTCTAATACATTGCCGTATAATTACAAAGAGAAGTAAAATATTACAATCATCAGATAGTACACAATGATCGGTTTTCTTTGTGCTTAAGTTGTTTGTTAAAAAAAGGGAGGCTAGTCAAATCTTCTCTAAGTTTTTTTGTTTCCACTGTGTTTTTTAAATATTTATTGGTCAAAGAAACGCATTATTACATACGTAGTAATATCAGTATATATTGTATTGAAAATTTGAATCGTGGCAGGTTTATTAATTGTTGTTTTCGTGGGATATAATTTTAAATTGTAGTCAACAACAATATTTTCGATTCAAACTTTGAACTCAAATAAACAAAATTGCCCACAATAAAGTTTCTCCAATTGGTTCACGAGTTTAAAATAATAAAAATCAACATTTTGATGTTTTTAAACTACCCTGAGAGGAACAAATTTCAAACAATATTTCGGGACTATTTTTTGATAAAATATAAAGTTTAATACTTTTTTATTTCTTGACTTTTCTACTAAATTTCAACACCCATTTTTACGGGATGATTGCTGTCATCTTAGCGACGCTTTAGTGAGAATAACGAACTACTCTGACCTTGGTGTTCATGATATTTACTTATTTGTATTCGTATCGTCGGTTAACATGTCTTATTTATAGGCCATTTTAGGCAAATGTAAAATACCTAATTGATGGTTTAGACAATATTACTCATTTTATAAAGAGAAACGTATAAACTTTGCAAATAAAAATATTACAGATTTGTTGCCACTTTTGATAAATAACCAGAAATGCAGGAGACTAGACTTTTCTGTACACTGTACCGCAGAGCGGTCCGTGTACAAGCTACAGTCTAATACAGTAATATAACAGAAATATTTATATTTCACTGATTATTTGTTTACAACAACCAAGCTAAAATGTTTTATCTTCTCGAGTCCTACTCGTTTTTAAGTATGGCAACTTAATTTGGTCTATCAGTATTATAAGCATTTCGATCAACATATAATTTAATCCTCAAATATTATTTACATTTTATGAAACTTTGTAACTCTTTTATGTACTAGGTCACTACTAGATAAGTTTTGCAATATAGTTATATTTATTAATCTTTCAAAATAACTTCCATTGCAGTTTATATACTTAGTCATATGTAAAAACAAGTTTTCAAATATCATTAATTCCATTTTTATTCTGGGAGTGCTGAACATGCTTGGTCCCAAGTTGCCAATAAATTAGAGTCGCTCGCAAACTTCCTGCCTTTGAGCTGTTCCTTTACAATTGAAAACAAACATTTGGACCGTAGGCAGGTTTCTCAAGCACTTTTGCATTAACATTAAAATCACTCTACTTTCCCTACGTTTTCCAAAGTAGTTAATTCTACAGGACGACCTGATCTGGGAGCACCACTAACACAAGTTACCGCGTTCAAAATCACGATACTACCGGTAAACAGTTGTGTTCGATGAGGACACTTTTCTTGGAGTACAGTTTTAATTTCCTTAAAGCATGTATCTATAGATAGGCCACGAATAAAATTGTAGCGAATAATTAAGCGTAACTCGTCTCTCAACCTACTAGTTATGTTGTTGTAATTTATAAAAAATATATTTGCATGTACCCTCTGTATATAGAAGCTCTGTATTACAGAACTTATTTAGTGATCTATGTAATATCTAAGGCGGCGGAACTTCTGTTCATTAGTTCTCTATATAAAATATTAGCTGATCCTAGACTTCGCTCGTGTAATTTCTGAATCTTTTTCTTAGTGATATTATCAAACCTGAAATATGGATTCATAAACTTTTTAATTGAAGGCTTAAAATATATTTAGACTTAGGTTGTTGTTAGGTTAGGATGCTTAGGTTATAAAATAACTTCATATTAACCATTTCTGACGTTTCTAAATTCATTAGCTTTGCCTTCATAGTCAATACGAGTATAGTGCTTTTTAAATATACAATGTAATGTTTAAGTAACATCTAATTGTTTGAGAACTCCAAGAAAGAATTTGCCTTTCATGCATTACACCCGTTCACAAGTTTTTCAATTTAAATTGAGAGTTGTAAAAAGAAACGACCGCAGTGCAATCTGAACTTCCTCGATATCCGAATGAGAAACGCCGAGTTCTCTCATTAATGTACTATCATTAGACGAGGTCTAAGAATTTCCCAGGATTTTACTCTTATTTTGTGTGAAATTAAGACACGAAGTAGCAATTTTAAATCATTAAACATAATTACTATAAAAATAATTATTTTGTGTGTTTCCAAAGTAATAAAATTATTTATATATATTTACGGGTTCTGAAAGAAATATCTTATGTTTTCTTGTTCTCCGATGTCACTAAATAACTGTCAGGCTTGTTTGAATTTTATTTGAAAGATGTTCATTTAATTTTTTTTATATTAATAATAAAAATATACAATAATAGAAAAAAACAATGTATAATACAATCTGAAATCCCATAAGGTATACAATGGCATCCGTTGTTACATTTTATAACATGTATATGAAATAAATATATTATATACTAGCTTTTGCCCGCGACTTCGTCCGCGTTTCCGTCGTTTTTTCGAAAAAAAATTAGCAGATGTCCTCCCTCATAGTTTTGACGTAACAGGCAGATTCACTTTCGTATTTTAGAAGGGCAATAGTAATATAATATGCCAATCCATAAAACTGTTGAAAAATATAAGTAACCGCAGAATATTATAATATACCCACGCTATACCCACGACTCGGTCAGCGTGTAACTCCTTGTTTTTTATTAAGATAATATATTGCTAATATTTTTAGATCAAATTAAAATGTTTCAGCGCAAAGCTTCTGGGTAGACTATGTTAAGAGTCGACCCGTCCGGCACGTGAACGTAAAGATTCCTAGAATTGCTAACCCGGGAAAGAGCGACGTATAATTGACCATGCGAGAAACAGCTAACACCGAGATCTACTCCAGCAACACGAAAAGTCTGCCCTTGAGCTTTATTGATAGTCATGGCATAGCACACCGATACTGGGAATTGCGTTCTTTTAAATTGGAATGGAAAATTATTTGGTATTATGGGAATTCTGGGAATAAAGACAGTTTCTCCTGCACCGCAACCTGTTAAAATTTGAGCCTCGATTACATTTTGTTGCAACTGGGTTACTTTTAGCCGAGTTCCATTGCAAAGTTGAGGTGGTCTTAAATTTCGGAGCAGAATTATCGGTATGCCAATTTTTAAACAAATTATATGAGAAGGTAGTCCAGGCATACTTAAAGAATTTAAAAATTCTATCGGGTAATTAGTGGCTTCTTGTTCATCAACCATTCTATTTATTGAACTATAAACTTTGCTTTCTCCCTGTATATTAGACAGTATTTTATTATTAATTTCAGATGCCTGGTCATTGCGAGGAGTCAAAATGGACCTTTCGCAAAGCCAAGAATTGTCCCTATTTAATATAATTGTTATGTCACCGTAAACCGAAGATATAAGATGTTGTTGGGATTGCACTATACAACATAACTCAGGTGTCAGAATAAGTTTTCCTTGGTGTAGTTGTGGATAGGTACCTTCACCAATCTTCAATAATGTATCAGAAAATTCACGATTATCTGCGTTGTCTCCAGTTCTCACTCGCATATTTATAGTCAAATGCACCGATTGTATATCACGCCACAAATAAGAGCTTTTCAGGCAAGCCCTAATCTCATCAGCTCGGGTTCCCCGTGATATTACCGGTAAGGTTTGTCGGAAATCACCACAAAATAAAACCGTAATACCGCCCATTGGTCGATCATTTTGTCTTATGTCCCTTAGAGTTCTGTCTACTGCTTCTACTCCTTTTCGATGGGCCATCGTACATTCATCCCATACGATTAAATTACACTCACGCAATACCTTAGCTTTGTCGCTATTTCTTGAAATACTACAGGTTGGACTTTCCGTGCGATCTAAATTAATTGGTATTTTAAACATAGTGTGAGCAGTCTTACCTCCTGGTAGCAATGTTGCAGCTATACCTGATGAAGCCACGACAAGAGCGATTTTACGCTGATTTCGAACATAAGCTAATATTAATTTAGTCAAAAAAGTTTTCCCAGTTCCTCCAGGTGCATCTAAAAACCATATTGTTCCTAAATTATTCTGCACACTCTCGCACACGCGATCATAGACTAAGCGTTGTTCTGCAGTCATCATTGGGACACCGTTTTCTAATGTTACCAGCAGTTCCATTGGGTTGTAACCAATCTCTGCGGAATATTCCCTATTGGTAACCTCTCCGACTGAGGTTGGCGTTGGCAAACCATATTCACAAAGTGATTTACCGCCTACTGCTGTTAAGTCTTCCTGAAGAGCTAATAAGCACTGATTTATAGCCAGATCTCGAAAATTATCATTAGTTGCGCCTTCATTATTGTGAGATAAATTCCGAAGAAAGTCTTCTGCAAATTTTTCTTTATATTTTTCCCATAATTGGAGAGGATCAGATAAATTACAAAATGTGAGTAATATTACAAATAAATGGCGTAACCGTCGTGGATTATCACTAACACAGGATTCTGCTAAAGCGTCATCCCAATGTTGATCATTTTCAAGCAAATGACGCGCTTGGCAAGCTGCATGATAAGTTGGATAAACAACATCGTCTACTTTTCTCAAATCTATAAATGATGTTGGTCCTCGCACTGTATGTAATAATAATCTCAAATAAAAACACTCTGCGTTGTTAGGATGAACAGTATACACTCTACCAAGAACATGTTCTTTGAAAATACCTGTCTCGCCATCTACAGGCCTGCCTCGGCGTCTACGGTTAAAGACACCTCGTTGTTTATCGTAGGTATAATACGATGGAACTTCTTCATACAAAAGAGACTTTGCGAAATTATCAGTTTGGCAAAGTCGAAAGAATGCCAATAAAGTTGTTTGTCTAGGGTTCTCTAATCGTTCTGTAACATTTTCGGCGTTAAAATATATACGTTGACCGCCTTCCAGATGAACATCCAGATGGGTCACAGGTGGATATCTTTCGTGAATATTAAAACTTAAGATCCGCCACACAGCTTCTGAAGAGCTGATATATCTGCCTGACTGAAATCTAGTAACTTCATCATGTTCATTTCTTAACGCAAACGTAGCTTGGTCACTGCCCTTGTTAATGTACTTACAAATATATTTAATTGACTCTACACTATTACACATTTCTACATTTATGTGAGCTTGAAATGCTCTGGACAATACAGGCGAATACGGAACGACCCACCTATTATCTAAAGTAACCTGTTGTCCAGACATTCGCTTTTCAACAGTAAAACCACCATTGTCTCTTGAACGGCGACGATATAATGGGTATCCATCATGTCCTGTTACAGTTTCATCCACTAATGCTTTTGGATACCTTTTAGTGCAACGACCGTCTTGCATGCAAGGAGCATTTGCGTTAAATGCACCACATGGACCATGTATTATATGAGTTTTAACAATGTCGTATAACAGGGGATCTGCAGTCGGATCTGGAATTTCAGCACTGATTAATCTGTCTACATCATTAGGTCGAACCTTATCTTTTAACCAAAGCAAGATATGTGCGTGAAGTAAGCCGCGTTTTTGCCACTCAACACTATACATATAACACAATACTTCTCCAAAAATGTTATCTTTGGTAAGAAGATCTATCATTGATTTTAATTTTAAATGAAACACTCTTGCAATAATATCATGGCGGTCATGCGGTGCCTGACCCTCAAGAAGCTCCCGAGTGATTTCATCCCACTTGGGATTGGTAGTTACAGTAACAAATAAGTCGGGACGTCCATATTTTCTTACGTAACAAAAAGCGTCTTGAGTACGTTCATGCATGTAGCGTGGACCACCAGTAAAAGAAGAGGGTAAAATAACTAAACGACCCATATTCACAGTATCGTTATCTTGCTGCATGGCATCGCGAAGGTGCACGTATTCTTCAGCGCGCAGCTGCCTTTGATTAGATCGTATATAAACTAATCTTTCGGTTTCAATTTTTGCGTACATGTCAACAATAAACTGATTAAATAAGCCACGAAAACGTTGAAAGTATACCAATCTATTCCGTCTCACTTGCAGGTGGTAACAATAAAATTGAAGGCATGACACCTTTTTATTATAATTAGGTGCGCCTGTGCGCGGATCGGTTTGGTATACAGCGAAATTATAACCATCTTCCCCTCGACAGTATATCATAGGATATTGCAAACTGTCGTAAGCCCTGTGGGTTTCGAAAATACGTTGCAAACGATTGTCTCTGGAACGTATAACGATATCACGCCTATCACATTCCTGGTCGACCAGTACTACAGCAACTTCATTCGTGGATGGAACGTTATGACGCCCAGGGTGTTCCTGAGTTGGACGCTTATCGGCATTTATAACAATTTTATAATTGTTATTACCATCTTGAGAAAGGGCTTCTAATGCCGATTTAAAACTGCATACGTACGAATTAACCTGATGTAACATGTTCTGAAGTTGTGAAATGAGTTCAGTATTTAAATTCGGAAAATATTGATTTCTTATATTCGACTGTTCGTTGTAATCGGATACAAAATATATTTGAAGAAATTTAGGTTGTTCTTCAGGCAAAAGGGACCCTATCAAATGGTAAACCTGACCTTGTACCTTAAAAGTAGGCATGAAAGGGCCTTCTGAGATTTGTTTAGCACCAAAGGATGTCATTTGGAATGCACTATTATAAGTGCGAATATTATCTAAAAACTGTTTGGATTGCAAATGTTCCCCTAAAAGTAGTGATTTTAAAGGTTCCGGTGGGTCTTCGAACGAAGGCAAATTTATTTTACCTCCAGAACAACAGAAACCAGCAGACTCCTTCCTCCACTTCGAAGCATTACAAAAGGAACATACTACGTTCATATCGCCTATTTCAGAAGATGATCTGTAATCAATTGTGAGGTTATAAGCAAACCCACTTTTATATTTATCGGACCACGCCACCGAATTTGTAGATTGATCTACCACGTGTATATCTAAGTCATTAAGACCATGTCGAAATCTATCTGCAGTAAGACGGGCCTCTCGCTGTTCTTCTGTTTCAAGCGACCGAATATTTTCAATTCTTAATCTTTCATTAGATAAAGTAATCAATTGTTCTTGTCTCAAAGAATTGTAATAATCGCGTCCCGACTCTAGTCGTTGTTCATGCTCATGTTCATCTTCAAGAGATCGAATCATGTTATGGTGCGCCCTATCATTTGTCAAACGGTCTTGATATTGAGTAAAAGTTTCAGATTCTCGAGACAAAATATGACGTTCGCGATCAGCTGTAAGCCGTAATTCCCTCTCAGTGAAGGTTTCGGACTCGCGAGATAAAATATGACGTTCGTGGTCAGCTGTAAGCCGTAATTCCCTCTCAGTGAAGGTTTCGGACTCGCGAGATAAAATATGACGTTCGCGGTCAGCTGTAAGCCGTAATTCCCTCTCAGTGAAGGTTTCAGACTCGCGAGATAATGTATGCCGTTCGCGGTCAGCTGTGAGTCGCAATTCTCGTTGTAAAGCAGTTTCAGCTTCTCGGGATAACGCATGTTGTTCCCGGTCAATGGAACGCCTTAGCTCTCGTTGAGAAGAGCTTTGAGAAGCCCGTGTTGTAGCTCGTCTCGCTCTTTCAGCTGCTAATCGCATCTCTCTTTCTGGAGAGCTTTCATTAGCTCGAGATGTTGAGGCACTAACTCTCATAGAGTTTAACCGATGTGCTCTTTCCTCTTCCGATTCTTGAGAACGCGTCATTCTCATTCTCCTAGCTTGACTCGAAGTTCGAGATAAAGATGGTCGTTTTTTAGGTGGCATCGTTTATTTTATTTTTAATCGACGGTAACTTAAATTCTATTTAGTTACCCAACAAAAAACTTACGTCAGAGGTCCTAACTATAGCTAAGTATATAATAAATAGAATATAAATCTAAGTGCCTATTAAAACTAAAATAATATTCTAATCGAATTATAAATATGTACGTAGGTACTTACAAATTACAAAAGAATAAAAAATGAAAATAAAGCTATACTTAATGCGTGTGCAATACTATCTACACTTACCTACTTCACTTAAAAATGAATAATAAGAAATACCTACAACTACTGTAATTAATCAAAGTACCTATGCTAATACAAAAAAAACCTTAGATGTTCTAAGTACAGCTGCTATATAATAAAAAAAATATAAATCTAAGTGCCTATTTAAACTTAAATACCTAATATTCTAATAGAATTAAACTAAGAAATATGTACCTACCTACCTACAACTTAGGTACAAAAAAAAAAGAAATGAAAATAAAGCTAAAACACGTGTGCAGTATAGGTAGATAGTAGGCAATATCTACCTATACCTACTTCACTTAAAAATAAATAAAAAATACCTATGAATACTATAATTAATAAAAGTACCTACCTACGCTTTTATCTACTCAATACAAAAAAAACTAAACATAAAATGCCCAAAACTAACCTATCAGTAACTAAAAATCTAACAATAATCTAATCTATCCATCTATTATCTAATCTAAAAATCGAATCTAAATCTACTTAAAAAGAAATAAAATAGGAACTATTAATAGTTAAGAATTTAAACAAAACTAAAACTAATTTAGAAAATAACAACAAAAGAAATTAAAATAAACTATTTAAAGACAAAAAGTCGCGCTGATAAGCACGGTTTATAAAATAACAATTATTGTCTGTCAATAAAGTTCAACACTCTGAACGCATCAACAGCCAAATATTGAATGACGCTTGCGCTCGCCTCCCGCCCCTTTTATACTCTGCCGCCGCGAGCCCCGTCGAGCGCGGCAACCGTTACGCAAAAATAATCCTTATAGCTTGATTCACTATTCACGCGCGATGTCTTGTTGGCGTATTTCATGTAAGTAAGTATAAGTTTGGTGTTTCTATACCGATTTCAATGATTCTTTTTTTATTGAATTGGTGCTAATGTTTATTTTTTTTTTAATTAGGAATGATGGTGAGCATTATTGGTTTTATAAACGTAAAAGTAAACAAATATAATAAGAAATCTCCGAACTGCTAAGCTATCGAGAGTTATGCGTGTTATTGTGAGTTAACTATAAAAGGTAGATATATGCTGTCTTGGAATATTTTTCGTGTATTTTTATGTAGAATATTTCCGTTATACATAGTTTGCTATGTAGCTCTAACCATTAAGGCTGCACACGCGACGGAAGCTTAAAAAATCAAGCAACTTCTCCCATTTTCTCAACATTTCCTTTCACTGCTCTGCTCCTATTCATTGTAGTGTGATGAAAAGTATACTATTACCTGCCCAGGAGTATAAAGAATAATTGTACTAAGTTTCGTTAAAATCCATCGAGTAGTTTTTTTTTCTATAAATAACATACAAACAGACAGACAGACAGACAGACAGACAAAAATTTTTTTAACTGCATTTTTGGCATCAGTATCGTACACTAATCACCCCCTGCTACTTATTTTGTAAATATATTTCATGTACAGAATTGACCTCTCTACAGATTTATTATAAGTATAGATAAATACATTAAATAATATAGGCCGATAATTACAATTGGATATCCAAAATGGCCGCCACAAACATTACCCGCTAACGATGCTCCCATTAGTAACAATTATATTGAAGCTTCCACTGTCGGTTATTAGAGAAGGTTTTATTGCAAATGATGAGGAGGGTCCTGAGTGAATAATGAAACAATTGCTTATAGTAGAAATTAAGATTTATTAAAAAACAGGTAAAAGTGTGAATGAAAAATATCTATATGTATAAATAAAATTTAAGCGTCTGTTTTGTAATTTAAAAATAACAGCTTTCACTAAATACACATGCATTTTAATTCATATTAAAATATATACGGTATTTATATAAAAAATATTTTTTTAATTTTTTTTGTCTGTCTGTCTGCTTGTTCCAGCTAATTTGTGAAAAGGCTGGACTGATTTTAACAGAATTGGCAGATAACTAAAGTTATAAGGAGTAACTTAATTTAAAAACCTTATTCCTTGCGAACAAAGTCGTGGGCACAGATAGTTAATAAATTAATTGTCCACTGCCTGTTGTGATGTACAGGGTAAATCAAATCCATTTCATTTGCAAACATTTCTAATCATATTTACGAGCGAAGCAACTTGTCGGTCTGCAAATGACATTTCAGATTAGTATTCATGATAGTATTAAGTACGCAAATATACCAATGACGCAATCATAGTATTGAGAAATATACACAAGATTCGTAGGTTAACTATTTTCTAAGAACAAAGCAATATTGTATGTTTTAGTTAAATTAAATTCATAAACGATATACCTTTAAGGTCAAGATAAAAGGTGAACTACAAGGTAAATTAACACTAAACCTACCAAGTACCGGTCAAATTGACCGTTCTTAAACTTTTGTAAAACTTACACATTTTCAAACGTTATAATATCGTTACAAAACTACATCACAATTCTTATAATATGCATATAATATTGTCTTCACTCTTTACTTGTAGTTATTTCCATTATTACCTGCGTTGTATAATAAAATAACTTTTAATTACCGGTTAATTTGATGTCGTGCGGTAGGAACAGGTGTACAAGAACTGTCGGTAGGTTTAGTGTTAATCAACTTTATGTTATGGTTTAACAAAATGGCGACAAAGGTATTTCTTACAATTATGTACTTACAAAAGGTGTTAGAGCATATTGTTAGTAAATGAGTCAATATTTAATATTATTATTATGTATGGTATATTATTAAATTCTCAAAATTCTTAGAAAATATAGTAGTTGTAGTAGTTAGTAGGTTATTAAAAATATTGTTAATTATAAAACATTATTTTTAACCGTATTCAGTACTGTACAGCGTTAAGACGCACACCTACTATAATGTGTATATATTTGTAAATATATAAGAAAGCTTAATATTCTATAGGTACACATATACAAGCATTTATTAAACATATGTTAACATTGTGAAGTTCTAATTCCCTCACACCTCCAGTTAATTTTGTCTCGCATTTATATAATAAATAACATTTATTTCATCTTGCGCGTTTTACACTCTTAATTTGCTAAATTGTTATAATAGCTTGGTATTTAATTGTATAATTGTAACGAAATGATTTACTTAAACTCCTATTATATTTTATCGTAGAATAGTATTTATAACTTTGTATAATTATTATCGACATTTCACTTAAATAAAAATCGATTTTTTTTCTCGTAATGCAATTAATTGCCCGTATATCTGGGTAGTTAATTCATTTGAGTTTTTGCAGAGATTTTATTTATATAAGACTTCTTATAGTGATATCACACCACCGTAGAAGGATAGTAAAATGTATTATCGGTGAGTAGTTCTAATACTACTAATCTACAGAATATACAGCACTCTTCTGTAGTCTACCTGGACGAGATAACGAGCAACAGCTGGAATAAAATAATATAGTAGAATGTAGTAGAAAAACATTTTTGGAAATTCCAAAATTTACATATGAAAATTAATAAAAATAAGCGCTAAGCCACGCAAAAATAATACGACCGATTGATTTGATGGAAACTTAATACCAAAAGTATTTGTCAAAAGTAATTTTAAAAAGTACCGTTACTAAAAATTTATGAAAGAGCGTTATAAAAATTGCTAACTTTCATACTAAACTAGCTATTGCTAGCGACTTCGTTTGCCACCTCTCTCAGACTAAAGTCATAAACCATACATTTTTATTTATATTAAAACTATAACCTAAGTTGCGGCGTGGGGGACCGCCAACCAACACGCCATTTTCCGAACGGCGTGAGGTGGAGGACGGAGCTACAAATAGCTACGTGGAATGTAAGAGGAGGAATGGAACAGAAGATGAATGAATTATTACATGTGATGGATGATAAGGATCTGGATGCTATTTGTGTGTTAAGAGGTTGATGTCTGTGGCCGAGGCGAAAGAGGTATGCAGGGACCGTAGCGTTTGGCGCTCCGTCGTCTCTGGCTACCCCACAAGGGATATGGCGTGAAGCTAAGCTAAGTTAAGTTATAACCTAAGTCACTTACTTTGTTTTCCGGTCAAAATCAATGTCAGATCAAATCGTTTAGTCAATAAAACAATATTAAAATATTAAACTATACATACCGTAAACTGTACATGCGATCAAGCAAAATAATTCTGTACTAATCGAAGCCGCGAAGAAGAGAGTATAAATTCAGCTTCATTAATAATTAATTTCAATAATAGGTAATATTTGAAAGTTAATACAAATAAATACCACATCTCATATATAAAATAGCTTTTAATATCCAAAGGTTGCATAACTTTTATACGTGATGGGCCAAAATGATTAAAATTTATAAAAAAAAAAATATTTTTTATTTTATCGATATAATTGTTTTAATTTTATTATAATTACTTAAATCGTGCTTATAATAAGTCAAATTAACGTTTTATGATAATTAGACGCTTGTCTAGTAATATTTTAAAATTGAAAAGTGTTAATTCCAAATGATACGAAGTTTCTTGAGTAATCAGCGTAAATAAATGAAACCATATTAATTTGTGTGAATTTTAGATTAAAACTCAATTATTAAACACTGTTTAAAATAAAGTTATTGCAATAAAAATAAATACTTTTATTTATTACATAGTATATAGGATAATCCCAGCAGTTCTCAATGATTGTGAGGTCAGAGCAGACGTTGCAGCAGACGGTGCAATTGAATCGTCTGAATGCATCGTCTCATCCATTCAGCACTGCGTGTGAAGCGCTCATTCATTACTCTGTACATACACTATTACGTGTGCTTGAGCTTTTATTAAATAATGTAGTCAGTAATCATACACATTCCATCACTAGTATACAATTTTTTCATAATTATGACCATGGAATAGGGAATAATAATTATATAAATATTTTAGAAATTAGGAAAGTTATTTTGTATTGCCAATAATAGTATTAATTTAAGAATATGGCACTCAGATTGGTTGGCAAAAATAAAATATAGATTTTATTGTTGTTGGCCACGTCAAGTCTATTTAAAGTTTATATACATATACTTAAATAATGAAGGAAATCATGAACACGGACAGCAATGCTAGATTCATCAAGGCAGACATTAACACGGTGGTTTGACGGAGTGACAGAACAACATTCCAGGAATAGCGGCTTCTCATCCTGATAACATACATGTTCTTTCAATATATATTTGTTTCAATTTCAATTCACACACTTCCTATAATAACGCTTGCATAGACAATAATATTGGAAAATCTAAGCCTTTACAAATATTATATTTGAATTGTTAATGACGAAGATCTCCAATACTACAAAGTATATTAACGAAAATATGTAATTGGTATTATTATTAAATAAAAACACTATTCAACGCTTTTATTAATATTTTTATTATCTATGGTATTTTATAATTAACTTAGCTTTTACTTGATTTATTTTAAATAACAAAATAACAGGGACCTATCATAAAATCCGCAATAACTATTTTAAGAAAAACTTTCTATAATAATAGTATTAATATATTTTTAACTTTAATATAAAATGTTATATATTGTATAATGTTATAATATTATTCCAATATTATAATTGTAATCACACTTTTATAGAAAAATATCTTTCAAGAATAGTAACGCTTATTCCATGAATAGATCACTAAGAAAGAAATAAATTCTTTAGCGGATTTCTTCACCGGAGTGCTATCTCACGAAAAGAAACACATTAGAACTAAAGAGAAGCATTAGTAGAGCGACGGGAAATGATCTGAAACGGAAAGAAATGGTTGGAAATACAACGATTTTGAAAGCTTATTTATACTTATTTATATACTTTTAAGTTTATATTACAGTGTAAAAATATAATATAATTGTAAGTTTATAAGTTTATCAATTATATATTTGTGATTTGTGGTTTCAAGAGTTTACATAAATGTGGTTGAATCTGAAAGAAACCGTTTATATAACATATTGATTTAAATGATTTTTTATATTAGCAATTATGTATCAATATATATAAATATAATGTAGTAAAATAGGGTGTTTCGTATAAATATATTACATTTTAATTCATGTAAGAGTTAAATAATCTGTGATTTAGAATTTGAGGATTAATAACCTAATAAATTTATCTAACACAAATTAAATTACCTGTTAGAGAGGAGAGAAGTCTGAACTCTGGTTCCTACCAGCATGGTCCACCATTCTGTAATAAATATAAATAAAAATTATATTTTAATAGTATGCATATGCTAGTATTATTTAATTTATTTACTTTTCTTCAATATTATTTGATTTTCGTAATATTTTCATTATGAAATATATATTGAATATCAATTCCACAACAATAAGAAATTAATTTATTATGGTTTTTCTGCACAGCTACCTGTAACTGTGTTTTTTATTTACATTTACACAAGAGATTTTGTAAGTATGAAACGTTCAGACTATATGTGAATTTATATAATTTATAATTCTAATTATAATATATCAATAATTAGTCGCAGAAGTTACTAAATTGTCATTATTTGTACAAAAAACAACTCAAAACGCCTCTTTATATGTTTATGTTACTTAATGATTTTCAAGTTTAAAAATATATGAGGAATGAATATGAATACAAATTAATTACTTGAAATAAATAAACTGTGTAAAATGGACTTAAAATGGACCGTACTTAAATTATTTAATAGAGTCCAATCTCTGCTTATTTAATTAATATAAATAAAAGAACTGATAATTATAGGAATATTCTACAGTTTTATCAAATCTATTACAATTGAATTGCAGACGCAGTATAAAAACTTTGACTTTTTGCGTTTACAAAGTATGAAACCATGAAATTCATAACTTTATCTTCTAAAGAGTTTGAAACCTAAAATTTTAATATTAATATATACATTGACAGTACTTTACCAAAACGATGGCTGAAATAAACATTTTATCGGGACAGTTATTCGACAGTAAACTGCAATTTGTGTCGCTGTCGTGTTTAATGAGACTTCATTCAAAAGCGGTTGAAATTCAACTCTGAACATTTCAATTTTCATGCCTCACGACTGAATACAATTATATCAAAAAAGCTAAAAGCCCGTTATCGCTGAACCATAAAAAATAAGTTAAGGTCGATTTAATACCGACTTTTTGGGAACCATGACATAAAGTTTTCTTTTAATTCTTTTAGAACAATAAATAGTATATTAAATATTACCGTAAATATAAATATTTATTTATATATATATATATATTTATAATTGAGGGAAAGCCTGTTTGGGTGGTTAATGTAGGATTTCATTAAAATTTACAGTACTCATAATATCTCTAAGGAATGTTGTCAAAAGTCGATTTAACTTTAATTCCAATAATTAAACCTTTTTTTCATTACCTTACGAGTTAAATTTAAGGCAAAATCAGGTCAACGAATAATAATTAATAATTCAGATATTTTTAATACTGAATATTCATAAAGCTTTTAATTCGAAAGAAATCTGATACATTTTATTATAAGGTAGTTGTTTCTGTTAAGCCAGTTCAAAAATAAATAAAATGAGGGAATGAATTTACAACAGTAATGGTTATTAACTTTATTTGTCTGTATTAAATATTACATGTACCTACCTGTTCCCACTAAGCTATACTACGATAAGAAAATAGTTGACATGGTTACTTGTTCATGCAACAACTCGCTTGTAACATATCAACGCACAGCCCTGGATCTGGGTGAAACAGTTACTACCCTGTTATCTGTTGGTATTGTGGTCGGACTAAAGAAACTTACTGTTTCAGAATTATACCGATAGTAATATGAATGAGGCATCATACAACATATTATTAATATTTCAATTATTTTTCAACAGAATACAATAAAGTTTAGATGAATATATGCTCATATTGAAACAGTGAAGATACAGGCAAATACAAATATGCTCACATGCACACGAACAAGAACACACGCCATATGTATTACAAACAAAACAATATAATTAAACAGAGAAGAACTCAACCATGTCAAATCGAGACATTTCGTCTCTTCCGGACTGTAAAAGGCGTTCATTTAATTTCATTCTACAATAGAACATACACATCTATAGTACCGGTTTCAATATGCATGTGTTTTGCGCATAAATATTATGATATGTAAATTAAAAGATTACTTACTGCTCTTATCTTAACTCAAATGCTATCAAAAGCATATCTGTAATAATATCGAGCTTTAGTTCTAATGGTATAGAAGATTCAAATTTCTGCTTCCTTAAATATGATTAAATACTGATAAAAGATAAAATGTATATTTTGATGTATATTTTTTATATGACATAAAATTAAATCATTATTTTTTGTATATTTGGACACATTATGCTAATCTAACGAACACTGAATAAGCGATCCGATCTTGCATCGTCAGCGGCTGGCGAGTGCCAGATGCAAATGCTACAATTTTGCAATTTGTGCTTTTGAAATCACGACGTACATACTAATCTACATAAACCCTTATAAAATAAAGCTAATAAAATTGTTAATTTAAGACTTTATTATACTCAGCGATCTATTTAAGTTCCTTTAAGAATAATTACTGTTTTATTACTTTAAGAAGTATGGCTTCTCTTAAATTAAGATTTCACCATCAACAATTTTGTTTAAGAGAGTAATAAATTATACCGTATTATTGTCGTGGTATTACAACAAAAGAGATACATTCATTTTTCAATATAAATATTTTTATATATTTAAATAAAAATGTATATAATTTTCCCTTCTATGGAATAATCTTTTGAACCGGAAATTGAAATAGCTAAAGAAACTTTTATTTATGTTTGAAAACAAATAGCTTTATATACTTTAATAAATAATAAAACGAAATAGAATTAATAAACATTTATTGTAAATTTCAATGATATCCAACCCTTCACCTCAATCGACCGCTCACTATCAACAGTAACCCGCATAAAGTTTAATTAGTTTCCAATAATTGTATTTCCGATACACGTATTGTCCTGTCATATCCAGCGATGTAATATTAACCCACATTCACTACTAATATTAATATTATACTTCACGATCGTTAGTTTTATTCCATATTCTGAACTCAAAATAATCGTATCTTAGATTAGAGCGTATGTGTAACATCTACGTATATGTACATATAACATTGATAATAAGCAATATAAACATTATATTATACTGAAAAAAAATAACACGTGTTATTGAAAATATTTTTTAGTAAGGAAAAATAATAATTAAATAAATTGTACTTAACTAATAGTAGGAATAACAAGTTTTTATTTTACATAAAGACGATTTTATTTGTAAAATTTTGGGCGAGACGATTGTTTTGAAAGTATTCGAAAACTGTGTCAATAACAATCCTTAACCTTAGTTCCTAAATATTGCGTATGTAGTAAATTCGATGCGGAGGTTTTAATAGAAAAAAATACGTAGTGAAATATTTTTTTCAATAATTGTTAATCATTCTGACCTTGGATTTTTGTATCAATTACTAAAATCTACACTGATTATTATTAAAACTAAATTGAAAGACAAAATGTAAAAACAAAGATATTTTACTGTCAATCTCACTCTCGTCTCTGTTTATAACATCAAATAGCGCGAGCTGTCCTAACTTGCTGTTACACCGTTAAGTAGGATTTTACAAAAAACAAAAAAATTATAAACATATACATATCAACAAAAAGAGGGTAATTCAAAGATAAAATACCTCGTTCGACAGGGTCGATCGTGTTAGGTAGATTCCCGTCGGTCGGATCGACAAAGAAAACTAGCCAGCAGTATTCTACTGGTTATAACGAGTCTTATGACGGATCATTCTGCATATATTGGGTAAGCGAGGAACCACCCCCCACCCCTATTTCCTAAACGGGGGGTCGCATCAAAAAACTTTTCGGACAAAAAAGTTTCCTCTTTTAATTTGTTAATTTTCTAAGATTTTTCCGACAGCAAAATTTTGCCTTCTTCTGTGACTTTTTTCGGTTTTTAAATTTCAACCCCCCCAGCCCTCCAAACCCCTGACCGATTTCCCCCGTTCAAGAACTTAACCTTCATTTTGTCCTTAAGAGTGTGTATACCAAGTTTGAAAATCCTCCGTCAATATTTGTGACCTGTTGCGTGTCTCAAAGGTTTGCACTTTCACCCCCCCTCCCAGCCCCCCTTTCACTTTTTCTAAAAAAATGAGATGCTACGTTTGTCCTACTAATTTATTCTATCGACCTGTGAAGTCAGATTTTGCCTACGATGAATTTGGACTGATGGATCATATATACATATATATATATAGAGGGATATATAATTTTTTTTTTTGACGGATTCTCAATCTCCAGTTCATAAACGGCGCAGCGCCCCTACTCTGGGGTCTGGGTCCCGTAATCGCATCGATTGCAATAAGTAGATTCATCTATGGAATCTACCTAAAAACCTTAAAATTACAACGTGTACAATATTGCACTGGGAGCAAGTAATATCCAATACATTTTTTTCATAAATAAAATTTTATACATATTTACCAAGCTTGTTAAATCTCATGTAGCGAGTATTATGTTTACGATCGTAATATCGTATTCATTAATAAGCCTTCAGCTGTTGGATTATCGCGTAAAACATAATACATCAATTGTAAACACGGATCTCGAATTTAATTTGTAACAATAATCCGTTATTAATAATAGATAATACTGATGTCTAACTTTTATGGAATTACATATTATATTTATGTATATAATTTGTTAGTTAAGTTATTATTGGAATATCTTAATTAAATATAAAATAAAAAAATATATTGAATCAGTGGATTCTGCAAACCTGTCCTTATTACGTGGAAAGGTATATATTTTCAAATGAAGGACTAGAATTATTGTTATATATATGTATATTATTCAATAATTCGGTTTAATAATGAAATATAATGAAAGATTATAAGGGTTAATTCCTTGGTTTAAGTAATTAAGGTTAGGATATTGATAAAGCGACGTGAAATTATATACTAAAATAAAAATCTTTATTAAATAGGATTAAAGAAATTATAATTTAAGGATCGTTCTACAATTTTATTAAATCTGAAACCATTGAAATGCAGAAGCAGCACAAAAACTTATACATTTTTTCTTTTACGGAAGAAATACGTTTACTAAATATCAGAGTATAAAATACATAATTGTATCTTCCAATCTCAGTATCCATTCTTGTCAGAATCGTTTTTTAAATTTAAAATATTAACAAATTACACGATATTCTTTTGAATATAGTATTTTTATAATTGATATTATAAATTAGTTTTATTGAAATTTACTTTGAAAGATTTTTTCTTTCACTGAGGGAATATATAATTGTTTTCTTTTAGAGACGAACTAATTGAAGTAACGTTTAGAAATTTTGTTAAGAAGTGTTTAAAATTTTACCATTTTCTCGACATATACGTATCTTTAGCTGCATTCAAGTTTTTTGTTAACTTATATTAACTTTACCTGGGGTTTAATCTTACATTTTTTAAAATATTAAATTTGAATATTGTATCACAATTTTCATAGATACTTTCTTTTTCATTTTTCATTTTTATTTAAAAATATACTATTACAATGTAACCTTAATATATCAAACCTCAATATAACGAATTTCTCATTATATTTTTTCGAGATTTCTAGAATAGGATTTATACAAAATATACATTTACATTACGAATACAAATATCATAAATCTTTTTATAAAAAATATTAAATATTAATAGAAATTACTATTTATATATAATTAACAAATTTTTGATAACTTATAACCATATTTGCAATAGACGACTGTTTCAACTATCTTAAAGTAGAAAATGCTCTGTTTTATTTATTAAAATATTTTTCGTTTAGTATTAGTGAATATAACAAAGCTGATAGTTAAACAAATAACTACATACTTAGAGAGAGGAACATTTTTTTACTTCTTATACATTGTTAAAACGAGTCTTACACCAATTTTACCTGTATATAAAAAACTTCACTACAACAAATTACTTTATATAACCTATTTTTTCTATTTCTCTTCACATCGTTACTGAGCTTGTAGTATATTTCGATACCGCAATCACAATGTTATATTTTATTATTGTTAAATAGTTGCATTAATTATAAAATAAACGTGTTAGTTGGTACATAATTACATCTCTCAAGCGCATTAAACCAGAGATACTCCCTAATTGCAATTTGATATCCAAAATGGCCGCGATCGTAACATTCCCCACTAACGATGTTGTCATTACTAACAATTATATCGAGGCTGTTACTGTCCGTTGCTGGATTTTATTACTAAATGATTAAGGTCTTGTGTGAACGAAGTAAATATTTATGTGAATATATTATTAAATACAAGATATTATAAATTTATTACAATATCGTAAAAATCAAAACTCTGTCGTTTGGTTTAACATTATTTCTTTTCAATGTTTTGTCATAATTTCTTCAGCTGTAAAAACATTATATCCAATTGGATTTTGCAGGAGTAAAATTACATATATATTTTTTATGTAATAAAGTTTTCGACCCTTTATTACATGAATTTATTAATATTTTTAAGCCAAAAAATTCTCTAAAATATTTAAGAACTTTTGCGTGCATACTAAGTCGATTTATATTAGAAATAATATATTAAATTCCGTAATAAAAATAAAGGGAACTTGGGATGTTTGTTTCTAGTTAAAAAAGTTGAAAAATTATAATATTTAAATAAATACCGATATAAATGTGGCGGCTATTTTTGAGACTTTTTACTGAAATTCCAAAAACAATCAAGCGCAATTTAAATTCTTCATCATTTGATGCAATCGCCAAATTGACTAATAACTTTAGACTCAATATAAATGTTTGCTTATAAATCTATTTCTTCAGAAGAAATTGCTAAACAATTTAGAACCTTAAATCTGAAAAAACCGGTGATCTTTGGGTTTTGTCAGATAAATTACTGAGCACTATTAGCAATGATATTGCCTCACAATTATCCTTAATTTTCACAACTATATTGGAGCCGGTATATTCCCAGATTTGATGAAAAACAGTGCAGTAGTTTCTCTGTTTAAAAGTGGCGATAGACTTGAACCCGGCAATTATAGGCCTATCTCTGTTTTACCGACCTTAAGTAAAGTCTTCAAAAATAAAATTCTATACCAAGTGGCAGAGTTAGCGTATATCAATAAAATCATGCATAGTGAACAATATGGTTTCACCAAGGATAAATCAACAACTGATGCTGGTGCCACGCTTCATAAGCACATTTACGACGCATGGGAGAAGTCGCAGAATATAATCGGGGTGTTTTGCGATTTGCTCTAAGCCTATCATTGTGTGGACCATCAAATGTTGCTATGCAAACTTAACCACTTCGGTGTACGTAGTGCTGCACTTGATCTTATTACCGCTTACCTAAATCAAAGAGTCCAGAACATTTTCGTAAATAATTCTATATCGGCTGGTGCTCGCCTAAAGATGGGAGTTCCACAAGGATTTTATATTAATGACTTACCCGTATTCGTAAAAGATCTACGTGACATTGCACTTTGTGCTGATGATATCTCGCTTATTTGAGCGTGATAGGACTAATAATTACAAAGTGCACAGTACTCTATCATGTATTCTTTATTGGATCAAAATTAATAATTTTGACTTAAATTGATAATGATAATAAGTGCATGGAGTTTATAGTTCCTAATGTAATAAGTCAAAATTTTAGATTGTTCCTTAATAATGAACTAGTGACTGACTCAAAAAATTTCTTAGGTATAACTTTAAATAAAAAGCTGCATTGGAACACACATCTCTTAGAACTCGGAGCTGAGTCCATCCGGTCGCCCGTCATTGCAATAAGAAAAGTTAGAAAATTAAATTAACAGCTCGTGTCTTACGGTATTTTATTATGGGGAAGTGCTACCAAAATTAATTCTATTTATGTTTTACAAACAAAAGCTGTCCGGATTAATAATAACTTAAAAGCTAGAGATTCCCTGAGAGCTGTTTTTAAAGACATTGGTATTCTTACGGTCACTTCTTAATAAGCTTATTTATCCCTTCGCACCAAACTGGTTTTATGTCTAATTCCTTCACAAAACACGCCATAAAACTGAAAAATAGCCTTCCTGATACACTTCATCGTGCTTCTAACTGACAAATATTTAAGAATAGCATTTGTAAATATCTTTGTAAGGAAACTCAGTGAATATATTTTGTTCCTTTATCATCAAATTGTAACTCTATTTAACGTTACAATTTGAGCTTTTCTATTTATGTTAACTTATGTATTTATTTTACTTTATAGCGATAAGATATGTATGTTATGTGGCATTTATTATTCTTAGATTATTTTAGTATAGCCTTTCATTCATTGGTATATTCGTCTTATATTTGTTTTGGTTTACTTGTTTCCCACATTGTTTTTCTTTTTTCTGTGAAAATTGTTGGTTGACTGGTAATAAATGCATTAGTGTTAAGTCCGCCAATTGTTACATTTTTTGAAATTTTGATAAATAAATAAAAATAATATTTATACGCCAAAATTTTATTTTTATTAAAAAATGGTGACAAACACACGATAAATATCAGAAATAAAAATAGACTCGTAACGCCTACATTTCGTTTTCAATAACTTACCATATTTTTCATGGGCTTGAGTGTACTCATATATAAAAAAGTACAAGATATCTTAGAACTTTTTTTTCTTAGTTTTAAATCTAAAATTGAAAATGTATTATTAAATAAATCTTATTCAAGATTTTTAGTCGATCGTAATGTGTGGAACTTAAGTTTTTGACTCATTTGCAGGGTTGATAGTACATATAATGTATAAATCTAAAATTCTTAAATATATTTTACAAAGAGCTATTTCTGACATTCTGGCCGGCTTTTCTGAGCAGAACTGCATTTCAAACCCGTGATAGCTTACCCACGGCCTGACTGCATTGACCATGTTGTTATATTGACGATTGAAAGTAGGGTGTAAATACCTAATTGAATAAAAATATTTTAAATTTGAACAAGAAATTAAATTATTTTAATACTTTTATTATTAAGGATCGCATTTTAATTGTATATAGGTACATTATGCTAAATTAAAACATAAACATATAGATACAAACAAACACAGAAAATAGATCAAACTGAACGACTTAAATGTCATCAAATCATTACTGATCTAATAACTTATGAAATGTTCCACCTGTTATTTAAGAATTTTTCACTGACGATAAATATGTTTAAAATAAAAGATAAGTGTAAAATATATTTAGTAATTGTTGTCATCATATCGCATTAAAAGAAATTACATAATAAATAACCTACTTTAAAAAATATAAACTAAAAAATATATACATATCCATCTATTTATTTTAATAAATATAATGACAGACTTCCAAGACAAACATACTTAAATTATGTTATAAGAGTCTAAAATCTGATGCTTTATAAAGAAAAGAATTAATAATTTCAGGATCTTTCTACAATTTTATTAAATATGAAACAATTGAAATGCAGGAGCTGCACAAAAACTTTTACATTTTGCTTTTACTGGAAAACTACGATTACAAAATATGGGAGTATAAAATTTTAAACTAAAAACTTAATATGCATTCTGTTCGAAATCTTCGTATAAAAATAAATGTAGAACAATAAAAAAAAATTAAATTTAATACTTTAGTGTTGTTTTTTATTGAAATTTGTTTAGAAAGGTTAATTTTTCAGTTGAAGAAGTAAGCAATCTTTTTGTTTAGAGAGTATATTTTTACCGTTTATAAAATAGACGGAAAATTAAACTATTTGAAAGCGAGACCTTTCGTCTTTTCAAGAGGACAGCGCTTATTCAAACTTTCGTGAGTTGTTGTCAATGTTAAATATGCACGTATTTTGTACATACATACAATACACGTAATTTTTTTAAAAATTTTAACTTGAAAACAAAGAAAAGCTGTATTTATTATAATATTAAGCATTACACGCAAATGGACATCAAATGCTTCCTTGATATGTTTGGAAAGTGGAAAACATTATGGGTTCTTTAAAATAATCTTCTCATACGTTTTTATACATAGTTTAAGTTAATGCATGACTATGCATTAACATTCCACCTGATGGAAAGTTTAAATGTAGTCATGGGTAGTAAGACGCATTTAGTAGGTGCCTTTTCAATCTCGTCTTCAAGACACCCAAAAATACTAAGAAATAATTGAGGTCAGCGTAATCAATGTTGTATATATAAGTACATTATATTAACCTAACATAAACTAACTAAACCAATCGTTCTTGCATCGCCAGTACACTGTAGTGATTTGAAAGAAAAAGAATACAGCAAGTATAGACTTTCCTTGAAGTTTTTATATATTGCCCTTTAAAACCAAATTTACAAAAGAAATACAATCCTTAATTTAAACATTTATGACAAACGTTGAAAGACTATTATTATTTAAAGATGATTACTGTTTTATTACTGTAAGTAGTTTGGCATCTCATAAATATTTCTGTAAAGTATATTCACATTATGATGTCACTATTAAAATATTATTGCACTTAGTTTAAAAGTATTTTTAAGATAAATAAATATATACATTTCTTTTTATTTTTTCCATACCTTATCCTTAACCTTAGAAAGCAAAAAATATAAAATATGTGGACGACAGAATAAAATGAATAAATCATTAAAGAAAATCATCTCCATCGACTGCTCACTATTAACAGTAACACCCACATAAAGTGTAATTAATTTTCAATTATTGAATGTCTGATACATGTATTGCCTTGTCATATCCGATAGTGCAATATTAACCTACAATCATTACTTTTATTCATAAAACATTTTATGATTATTATTTGTGACTTCAAATACTACACTGAATTAATAATACATGAAATAAAAAAAAAACAAGCCTTACAGTATTTTTAACTTGGCAATAAGGCGCATATTTAGATTTCGATAAAAAATCACACCATTATCTCTTTAACAATTATTTAAGAAATATGATAAATTGAGTATATATTTGCAATAACTTAGTACAACATAGTTTCAATGAAATTGATAAAACTTCATCCTCGTCCCGCAACATCACAAAAATTAACACACAAATATCAACGCACGATTCAACTATCATCAGATTCCGATAATTGATTTTTGTAACTTGCTTTCTTTGTCATTGCGTCATGTCATAAACCTTATTCAATCGTTAATTTATTACATTCATATTTAGTACTATATATTATACTTTATACATTTGTTAAATATTTTTGCATCTACTGCTATATATTTTATATTAGGTGTACAATATTGTTAAGAAAAATATTCTGAATAGTTTATAATATTCAAAAATTAAGAATAATAAAGAAAAAGTTTTCGTTTTTCCCGTCAAGAACCACTGCGATGTAAATGTTTAATAATATAACTTTTACTATTTTAACTTTTCGGGGACTGTATTCCAGAAATCGCAAATTGAAATCCTCCCCGCGTTGATGATTTTTTTGTTCTTTAAATCAAAGTCATTATCTGTTCCCGACGGATACAACACATCCCATCGTTGTGTCAAATTACTTGTCACAAACATGTCTGACATCGCGCAATATTTTGTCCGTATTTTCAGTCGTCAAATGTTTTTATTTGAGTGTCGACGAAATATGCAATGTGCATATTATTAAATACTATTATTATTTATTAAATTATTAACATATAGGTCTCTTTTTTGATTTAATATAAATAATAAATTTGTACATTTTGTAATGCGTTCGTGTTACTGCTTTTTAAAAATAATTGTCTGTATAAATATACAAGCAACA
Source organism: Melinaea menophilus ssp. n. AW-2005 (assembly GCA_918358695.1). Classification (NCBI taxonomy): domain Eukaryota; kingdom Metazoa; phylum Arthropoda; class Insecta; order Lepidoptera; family Nymphalidae; genus Melinaea; species Melinaea menophilus. Next base: position 15,278,605 of record OU911049.1, read on the forward strand.
TAAAGAAAATATGTAAATATGTAAATAGTACAATTGACTTAAATTCGTAATGTTTACCAAATATGGAAAAAAAATTAAATATATTATTTAATGATTCTGATAAATAGTTGAAAAAGATAAGTATAAAGATTATAAGGATTATTCACTGTGTATAAAATGGCGTGAACTTATATACTTAAATTATATGATAAGGGTATAAATTAGATTCTTTGTTTTCCTAATAAAATTATATATTATTTAGCGATTGGTCTGTATTTTATTAATTATGAAACAATTTAAATTCATGCAGAAATACACAGAAACTTTTATACACAGAAACTTTTAAACTTAGTTTTTAATAGAAAACTACGAGTACAAAATATAAGAGTATAAAATTCATAATTTTATTTTCCAAAGGATTTGAAACTTAAAATCTTAATATCCTTTCTCGCCGAAATCCTCTTATAATATAAAGTAATTTAAAGTAACATGACGGTCTTATACATTTAATATATTAAATATTGATGTTGTAAATATTATTGGGAAATTTGTGTAGAAGGATTTTTGCTCAAATAAAATATTCAAAGTTCGTTTAAAGATCTTTTATTTAGATTTAGATTTATTTCTGTCTTAAAACTTATTATACTAAAAATAATTGTTTTTCACGTATGTATTATTTAAATATATATCTGAATTATTTTAGAATAATAAATTAATTCAAACTTTGTAAAATGTGTGATATTATATACAAAATTATTCAACATCAAGCAAACAATTTTAAAACTCTTCGTTTATCTAAATATATATAGTTCAAAAAACAAAGTCATCAGCAGTCCTTTACCAAAATGATGGACTAAATAAACATTTTAACAGGACCGGACAATAAACTGCAATTTGTGTCGCTGTCATATTTAATGAAGCTTCATTCAAAAGCGGTTGAAATTCAACTCTGAACATTTCAATTTTCATGTTCACGACTGAATACAATAACATCAGATAAAAGCCCGTTATCGCTGAACCATAAAAATAATGTGACGTCTATTTAATACCGAGTTTTTGGGAACCATAAAACAGGGTTGTCATTTAGTATTATTTTTGTTGCTTTCCACAACCAATGAATTCTGAGCATAAAATTACTTAAACTTGAAAAAAAATATTAAGAATTGCTCAACATTTTATTATTCTTGCCACATACAAGCTGCATTTAAACTTTTTTTTAAACTTATATTAACTTTACCATGCTCTTAAAGTACCATTTATTAATAAAAAAGTTGTACATTATTTATTAAAGAAACCTTTAAGTTAATACATAATTACATTACTAAACAACATTAAACCAGAGATACTCCCTAATTGTAATTTCATATTCATGCCCGCGATCGCAACATTCCCCACTAACGATGTTGTCATTATAACATTTAGTAACAATTAAATCGACGTTGTTAGCCGGTGGATGGTGAACCAAGAAGATATTTAAGTAAGTAAACATTATCAAATAACAAAATAAATGTTATTACAATATCGTAAATAAAAACTCAGTTACTTTAATAAAAATAATTTTATTTTAATGTTCTTTTATTCATATTAACTTCACCTTTGTAATTCATAACGATTTTTAAAAGTAATTTTTCTCATTCAGTTTGCAGAAGTGCAAGTAAATACAGCATACAAATTCAATTTTAATTCACCACTCCAGGTAAAAACTTTTCTTTTCATTAAGTTTCCAGTTAAATTTACGGTGAAATCAGGTTAACGAATAATAACTGAGAATTCAGAGATGTTTGTCGCTGAATATTTAATAGAACTTTAAATTGAGCTATATTTATTATAAAGCATTTGTTTTTATTAAAAAACGATTACAGCAAAACAGTAAAGGGTGGTATTTACAATAGTTAGCGTTACATACTTTATATAATGATACTTATTTTTATAAATACCTACCTATGTATACCTAATTACATACAAAAGTGGCAGCCATAAGACGCAGATTGATTATTTCTTAATAAGAAGAAATAAAATCAATTGCGTCAAAAACTGCAAGGTACTGCCGGGCGAAAGTGTAGTCTCACAGCATAGGCTCCTCATCATGGAAATTAAACATGTAGTGCGTACAAATATGTACAAGAAACGACCCCCACCTAAAATAAAATGGTATTTATTAGAGAAGGAAGAAAGTGCGAGTAAATTTAATTAAAGAGTGGCAGATAAAATTATAAATATGAGTAGTATAGAAGGAAAATCCTTGAACGATAGTTGGAACGAAATAGCGGGATGCATAAAAACTGTGGCAAAGGATGTATTAGGTGAAACGAAAGGAAAAGGTGTGATAAATAAGGAAACGTGGTGGTGGAATGGAGATGTGTAAAAGATTCTGAAAGAGAAGAAAGATACGTTTAAGCAATGGCAGGAAGTACCGGATGATAATGAAAGTATGAAAGAGGAGATGAAAATGTTATATAAAAGATGTAAGAAGAGAGCGAAAGTAGCTGTAGCCATTGCTAGAGCTGAAGTGCAAGAGGAGTTATATAGGTCGCTAGAGTTTCCTGCAGGTCAAAAGGAACTCTACCGCATAACAAAGCGTAGGGAGAAGAATGCTAGAGATGTCATACATTTAAAATGCATAAAAGATGATACTGGAAGGGTGTTGATGAGAGATGAGGATATAAAAAAGAGATGGAAGGTATATTTTGAAACATTAATGAATGAAGAAAATGATTGGAATGGAGCTTTGAAAAACCAGCCGGTAAATAAAGGATTAGTGAAAGAAGTGACCGATGATGAAGTGAAAGCGGCTGTGCAAGGTATGAAGAATGAAAAGCTGTAGCTGTATGCGATACCAGTGGAAGTATGGAAGGTTTTAAATGAATATGGGTGTAAGTGGCTGGCTTTATTTTTCAATAAGTTGTTGCATGAAGAAATGATCCCTGATGAATGGTGCAATAGTGACCTAGTGCCCATTTATAAAAAAAAAGGTGACATACAAGACTGCAACAGTTATCGGGGTATAAAGCTCATGTCACATACTATGAAAGTGTGGGAGAAAGTGATAGAGAAAAGAATGCGAGACGAGAGTGATGTTTCGGAGAACCAGTTCGGTTTTATGCCTGGTCGGGGTACGACGGATGCTGTATTCGCTCTTCGTCAGTTGAGTGAGAAATACAGACGAGCCCATAAGAACCTGGACATCGTGTTCGTTGATCTCGAGAAGGCATACGACCGGGTTCCCCGTAATCTGATATGGTGGGCTTTGAAAGAGAAGGGTATACCTGGGAAGTATGTGAAGTTGGTTCGTGCAATGTACAGTCGATCTAGTACACAAGTCCGGTCGGCCGCTGGAAACACCGACAAGTTCAATGTGGCAGTAGGTCTGCATCAAGGGTCGGCTCTGAGTCCCTACCTCGTCTTGTTGATAATGGATGCTCTGACATTGGACATACAGGAAGAGGTACCCTGGTGCATGCTATTTGCTGAAGATATTGTTCTTGTCAGCGAGGATGGAATTGAGATGCAGAGTAGACTGGTAAGATAGCAACAAAAGCTGGAGAGTGTCGGCCTGAAAGTGAGCAGAACAAAAACAGATCACATGTTCTGCGATTTCGGCAGTGTCTCCGGTTTTGTTCCTATTTTGTTCGACGGAGTACCGTTACCAGTCTGCTCGGAATTTCGCTATCTTGGTTCTCTGATTCAAAGCGATGGCAATATTGACCGGGACGTAAAGCACAGAATCAACACGGGATGGATGAAATGGCGACAAGTCACTGGGATGACATGTGATGCCCGAATTCCCCTTAAACTAAATGTAACGGAGATGCGAATGTTAAGATGGATGTGTGGGGTGACAAGAAGGGATAGAATAAGAAATGAGTATATTAGGGGAAGCTTAGGAGTAGCGCCAGTGACAGAAAAAATGAGAGATAGCCGTCTGTCATGGTATGGGCATGTTATGAGGAGGGATGAAAGACACGTGACCAAAAGAGTGCTAGGTATTGTAGTGGAGGGATGGACAGGTAGAGGACGGCCGAAGAAAAGATGGATGGATTGCGTGAAAGACGATATGGAGAAGAAGGGAGTGTGCACAGAGATGACAAGTAACAGGAGAGTATGGAAGGAAAAAACATACTGTGCCGACCCCAAAATGGGATAAGGGCAGGAAGATGATGATGACCTACCTATGTGTACCTATGTATATGTGCCTAGTCATTTATACTGTTAAAGAAAAAAAGATGACAGTAATGACTGTTTTTTTTTTTCAGACAACCAGACGCTTCTAACACATCGATAGATTTTGTTCGGCAGTAGAAAATATGTACCAACTCTGGTATCTTAATGACCTAGAAACACGTTACAACCGAATAATAGTGATATGAATCAGACATTGTATAACTCTATTTTGAAGCTATATCTTAATAGAATCTAATAAAGTTTAGATGAGTATTTAGGTTACAAAAGTAATGAACAGACTCACACACATACACACTTATGAGTACACTCACTCGCACTCAACTAACACAACGTTATCACCCCGATATATTTAGATAGTTTCTATTAGTCGTCTTTATTTTATATGTTACGCAGAAATTCAATTATATGGAGTTTAATATTTACTTGTGGACTTAGAAGGTGATGGACAAAAAATACAAGGGCGATAAGACATGAATTATTTAAATAATGGAAAAAACCAACCACTTAAATTGGAAGTTAAATGTTTTATTCTTTTACCTGTTATGTTAACTAAGATAACAGCTAAACTGACTAAGCTTTTCGCTCTTGCAGGGTCAGGAGCTGGCTAGTGCCAGGAACAATTGGTACAATGCTGAGATATATACTTTTTTAAATCTAAACGAAAAACAAATTTATTTAAAAAAACCTATAAAGCCAAATTTATAATAATTTAAACATTTATTACAAACGCTGAACGACTTGAATTTTTTATAGAATGATTACTGTTTTATTACTTGAAGAAGTTTGGCTTCTCGTGAATTTAAATTAATTTATACTGTATATTTTTTGTTTCATTACGTAATAGATTAATGGAAAATAAATATATACTATGATATCAAAAAATATGATTATACTTAAATTAAAAAATGTATATTCAAATATAAATGAATAGGTACATTTTTAGGTATTTATTTTTCTCTTCCATAAGCTATTAAAAAGTTTTTATTATGAGTAGCTCCCTTTACGCCCCCTATTAAATAAAAATCGAAATTAAATGAATAAATCATTAAGATAAATCTCAATAAATGTCAGTCTTGCAGAGTTCATCTCAATCGATCGCTCACTATAAACAGTAACACCCACATAAAGAGTAATTAGTTTCCAATAATTGAATGTCTGATACACGTACTGCCTTGACATATCTGATTATGCAATATTAACCTATATTAATAACTTTTATTAATATAACACTTCACGAGAGGTACTTGAGTTCTCCAATTCTGTACTTCAAAAATAATACATTTTAATAATTTTTTTTCGTAATTTCTTATAAATATCACTATGAGTCAATTTTCTCTAATGAACAGAACAGAACAGCTTTTTTGTCATTAAACACACACACAATCCACAATTTAAAAATAAAAAACTTTTTGTATATAAAGAAATAATAGAAGTAATACTTTGGATAAAAAATATTTGAACAACACTATTACAACTTTAATCATTATGTCAGAAATAAGATAATATGTATTAATGTAAAATAGTAATTGTAATTGTAAATTGTATTGTAAAATAGTAATTGTATTACAAACAAGCCTTACAGTAATAATATATGATGTGTGACATCTGACTTCACCTAGGTAATAAGACAGATTTATTGTATGTGTATAGTGACAAAAATATTCCAGTATTATTTGAAATTATTTTTAATAAAAAAGAATAATTATTTTTATTAACTTTTTGTTAGTTTTTCTATAATTTTCACTATGAGTAATATTTTATTATTGAAAACAGATATTTTCGTGTGATTTGAGAGAGAACAGAGACCGCACCAATGTCTTAAAAAATAAATACACACTTTAAAAATAAAAAAAACTTTTTGTACAAAGAGAAGTAATCAAAGCCATATTTTGAATAAAAAATATTCGAAAAACAACACCATTACAACTTTAATAATTATGTAAGAAATAAGATAATATGCGTATAATTTTATATGAGCTTAGTACACCATAGTTGGATTGAAATCAATAAGACTTCATCCCCATCCCCCAACGCCACATTTATTAACCAAATTATCAACGACCGAATCAACTATAATGAGTTTCCGATAATTGATTTTTGTAACGCGACTTGCTTTGTCATTGCATCCATTAAACCTAATTCACTTGTTAATTTATTACAGTCATATTCAGTACTATATGTTACATTTTATATATTTGAATTATATATTTGTATCTATTGCTGTATATTTTATATAAACTGTACAATATAGCAAGATATATTATAGATGTTTTATACTCTGAAGTAATAAACCTGTGTAATACAAAAATAAAAATTTAAATGGATTGGAAATAAACACATATTCAAAATAGGATACGTTGATTTGACATAAGGAGACTGTTAACACAAACATACATTTTAGAGACTAATAAATATAAAATAAGAAATAAAATATTTATAGTAGTTCTATGATTTATTAAATGTGATTTACGACTATGGTGTTACAACTCCGGGTAACATTTAAAAATATCACACGGCCTTTCCCTCAAGAACTAAAGAAATCTAAATGTTAAATAATATTACTGTTTTATTTACTGTATTCCTGAAATCACAAATTAAATCCCCTGTGTTGATTATGTTTATTTAAAAAAAAAAATCATAAGCAACATATTAAATAACGACTTCAATATATATTAGTCATGATATTTTTATATATAATATTGTTCCTAATTCTATAATATTTGTCAACGTTGCATGTAATCAGTATTATGTACTCAATATATTTTATTCATAACGGATTATTGTTAACAAATGAAATTCGTAATCCTGGTTTACAATTGACGTATTATGTATTACGCGATAATCCAACAGCTGAAGGCTTATTAATGAATGCGATATTACGATCGTAAACATAATAACGGCTAGGTGAGATTTATTAAGTTTGATATACCATATGTATGTATTTATGAACATGTAATAAATGTATTGGATATTACTTGTTTTCGCCGTTAGTTGTGTGTAAGGTGTGTTGTGTGTTTGTGATACGTTATGAATATTAAGTTTTGTGATTACGTTAATGTAACTTGTCAAAAAATAATCAATGGTAATTATTTATCTTACTTAATATGCTTATGAGTTTTAATTAAATATTTTTAACATATATAACAATATTTATTATTAACGTTTGTGAGCTAAATATAAAACGGCAAAAGTTAGTTTTTGATTATAATAATTAACTTAAGTTAATGAAAAAACTTTAACATTAATATTTTGGCCAACCATGAAATGCAAATGACACATTAATTATGTAACAATATTGTCGACTAATAGCTTCGATCAAATACAGGCTTCGCATCTAATTAAAGCCATAGCGTGGGGCTCGGACTGTATAAAAAAGTTTAATAATTTTGTTTTAACTCGACAAATTTATAATATTGTTGTAATAATGTAACTAATTCGTAACTGTCAAACCCATAACCACTCGCCGTCACTATATCGCAGGTATTAATTAAAAGTCGTCATTTGTTTGCGATGGACACAAAACTTTTAATAATTGCATCCAATTGCTTGTCTAAAATATTTCCGGCATCAGTCGTCAAATTAATTATTTGGTTTTTTGGGTGACAAAGTAGTCAATGTTGTTTATTAAGTATAACAGTATTGATGTTAACAATGTTATTATTAAACGTATATTAAATACATCAGTGCAGAAACAAAATGAAGAGTATAAAATATTTCTTTTGACAGTGGAAAAATAAGATTTCCAGAGTGAAAAGCACGTAAATATTTAATATGTACCTTAAATGTATAAAGCAATCGCACGAAGTATGTATAATCGAAATTGTTGTAAATTTGTGAAATTTCAGTAATATCCGAAGTCTTCGTTCCAAATACATATTTTAGATTCTGCCACTTTTACAAAATATTTATTAATCAATAGAATTCATTGTTTAATTATCAGAAGTATTCTAATTAAGATAATAATTAACTTTAGAAATTTGAGCTGTAGATCCAAAAGTTCAATAATTTAAGAATAGCTTCATTTCCTTAGATTAACTTTTCATAAATATATAAAACCAATTATATTGTACATCTGTCATATTATATACATATTATTGTATTGTTGCATTTTGACGTTACGCTAATTGAACACAAAATATTCAAATATATGTCATGACAAGAATTGAAAATATTATTTATATTCAGGTAGTGACATCTATCTGTAGTTACTTGAACTGAAGCTCTTATGTGTATCAATAAACACGGCCTATATAGATTCTTTTAACCACGACATTTATTAACACTCTCTCATAGAACATCGGAGTATAGTATTTGAATTTAACCTTATCTCCCCGTCTTATGTTCTACCATCTTCTTTTCTTCAATTTTAAATTAGTCATTTTAGCTAAAGTTTAGGGGAGATGACATAACTTACCAGCAGGTAAACTGTTTATTTTATTTCTTTGGTTTTTACAAAAAAATTAATATCTTTAACTTTGTTTATTTCTCAAAGTTATTTAAAAATATCATTCCCACCCTATGCCCTACTTCTCCATGTTCCTTAGGGGTTTGAATAGTTGAAAAATGAAATTAATTTCGTAATTCAATAGCACTACTAAAACTTCATTTATAATTAAAAAAAAAACTGAAATGGAGGTATTTATTTTATTTTAATACTCATATAATCTAGATTATTCATAAGCACCTTACAGAAATTTATTGTTTCAATTAATAATTAAAAGCCGGATGATTAATTTTCTAAATTAAAAGGGACGATGAAAAATATTTCTTTAATTAATAAAGACTTTTTATCGTCTCTTTAACAAGTTGAGAAATGTTTTGAAACTGGAATGAAAGATAATGGCTTGTATTTTTATCTAATTAATTTTTCATATTCAAATGTCACCTCAATAGACTGCTCACTATCAGCATTAATACATAATTTTTTTTTCATAAAGTCTTATAAACATTTAGATAACTCGTCATTACTACCAAAATACAAAAGAAAGTATACATAAATCATTGCTTACAGATATGTGACAGTAAAATACATAATAAAAGAAAACAAAGACATCTTTCTGTAACAAGAAGTTACAGAAAATGATCATACTGTGAAAATAAACCTTTACGATGATGCGCCAAGGCAAATACTAAATTTTCTAGAAATAAATAAACTTCCTATTAAAAAACTAGAAATCCTAGATCCGAAGTTAGAGGTGTAATACGCAAACAAATGTAATAAGTCGGTACAGATAAAATTAGGCACATTGCAGGTTAAGGTGTTAAATTAATGATGATCAGTGTAATAATATGTGAGGCAAGGGAAATAGGTCACTACAAACGTCAACAGCCGCCTTTAATCATTCCGTCAATGGCAAATACCAGTCAAACACTTAATCTTCAAATATTAATTTCCAGTTCAGAACAATTATATACAAAATAGTACATCACCAGAGAGCTTCTTAATATTTAATGAGGATCAGGAATTTAAAGGTACGTGGAAATGATTTATTATAGAAATAAAACAAACAGACAAACACCATAAATATTAAAATGTGTGACTAAGTATTTAAATTACAATAATACATAAATGAATTTTCTACGTAACATGCAATCGGAGAAGGTTACAAGACTACCTAAATACAGTGTCTCCAAAGCTGAAAAAATAGACTTCCTATCAACGCGGAGTTACATTTCTGATCAGTTTATAACGTGAACAAAAAATCACAATTCATAACAACTCATAATTTAAAAATTATCTTTCTTGAAACTAGTCATTCACATTTTTTTTAAGTTACAAAACGAAAGAATATTATTTACGACTCGTAACTGTCCAACCCGTTACCCCTTACAACGTAGATACTACATCAAAGTCATTATCTGTTCGCGATGGACACAACACATCCCGTCGTTGTGTCAAATTGTTTGTCACAAGCACTTCTGACATCACATAATACTTTGTAAGTACTTATATCGTCAAATGTTTTTGGTTGAAGGTTGATGAAATAAACTGTTCTTCTGTAACTGTATACTTCTGTGTCTTTGATGTTAGAACATAACTTATTATTATTATTAGAAAGACTGGACATTAAAGAAGACCTGTGAGTTAGTATTTAATTTAATCACTCAACTATATTAAACTAAAGATACTCCCTAATTGCAATTTGATATCCAAAATAGCCGCAGTCGCAATATCCCCAGCTAACGATGTTGTCATTAGTTATAATTATGTCGTGGCTGTTACTATCCGTTGATGGAAAAGATTTTATAACATTATTATAAATAAAAGCTTAGATGTTTTAATAAAGTTATTATTTATTAATAATATTAAATTAATCACACCAATAATGACTGAGAAATCAGTGACCTTTGTTAGTGAATATTTTATTATTAAAAAAATGTTGATACTAAAAAACAAAGACAGCAAAATAATTACGCGTAGTATTTACAACATATTTTATCGCTAAACACTATTTTATGGTACTCAATTTTGTAAATATCTACCGTGTATCTTATTATTTACACTGTTGAAGGAAAAGAGTTGACAGATTTGTTTGTTCATACAACAACACGCTCCTAACACATCAGCTGTAGAATTGGTGTTGGAGTAGAATGTATGTAGTAACCCTGGTACCTAATAACATTATAGGAGAACTACGATACCTTAAAGACTTGGAATTACGTTGCCGTCGAATAATAGAGATACAAAACAGATATTGTATTAGATGTACAATTTAGATTTTGATGTAGTATTTAACAGTTAATAATTTTGATGTTAATTCTCTGTGAAACTAAATATAGTTTAGATAACTATCTAGTGATATAATAATAGTATGGAATGAACTAACACACAAGAAGGTATACATACACGCAATCGCTTAACAAACATTAAAATATACCTTTCCTTTCCTTTTGTTTTGCAAGAGGACCGCTCATTCAATATATTATCCAAACTTAAGTGAGTTGTGATGTTATTGTACAATATCAAACTACATAAGACATGTTTAAATATATATGTTTTGTACAGAAATAAATGTAAATTAATTTTATTTATAGTTTTTATGTTAACTTGAAAACAAAGAAAAATCGTTTTGACATAATCCAAATTACTTTGTCCCGATATGTTTGGAAAATAGGTTGAAATTATTTTTAACCATAATGAGTGTGACTTACTAAAATTATAAATAATTCAAACAGTGAAATTGTTATTATCGTCATCCATTATTCAAATTAAATAACCCGCGCTTTACCGGTGACAGAAGTTAAAAATATACTAAAAAAATATTCTAAACAATGTTGCCTTTTCTTCAAAATGGTGTTACAACTCCGGGTAACAGTTGAAAATATCACACGGTCTTTCCGTGAAGAACTACAGAAATCTAAATGGTAAATAATATTACTGTTTTATTTACTGTGTTCCTGAAATCCCAAATTAAAATTCTCTCTGTGTTGATGATTTTTCTATGTTTATTTTAAAAATAACTATTTAACATATTTAAAAGCAACCTTGTATAATAGTCGACATTTTAAATAATGTTTCTAATAATTAGTATTATATATTATTAATAAGGGATTATTGTCAACAAATGAAATTCGTAATCTGTGTTTACAATTTACGACTATTACGCGATACTTATTACGCGACTTATTACGCGATAATTCCAATAGCTTAAGGCTTATTAATGAATACGATATTACGAACGTAAACATAATACTCGCTACATGAGATTTAACAAGATTGGTAAATAAGTGTGAATAATTTTATTTATGAACAAAAATGTATTAAATATTCCTTGCTCTCAATGTATTATTGTACAAGTTATAAATTGACGGTTATCAAAATAATGTTGTTAAATATTATCATTTATTTCTTTTCATTATGTTCATTAATATACAGAGTCCAATGGTTACTTCTTTTATTTTATATTTATATTACGTATTTTTTTTATTTTTGTATTTTTTCTTATGAGTCTGTAATTTACCACAGCCATACCATACCATTTATTTTGATAAGGCGCATCTTTATCAACACTGAAATGAGAATAAAACCTGAAATGTACAACTAATTCTCGACTTCACATCTAATCAAACTTATGTGATAAGTAAAAGTCTAAATACTTATTAAGTTATTTTTTTTTAATCATCATCCGAAAATAATTTTGTTTGAAAATTTATTTATTCAAAATACATATTATTAAGTATTGTTATTGTATTTTAAGTAATTACCATAGATCTTTCTGTTAATATGATATAAATAATATTTTTATCTGTAAAATGCTCCGCATTTTATATACGAGTACGCTAATAATGTGAAGAAGGTATATGAAATATTTTTAAACACCTTCATAATGTAAATTTACTTGTATATAAATATATAATAAATTGTTATGACGTACAATAGTAAAACAATATACAACAGTTGACGATCTCGTTTCTTAAAGATAGTTTTTGACGAGGAGACCACGTGATAACGGTTTCCCCAAATTGTAAAACAATATTCCTAAATCACGTATGATTTATAGAGCACTCATAAATATGACTTCTCATATAATATTTATTACTCTTTATATTTATCATTATTACTTTTTAATATATTTATAATATGAAAATATGTATTGTTTTTAAACAATCAATTAATTATCATAAAAATTTTCGGATTATTAAAAATTCAATATATATTTTACAATATTGAATATATTATGAATTAAATATTTATATTAATCGTTGATAAATGAAGGATTAAATAACGTGTAATGGCTGAAATTACTAATGGCGGAAAAGCAAGCCGTGTTGCGTAAAATCAATTGTCGGAAACTAATTACACTTGATTCAGGCAGTGTGTGGTTAATAATTGTAATTTTGGGGTCCATACATCCCCATGGATGAAATTTTATTGCTCTATTCTGGTTTGTTCATTATAATAATAATAAACTCTAATAATATTATTTTTAAATAATGTTACAAATTTTAAGATAAATTTCATCATGATTATTGTTTTATCTTTGAAATGACTTTTTTTGTTGATATTTAAATTTGTTTATATATATTTTTTTCAAAATCATACTAAATTGTGTGACAGTAAGTCAGGGCAGCTCACTTTTTTTTTTTTTTCAAATTCATACTAAATTCTGTAACAGCAAGTCAGGGCAGCTTCCGCTATTTGACTCAATAAACAGAGACGAGAGTCAGATTAAGAGTAAAATATAAATACATTTTGTTTTTTATTTTTTTTTTAATGTTTTTTTTTTTAATAATAGTCAATGCAGATTTTCGTAGTTGATACAAAAACCGAAGGTCAGAATGATTAACAGTTATGGGAATGTATGTACTAAGTAGTTTTTCAAATAAAACCTCCGGATGAAATTTAACACATATGCCATGTATTGGCAGCTAAGATTACGACTGTTACTGACACAGTTTTTGAATATTTCCAAAACGATCGTCTCGCCCAATATTGTACTAATATAACTGTCTTTATTAAAAAAAAAACTTGTTATTCCTACCATTAGTTAAGTACAATTCATTTATTATTATTTTTCCTTACAAAAAAAATATTTTTAATAACACCGGTTTATTTTTTTTAGTATAAAATGGTTATACTGCTTTTTATCAATGTTATATATACATATACTTAGATGTTACATACACTCTACCCTAAGATTATTTTGAGTTTAGAATATGTAAGACATCTAACGATCATAAACTATTATATGAATAATAGTAGTGAATGTAGATTAATATTACATCGTTAGATATGACAGGACAATACATATATCTGACCTTCAATTATTGGAAACTAATTAAACTTTACGCGGTTACGGTTGATAGTGAGCGGTCAGTTGACGTGAACTCTGAAGCTTTGGAAATAATTGAAATTTATAATAATTATTTATCTTTTTTTTATTTTATTCTATTAACTAGTAAACTATATCAAGCTCTTTAGTTTCTAATGAGTTCAGTTATCCTTTTAAAATTTTATTTAAAGGTTGCTTTAGCTGTTCGTTGATCCGGTTAAAAAATATTCTATAGAAGAGACCGTAGCGTTTGGCGGTCCGTCGTCTCTGGCTACCCCGCAAGGGATATGGCGTGAAGTTAAATAAATAAATAATAAATAAATAGAAGAGAAATCTACATACTAATTTACTTAAATATGTTAAAATATTTATTTTGAATAAATCTTAATTTAAGAGACCTCACTTCTTAAAGTAATAAAACAGTAATCATTCTTAAAGGAATTTATTTCGTTCACTGAGTATAATAAATTATTACATAAATTTAGTTGAATTGATTTGAAACGCACAAATAGCAAAATTGTAGCATTTGCATCTGGCACTCGCCAGCCGCTGACGATGCAAGATCAAATCGCTTATTCAGTGTTTGTGTTAGGTTAGCATGATGTTTCTATGTATAAAACATTTAATGCCCCTACCCTCAGATCTGGGGAAAATAAAAAATAACATTTAATCTATCTTTTGTCAATATTATAATATTAAAAGTATTTATAATATTAAAAGTCAATAATTAAATGAATAACCATTATTGTTGTGGAAACCATGTTTTATTTATTTTCGTATTTAATTGTAACAGGAATAATTACTTTATAACAACACAGCAGATTTCTATTGATTTTAAAGCTTTATGAAGTATTCAGTAATAAACATCTCTGAATTCTCACTTATTATTCGTTAACCTGATTTCGCCGTTAATTTAACTGGAAGTTTAATGAAAAGAAAAGTTTTTACCTTGAGTGGCGATTTAAAAATAAATTGTATGCTTTGTTTACTTGAACTTCTGCAAATTAAATGGAAAAAAATATTTTTTCCATTTAATGTTATAAAACGTGCATGCTGTATAATTTAAAGTTATACAGCGGAATTAATTATGAATATATATTATAATCAATATGTCATATATTTTTATATACATATTTATTTTAACGATTATAATTATATAATAAATTATTGGAATAATACTAAAAGAGTTTTACTTTAAACTGAAGGAAACGTTAATATACATTCATAGAAAGCTTCAATGTGACTAAATCTATTTCCATGTCAAGAATGTTGTAAAAAGTTGAACATTCTTAAATTAATTTTATGAAAGTTGAATCGATTTTTTTGACAACATTTTTAGTAATATTATTTAAATTAAATCCTACACTAACTTTCTAAGTTGGCTTTGAGCTGCGTGTTATAAATAGGCTTTATTAAAAGAACATCATGTTAATAAGTATTATTTTAGAATAGCAGTATTTTTATGGTTCAGCTGTAACGGGCTTCGAGCTCAGATTATTGTATGAAGATTTAAATGTTCAGTGTTGAATTTTTTCTTTTTTTTCGCTTTTGTCGTTTACCATCGAATAACTGTCCCGCGAAAATGTTTATTTTGGCCATCATTTTGATATAGCACTGTCAATGACACTGTTGATTTTACTGTGTATATATCCTTTGTAAGCGGTGAGTTTTGAAATTTTCATACATTTTTATGATTTTAAATGGCATACCAAAAATATTATTATTGTTGAGTAATTTCAAGTTAGATATCACATATTTTTAATAAATATTACATTTATATATATTTTTACAATAAGCATCTAAATCCAGAATTATTAAGAATGTGCTTATAATATAATGGTTGTTTTTCGTGGTTTGACTCATTTAGATATGTTTAGAGTCAATCTAAATCAAGGAAATTAATATATCTTAAGATTATGTAACCGTCTTACCAATAGCTGTCATCTTTAAAGTTAATTCAAATCATAATTAGAATATTTTTAATAACTAAACAAGAGATTCTATTATTATTCAATACTTTATAGAACTGGGAGCATCTAAAACATGTAATTGGAATGAAGACTTCGGATATGAATAGAATTTCACAGATTTCCAACAATTGTCCTTGTTCTTTGTCTGATCGCTTTGTATACTCGACGTATGCATGTGATATATTTACGTTCATTTCTCTGAACTCATCCTATCACTATCCAAAAATATTTTATATAAATAACTTTTCATACATAGAATGTTTTAATACATATAATATTTTTTACTAAGTTGTGTCTTAAATTAATTAAATATTAATTGTAATTTAATAAATTATAATATTTTGTTTATATTTATTTAAGAATTATGGAAAAATCTGGTTTGAACCAGATTTCAGATTTCCCTAATTCTTAACAGATATTTTGAATATGTGTTAGCTAACTTAATGAGGTTATTAATCCTCGAATCCCAAATCATAGAGTTTTAAAACTTTAAATTTACAAAATAGTATTTCTATACAAAACACTGTTTAGTCTGAACGTAGTTAATAGTAGTCTGAACGTTTCCTTTATGAATCAACCAACAAATATTTATCTTAACTATTGTGTTATATATTCTGTAATAGAACTGTTAGTCAAACGTTTTTACTTGTGATGAAATTATCTTCTAATATTTTAGTTACTTATTTATTGTGATAAGATGTACTTTTTTCTTCGATTTACTTCAGTTTTCATTGGGTAGTATCCGAATCCGTATTAAATTCGGGATTGCAGTATGTTATATTACTAGCTGGTAATGTAACTTTTGACGGGTAGAAGTATTTTTAAAATTAATCTAGCAGTTTTAAGGTTATTCATAACAAACAAAATATAAACTTTCCTCAGTAAAATATTATTATGGAAAACATTTGCTTAATATCAGCTCTTTAACCATTCACAAACTTATATAATTTTAATACTATTTTACATTTTTACACTTTAATATAAACCTGAAAGTATATAAATAAGTATAAATAATCTTTAAGAACAGTAGTATTTCCAACTATTTCTTTCCTTTTCAGATCATTTCCCGCCGCTCTACTAATGCTTCTCTTTAGTTCTAATGTGTTTCTTTTTGTGAGATAGCGCTCCGGTGAAGAAATCCGCTAAAGAATTTATTTCTTTCTTAGTGATCTATTCATGGAATAAACGTTTATATTCTTGAAAGATATATTTTTATAAAAATTGTGATTACAATTCCGATATTTAAATAATATTATGACATTACGTAATATAAACATTTGAAATTTTACATTAAAATTAACGAATTTATTTATACTGTTCTTATCTTATTTAGAAAGTTAGCCTTTAAATTGTTATGACGGACTATATAATAGGCCCTTGGTAATTATATTTTCATTCTACCAAAAATATGCACAATATGTCTTAGATAATAAACTATGATATCGTTCTTAAAAATCTTGTGATAAATTATTTTTTGTCAAATTAGGCCAATTATATGATTCTGTTAATGTACTTTTTCTACATAATACTAAATATTATTCATCTTCTAATTACTAATTTGGGTTATCATTGCAAAAAATATATATGTATAAATATAAATATAAGTTTTGACCTTTTATAATTTTGTGCTGGGAGGTGGTAGACGAACTCGCTAGCTATATTGTAGTAAGAAAGTCAGAGCTTCAATTAATTAATTATTTCTTATTTTTTATTACCTTTCTAAAGTATGATGTGTCTATAATTTGTTTTAAGTATTAAGACTTATAAATAAAATATGTGCAATAATTTAAATTAATTATTTACCTTGATATTCGACCAAATATCCGTAATTAATTGAATAACAAAATAAAAAGTCAGTTTTTATTTTATTTAAATAAAATAAAAGCCAACTAATGTTAATAATAATTATACAAGAGTTTTAAGTACTAATCTATGACAAAATATAATAAGGTTAATAATAATAAAAAAATAATAAATAAATACGATTGTACAATTAAGTACCAAGCTATGATAACAATTTAGCAAATGGTCTAGATTCAGAATTTAATGTAATTTGTTCTATAAATACGAACCGAAATTAACTGGAGGTGTGTGGGAATTAGAACTTCACTATCTGAGCGGAAATTATGTAGTAGTTATATCTGCCTGTACCGTGTTCGTCTAGAACTATACATTTCAGACATTTCAGTTATGGCGTCTGATAATTTCTTATTTGTCTGAAGAGAAATGAAAGAATATTTTTCTTATACTGAATGTTGGTTTGAAAAATGATATCTTACAATATTTATAAAATATTTATCATATTTCATGAACAAAAGTTGAGTGTAAAATCATTGTTGACACCTTTAACATCTTATAGGTGCTTTTTCAGTATCCGTTACTTTGAAATTTTAAGAATTTATTAATATATATAATATAAAACATGGCCTTTGCCTTGCAACTTTGTTGAATATACTTTAATTTAAAGTTAATTCATGAATTTACTTTGCAATTTACCTTTTTCCTTTATGTCAAAGGTATAAGGAATTTTATTTAATTAATTTATACAATATCACTTTGTTCTTCGAAAATAGTTAACCTACGAATCTTGAGTACATTTCTCAATACTATAATTGGGTCATTGGTATATTTGCGTACTTAATACTATCATGAATACAAATCTGAAATGTCATTTGCAGACCGACAAGTTGCCTCGCTCGTAATTATGCTTCGAAATGTTTGCAAATGAAATGGACTTGATTTACCCTATACATCACAACAGGCAGAACAAAATTATTTCATTAACTAGCTGTGACCAAGACTTTGTTCGCAAGAAATAAGTTTTAAATTAAAAAGTTAGCCTTATACGGGGTACCCGTATAACATTAGTTATCTGCCAATGAATGTTTTGTTAAAATCAGTGAAGGCCTTTCAGAGATTAGCCGGAAAAGAGACAAAAAAAAATATTTTTTATTTTTTTTATAAGTACCGTATATTATTTCATATGCATTTAATGAAACTATGTTGTTTTGGAATAACAAATAGATACATCCATTTTATTTAAACATACTTTATTTTTACAGACAGAATTTTAACAACTTTATATGAAATCGTAATCTCCACTATAAGCAATTGTTTCATTATTCACTTTGGACCCTCCTCATCATTTTGTAATAAAACCTTTTCCAGCAACCGACTGTGGTAGCCTCAATATAATTGATACTAATAGCTGCATCGTTAGCCGGTAATATTTGTGGCGGTCATTTTGGATATCCAATTGTAATTACCGGTCCACTTTATTTAATGTATTTATATATATGTTATGAAATGTAAAAACTGATTCCATTGTCTTTTCATCATTATTATATATACATATATATTTTTATTATTACTATTAAAACATATTTAAAAGTACGAGTATGTCTTTCAACTAAAATTTAAACAAGCCTTAAGGTGATTCAATGATATCAAAGAACTAAAACATAAAATATTTCGTTCACAACCCGTAAAAAAATTAAATAACTTTATTTTAGTGGAAACAACTCAACAAGTAATTATGTTTAATGAATTAAAATTACTATATCGTGTCTTATTTTCACACGAAATGGAAGTAAAATCTTAGCAATGTCTTAGATGTCGTCTAATGGTAGTACATTAATGAGAGAACTCGGTGTTTCTCATTCGGGTATCGAGCAAGTTCAGATTGCACTGCGGTCGTTCCTTTTTACGAACTTTCAAGGTAAATTGGAAAACTTATGAACGGGTGTAATTTATACATTGCAATGAATTAAGAAGTCTGAAAGTCAAATTCTTTCTTGGAGTTCTCAAATAATTACATTTTACTTTGACATTAAATTGTCTATTTTATAATCACTCTATTGACAATGAAGGCATAGGTAAAACTAGTAAGTTCAGAAACGTCAGATATGTTCAATATGGAGTTATTTTGTAATCTAAGCATCCACTAAGCAGAGTTTTAGAGCCATTTAATTAAAGACGATTAAATGTGGGAAAATTGTGTGTGAAAGTTTATGGAATATTCATAATCAATATAATTTGAGCCTTCAATTAAAAAATAATTAATGCATACTTCAGGAGGTTTGATAATTTCGCTAAGCGAAAATTCCGGGACTTACATGAGCGAAGTTGTCTAGTATCAGGTAGTCTAATATATAAACAGAAGTTCCGCTGTCTCAGATGTTACATGAGAGAGTTATGAATAATTCAGCGTAAAAGATAAATGGTTTGATGAAGTTCACATACTTATATGTATACTTATTTGTATACTTTATTTGAGCATTAAATTTTATACTGATCCAAATGCTAAAATATTCATAAATGAAGATAAGTTGTTACCTTTGAATTGAGGAAGGCTAAAAAAATTTATAGTTTTGAGCTTGATTGTCAGATACAAACAAACGATTAGATATTTAATTCTGTTGTTACTGTAATTAGAAATATAATTAAAATTTTACTTTCCAAAATTTATTTCAGACTACAAAAGATATTTTTAATACACATCTAAACTGCATTTGCTTTTGTAATCAATATTTATTGTTTATTATTATTTATAAAAAAAATAATAAAATAAATAAAATAAATAATAATTTATTATCTTTTGTGCTTTCATCATTGGAGAATGAAAATGATTATACTTATTGGACTGCACCTCGTATACGTACCAGCTCGGCGTTACAGCATACAGCAGAGTCTATTCCCCTACATTGCCCCTTATTCTTTGAAAGTAAAAACTAATCTGTGACATTTTTCGTTTCTATAGTTTGCTCGTTTCTTATTAAAAATGAGTGATATTGTCTTGTCTATCAGCTAAGTACTTTACACTTGTTTGAAATAGTCTTTAAATAATAGCCATGTTATTCTTATTTATAATACTGATTGATAGAGAATTAAACATTTATCGACACGGGCAGAACTCTGAAGAACTCTGAAGAAGAACTCTTTTTATCCTGAGAAGTATAAAAAATATAAGTATAAAGTTCTCAAGAACCAACAGCCAATACGACTGCAATAGCTAAGTATGTTCGTATAAAATAAGAAGTTTACCACAGGACTGGGTTGCACCAGTCTTAATTACCCTTCATAGAAAGTAATTATTATCCTAGAAAAAATGATTTAAGAAAACATAAAAATTTCAACCGAGGAGACGGACACCAGCAGACGGATGCAAATCAATAGCAATAAACAACTATTAAACAAGCTAAAACAATACTCGCCGTGATCTAAAAGTCAGTGTGTAGACGTCGTTAGTATTGTGTCGTAATATTGTCACTTCCGATACAAAAAAAATAATTAAATATTATGAAAACCAAGGTTAGGGTAGTTCCTCAGTCTCACGAAGACGTTGCTAAGATGACATCAATCATGCCGTGAGAATTCGCATTGAAATTCAGCAGAAAAGTCAGGAAATAAAAAAGGCGAATAAAAGATTTTTTTTGGCAAAATGGACCCTATAGGTTTAAAATGTAAATTGGTCGCGATAGTTGAAAATATCATAAACTTTATTGTGAATAACTTTGTGGTATTGAGTTTAAAGTTTGAATTGAATTGAAAATATTATTATCAACTACAGTTTATAATTGTTTGCAAAAAGCATTGTAAGCGGAGTTCAGGAAATCAAAAATTTAAAAAACTCCCTCCGTTTATAATTTGTGTTATAATTTTAATATGAATAAAACTGTCTTAACTATTAATATTTTTTTTTTTTTTTTTTATACTGTCTAGGTTAGTACTTGACTACATTCCACCTGATGGAAAGTGGAAATGTAGTCATAGGTGGTAAGGCGTATTAACCTAGTAACCTATTCACTCTTCTCTTGAAGACACCCACATTGTATGTGGACGGAAATACCGACGCAGGCAAGCTATTCCAGTCCTTCGCTGTACGCATTAAAAAAGACGAAGCAAGCGCTTCGTTCGGACAGGAGCAAAGTCCACAACGTAAGGATGGATATCCGCCGTGCGTCGGAACGTCCTGTGATGGAAGGAGGACGGAGGAATTAAATCGTGTAATTCCTGCGCACACTCCCCAAAGTGTATCCTATAGAATACTGAGAGGCTAGCAATTCTACGCCTGTGTTCAAGGCTGTGGAGGTTGGTTTCAACCAATTCAGGGTCACCTATAAGCCTCTTTGCTCGCCTCTCAATTGAGTCCAGAACCGCAAGATGAGACTTAGCGGCACCAGCGAATATATGCCCACAGTACTCCACACACGACCGGATCTGTGCTTTGTATAATACAAGAAACTGTCCCGGTGTAAAGTACTGACGGACCTTCGCAAGAACGGCAAGCTTTCCCGCAGCTACTCTTGCTCTGGACTCAATGCACCGACCAAAGTTAAGGTTCGAGGAAATCTCTAAGCCTAACAACTGAAGCCGGTCACTGTATTCCAAAGATACACTCTGGAAAGTAGGAGCCAAGGTGAAAGGGCTCCTTTTGGCGATGAACAGACACGTCTGCGTTTTGGTGGCGTTGAATTTGACAAGATTGGCATTGCCCCATGCGGAAACTGCCTGAAGTTTGTCATTCAAACGTTGCACCATGGCTTCTCTTTCAGACTGTACTTGATCTCTACTAGCCCGACTACTCGGCAGGTATCTTTCTACAACTGTGCTGTCGTCTGCATACCCATAGATACCGGGCTTCAGCAGATCGTTAATGTGCAGCAGAAAGAGAGTTGCAGAAAGAACGGACCCCTGAGGCACTCCGGCATTTATTGTCAAAAGTTCCGAGGAACACCCGTCGACAACTACTCGGAGAGATCTTTGGTTCAGAAAGTCCGTTACCCAGCCGATCAGACCAGGAGATATGCCGTATGCTGAAAGCTTGCTTATAAGGCTCGCATGCCAGACCCTGTCAAATGCCTTCGAGACGTCAAGAGAGACGGCGACCGCTTCTCCGTTCTTCTCGAAGGCCTCGCCTAAAATGTGCGTAGCGTACACTAGAAGGTCCCCAGTGGACCTATTTCGGCGAAACCCGTACTGTCGGTCACTGAGGAGATCGTTACCTTCAAGGTACGCTAAAAGGGGCGAGTTCAATACACGCTCCATAATCTTGCAGAGTATGGAGGTGATTGAAATCGGTCTATAATTGACAGGATCGGCACGGCTGCCTTTTTTGGGCACTGGTTGCACGTTAGCAAGCTTCCAAGATTTCGGCACTATTCCAGACTTGAAAGAGAGGCGATACAGACGTGTCAATACAGGAGACAACTCAGCTGCGCATGTCTTGAGCAGAACGGCTGGTATACCATCAGGACCACTAGCTTTATTCACATCAAGGCGACACAATGCTCTCCATACCTCTTTGTTAGTGATGCGGATTTCAGGCATCGAAATACCGCAGTGAGGAAGATGTGCTGGAGAAGCATTGCCAGTGTCTAGATGTGAATTATCAGCGAACAGAGAAGCAAATACATTCGCTTTCTCTGTCGCTGTATGGGCCAGAGATCCATCCGGCTTCAGCAAAGCAGGTAGTGAGGGTTGGCAGAAGTTCGACTCGATCGCTTTGGCAAGAGACCAGAAAGCTCGACTGCCAGTAGGTCTGACAGAGAGCTTTTCGCCATTCTTAGCAATACGATCGCGACGAGCCTTCCGTAATGCCTTTTTATAGGACTTGGCAGCTTGGTTAAAGGCTCTCTTCTTTAAACTTACATCCGGAGCTTTGCGGCTTCGAGCATCAGCCCAAATGAGGTATGCCGAATGTTTTCGGTCTTCAGCATGACCACATTCGGCATTAAACCATGGGCGAGCTTTGCCACCGATGGGTACGTCAGCAAAAGGAATGAAGTACTCCATTGCCTCATGTACCACATCGGTTATAACATCCGCGCAACTCGACGGATCCAAAGAAGAGAAGCAGACCTGCCGCCAAGGATAAGATGCAAAGAAGTGCCGCATCTCATCCCAATCTGCTGACTTGTATTTCCATACTCGCCTAACACTATGCGGTTCAGAAGCTGGTGGGGAATATGTAAATACAGATTTCACCAAACAGTGATCGGAGGTTCCCAAGGGGGAGGTAACCTCTACACGATATCTATATTTTTAATTTTAATAACCGATAGCTCTCTTTTTTCAAAGTCAGTTAAATTATTATCATTTCACAATACTCCTAAATAAAGCTCCAATGTTTAATGTTCCGTAATCAAATATTTAAGGAATGACAGGTCATTTGACTGTCTGTTTTTTTTTAAGATTTCATATAGCTAATTGCTTTAAAACATTATTTTAACGGTTGAAACCTGAACACAGAGCTTAAATAAAATTTTGAAGTTGTTGATTTTAGATGGAAAATTGGAAATAAAACAATGTAAATGTATTGAAGGCATGTTTTATATCCATAGTTTAAATAAAGTGTTTTTTGATCCTTATAAGAATATAACGATCAAAAAATTTTATTTAAATAAACTTTATTATTTAAAACTTTATTTAAACTCAAAAAACATCAATTCAACATTTTTAATGTTCAGTGTTGATTCTCAACAGCGTTTGAATGAAGCCTCATTAAATACGAGAGCGACACAAATTGCAGTCGAGTGACCGTCCACGAAAATGTTTATTTCCTCTGTTTCTGTGGTTAGCTATGTGTCAATGACCCCGCTGTCCGTGTCTGAGCATCTCAAATATAGAGTTACAGAGCTCGGTTAAAAATATAAAGATACACATTTTATGAACTCCGAAAAATAGTTTAACATTTTTATTAAAGTGTTTTAGTAACATAATATCTGTATATATGTTATAATTAACTTATAAAACAATATATATGTCTGTGTATAAATAAGAGACTGACTAGAACTGGGAAATAAAATATAACTTACTAAATGTGTATTCGTATATCCGTCGTGTCTCGTTGAGTGCATCATTAGTTAATGAGTTTAATCTCATTTCTCACACTTTTCCTATTTTTTTCACTACGTACTTTTTATTTATAAACACAGTATTACTAGTTAAATATGTGATCAAAGTTATGTTTTGTATTTTTATTTATTGGTTATAAATAAAAAATCTATTGCATTACGTAATTTGCATATGCTATTTGAGATACCGCAAAATTATATTGAATTATTTTTTTTATAATATAATAACACAATTTTAAAATTGATAGTCTCTGTCGTAGCCAACGTATCTAATTTAGACCATTTCATCTCCGCCCTAAATGGAACCTTTTTAACATCTTATATGTTTAGAAGGGTCTGTAAGTTATCTATACAAGTGTATAAATGGACTTTCGGAAAGGGCTGTGAAAGCAAGTATCTTAAACGTTATAGCTACAGGAAAATAAAAATTAACACAAAAAAACTTTCTTGTTTTTCCGACCTCATTTGTAAAAAGAATCAAAATACTTTTTCTTCGATTTGCTTGAAAACTAAAATCTGGATACTTTATTTTTAGTAGTTTTGATCTTTTGATTTCATTTTTAAATATCGACAGTTAATATAACGACCTTTTTAAAATAATAAAAACTTGCTAACCGGAAGGTTCAGTTAAAAGTAAACTTAGAGTCATTAAAAAGTAAATTGCCTTTACTATAAGTATAATACTGGTGATAAATCATTTTTGAATATAATTCGTATCCAATAATGGCTTTTTTTGAGCAATAACTAATAAAAATAATTCCGTCCTCTTTTAGCCGCAGATGGAAACAGAAAACTGAAGAAGATTTGAATTTCTTTCTTCTTAAGAAACGATTCGAGCACAAAGAAAATAGATCATTATGTTGTATGTAATAATTGTAAAATTTTACTTCTACTTGTAAATATACAACGATGAATTATCAAATACAGACACTTGGGTATTTAATATAAATATATTATAAGTATTATTTTAATTCCTCAACTAATTAACAGGTATATTAATTCTAACATGAAATAATATTAGGAGAGGTCTCTGTCTGTAATTATATAACATCCAGAACACTAACAATGTTCATGATACACTTCTGTTTCTCTTACTCTCAAGTTAATTATACAATAATAAACCCATCCCAATCTACATTTAATATTATATTAACCGACTATTACGAGAATAATTCTACTTAAATTTAGAATTTAAAATCCTCATGTAATCTACTGGGATATTGAAAAGAAACTATTGTGGTATTTATTTCTTAACATATAACAATAATTGTTCTATCATTGTGCTTGAATTTCAATACATATAACATTATTTCCATTTAAGCCAGCGGTAATCCATTTAAAAATTACGAGTTTCATTATTTAATTAATAATCGTGTTTTTTGGCCATCTGATTCTTAGATTAGTATTTATTACCATATCCTCACATACGAGTATCATAATATATATATGTATATCTTATATTTAATGCTAACAAGATATACATATATAAGTTAATTAAATAATACATAAAAATATCTCAGATTTTACTTTAAGAGCAAATTATAATTTTTAGTTATTAGCCACATTATCTTGTTACATTGAACAAAAAAGTAAGTGGTTTACTAATTAATATGAAGTTCTCAGTTCAAAGAATTAGGAATTGGTATAATATTTATTTTCGAACTTCATTTAAATCGGAATGTTCAGAAAGTAATTGATTAAATATTTTCCTCCTTGATAATGTTTTCATATATATATATATATATGACTTTGGTCTATACTTATATTGATGTTATCATTATACTTATTATCTTACTACCAATTGCTCAAGAAATAAAATAGTTGAATACCCATATTTATATGATTTACTTGTTTTTTGGCAAACATTTGCTAGATATATATTATTATTAGTATGTTTACATGAATTTTATCATTCCCTTGCAGAATTGAATGACCGTCAAAAAAAAATATTTATTCTAAGCTTATACTTTTTTTATTAGTCTTATTTGAGATTTTATAATCATTAAAAATAATCTTTGACTATTTTTTATATTTAAATGAATAAAATCCTTTTATATTACAACTATATAACATATATACTAAGGGAATCTGTTATATAATTCATATGAACACACATATGTGTTCAAACATATTAGTAGTTAATTAGGATGAAAGCACAATAGAGAGAGCTTTTATAGTTATCTAGTGTGTGTAATATTGCATGGACTAGGAACTAATTACTCACTTATACTCATTTACTGGCTAATTAGTGCAGTATTAAAAGTTCTCCGCTATTTCGATTATTTAAAATTCATTTAAATTAAATAACTTACTTTAGATATCGTGGAAATAAAATGTACATTGAAGTAAACAAAAATCTTCAGTATTTGATTTTTTTTAATTTGCTCAATAAACGCTGGTTTTTATTAAAGAAAAATATTTTTTATTAAAAAGAATTTTCTTCTATATCGAAAAATATAATAGAAAAATAAACTATATATAAAATATATTGAAGAAAAATAAAGAAAAAAAAAATTTCACTTTTAGTAAAGATAACATATATTGCAAATATTTTAACATTTGTTGTCCGAGTCACCAAAAACTTAAATACTTTAATACCCAAACAAATCTTATATATTTTAAGCGAAACAATAAATATATGTGCTCGACCTTCTGAACTGAAATTTATTTTTTTATATATTTAAAGACTAAACTAAAATATTTATTTACATACATTTAAAAACCCACTCACAAAAGTGGTCATTACAACGCGATCTTTAGTTTCAGACCATAAAATTCATTTACCTCTTTAACGTTTCCCTTTTATTTCTAATGTGTTTTTAGGCACCGCTGTGTTTAAGTAAAGTTTCAATTATTTTTTTAAGTAACTATTTGTTATCTATATAAAATATATTTACGTTTCTCTTTTGGTTTTGAGATATAAAGTAACTAGCTTATTACCTCCCGTTTCACTGGACACACTATTAATTTGGATATGAAATTAGGTTGTTATGGTAACCTTTGTCATATTAACCGTTGCTAAGTTAACTGTTGCCATAGTAACTCTTACTTCCATGTATGTACATACTCATCATAAAATCTCTGTAGCTATAAGGCCGATTGACTTGTAATTCGTAAGAATATTCCTTTCGCAGAGTAGAAGTAAGCTAAGAACGAATTTTATAAACTTTCGCCCAAAACTGGGGTTGCGGAGGCGTTAAGTGTATAGCTCCTAGGTTTAACTTAAACTTAAAACTTTCCGAAATGCAAAAAGTTGAAATCCGTTGGGATGGGAATTCCGTAAAATCCGTTCCGTTCCGTTCCGTTCTTAGTGAACGTCTACGTTACAAAAGAAGTAAGTATGTAAAATTTTAAGTTAGTCGGACAGATAGTTTCGGAGATTTCGTGATGTGTTAGTATATATTAACACTCACTAACACATCACGAAACGATTATATATATATAATATATATTGGATTTTAATATATTAAATATAAATTTACAAACCTTATTTCTATTTTATTTAAGTTAAAATACTATTTTCATAATATTTAATAAACGTAAATTTGTTTAAATATTTTTTTTCTAAAATCGTCTAAACGATTGTGATTTTGTTTTATATCTATTTATAATAAAATTTTATTCAATAAATAAGCTTTACAGGACGAAAAATTAATAAAAAAATTCTTGGTGTCGGTTAATGAATACGGTCCGGGTTGAATCAAAATCTAAATAATATTACATGCCATGTGATGGTTTATAGGCCAATAGTAGTATAATTTATTTATTTATATTATTCGTTATTAGAAACAATAACAAGTAACAACTGAATAATATTTATAATGTTATTATTGATTATTATAAATGACAGATTTACATAGATCTTACACATCATATGATCTACACTAAGATCGGTTTTTTAAATTAATGTTTAATTTTTTTGTAGTTTACAATTTGTAACACTAAAAACATTAGTGAAGTGTTTGTTATATGAATATAAGTAGTGAATGTAGGTTAATATTACATCGTTGGATATGACAGGACAATACGTGTATCGGAAATACAATTATTGGAAACTAATTACACTTTATGCGGTTAGTGGTGATAGTGAGCGGTCGGTTGAGGTGAACTGTGAAGGGTTGGAAATAATTGAAGTGTACTATAATTATTTATTAATTTATTTTACGTTATTATTTAATAAGGTTTTAAAGTTCTTCCTCTTCTAATGGGATCAGTTATTCTTTATATTTTTTTTTGTGCAAAATTTATTTCAATTGACGCTTATTGAATTTAAATGTTTGTTTAGTTTTATAAAAAGTTAATTAAAAAAAATATTATTTAAATTTTTATTTAAATATTTTAAAACATGTGTTGCATGAACAAATAAACATGTCAACAATTTCTCTATCACATCAAAATTGAAATGTTCAGAGTTGAATTTCAACCGCTTTGAATGAAGCCTCATTAAATACGACGGTGACACAAATTGCAGTTTACTGTCGAATAACTGTCCGTTAAAATGTTTATTTCATCCATCGCTTAAATTGAAAATATTTAACATTTGTAAGGAAATTTCTACGAGAAAGCATATTAAGATCTTAGGTTTCAAAGCCTTTAGAAGATGAAGTTATATATTTTGTATACGTAGTTTTCCAGTAGAAGCAATAACAAGTTTTAGATTTAATAAAATTGTCTATTCCTAAAAGTATAATTTGTTTTGATTATATTTGTTAAAAAAAATTGAGTTCGTACTTTTATCAAATAATTTAAGTTTATAAGTCCATGGCACTATATGAATGTTTTTTTTTAATTAACGCATTCTTAAACTTGATCATCACCAAGTAATACATTTACATAAAAGTACTTTTTTAGTTTTTTGCATTAGACAATATAATGACTACCACTATTCGCTTTAAGAGTCGTGATCATTTTGTAATGTTGGAATTATTTTAAGGGCCAATTAGGTTTAAATCTAAATATATAAATGCTATATATAAATTGTATAATAAATATAGAATAAAAATCAATCACATACGATTTGAATGTACCTCTCCCCTTTGAGCTACCGTGTCGCGTCTAATTTCAACGATATATATCTATTTGTTTTATTTTATGGTACACTAGCAGTCGGGTCACTTGATAGATATCTGGATTAATGATGCAAACTTCACAAATTTGCAAACAAATGCATTATCTCCCGTTTGTAATAATTTGATTGAAAACACTAGGACATAAAAAGAGGAGAGAAGTGTTTGGGCATCCAATTCATTCACACTTCATATGAAATGTAGCTATAATAGCTACTTTACGGCGGTCTTTGGCGAGATTTTGACTACTCTGGTCATGACATATCTTATTGTGTACTTAAGTAGTAATATTCAACATTGTAATAATATGCATATGATATAATGGTTGTGGCATAGTTTTCTTTACTTAGATATTTAAGTTCCACCTTAGGAAATTAATATATATTAAGATAAATCTTAATTAGAATACTTGTAGTAACTAAAATATATTATTTTTATATTATTCTATACTTTGTAAAACTCGAAGCATCTAAAACATGTATTTGGAATAAAGACTTAAGATATTAATAGAGTCTCACACATTTCAAACAATTTATTTATTACTACAATATAATACATTACAATTACTAATCAAAACTATTTTATATAATTGTTACTCAAATAACTTCTAATACACAAAATGTTTTAATACATATAATAATATTTTATTATTTGTGTGTTAAAATAATTGTTGTTTTATAAAATTATAATATTTTATTTATATTTATCGAAGAACAGTGGACGATTCCGGTTTGAACCAGAGCTCAGACATCCTTCTTCTGGAACAGATAATTCAAATACGTGCAAACTAAATTAACTAGTCTATTAATCCTCAAATCCTAAATCATAGATTTTTTTTTTCTTACATCTAGTAACAAAATAATATATTTATACAAAACAACCTATATAAGTGAATGAATTCAGATATCTATGTTATATAAAAAGTTAATAATTAAAACCAATATGTAATCTGAACGTTTTCTTTCTGTCATTGTAATTTATGTCAACGCTTCGTAATTTATTCGTAATAGAGCTACTAGATAATAATTGTTACTTGCTATGAAATTAGTTTGGTTGTATTTTATATTTATATATTTATTGTGGGGGGCTTTTTTCCTATTTATTTTACACTAGAATATTGGAACAAAAAGTAGCTTTTGTTACTAGCTGATGATGTAGCTTTTGACGGGCGAAATAATGTATTAAATTGGTCCAGCAGCTTTGAGTTAATCCATAATAAAAAATCGTAACTACTTAAAATTACTATAATTAAAGTTACATTTATTTTTACCATACATAAACCTAAAATTTTACAATTATATTACCTTTCTACACTTTAATATAAATCTGAAAGTATATAAATAAGCTTCTAAAACCGTATAAGTTCCAACTATTTCTTTCCTTTTCAGATCATTTCCCGCCGCTCTACTAATGCTTCTCTAGTTGTAATGTGTTTCTTTTCGTAAGATAGCGCTCCGGTAAAGAAATCCGCTAAAGAATTTATTTCTTTCTTAGTGATCTATCTATTCATGAAATAAACGTTTCTATTCTTGAAAACACATTTTATCTATTATATATGTGATTACAATTCTGATATTGGAATAATATCATATTACTTTATTGTGAAAGTTTATATATTACAATAAATAAAATTTTACATTAAAGTTAAAAATATATATTTATACTATTCTTATAGAAAGTGTATCTTAAAAAAATCCGTGCCCGCAGGGGGACACGCGTGGGTAGACCTCGTGTGTAACTCGTTTAAAATATAACTCACTACCTAAGAATAATACATGATGCCATTGTTTACATCAAAAATTTTCAAGCAAAAAGCTGTTTTAATTTTTTTTCTCGGAAAAGGTATCTTTTTTGGAAATACTTTTGGTACTTAAATTTAGAGTAAAAAATAATCTTTCTATTAAAAATATTTGCCAGCAGGGAATGTTTACCAGAAAAAAGTTGCCGTGGTTTTACCTACCTAAAATTTAAAAGCTAAAAGTGGTTTTAATTTTTTTTCTCGGAAACGGTACATTTTACGGAAAAACTTTTGGTACCTAAATTTAGAGTAAAAAATAACCTTTCTATTAAAAATACTTGTGATGCAAGAATGTTTACCAGAAAAAAGTTATGATTTTTTTTCCAAAATTTTTTGATTTTTTTACCCCCACCCCTAAGTTATTGAAGTTAGGTTTTCGGTTTATCTACATTAGTTATAGGTATTTATCAAAGACATCATATATTATGAACGCGATTGATCTCCTTTGTATAGGGACAAAGTTATGGTCGAAAAACTGAAATCAGAAAAAGTGAGGCCATAGCGCCCCCTGTGACCGGATTTCTCTGGTTAACGAACTTGACCTTCATTTTTGGATGGTTGATTTTTGTGCAAAGTTTGAAAGCGATCCGAGCGAAACTGCGGCCGCTATCGTGCTGACAAAAGTCGAATCTGGACACACGCACGCATATATATATATATATATATATATATATATATATATATATATATAAACTTTTTGACCAATGGTCATTTCGGACTCAGGCGGTCATAAGAAGACCTCCTGTGAAGAAATTTTTCCAAAATTCGAAAGTAGGGGACAAATGAATGGGCAGACCGAATTCTTCGAGGTCTACCCAATTATTATTGCGCATTATATGATTTTATTAAAATTAACCAAGTGTAAACTAAGTTAATTAACTATTAAACTAATTACATGTTATCGTTAATATACTCTTTCTCCACAATACTAAATATTTCTCATTTCATTAACCACTCAAACATAATATTTGTTAGTACTTATATTTTCTAATATTACTGTCTATGAAACCTTTAATATAGGAACTATGTGAATTGAAATTGAAATAAATATAGCTTGTAAAGATCTTGAATGTAGTCAGGATGGGAAGCCGCTATTCCTGGAATATTGTCCTGTCACTCCGTCAATCCACCGCGTCCCTGTCAGTGTTTGTGAATCTAGCATTGCTGTCCGTGTTCATGATTTCTTTCATTATTTAAGTATATGTATATAAACTGTAAATAGACTCAATATGGCCAGCTAAAAGTAATAGAAATGGATCCAATAAAAAATACCATCTATATTCTAACTTTAGTAACCAGTCTCAATGCTTAACATATTTCCTTACCTAAAATCTAAAGAATTTCCATAATTATTATTCTCTATTCCATGATCATAAATATGAATATTCTATACTTCGATTAATGACTACATTATATAATAAAAGCACAAGCACAAGTGATAATGTGTGTTTAGAGTAATTAATGAGCGCTTTACACGCAGTGCTGAATGGATAAGACGATGCATTCAGACGGTTCAACTGCACCGTCCGCTGCAGCGTCTGCTCTGAGCTCACAGTCATTGAGAGCGGCTGAGAGTATCTTATATACTATGTTATAAATAGAAGTATTTATTTTTATTCCAATAACTTACTTTTATAATCTAAAATTGAGACAATTTAAGGTCGTTTCAAACTTATTTATTTACGTTGATTACTCAAGAAACTTGGTATCATCTTAATCTTAGAAATAAAAATAAAATAACAGTCGTTATTATCAGCTTTGGCAATAAAAGTTTTTTAAAGACGATTGTCTAATTAACTCTAAAAAAAAATATCTTCCCTATTAAGCTATATTAAGCACGATTTAAGGTAAATATAATAAGATTTTGTCAGTATTTTCGTATTTTAATCAATAATTGTTTTAACATTATTTTATTGATTGAATGAATTGATTTGACATTGATTTTAACGGGAAAACTTTAATTTTCTTTTATTGATTTAGGTTATAATTTAAGTAAAAATAAATATGTATGGTTTATAGTTTTAGTCTGAAAGAGATGGCAAACGAAGTCGCTAGTAATAGCTGGTATAGTATGAAAGTTAGCAATTTTATAACGCTCTTTACTTTACTTTCATAAATTTTTACTTACGGTACTTTTATAATTACTTTTGATAGACACGTTTCGTGTCAAATTTTCGTTAAATCAATTGGTCGTATTATTTTTTTGCGTGGCTCAGCGCTTATTCTTCATATATTTTTATTAATTTAATATGTCGATTTTTAAACATTTTTTACTTCATTATTTTTTACCATTTCTTGCTCGTCATCTCGTCCGGGTAGACCTCAGAAGAGTACTATATATTTTGTAGATTAATAGTATTAGTATTACTCACCGACAATATTTTTACTATCCTTCTACGGTGATTTTATATGACTGTAAGTAGTCTTAAGTGTAATAGAAATAGAAATATAATCTATATAATATATCTATATCTATAAAAAAATTTATTAACTACTGGGTAGTTAATAAATATAAATAAATGGGCAATTAATTCCATTACGAGAAAAAAAATAGATTTTTATTTAGGTTAAATGTCTATAATAGTTATACAAGGTTAAAATTACTATGCTATGACAAAATATAATACGAATTAAACCTGTATTATATTTTATCATAGAATCATTTCGTTACAATTATACAATTAAGTAACAAGCTATGATAACAATTTAGCAAATTAAGAGTGTCTAGGCGCAAGATTAATTGTAATTTATTCTATAAATGCGAGCCAAAATTAACTGGAGGTTTGTTGGAATTAGAACTTCACAATGTAAGTGAAATATATATAGTATATATGTCTGTACATGTGTACCTGTAGAATATTATACTGTTGTATATATATATATATATATATATATATATATATATATATATATATATATATATATATATATATATATATAGGTACTATACATTTTAGTTATAATGTTTATCAATCTTTTGAAAGAAATAGAAAATTAGGGCTTATATTTTAATTTTGTACAATACTTAATTCTGTTTTTAAAACAATGTCCTTAAATTAACAATATATTTAATTACCTACCAAACAATATTTTCAAAATATATATCGTCTTTCATGAAGAATAATTTTGATACCTTTAAATAGAATTTTGAGAATTTAATAATATACATAATAATAATATAAAATATTGACTCATTTACTAACAACATGCTCTAACACCTCTTGTTAGTACATAATTGTAAGAACTACCTTTGTCGCCCCTTTGTTAGACCATGACATAAAATAAATTTACCTTGCAGTTTATCTTTTGCCTTTGTATTGATGATATATAATTGATTAATTTTATTCAACTAAAACATACAATATTGCTTTGTTCTTAGAAAATAGTTAACTTACGAATCTTGTGTATATTTTTCAACACTATGATTGGGTCATTGGTGTATTTGCGTATTTAATACTATCATGAATACAAATCTGAAATGTCATTTGCAGATCGCCAAGTTGGCTCGCTCTTAATTATGCTTAGAAATGCTTGCAAAAGAAAATGAACTTGATTTACCCTATACATCACAACGGGCAGTAGAAAATCACTTTATTAACTAGTTTTGACCATGACTTTATTGGTTATTAATTGTTTCATTATTTATTCAGGACCCTCCTTATCATTTAGCCATAAAACCTTTTCCAGCAACCGACAGTGGAAGCCTCAATATAATTGATACTAATGGGAGCATCGTTAGCGGGTAATGTTTGTGGCGGCCATTTTGTATATCCCATTGTAATTACCGGTCTATATTATTTAATGCAATTTATGTCCATTATATGTATTTGAATGTATGTCTTTTAACCAAAATTTAACAAAAAGTTAAAGTGATATTGATATCGATTCAGTGGTATCGAAGAAAAGAAAAACATCAAATTGTATAACAACCCTTAAAAATATATAAATAACTTTATTACAGTGGAAACAACTCCACATGTAATTATTTTTATAGTAATTATGTTTAATAAATTAAAATTACTACTTCGTGTCTTAATTTCACACAAAATAGAAGTAAAATCTTAGTAATATCTTAGACCTCGTCTAATAGTACATTAATGAGAGAACTCGGTGTTTCTCATTCGGATATCGAGGAAGTTCATCTGCACTGCGGTCGTTTTTTTTTACAACTCTCAATTTAAATTGAAAAACTTGTGAAAAGATAAAATTTTTGCCTAGCATTATTGAATTAAAATTATTAAAGGCAAATCCTTTTTTGGATTTCTCAAATAATTACATATTATTTAAAAATTTTAATGTTTATTTTATAAGCACTATATTGACTATGAAAGCTAAGAAAGAACTAGTGCGTCTAGACATGTCTTACATTTTAAATTTAGGGTATATTACACAATTTAAAATTGAAAATGGTTTGATAGAAAAAGTTTATATGAAAGTTTATATTATATTCATAAAAATTATATTTTAGAGTCTTCAATAAAAAATAATGAATGCATAGTTTCCTAAATTGGTTTGGTGATTTTACCAAGAGAAAAATTCCAGAAATTTTACACAGTATTATTGTCATAGTGTTTTATATATGAAACTAATAAATAGCTCGGCGTTAAAGTATACAGAAGAGTCTAGTCTCCTACATTTTTCTGCATTCTTTCAAAGATGAGAACGAAGAAGAAGGGATATATGAAAGAAACATAAGATTTAAAGTTTTTTAGGTATGTTTTTTTCATACTATAATTAAATATTTAAGGCCATTTATATAAGCAACGATTTCATATAATATATTGAATTTAAAATTTATTTAAAATTTATTAACTACAAGAAACACGAGATTCAATTTTTAACGCTATATTTTAATATTTGTTATAATAAAGATAATTGATGGACTAAAGAATAATAAATAAAAAAATATACTTAGAAAAATATATAAACTAAACGTGTATTCGTTCATCCGTCGTGTTTCGTTGAATGCATCATTAGCTAATGGAAGAAACCACTTTCATATTTTTTTCACTCATGTACTTTTTATTTATAAATACAATATTTTAGTATTACTGGTTAATTCTGTGGTCAAAGTTATCTTTCGTACTTTTATTGACTGGTTATATATAAACCGCATTACAATTCAATGTGCTGTTAATTTCCGTTACAACACAATTTATACAGAATATAATAATACTATACTATACTATTTTAGGCACCGCAAGATGTTTTTAATTAATTTTTTTTTCAATATATTACCACAACTATGGTATTCGTAGTCTGTCGTGGCCAATGTATCTAATTTAGAACATTTCATCTCCGCCCTAAATGAAACCTTTTTAACATCTTACATGTTTTCTTTAGAAGGGTCTGTAAGTTGTCTATACACGTGTATAAAAGGACTTTTGGAAAGCCGTGAAAGCAAGTATCTTAAACGTTGAAGCTACAGGAAAATGGGCAAGTAAAAAAATAAGCAATTGACACAAAAAAGTTGTTTAGTGGCCTCGTTTGTTGTAAAGTTCCAAATATATTTTTTTATGTATACTTTTAAATGATACTCTGGATAGATTACATATTTTTACAACATTCTCATTTATTATTTTCATGTTTTAATTTAATTTAAAAAGTCAAAAAGTTATTTAATAAAAAAAGGAATATTTTCCTCCTTAATAATATTTTACTATCCAATAGCAAATTTTTTATCAAATTTCATAAATTATTAAATAACTGCAGAAAAAATATATGAATTTGGTTTTATTGATGTTATTGTATTATCCACCTATTAGTTTATTACCGTAGCATAAAATAATAATATAAATGGATACCAACATTTACTATGTATGTAGAGCATATTCTATTATTATTGCTCATTGTATTGTAAGGCACAATAACATTATATTTGGGGGTTCAGTGTTATTTCTGGATAATATTATCTCTAAATGTTGAAAATTTATAAAATATTTATTTAAACACATCTAAAAACCCACTTACAAAATTTTGAGCATTACAACCTCTACTATCACACCATTACTTTCATTCACCTATTCATACACGCCCACCGGGGGGTCCTCATGCTTTTTACGTGAAAATTATTTTTTTTATTTGTAGTTTTATTAATTTGTTTTAGCTTTATTCTATTTTATTTCATTATATATTTAACGGTCCATGTTGGATATTATCATTATTTATCGGTAAAAGATTTTATTATTATTATCACATACTAGCTGTCGTCAGTGATTTCGTCTGCTGCTTCACAAACTATTTTTCATCAATTAAAATTGTATTATTAACACCGCCATCTATTGGTAAGTTATAGAACTTATTAATTTAAATGTATAAGAAAACCTTAAATTCGCTATAAAAAAAAAGATTATAGTCTTATAAAAAATAAAAAAATCGCTATAAAAAAAAAGATTATAATCTAGTATAGCTAAAGTCAGACATACTTAACCTGTTCAACTTAACACATGACCTTAAAATGAGATCACAGATAGGTCATAGACGGGTCACGGTTCTGTAAATTAAGAACCAAGAGCTACATAAATGACGTTGTGAGCACGTCATAATTACATCATAAGTATTACTCTTACGTAGGTATATAAAATTGAGTCATATATAAGTACTTTTGACGTGGCAATACTCAGTGTCAGTCGGATGTCATTGTGACGTCAGTGCTTAAAGGCTGTAGTAATGTTTGAACTTTTCAGTAACCAAACAAAAACAAAATATATAATACAAAAATGTACAAATACAATAAAAAATAAAACGCTCTCATGGCTATACATGTAAGGTCGCTTATTCAGGGCCTTGACTATGGCAAAAGACGGACGGACGGATAAACAGTTGACCGGCAGAATAACTTATTACTTATTTATATTATTCATCAATTTGTGATGTCACAATTATCACATGACTGACTAATTTTGCCCGGTATTTTTGAACATGTAAGTAAAATATATTGTACTTAATAAATAGCTTGACATATACTAGAAATATATCCGTTATATTGAAATATCGAGTGATCTATAAATGTGTGTTCGAAATCGACAATGTCAATAGTTTAACCTTACATTTTTAACTAACTATTCCTCGCGACTTCATCTTGAAGGCTTTTTAACATTTCTATGAAGTGCATATTGTATTTCATCTAAAAATTTAAAATTACAAACTGTCTTTTGTATAAATTTTTTGCCGCCATTTTTACTTTTATCTTTCGTGATAAAATTTATTGTATAATTACAATAAATGAAATAAATAGTTGTAAATCTTTTTTACCATTCTTTCATCACTCATTCAATTCAATTTACTCTCAACTTAGTAGAGTTAAGTGGAAGGAAAAATATTTATAACTACATTTATTTATCTTCACGCCATATCCCTTACGGGGTAGCCAGAGACGACGGAGCGCCAAACGCTACGGTCCCTGCATAACTCTTTCGCCTCGGCCACAAACATCAGCCTGGGATCAGTCACAGGATGCTCTTGGAGTATTCTGTGATTTATCTAAGGCTTTCGATTGTGTTCAGCATGAAACATTGGTCAGGAAATTGTACCACTATGGCATTAAGAACATTGATCTCAAACTCTTGATTTCTTACTTGTCTAATAGAATTCAGAGGGTAGAGGTGAATGGAAAAAGATCGGCTGGGGCTCCGATTGATATGGGGGTCCCTCAAGGTTCAATTTTAGGTCCATTTCTCTTCCTGGTTTATATAAATGACCTGCCTACTTTTGTAGACAAAAATAATGAGATAGTATTGTTTGCTGATGACACTTCTTTAATATTTAAAGTAAAACGGCATCAGGTAATGTATGACGATGTAAACAAGGCTCTCTCTCGAATAGTGCATTGGTTTAGTGTTAACAACCTGTTGCTTAATAATAAGAAGACTAAACTTCTTAGATTTTCAACTTCTAATATTAAACAGGTGCAAACTAATGTACTTTTAAATGAGGAAGCGATGGAAGTGGTGGAATCCACAGTTTTTCTAGGAATCACTGTTGATGCTAAGCTACAATGGGGCCCTCATATAGCTGGATTGGCTAGTAAACTTAGCTCTGCCGCGTACGCTGTTAAAAAAATTAGATCCCTAACTGACGAGACTACTGCTAAGTTAGTGTATTATAGTTATTTTCATAGCATAATGTCTTATGGTATCCTACTGTGGGGTAGTGCTACTGATATAAATACCATTTTCGTTATACAAAAAAGAGCTGTCCGTGCAATTTACAATCTGGGCCCTAGAGATTCTTTAAGAAATAAGTTTAAGCAAATTAATGTACTTACGGTCGCCAGTCAGTATATTTTTGAAAATCTTAAATATGTACATAAAAATACTGACAATTTTATTAAGCATAGTGATATACACACTATGAATACCAGGAACAAACACAAGCTCGCGCTACCTGTTACTCGACTTAAAAAAGTGAGTAAATCTTTCATGGGGCAATGTATACAGTTTTACAACAAAGTCCCAGCAAACGTTCAAATATTACCATTTAACAAATTTAAGAGAATAGCTAAGGAACGTTTGTGTGCAAAAGGATATTACAATGTATCTGAATACTTAGAAGATAATGCACCGTGGGTATGACGCGATCGCTGCCAGGCTACTTCAAGATTATTTATTTAATATTGTGTAATGTATTTATGTTATTTTGAATTTAAGGAAAAAAAAAAAAAAAAACAAATGACAATCCCGCTGAGTTTCTGTCGCCAGCTCTTCTCAGGTCTGTGGAAATAATTTTCCGAGCTGGTGGTAGCTTTGACAATGAAAAAATGTTTTGTATGAAACTTATTTTCAATAAAGATTTTTGATTTGATTTGATTTGATTTGATTTGATTTACCTCCTTTAACGTTCTCCTTTTATTTCTAATGTGTTTTTAGGGCACTGCCATGTTTAAGAAATAAGTTTAAGTTGTGTATTTCTAAAGAAACTGTTTGTTATCAGGAATTTACATTTCTCCGTTGCTATTATTCAAGTTACTTTGAAGTACGAGAGTTATTATCAATTGGAAAATATTTGTTTAAATTTGTTGTGAATTTCAAAACAATAATAAAATATTTATTTTCCTAATATTGAATAAATGAAGAATTAATTAATTTAATATTTTTTGAAGTCTAAATGATTGTATTTGTATATATATTGGCTTATAAATAGTTTTCAAACCGTTTTTATAAATCTAAAGCTTTGTAAGATAACATTTTGCG
The DNA here is from genome assembly GCA_918358695.1 of Melinaea menophilus ssp. n. AW-2005. NCBI lineage: Eukaryota > Metazoa > Arthropoda > Insecta > Lepidoptera > Nymphalidae > Melinaea > Melinaea menophilus. Next base: position 15,319,419 of record OU911049.1, read on the forward strand.
AAAATGATTACAAAATTGTCATAAGATTACATATTCCTCCTAGACCAAGTGTAAAACATCTGCAATCCACCACATTTTCCTAATTTTATAAACGATAGCAAGCCTTTTTATCGATCAATCCATTTCCTTTTCTAAAGACATAAAATTGTAAAATTATTATAATAAATATGATAATTAATTAGTAGTTATAACGATTATAATAAAATTATCATCCCTGGATTATAATTGTGCAAATTGTTTAAGCTAAATTTATCGCACTATGTTCTACAGCTGTGAGTCTGCAGTTAACTGGAGGTGAGAGAAGTTACCGTTCTAATATCTAGGTCACAAAGCATGTACGATATACGAATGAGATAAGAATTAGACAAGTCGAACTGTATTATATTTTTATTTTAAAGTTAATTTGTTTTTAAATGTTAAAAACTACTTTAAGATTCAGCATTCGCTAGTTTGATTAAAAATATATCTATTTATATAATTTTTTATGCAAGAACGAAAAAATTAATATACTTAAGTCAAAAATATTAAATAACATTTAAGTTACTATAACAATTTGTTAGCTTAATATTTTTTATTAAGTTTATTTTGACATTTTAAATTAAATCGCATTTGTAATTATGAATTTTTATTTTCAAATGATAATACATGATATTATTATTTGACTTATCCAAAATCAAGTGCAACGTGAACAATATTATTCCAAAACTAATCTTCGAAGTCATTAAAGATGATTGACACTGTTATTAAACGCACACATGCAAACATTTCAGGTCACATACATAAAGTTAGAATGTATGTTATAATTTATATGCGGGCAGAATTTATTATATATATATATATATATTTAGGTCTACCTCAAAAAGTAGTTAATAATAATACAATGAAATTATTTTCAGCTTCAGACAATATAATGCTAAATTGTTAGTAATGACTGAGAGGAAAGTAGGTATCTACAACAATTATGTAAGTTTTGATGTAATATTACGAGTATTTACAGGCTCAGGTAACGTTAAACAGCTAGGATGTTGCTTGTATAAACATACTTGTAACATACACACTACTGTCGAGATAATTATAAAAAGTTAAGCATTGTTAGTTTAATTAAATCTTAAATATTTTTTTATATTTCTGTTTCGCCAATTAAAAGTTTCTTAAAAAAAATTAAATGAATCTCATGATTATATGTATTATTTTAGATTATACTATTATCTTATTTATAGTTACAATGTATTATATAAACCATGTATTATGTATATGACATACGAATATTATTTGGTAATAGAAATATTAAAATAATATTAATTGCCAACCCGATTTCAAGAATCGCGAAAACCTAATCAACCTAACATTAAACATCAGTAAATACGAAGAATGTTTAGTTTAAAAAAAAAGAACCGTTATTTGGTTTACAGTATGAACTATTCGCCATAGTTGGAAAACATAAAATGTTAATTTTCATTATTTTAACAGTGAATCAATAAGATCAATATTGTTATGATTAACTCTGTTGATTTAAGTTGAATCGAAAATATTTTTATTGGCTACAGTTTAGAGGTGCATCAAATAAATAACATTGTAATATTAATCCACGAAAATATTTCAAAATTCGCCATGATTATATTTTTATATATAATTTTATTCATATTAATGTATATAAACTATCTTAAATATTAATTTTCTTAAACGTAATCATCTTAACACAAAAATATGTGTCATTTCACAATACACTTAAAAAACCTTAAATAGAAAATAATTTAAAAATATATATTTTAGGGCATTTGGCCTTATTTCTGTCATATAAATAATAGATTTTTTTTTTTATTAATTTAAATAAACCCGAGATTAAATTTTCAAATTGTCGATTGCAAATGATTAATTAAAATTTACCTATGTTATGCCTATCCCTTTTTAAAAAACAAGAATTTTTATAAAAACAGGAACTCTAAAATTATCCATTCATTATTTTTATCATAAGTCTAGAAGCGCAACATTTTTAAATGTTCAGTGTTGATTCTCAAACGTTTGAATGAAGCCTCATTAAATACGAGAGCGACACAAATTGCAGTCGAGTGACCGTCCACGAAAATGTTTATTTCCTCTGTTTCTGTGGTTAGCTATGTGTCAATGACCCCGCTGTCCGTGTCTGAGCATCTCAAATATAGAGTTACAGAGCTCGGTTAAAAATATAAAGATACACAGTACAGTGAAAAATATTAATACATATTTTATAAGCACCGAAAAACGGTTAAACATTTTTTTATGTTTTAGTAATATTATGTTTGAATATTTTTTACACAAACAGTTTACTGAGACTTTTAAATGAATAATATATAACTATCAAAATGTATGAACTTAACCTATTCATATATCCGTCTTATTTCGTTGAATGCATCATTAGCTAATGGTAAAAACCACTTTCATATTTTTTTTCATTATGTACTTTTTATTCATAAATACAGTATTACTGGTTAATTCTTCGGTCAAAGTTACGTTTCAAATGTTTTCAAATGTTAATTGGTTATATATAAATCACATTACAAACCAATATGATGTTACTTGTAACACAACTTAAATATAATATAATTGTAACTTATTAAATAATAATTAAAAAAAATATACCATAACACATATATATACTCAGGTATCGCAAGATTATATTTATTTATTTTTATATCATTACTCTCCTCTCTCTAACTCACCCCCAAATAAAACCTTTTAAGATGTAACATGTTTTGTTTAGAAAGGGTCCGTAACTTGTCTGTACAAGTGTAATAGTACATTTATATATAAACGAGTTTCGGAAAGGTCTGTAAAAGTTGTCTTAAACGTTGTATCTAAAGAAAAATGGGCAATTAAAAATAAGAAATTAACACAAAAATTCTAGTTTCCAGACCTCATTCGTTCTGAGGGTCCAAATAGTTTTTCTTCTATTGGCTTTAAAACTAACATTATATAGTTTATTAAATGATATTACTATAGTCAATAATTTTAAATGTCTTTACTTAAAAGACTGATTAATATAATAAAAGCTTGCAAAACAGAAAGTTATGTTAAAAAACTAAACGTACTAGTTCTTTCATTAAAGACATTGTCTTGTATGAGTATAACACTCGTATACTTAATCAGACATAAAAAAAACAAATCGTATACAGTATTGTGTTTCTATGACCAATAACTTTAATAAAGAAAACTCGTCCTCTTTGCTACAGGCGGAAATAAAAACTGAAGAAAATTTGAATTGCTTTCTTCTTCTTAATAGACGATTCAAGCACAAAGGAAACAGATCATTACGATGTACATATTATATTGTATTGTATGTATTAAATTTTATTTAGTACTGCTAATTACATTTTTGTTTCAAGGTTTACGCTTATGATTAAGTAAAATAATAATAATAACAACAATAATAAAAAAAAACTTTACATGTTTAAAGAATTTTATCGGAAATATATATTACATATCTAATTTTAATATTTCCTTCCTGTTATAAAGAAACCCGTCTACAGTCCATAAACAATTTTTAGTGAATGAATTAAAAGAAATCAAATGAAACTTCCTATGACGGTTTATGCTTTAACCATCTGGATTAACTTGTGATAAAAATACAATTTTGAAAAGCAATGTGAAGGCAAATAAAACTGTAATAAATTAAATTTTATATTTCTTTGTAATTCGCGGTAAGGTATTAAAAATACGGTAGTTTTTTGTATTTGAGTTCCCAGCTACGAATTTAATGATATGTACATTTTATATCCAATAGTATTAGAACTCTGTATAACTATAGGCAGAGGAAGAGGTCTTAGATTGTATAATATCAAAAATATCAACAATGTTCATGATACACTTCTCTTTCTCCTGCTGTCTCTCAAGTTAAGTATAAAATAATAAACCTATTGTAAAAAATATACATGTATAGACAAAGAAACAGTATGATATTGTGTATTAAACTGAGATGTCATGTGTAAATAAAATGCAAATTCGAGTATTCATAAATAGTTAAAAGTGCATTCTGTAGTAATTATGACCTTGAAAAGTAATACGTGTATTCATTAAATAGAGACACATTTTTTTTAATAATGTGCCCTATGTATTTTATATTATATAATAAATATTTATTATTATTATATTTTAATTAATGTTTACTACTACTATTACTACTTTTTTTTTAAAGTTTTTTATTTGAAATAACTTAAAATATTGTGAATCTGTACTTGAATATTTCTATCTCAAAGTAAGTAAAACTCATTATATTATAACAATATTATAATATATATACTATGGGTTTTTGTTATATTGTTCTTGTGTGTTGGAACATGTCATTAATTAAGAAGAAACCATAGAGAGAGTTTTTGTAGTTATCTTGTGTGTAATATTGGACATGACGTGGACAATTATTTACTGCCTAATTACGAGTAGCATCGTTTTAGAAGTTCTCCATTAGTTCGGCTATATAAAATTGTTTAGAACTAAAAAGCCTACATTACATATCATAGAAATAAAATATAAAAAAATCTTTAATATTTTTTTTTTTTTAAATATTCTCATAAAAGTACACTGATTTTAGTATCAAGTATCGTGAGACTAAATTATTTATTTTTTATTATTTTTATCTATTTTATTTCTTTTTAACACACTAATATTTTTTATTTAAACCATACTAAAATCTAAATTAAGAAGTCTGAGTAATTTTTTAATAAAATGCTACATAAGTTATATCACCCACGTTTTCTGTATGTAAAGACATGTTCGCGTTGATTTTTTTTTCTTTTATGGTATATATTTATAATGATCCATAGTTTTACTTTCAGAAAATATAGCTGAAGAAGATGCTGATAATAGTATAATAAAAAATGTAGTTTCTTATTAAAATATAATATTAAATAAATCGCTAACAACAAGGAGTTTAAAATTTTAAAAAAATCAATCTTATATATATATTCTGTTATATTTAAAGAGTTTTTTTTTAATTTACACACATAATTTACAGACCATTCCTTTCATTTACATCCTTTAACGATTCCCTTTCATTTCTAATGTGTTTTTAAGGCACCGCTGTGTTTAACAAGTTTAAGTTGTGTATTTCTTAAGAAACTGTTTGTTATCTGCAATTTAAATTATTCTATTGATTTTATTTGAGAAACTTACGAGAGGTATTATAAATTGGAAAATATTATTTTAATATTGTGAAGGCTAAAACAATAACAAAATATTATTATTATAATATTGTATAAGGAGAAATAATTTATTCAATCTTAACTGAACTCGCCAGAACGATTGTGTTTTTGTTTGTGCTTATAAAAATAGTTTTTTAAACCATTTAACCAATAGAAAATAAAAACACAATTTGGAATTTGTATTGAAATTCGTTTCTACAAAAGCTTCTCCATTGTCACCTCTAATGAAACTCTTTTATATGTAACATGTTTTATTTAGAAAGGGAGTGTAAGTTATACGAAAGCTTAAACAAGTATAGTAATACATTTTTAGCGTACAGACATTTTGGAAAAGGCTATGAAAGCAAGTATCTTAAACGTTGTAACTCCACGAAAATTTACAACTTTTCTTTGTTTCAAGTCCTCGTTTTACGTAAGGATAAAAACTTTGTTCTTCTTTTTGGTTTAAAAGGAACTTAATATAGGTTATTTTTTAATTTATTAATAAAAAATCAACAATAACTTATAAGCAATACATCCTCAGAAGAAAAAAGGATACTGAAAAAGATTTGAATTGCGTTCTTTTCTTCTTATTATCTGTTCAAGCACAAAGGAAACAGATTTTTATATCGATAAACTATATTGTACTATTATTCTTTGTAAATATGAAATAAAGTATTAGAATATACAGACGTTTTTGTCTATATTAGAAATATATTATAAGTACTATTTTAATTCTTATCGAATATATAGCTATATTCATTTTAATATATTATATCAAGAAGAGGTGTCTCTCTAACACTATTATACATCAAGAAGATCAACAATGTCTGAGATACTTATGTTTCTCTTACTATCTCTCCAGTTAATTACAAAATAACATTACATTAACCGGAAAAGTAAGTGGTTTCAGTGTTAATAAAAAAAAAATCCGTTCCCGCAGGGGGACACGCGTGGGTAGACCTCGTGTGTAACTCGTTTAAAATATAACTCACTACCTAAGAATAATACATGATGCCGTTGTTTACATCAAAAATTTTCAAGCAAAAAGCGGTTTTTATTTTTTTTCTCGGAAAGGTATCTTTTTTGGAAATACTTTTGGTACTTAAATTTAGAGTAAAAAATAACCTTTCTATTAAAAATATTTGTGAGGAGGGAATGTATACCAGAAAAAAGTTGTCGTGGTTTTACCTACCTTAAATTTTCAAGCTAAAAGTGGTTTTTATTTTTTTTCTCGGAAACGGTACATTTTACGGAAAAACTTTTGGTACATAAATTTAGAGTAAAAAATAACTTCTCTATTAAAAATACTTGTGATGTATGAATGTTTACCAGAAAAAAGTTATGAATTTTTTTCCAAAAATTTTCCGTTTTTTTACCCCCATCCCTAAGTTATTGAAGTGAGGTTTTCGGTTTATTTACATTAGTTATAGGTATTCATCAAAGACATCATATAATATGAACGCGATTCATCTACTTCGTATAGGGAAAAAGTTATGGTCGAAAAACTGAAATCAGAAAAAGTGAGGCCCTAGCGCCCCCTGTGACCGGATTTCTCTGGTTAACGAACTTGACCTTCATTTTTGGATTATTGATTTTTGTGCAAAGTTTGAAAGCGATCCGAGCGAAACTGCGGCCGCTATCGTGCTGACAAAACTGAATCTGGACGCACGCACGCATATATATATATATATATATATATATCTATATATATATATATATATATATATATAAACTTTTTGACCAATGGTCATTTCGGACTTAGGGGGTCATAAGAAGACCTCCTGTGAAGAAATTTTTCCAAAATTCGAAAGTCGGGTACAAATGAATGGGCAGACCGAATTCTTCGAGGTCTACCCAATATCACTTGAAAACGTCAATAAATAAACTATTTGCTATTCTATTCTATTGGCAACACTTCATAAATACATTAAGTTAGCATTAATTTTTAGTTTATTACACAATTGCTAATATCTGAAAGTCAATAATAAAAAATAATCAAGTTTAAATAAAAGTTTTATTAGTTTTATTTTAAATATAATTTTTATTAATAAATAATTTAATATGTTCAATCCTCAAATTACACAAAACTCCACTATGACAGGATATTATTTTATTCATTTGCGTTATATTATCATTTATTAATTAGGATGAAAGCACAATAGAGAGAGAGAGCTTTTATAATTATCTAGTGTGTTATATTGCATGAACTAGGAACTAATTACTCACTTATACTCATTTACTGGCTAATTAGTGCAGTATTAAAAGTTCTCCACCAGTTAGCTTATTTAAAGTATTTTGAAATAAATGGCTTTAATTTTCGTAGAAATAAAATGTTCATTAAAATGTAAGAAAGATTTCAGTATTATGTTATGTTTAATAATATAAAACTAAATCAAAGTGCGTCTAGATTAAGAACTCTGAATAATTTTTGTATGTAATGCGACATTAATTATACCTTCTTCTTCCTGCCCTTATCCCATTTTGGGGTCGGCACAGTATGTTTTTTCCTTCCATACTCTCCTGTTACTCGTCATCTCTGTGCACACTCCCTTCTTCTCCATATCGTCTTTCACGCAATCCATCCATCTTTTCTTCGGCCGTCCTCTACCTGTCCATCCCTCCACTACCATACCTAGCACTCTTTTGGTCACGTGCCTTTCATCCCTCCTCATAACATGCCCATACCATGACAGACGGCTACCTCTAATTTTTTCTGTCACTGGCGCTACTCCTAAGCTTCCCCTAATATACTCATTTCTTATTCTATCCCTTCTTGTCACCCCACACATCCATCTTAACATTCGCATCTCCGTTACATGCAAACGCTTTTCATCCATCACCTTCATCGCCCAGCACTCAGATCCATACATAACAACAGGTCTAATGATGTTTTTATAAATTCTCCCCTTTAGTTTAAGGGGAATTCGGGCATCACATGTCGTCCCAGTGACTTGTCGCCATTTCATCCATCCCGTGTTGATTCTGTGCTTTACGTCACGGTCAATATTGCCATCGCTTTGAATCAGAGAACCAAGATAGCGAAACTCCGAGCAGACTGGTAACGGTACTCCGTCGAACAAAATAGGAACAAAACCGGAGACACCGCCGAAATCGCAGAACATGTGCTCTGTTTTTGTTCTGCTTACTTTCAGGCCGACACTCTCCAGCTTTTGTTGCCATTTTACCAGTCTACTCTGCATCTCAATTCCATCCTCGCCGACAAGAACAATATCATCAGCAAATAGCATGCACCAGGGTGCCTCTTCCTGTATGTCCAATGTCAGAGCATCCATTGTCAACAAGAAGAGGTAGGGACTCAGAGCCGACCCTTGATGCAAACCTACTGACACATTGAACTTGTCGGTGTTTCCAGCGGCCGACCGGACTTTTGTACTAGATCGACTGTACATTGCACGAACCAACTCCACATACTTCCCAGGTATACCCTTCTCTTTCAAAGCCCACCATATCAGATTACGGGGAACCCGGTCGTATGCCTTCTCGAGATCAACAAACACTATGTGCAGGTTCTTATGGGCTCGTCTGTATTTCTCACTCAACTGACGAAGAGCGAATACAGCATCCGTCGTACCCCGACCAGGCATAAAACCGAACTGGTTCTCCGAAATATCACTCTCGTCTCGCATTCTTTTCTCTATCACTTTCTCCCACACTTTCATAGTATGTGACATGAGCTTTATACCCCGATAACTGTTGCAGTCTTGTATGTCACCTTTATTTTTATAAATGGGCACTAGGTCACTATTGCACCATTCATCAGGGATCATTTCTTCATGCAACAACTTATTGAAAAATAAAGCCAGCCACTTATACCCATATTCATTTAAAACCTTCCATACTTCCACTGGTATCGCATCCGGTCCTACAGCTTTTCCATTTTTCATACCTTGCACAGCCCTTTTCACTTCATCATCGGTCACTTCTTTCACTAATCCTTTATTTACCGGCTGGTTTTTCAAAGCTCCACTCCAATCATTTTCTTCATTCATTAATGTTTCAAAATATACCTTCCATCTTTTTTTTATATCCTCATCTCTCATCAACACCCTTCCAGTATCATCTTTTATGCATTTTACATGTATGACATCTCTAGCATTCTTCTCCCTACGCTTTGTTATGCGGTAGAGTTCCTTTTGACCTGCAGGAAACTCTAGCGATCTGTATAACTCCTCTTGCACTTCAGCTCTAGCAATGGCTACAGCTACTTTCGCTCTCTTCTTACATCTTTTATATAACATTTTCATCTCCTCTTTCATACTTTCATTATCATCCGGTACTTCCTGCCATTGCTTAAACGTATCTTTCTTCTCTTTCAGAATCTTTTGCACATCTCCATTCCACCACCACGTTTCCTTATTTATCACACCTTTTCCTTTCGTTTCACCTAATACATCCTTTGCCACAGTTTTTATGCATCCCGCTATTTCGTTCCAACTATCGTTCAAGGATTTTCCTTCTATACTACTCATATTTATAATTTTATCTGTCACTCTTTTTTTAAATTTACTCGCACATTCTTCCTTCTCTAACAAATACCATTTTATTTTAGGTGGGGGTCGTTTCTTGTACATATTTGTACGCACTACATGTTTAATTTCCATGATGAGGAGCCTATGCTGTGAGACTACACTTTCGCCCGGCAGTACCTTGCAGTTTTTGACGCAATTGATTTTATTTCTTCTTATTAAGAAATAATCAATCTGCGTCTTATGGCGGCCACTTTTGTATGTAATTAGGTGTTCTTCCCTCTTTTTGAACCAAGTGTTGGATATAGCCAAATCGAAGGCTAGCGCGGCCTCCAGCAAGGCCTCACCCTCGTCATTACGGTGACCGAAACCCCAGCCACCATGTACTCTTTCATAACCATCATTCATACATCCCACATGCCCATTAAAATCACCCCCTACATATATCTGCTCATTGTCCGGAACATCCATCATCACAGAATCAAAATCGTCCCAAAACTTCTCTTTCATCCTATCATCACATCCGGTTTGAGGAGCATACACACTTAATACATTAATGATTAAACCTTCAAAAATAATTTTTACAGCAATGATTCTATCACTCACCCTGTTCACCCCCGTCACACACTCTTTTAATTTCTCATCAAGCGTAATTCCAACACCATTCCTTTTTCCATCATTCCCGCAATAATAAAACTTGTATCCCTCACCGATCTCTCTCGCTTTTGATCCCTTCCATTTCGTTTCCTGTAAACATGCTACATTTATTCGTCTTCTTTTCAACACATCCGCAATTTCTCTTCCTCTTCCAGTCATCGTACCAACATTCCAACTTCCAAATCTCAGTTTTACATCCCTTTGTTCCCGGGCTAGCTTCTCGCGTGGCACCGGTATTACCATACTGCTTTAAAGATTTGGCTTAGTTTTACGGCCGGCCGCCTGCCTGACGCCAACCCTCCTTGGCGACATTAATTATACCACCTCCAGTTTTTGGATGTAAAGATAAGTTAAAGATATTTTATTATTTTTTATTTAAGTGAAACAAAATTGAAGTTAAAAATTAAAAAAAAACACTAAAATATCTGAATATATTTTAATTTTATAATAATTAAAAAAAACCAATACATCTAAATTTATATAAAATACCTCTTTATACACTTCTATATTTAAGTGTTTGAATTTGAATTATCTTATATTGGAAGAGTATTTCTTAATATTTATTTACACACATTTAAAAACCCTCTTTCAAAACTCTAGCTATTATAATACAATCTCTTTAATTTCCCACCATTCCTTCCATTTACCTCCTTTAACGCTACTCTTTTATTTCTAATATGTTTTTAAGGCACCGCTGTGTTGAAGATACAAATTTAAGTTGTGTTTTTCCTAAGTAACTGTTTGTTATCTACAATTTACATTTCTCCTTTGAGTTTATTCGAAAAATCTTGATGTACGTGAGAGAGTTTTTCTTTTTTATTTGAGATCAAGTTCAAAACAATAATAAAATGTTATTGTAATAATATTGAATAAAATTCATTTATTAAGTCTTCTCTGAAGTCTAAATCGTTGTAATTTGCATTAATGCTTATTAGAATGTTTCAAAATATCTTTATAAATATATAAGATTTAAAAAATATGAAAAGAGACGATATTTAGAGTTGATTACATAAGCTTTAACGATGAAGATGAAAATAAAAGTATCTATTATTAAATAATAATAGCTACTGCTACTAAGAAGCTAACTTATTATATAAGTAAATTTATTTACTATGAAAAATATATAAAACGTTCGGAAAGAATACTTATATTATTGTTTACTTATCAAGAAATTGTATTAAATAATTTAGGTAAATTTTTGAAGTCGTGGTCATTTGCATAAACTAGCAAGATATTTTCACCGTGCTTTCTCCTCTCTTCCAAAATTTTCACTGACAACTACAATATTTGATTGTCAACAGAGTACATATTCCTCTGATACCAAGAACAAAATTTATAAACCAATATATTTAATTTATAGTTCTTATAACGATTATAACATAATTACCACCCTTCAATTACAATTTAGCAATTTTGGCTGAAATTTTATCGCAATCTGCTTTACAACTGTGAGGTTGGAATTACGTGGAGGTGATAGAAGGTACCACTCTGAAATCTGGATCATTTAGCGTGTACCTAAAGGATAACAAATGATAAAAATTGGACAAGTAAAACTGTATTGTATTTTTATTTTAAAGTTAAATGGGTTTTAAATATTCAAAACTACTTTAAGATTCATCATTCGCTAGTTTGATTGAAAAATATTTATATTATATTATATTTATTATATAATATCTATTATATATTTTTTTATGCAAGGACGAAAAAAGCTATATATTTAAAATAAAATAGAATAACTCGCTTTCTATGATTTCTGAATGTTCTTTAAAAGTTATTTTTTGATATTTTTAATTAAATTGTATTTATATTGATAAATTATTATTTTCCCATGAGAAGATATGATATCTATTGTAGGACTTATCCAAAACATTTATTCGTACGTTCACATATATAAAATATGTATGTAATGCCTTATATACATGTAAAATTTATTATAAACATTATTATTTAGCTTCAAACCTAAAAATACCAAATAATTAAACAATCAAATCATTTCCAGCAACAGACAATATAATGCTCAATTGTCACTAATGGCTGCGTCGTTAGTGGCGAATATTGCGATCGCGGCCATTTTGGATATCAAATTTCAATTAACAGTGTGTTTATTGTTGTTCAATTTGTTTATGTAACATACAAAGTTAGAATTACGTAGTGATAACTATACATTCTAATTACGATGTTATTATTCATTTTAATTTAAGATAGCGATCGAAGGATATACGTGTTTGAAGAACTACAAATAAAAAGAAACAAATTAATAATAGTCATATATTTTCTAGAATCTAGACGAATTTACAAAATATTTAGAATAAATATGGCATATAAATATATGTTTACACATTTTTTTAAATATTATATAATAAAGGATTAAAATTTTAAAGTATTTTAAAGTTTTATAATTACAGAAAAATGTAGTTTGATGGAAAATAGTAATTTTCTTTAATTAGGCTTTCCTTGACTTTTTGTTTCCAACCTACTAATTAAAGTTACTTATTTTATATCATGTGTTTTTTTAAAGTGCTGTAGTTTGTAGGTGTATCTGTGGGTCGTTTTATATTCGGTCGAATCACTGAATCGCTGAATCGTGTATCCGTTAAATGTTTTGTTTAATGCATCATTAGCTAATGGGAAGAAACCACTTCATATTTTTTAACTATGTCTTTTTAATTATAAATAACATTAAAATTATATGTTCTTTGTTGTTTTATTTCTTCTATATTATATAAATGTATTTGTACAAATCGCGATCAGTTACAGATTTATTTATACATTATTTATTATAAGATCAAAAACAAATATGCCATTTAATTAAATGTTTATATTATTTATCATATGTTGGTTATGTATATCTTATTTCACATATTGTAAAATGGCATCGATTACATAATTATAACACCCGTAAATATCGTCTTAGGCACCGCACGATACTATTTTTTAACACAATATATAATTACAATTCCTAGTCTGTATAGAAGCCATCTTCTTTAATTTAGGCCATTTCATCTCCGCTTCTAATGAAACCCTTTTACCCTACATGTTTGTTTGGAAAGGGTAAGTCTTTGTAAATTGTCTGTACAAGTGTAATAATACATATATTTTCCGGGGTTTTCGTAGTCTTGTATCTATAACGTTTGAGCTCTGTAGATACAATTTTTAGATACGTACCTTATTTTTATGCCTTATATTTTTATATTAAAAAAAAAACACAAAAAAATCGATTGCATTGCCTAACCGTATTTTTTTTTGTAAACAAAACATAATCTTTGCCACAGACGTAAATAAAAAAAATAAAGATTTTATTGTTTCTTTTGCTTGATTCGTTTATTAAGGAGAATACATCTCCTTAATAAACGAATCAAGCAAATATTATACCTATTTTTGTATAACATATTGTCATAAAATATTTTAATCACTATCAAATTATATAACTGATTACTTTGTTTGAATTTTTTTAACTACTTACTATTATTGAGAGCACTACATACTAACATTGATTGATATTGATTGTAAGTTTAATAGTCTTTTATAATTGACTGAGGAAAATATCAATTGATTTGGTTTATCAATGTTATTAATATCTGAAAGTATATAAAATAATGTGTATACAAGTTTTATTTGCACTTTATTTATAATAAATTTAAATTCAGTATCATTGTAACTTGATAACTTGATTATGAATTAATATTATATTATTCACGTTCGTAGTTAATTAGGCAGCTTCTATAGTTATTTAGTGTATGTAATATGGCATGGACTAGGAAATAATTTTCCAGTTATACTCATTTACGGGCTAATTAGCGAGGTATGAAAAGTTCGCAGCTAGCTCGCTAATTTAAAATAGATTAGAATTAAATAACTGGCTTTAGATCTGATGGAAATAATATCTACTCGTACATTGATCTATAATAAAATGTTATCAGTATTTAAAAACTACCCTGTTTTTAACTTTAGTTTTTACACGACTTAATTAGTTCATAGTTGTACTAATGTAATATGAACTAAAATAAAACTAAAATCTTAATTGTGTCTAAATTCAGAAGTCCATATATTTTTTTATTGAAACGCTTTAATAATTATACTAGTTATGGTTATATTGATATTTTTTATGAAATATTTAAAATTTATGTGTTTTATAGTTTCACGTTCAAGCAATACATAAATATATTTGCTCAGTTTTTAATCTGAATTTCTTTTATATTTAATGAATATTTATTAAATATGTACTTTTAAATCTATTCTACTACTTACAAAACTATTTTCGTTAACATGCGATCTCTTATTTCGGAACATTAACTTCCATTTACCTCATTTATTGCTCCTCTTTTATTTCTAATGTGTTTTTAGGGCACCGCTGTGTTTCAGAAACACGTTTAAGTTGTGTATTTCTAAAGAAATTGTCTGTTATCTGCAATTTACATTTCTTTATGGTTCTATTCAAGAAACATTTATATATGAGATAATTTAAATTGCAAAATATTGTTTTTATTATATTATTATTATTAAAATTATAATTATAATAAAATAGTATTGTCATAATATTAAATAAATGAAAAATTATTTTATTTAATATTTTCTAAAAGTCGTCGAAGCGATTGTGTTTTTTCTTTAATACTTTTCTGAAATAGTTTTATTATCACTTTTTTATGATAATGCTTTATTCAAACCAATTTCATCAAACGAAGGTTAAATAAGATAATATTTGAATAAATGAAACTGAAACAACATTGAAGAAATACACAAGTGAATTTCTTTAAATATTTAACATTATTTGAAAAATATATAAAGCATTTATTAATATGTAGTTATAGTGTTTGAAATTTTATTCCGTAATTAAGGTACTTATTTTAATCGTAGTCTTTTGTAACGTCTTCAACATACTAGCACTTCCCTTCTTACAATGTTCTCCCCAACCAGAAAACGGGATTTTCAATAGATTATATATTATTACTCCAATAGTGCTTCCACAATATTATCTTCTAATATTCGTAGTCCTTTATTACAATGTAAATTGTTTAGGCTGAAAATTTCTCGCAACGTGTTCCAGAACTGTGAGGTTGGGAATAACCGGAGGTGAAAGGAGTTACCGCTCCCACATCTAGGTCACATTTAACACGATGTGGTGACATTGGACGAGTAGTATTGTATGTATATTTTAAAGTTAGTTTTCAATGTTTAAAATTATTTTAAATTTCCAGCACTTATTATTTTTTTATAAATATTTCTATAAATATTTTTTAAGACAGCTACGAGTAAATAGTAGATATATAAAAATGTTCTTTTCCTTTTCAAACACTAATCTTGAAAGTCTTTCACAGACATTGCAGTCGCTTCATCTGTATTAGCTAGAACAAATACATACATAAATATTGAACTTACGCACACATGGTAATTTACGCCCACATACGTAAAGTCAATGTGTGTAAATGCTTCACAACCATATAATCTATAATAGACATGATTATAGGTTAAATTTAAAAATACTTTAAAATATTCCAATGACATCATTTCCAACGGACAATAGAAACCTCAATTATTACAAATGGCTGCGTCGTTAGTGGTGAATATTGCGATCGCAGCCATTTTGGATTTCAAAGTCCAATTATCAGTATGTTTATTGTTGTTCAATTTGTTTATGTAACATACCTAATTATACACGGATGTCTAGACAAGTTTGTTATTACCTTAATAGTTTTATAATGGAAGTGTTATTCAAATTGTATTATGATAATAGACATGTTAATTAAAACTTAGTTATATCGATTCGCTTTGAATCTAATTTATATATGTAAATGGTTCATATGTCTGTGTTTTACAAATTCTGGATGGATTTACATAATATAATTGTATTTGGTATGTCAGTATGGTATTATTATTGTACAAAAAAATCCTATGTCACGATGTTCGTTTGCGACAATATCTGAAACTACTGAACGGATTTCAATGAAATTTTGTATATATATATATATATATATATATATATTATTTAGCGAAACTTTTGAATAGAATAATTTTTATCTCGATTATAATATATATATATATATATTTATTATGCGAATTATAATGTCTTAACGTTTCCAATAGATGGCGGTATTCATAATAGAATTCTAATTGATGTCAAATAGTTTATAAAGTAGCAGACGAAGTCGTTGGGAATAGCCAGTAAAAATAAAAAATATTAGTTTAACCTTAATATATATTTTTTTCTATTTTCAACCTGCTAATTAAACTTGTCCACTCTATATTTTATGTTTTCTTTAGAAAGAACTGTAATTTGTAAGTTGGCTATAAAAGTAAAATTATCTTTACCTGCTTTTGTAATAATTTACAGGAATATATGTATTTTTTAAAAATACATTTCTTATTTAAGGAAACGAAATGTAACTTTTTTTGTTGCATGAAATTTAATGCCTGTTGTTTATTAATTTGAGGTCACTGACTCCAACACTACCCTCAATATTTCTTTAATTGCTCTAGTTTTTGAGATTTAGCTAATAAACACATTTTTATACTAGTCATAATTAAGGTTTAAATCAACCGAGGTGACCGAATCAATAAGAAAAGATAATGGTGCAAATTGTGACGGAAATCTTTCAATCAACGAGATTAATAAAAGAAACCTATCCATATAGTTTTATCCTAACTTATTATCTGTTACTCGACTAGTCCTGTGCTCCGGCGATGCTTCTTAATCTACACATAATGATCACAAGTTAGAAGAAAAAATCTTCTTCAAGTAATGAAAGTGGGACAAATGATTTTCACCCAAGTTTTTTCATCTGAGCCCTTTAATCAGAAAGACCTCAGTACATTAGTCAGAGACCTTTTAACCCCATTCACAAAAAAAACTATTGTTGAAGTCAAGTCAAGTCAGAAAAGTTAGTAGTATTTTTACAGTATTTTTTATTATTATTTTTTTTTAATACACATTTTAATATTTTAATTAATGTCCAAAACTAAATTTGATACAAACAATAACCAACAACAAACAAAAATGCCATTCCTTTGTGTTATAATTAATATTTTTTTAAATAAAAAGATGGTAATTATAGAATATCTATTTAAAATGAGCTTCCAATTTTCATATGTATCTATGTGCGGTTATTTAAGATAACCTAAATGGTAAGACCCAACGAGTTCAAGATACGCTTCCGTTTTCCTCCGGCTTGGGTTAATTATTAACAAACAATCCTAACCTAATTTAAATTATTATCAAACATCTTCATAGTGAGGTTAACTCCACCGTTGTCCCTTAGTGTATTAATCTATCTTTATAGCAATATACCCAGGTAAAGTGTATCTCATTAAGACCAGGTGTTGATTAAATTGGATATAATGGTTCTCTTTTGAACCTATCGAGTTTTCGAAATGAATTCTTCTATAAAAAACCTTTAAATATATAAATAGTCGGTTGTATTTATGTATGTATCAGAATACTTTCATTAAGGAATATATCATAGGTTTAAACGGTTAATAATTGAAATCTTTTTAGATTTTTTAAATCCTTACAGAAGTATTAAGTTCTACAGAATACGTAATACTATACAAAATAACTTATATATAATATTCTATGTTAGTGTATTATTCAGATTGAAATCAGACGTTGGAAACGGAAATTTTAATTCGAAATAATTAACCGCAATCCGTTAAATAATAATTAACTTCCAAAGTAAGTGGTTAGCTAATTAATAAGGAATTCTCATCTAAAATATGATGAGATGATTAAATATATAATTAATTGGGTCAGTTATTAAAATTGAGTAAGTTATATTTTTTTTTACCAAAATCTATGATTTCTTCGATATGAGATTCCTAGGTATATATATATAACTTAAAATTTTACATACTCACTGCTTTTGTGACGTAGACGTCCACTCAGAACGGATTTTACGGAATTCCTATCCCAACGGATTTCAACTTTTTGTATTTCGCCAAGTTTTTAATATGTAAGAGCTATACACTAAACGCGGGGGTAAGAGTTACTATAGCAACGGTTACGATGACAACGGATAATATGACAAAGGTTACCATAGCAACCTAAGTTCACATCTATATATATCATGTAGTTGTAAGTGATCGCCCACTATCACTTACAATACCAAAGATTTTACAAAAGGTTTGAGGGAGTAACACCACCATATATATTTACTACATTATACAATTAAACCAAAATCATAAATTAAATTATTATTTCTCCATTTGTCTATTTCCTTCACCATCGTTGTTTTGCACTGGACTTCGCACTAACGAAATTGAATGCCGAATACTGGTTGGAAATTCGACAATTTAGGTTTTCAGCCGCTTTCCAATCAATCTTTATTTAAGGATATTGACAGAAATGGAATGTATAAACCGAACAGATAATTGTTGTTGAGAGAGTTTTATGATTACAGAAATCTGAATTTTTAACAGAAGAAGCTTTTTAGACTATAATTAATAAATTGACTAAAGTTGTTAGTTAATTTCCTTAATACTATAAAAAAAAGTGAATCCATGTTAACTACATGATGTACTAACGCCATCTAGGTATTTAAAATGCAACTAGGTTCATGTTTGTGGTTTACGTTGTGTTGAATTACGAGAATATGTGGTTTCTCTGGATATGTTTTCAATTACTGACCGATAAACATATATTGAGAGATAGGCTTCGAAATCAGAACTTTTAAAAATAGGATATTATAAAATATATACCTACTGAAATCAGAACTTTTATTCTTTTATTTAACTCCATGGACTGGTGAAGTATTAGAAAATTAATTTATTTATTTATGGAACTGCTTTATTAATTGCATCTCTGATGGTTTTTAATTTGAGTATCACATCGTATATAATATTTTCCACATAGTCGCAATAAAGAACAGATGTGTTGACATATTTTTAAAACATTAAATATTTCGTACATTTATAACACTGATGCTTCTACAATAACAATTATTCTCAAAAGCTTTCATTAATCTCCAATATATTATTATACATATAGCAAGGTCTGCTAAATAAACAAAAAGAAAATCAAAGACTAAAATAGGATTACCTTCTATCTTCCAGAGGGTATCGTAAGAGTTAAGGATAAAACTACAAGTGAATATTACCATATAAACTTATCAAGAGATGATGGGAATCCCATGAACATTTCTGATCAGACTTTACATTTGGCAGACGGTAACAATAATTATCCCTTTTGATATAACTCACACCAACTATGCAATGATAACATTTCCTTCGTGCCATTTGTTATCGTCTCTTCTGAGACCTTTTTATCAGAACTCAATTAACCCAAGCATAAGCACTCAAACAGCTAAGATGACTGACAAGTAATTCGTTAAAAATCGTAATACTATTAGAAGTAAAAAATTATGATATTAAAAAATTATAATATTTCAGATAAATTAAGAATTTAGATTTTTTATCACAGAAGGGATGGTCAGGTAATATGGACTTTATTATAATATAGTTTTTTGAAAGACTTAAATTATAAAGCAGTTATACTTTTCATGTATTTAAGGAGTTAAACTGGAGCAACAATGATTTCTAATTACACTAATTTAAAAGTTTCTACAAGAAACGAAATACGAAATAGTTGAAAAATAAATATAAATAATATTTATATAACTCTCAAGTAAGAAAAAGTTATAAAAAATAAGTTTAAATAAATGTATTTCATACCTTTATATGAAAGATTGTATTTTATCTTAGTTTATATCTTAAGCAAACGTCGCATAATCATTTATCTCACACGTGACTAAAACCAACATTTCATTTTGTTCAGTTTCTTTATTCCTTATCTTTTGTCACTCACAATACCTGTTTTAATCAATTTATTTGTCTCGAAAACAAAGTAAGTAAAGTAAATAATTGAATAAACTCTCCTTTGTTGTAAATATAATTTCATATTTAAATAGGAATCGAAAATCAGTCAAGGCTTCTTACATCATTTGGTATCGTTTTTCTTTGTGTTTTTTAAAAAAAGAATTTCTTAGCACTGGTATATTCAAATGAATATTTCATAAGAGTTTAATCAGAAAAAATGCAATTCAAAGCTAAGTTACAAGAATGAGGTTTCTTTGCTTAACCGTAAAGACTAATAGGTTAGAGGACTTTCCGTGCTGTATGCAAGAAAGCGATTAAGTGAAATGTTTACACATGATTTCACACCAATATTATTAGGAGGTAGGTAGGATTTTTTCATGGTATTCAAGGTTTTATATAAGATTTAATAGATGTATTAAAATCAAACGATGTGTCTTCGTAAAACTAAACGGAGTATCATTATAGTGCGATCCAACTTTTGTATTATTAATAATGGCGGCCATATTAAAAAGTTAAAAATTTATCAACATTTTACGACATTGTTATAAACATAATTATGAAAGTTATATTAAAAATTTAAAGAAGTGATCAGAGAATATGTTTCAGTACAAAACTATCTAATACTTCTATCTTTTTTTTGAATGTGCGCTGTTGCCCCTCTTCATATTTATATATCCAAATTGAACCCCATAATGTTGTATTTTCTTTTACTTTCTCTATTTGAGTATAGGAAATGGATTTATACGATTAGTTATGGTTTATTGTTATATATCATTTGCCCTTTAACTTATTGTAAACCATACGAATTGACCCTGTATATTTAATAAACTCCTAAAGTATATTTTATGAAAGTAGTACTCCAGGATTATATATTATAATAAAACACTAATCTTGGAAGATATTTATTAATAGTTATTTGGCAAAATTGTTACAAACAAAAGAATTTTTTTCAATAACATACTGCGTTTTTCATTTACCGCAC
Source organism: Melinaea menophilus ssp. n. AW-2005 (assembly GCA_918358695.1). Lineage (NCBI taxonomy): Eukaryota > Metazoa > Arthropoda > Insecta > Lepidoptera > Nymphalidae > Melinaea > Melinaea menophilus. Next base: position 15,340,505 of record OU911049.1, read on the forward strand.
ACAAAAACATAATGTTGGAATATTGTAACATATCTTCACATACCTTTCTTCACATATCTTTATATATAAACCTTAATATAAACCATTCATCTCACACAATTATTTCGTTCTTCGCTTGAGACCATTATATAGCATTAAAACCGTTTTCACGGACAATAGCAGCCTCAATATAATTGTTACTAATAGCAACATCGTTAGTGGGGAATGTTGTGGCGGCCATTTTGGATATCAAATTGCAATTAGGGAGTAACTATTGTGAAATGTAGTTTCACGTGGTTTTGTGTAGGAAATAACTGGAGTATGTATTTTTTTTTTAAATATAATATTTTAATGACTATTTCTATGAATTACGGTACTGCAATCTCCTGATATTGTTACATAATTTTTCTGTACACATTAAACAATACAGTTTTAACTAAAAAATAACAAAAATATTAACTCTGTTTGGTTTAATTAAACTAAAAATATATAAAAGTTATCAATTTCAAATAAAAAATGAAAGTAAAAAATGAAAGAAGAAACCAACAATGATGTCTGAGACAATATTCCACTTTTAGATACAGTTATCCGAGACCTTCTCGTTAAGACAGTAATATCTAAAGAGAGTAAGAATTAATCAGAAGCATTTATCTATCTTTATTTTTAAAGATATCGTTTTGTAAGAGCAATCTGCTGATACCTGGTTTCTTTTGTACTTAAGATAAGATTCCAAATTTACCTTGGATAGAAACTATTAACCTATCAAAAACTTACAAAGGAACTAAGAAAGGTGTCATTGTCTATTTGATTTATTGGTTTATCTCTGCCATCCATCCACACGAGCAAATCCGTGTGCAAAAGATAGTGATATATAATTAAAATTCACCTGAATCTCGTTTAAATAAATCGTAGTTATGAAACTTTTTTTGTTAATTAATTCAACATTTGTAAGCGGATTTCATCGGGGGAGGGAGATTTAGGTTCTAAGTTCCAAATCCTTTAAGAGAGAAAATTATGAATTTAATACTCGAATGCTTTGAAACATAATTTTATTTACATTTCCTACCATTCCAATGTTACGAGTATTTAATTAAAATGGAGTTTTTGGTTATTTTATATCGTACATAAAACTAGTAGTTATAATATATATATATATATATAATATGCCAACCACATGTACGTCTGTTAATAGCAACGCGTCATTAGCTAATGGGCAAGAGCCTACCATTGAGAAAGTTTTTATAACTACTATGTTTTATATTTTTTGTTAACAAGCGATACCGTCCGTCAGAATTAACGGTTAATTAGCTCCATATTCAAAGTTAACCACTTGGCGTATTTTAATTAATTGATTAAAAATATACTGCTCAATGGATTATAATTTTAAAATGCACTTTAATCCCATTGAGTAGAGTTGATATTTCATTGAATAATGTATGAATAAAAATGCGGTATTTTTAATGCAAAGGCTTTACTTTAATAAATGATGAAGTATGCGGTTTTTGTTCAGAGATTTCATTAAAGGATTTAGTTATCAATTTAATGTTAATTATATATTAAATATGTTTTAATAATTATATACTCATTTTTTATATAAAATACATGTAGCTATATATATATATAAAATATGTCTCATTTTGTTGCAGTTGCAGTCATTAGCTTCATAGATGAAAAGGAGGAACACAATTTGATCTTCAGAGAATTTGTAACCGACAAGTAAGTAAATTTTTTTATATATATAAAAATACCGTGTCAGGATATTGGTTTGTCCTAATCTTTAAACCCGAACTAATTTTAACGAAACTTTGTAGATGTATATTATTTGATCCAACTTAAGATAAATTATCTTATTTTTTTTTTGTTGCAAGTTTTTATACGTAAAGGGTTTAATACACTTTTAAGTTCTTTACCTTGCCAACAGATGGCGGTTTTAATAATAAATTTTAAATTTAATTCATAAAACAGCAAAGTCGCTGTCAACAGCTAATATTATTGTATTTTTAACAAAAAATATACTTCCTTGATAAGAATATAAACATATAAAAAATAACAATCAACTTAAAAGCGTCTTTGGAATGGAATGAAATAAAAAAGTCGTTTCACTGATAAACGTATTTTTATTGGTTTTAAACTTTTATGTCAGCAAGTGTACTTTGCTACTGTTAGTACTGGGGATATTTATTGTTTTTTTATTATCTGTGAATTTAGTTAATGCTTCTCTAACACTTATTGAGTCTTTTATTTTATCTGTGGGTAATAAAAAGTGCTAAATCGAACAAAGAAGTATATATAAATTAACATAGTACTGTAATTAAATTAAGATTGTCCTTAAAATAAAAAATAAATATAAATTGAAAAATAAATCGTCACGGGACTCAAACTCGTGACCCCTAAAACCATTCAACCTTTTCAAATGTTTGTGTCCGTATTGATGAATTTCTCACTTCAATATTAAGTAAGATTAACATAAAAAACATATATATCGGTAATATCATTAAAAAAATCTGTGTGTAATTACAAATTAACAGCTTTTCACTTAACCCATATCAAAGTTTATACTTTAAGTTTATTTATATAATAAATCATTTTTTTAAACTTGCCTCTGTCTGTCTGTTTAGTCCCCCTAATCTCCGAAACGGCTTGGCCGATTTTAACAAGACTTACTGGCGGATAGCTGATATAAGTAGTAATTTCGGCTACATATATTTAAAAAATATATTGCGGTCGAAGTCGCGGGCACAGCTAGTAGTTTATTATATATAATTATTGTATGGCACATACTAATACCAGGGTTGAAACTTTTAACATTTTACGTATACGTACCGTATTACGAAAACTTAAAGTAAGATTTCCAGGGTTGTTTTATAGTAGTGGTGTATAATAAAATGTAAGATAAAATTATCATTTGCATTTAATACTGAATTGTTTTCTCCTTTAATACCGGGATTTATATATCCATTGTTCCATTTTCCCTCTTAAATATCATTTATTGAGGAGAAAATTGATCTAGAATTTATATAGATTAGATTCGATAGATTAAGATAGATTAGATAGGTTTATTGGTTTTAATAAACAATGAAATATTTCTAAGAAAAATAATAAATATTGCAAATAAAATAAATTATAGGAATATATATAATATTGTATGACGATAATTAATTAAAAATATTGCCAAAATAAACGAAAACCAATGAAAACATGAAAAAAAGACAAATTACATAGTGTTGTTAATCTTGCGCTTGTTCACAGGAATCCCGCGTTCTATCCCGGGGCCGGGATTATCAACAGCCCCACTGACAGCCGGGATTATGGTGAGTGATATTTATTTACTACTTCCAATACTAAGCCGTAATCAATTTTAGGGGAACAGTGATGTACATGTATCCTACCAAATATTTACAAACTTTTATATACATAATAGAATAAGTATATAGTATATAAAAGTTTAAATATTTGTTTGTTAAAGCTTTCTATGTTTGCATTTACATGAATAAGAAGTCTGACGAAAGATTTGACTAGTGAAACTATAGTGAAACTATAATATAAAAGTAACATGAGTGCAGACTTGTAAAATGGGAAATCAACGGTTATAAAATTTAGAAAAGCGTCTATATAAAAATAAATAATATGGACCTTATTTGGATCCTAATTATCAAACTATATTGTTTCAAAAGATAAGAGAACAAATGAATATCTTTAAAAATTAAGAAATCTTAAATATTTCGATACATATTCTCTTGTTGCATTAGACACGTAATCCTTTATAAATTTTTCTCACATACAAAACTTTAATGAAAGTCTGTACACAAGTTGGTATTTTATTTAGTTTCACTCACCAAAGGAAATAACTTTATCAGACTGAAAAGAATGAAGTTCCAAGATAAAAGTGTTTTCGGAACTACGTATAAACTTTGTCGCTACGAACTTTTAGTTTCTAAAGTGAGTGTACACTTGAGTGCAAAATATGGACAAGTAAATAAAATATAAATAAGTAAATAAATAAGTAAAAAATATATAAGCCATTTTCCAATCTCTGACTCATCACGAAATCTCCGAACTATCTATCCGATTAACTTAAAAATGTCACATAGTTGCTTCTTTTGTGACGTCCACTAAAAAAGGATTTTACGGGCTTCTTATCCTAACGGATTTCAACTTTTTGCATTTCTGCAAGTTTAAAACCTGTAGGAGCAAGGGTTACCATAACAACTGTTACGATGACAACGGTTACCATAACAACCTAAGTTCACATCCAAATTAATAGTGTGCCCAGCGAAGCGACAGGGAATAAGCTAGTTATATTATATACACTATTAAGAATAAGTTAAAGAAGAGACATTTTATCATTTCTTCTCGTTAAGCTTTGTTTCATAATAAAAAAATATATATTCATGCAAAATAATCAATAATATTAATAAAAATAATTCAATTTATTTTATATTTGTATTATTATAATAGGAATTTAAATTCCAATTCATATCTTGAAAATCTTAAGTCAAACTGTAAACAATATCCTAAAATAAAATATAAGCGCTCGTGAAAATAAGAAAATAAATTAATAAATTTATATCAGAAAATGAATCATTTTGGTTCAAACCATCTGCTCACCAATCAAGATAACAGGTTACAGATTGAAATAGATTTGTCATCGAAATTACATTCCAACAAAGAAATACATAGATTATATAACCTTAACAGCAATTATTAATTATTGTTAGAATAATTCTAATATGATAAATTTTTCAACATGTACAGAACTTAAGCCTACGACCTCTGGGATACCGTTCCGTCGTTCTAACAATTAAGATACTGTGACATGTACCAGGAATCTTTAGTAATTTCTATCTTTAAATCTATGCATATAAATTAAATTGAAGTGTATGTTTGTAATTCCAAATTAACAGCCTTGTACTACATTTATATGAAAGTATATTTCTTTCATAAAAAATCAATTTTTAAAGTTGTTTATCTGTTTTGTTTGGTCCGCCTAATATCTGAAATATTTGGACAGATTTTATGACGGATAACTGATGTTATAAGAAGTGACTTAGCGACTTTTATTTTAAATCTATATATCTATATATAAGCGATTTGTCACTCACTAAGTCATCACGAAATCTCCGATCCGATCTGTCCGATTAACTTAAAATATTACATAGTTACTTCTTTTGTGACGGAGACGTCCACTAAGAACGGATTTTACGGAATCCCTATCCCAACGGATTTCAACTTTTTGCAATTCGCTAAGTTTTAAACCTGTAAGAGCTATACACTTAACGCGGAGGCAAGAGTTACTATAGCAACGGTTATCATAGCAACCTAAGTTCACATTCAAATTAACAGTGTGCCAGCGAAGCGCGAGGGAATAAGCTAATAAGGGAATAATCTTTTATATCACTTGATAACCAATTTAATCAATTCATTTCCATATTCATATACATTAATATACTTTATAAAAAAAGTGTTATAAAGAAGCTTATAATACCGGGTGAATTTTAAATATTATTTTTTAATTTTATCCTTATTTTGCCCCGCAGTGTACGTAAGCTGGATAAAGTTTGGACCGAGGGGCATTGTATAGGATATTGTTTGGAAATTTATTTCAGAGTTTTGCTTATCTCGATTTTCGTTTAATCTCTTATCCGCTAAATTAACAGCTGGGGCTAGCTGTAATTGAATTGTTTTGTGGGAAAAAAACAATTTTAAAATGCTGCCAATTAATTAATTACCTTGAACATATAAAATAAAGTTATGAAACATAAAAATTAAAATAAATTATCACTTAAATTCAAATGTGAATGTACTTTAAAAATAACAAAAATGAAAAGTTTAACAAAATTCAAATTCAAACTGAACTTCACGTTCAACGAATTTAAATCACACTTAACGGAAATTCAACTTTGAAAAAACATTACCAAACGATTTTGTAGCGCAATTTCCACCCGGTTTAGTTCTGCAGAGGACCGAGCGAGCGAACTCCAAAACTCGTTCAGAGTTGCGGTCCGCGAAGTTAACCGTTAACCGGTAATCCATATATATGCTAAAACCAACTCATTTCAACCTTAGCCCTCTACAAATAAGGTAGAATTTTAAGTGATGCACTAAAACTATTCTCTTACTTATTTTTCAATTTAAATTAAAGCTTCCTTAAGATAAAGTTTTTTAACTAGAAGTGTTCGGAGTTTAACGTTGCCGTGGATTTTAATTATCTGTTTTTTATTCGTATTTCATATTGTATTTACATGAATAATTGTATTTCAGGTAATGCTTCTGTTGAGGAAAATAAAAGAAAATCAACGAGGTAATTATAAAATATTATATAGATCATATTACTTTATTTTCAAACATAACTTATAATATTATACATAATATATAAAAAAAATTTAAACGTATGTACATACCCTATATGTATATATTAATACCTAAATAATATAATATATAATTTTTGGTTATCAAGTAAATCTAAAAAACTTAACTTAATTGAATTTCCGAACACATGTATCAACTAAATTTCATATCAAACATTATTAATTAATCAAATCACTTAATGACCTGAAATGCATAACAATAACCGAAAGATGATATCAGTAATGTAATTACGGTTCAGTAAACAGAACCTAGTTTAACAACGGTTAACTATGCATAAATTAAACTGAGATTAATGATATTACAGCAACCAACGCTCGTGGTCTTGCATT